>OU342758.1:17202500-18402500 GCA_910591435.1 Acronicta aceris | reverse complement strand
AGCACTGGGTCTGAATACCCGTTTCCAAATTTCCCTCTTCCTAACAAACTTTCTCAAATAAGACATTTTTGTAAAGCTTTTTTCTTTTCCATAAAAATGCAACGCGCGCTGCATTGCAATGTGCTAGAGTTACACATCACGGCAAGTGAGGATTCGATGGCTTCTAGCGGAAATTCGATTCGGTATTGACAAACGAAGGTATGTGTATTGCTTCAGACTATGTGGCGGGGTATTCAAAAATACCTAACATATCACGTTAAAAAAGTGAAAAAGATTCGTTACCTTCCACACTCTTGTTTTATAAAAGTAGCATAGGTAATGATTAGAGAGAGATTGGTAGAAAATGGGTATGATATGAAGCGCAGAGACTCTTCTAGAGTTAAATGGCAGTCATTGATCAAATAGCAGACTTGCTTCAAGAATTCAAACTATTTTGACAGTGAAAGCTACTGAGGTCTGTACATAGTTTGCTAAAGCGTACGTTGCGGTATACTACACTGAAGGACTACTACTGATTCGAGTCCTGCCCTCGGAATCTTTACCTTTAAAAGATTCTTAGAGGATTGAATCTTTGACAATAATTTAAAACAAAATGTTTTAATAGTTAGATACGACTTGTAAAAGTCAAGCGTAAGGCAAGCAGCGGGTGTTACATTATCAAACTTATTAACAGATTAACTTGATTAAATCCTTTATAAAATTAACGCCCCCACTATAAAGCAACGTCGACCAAAATCTTAATCAGCGTTTGACACTTGACACATTTGACAAAATAATATTTCTTTTATATTGTAGATTGATTAGTGTTCCGAAAGCGTCGCGTCACTATTCAACTCCAGTTAACAATATTAATAGTGCTGGTAACCGTGACTTGTGGAACTTTAACTAATAGTTTAACGTCATGGTGTCATCGACCTTGCTGTTAGTTTTAGTTGAGTGACAATGGTATCTGCCTACATGTGTTTCTGCAATGTTTAGTACCTAAATATTTGAACGGTTAAAATAACATTAATCGTTATTCCAGAAAACAATTTTTGTGGTATACATGCCACAATAGGTGGTATAAGATGATTTATTTCTAATAAGAATAAAATATTCACTTACATGAGAAACACACATTACAAGTAGTATCAGTTAACGCACGTAGGTATACAAAACAAGACTAGGTAGTATCAACATTAACATACAATACTTAATATTTATATAATATTTCCTTATCACTTTCACAATGATTACATTACACCTTGACTTATAATTTAGTTACTTTTAAATTAACATAAGTCCACCGAGAAACACAAGACAGTAAAATATTGTTATGAACAAGTAGGTATAGGTGAAATTGGATTTATTGTGTACAGTTTGAATACCATATATTATGTATATCTATTATATACATGCCCATAGTTATCAAACCCATAGCATTGTTTCTACTATGTTAATGTTTTTATCTTGTAAAAACAGATGTAGTCAAAATCTAAAAGAGAGTCTGGGAAGGTTGGTTTGTCTGGAGAATTCAACGCGGGGAACTAGGGCGTTACATAATATCACATTACTGTTCTATGTTTTTCAGTGTCGTTATTGCAGTTATTATAAATGACCAAAGCCAATACTCACACCAATCCTATGTATCGTCATCATCAGCCTATACTAGTCCACTACTGGACGTCGGCCTCCTATAATGTGCGCCTATGTGTCTATAAATTAATCTAAATCCCAAAATCGGGGCGGCTTACTAAGCTCAAGCTGTTCTCATTGCCTATAATAGGCGCAACAATGAAACGGTACGAAGAAAACGAATAATAATTTAAACAGTTTCATGAAATCCACAATTAGGTACATGAAACCGGACCGATACTTAACCTTTCGTGTCGGATGACAACACAATCAGTCAACAAGACCCGAAACATTGTCGCCGCGTAGGAGGAGGGACGAGGTTCACCCGGCGGACAACAAGAACGCATTGTGCGGGTCCCCAGAGTTCCACTCGCGACCTATTCTAAGAAGGACTGTTAGGGATATCAGGACGAGATTATGGGATTGTATTCTGTCTTTATAGGGAAAAGGAAGGGATTTGAAGCATTCAAAATACGAAAAACTTTGTTGTTTATAGGGTGTGTTATATCGTCCCAATCATGTCGTATATGTTGGCTATAAATCGTCACAAGTAATAGCTGCGATGCCTTTTATATTGTATCGATACAGTTTATTAAGTTCAAGTATTATATTATAATTATTTGGACGGACAAGGACATAGCCTTATCCGTTAACCTAAACGGAGCCTTAAAAGGTTAAGGCCTATTAGCTCAAGCAAAGCACATAAGACACTGTACCATTAGGCTATTTGCAAAAATTAGATTGCGTAGAACGAAAATAGATACTAAAAAGAAAATAGCAAATCTATACTCAAACCAATTCAACCAGAAAAGATCAAACCTATATCAATAACCATTTAGCAGGACATTTGACTACAATATAAAAGGTTTCATCTCACATCCAACCCTAGTCAATTTGGCTATACCTGATCTGGCAACCCTGAACATTGTGCGTCCTATTGTTGGCACGGCTGCCGGAAAATGGACCTTGTGATATTCGTTTAACCCCCACTATTACGGTCAAGGACTTGAGGTTTGTTCGATCCTTTTTCCGTCAAATAATGACAAACGGGTATACAATAGTGGACAGGTATTCTGTATGTAAGGTCACGTTGTGTGAGGGCTCCGCAAATAATTGCTGGTAAACTGTTTAGATTGGTGTTTTTTCTTTGTAGTGTGAACGAATTTGGTTATGAAGACATGTATTGTAGTAAAATTGATGGTATATTTTTAACCGACCTAAAGAAAGGATAAGATTTTCATTTCTATGATTATTATTTTTATGTATTGTGAGTTTGTAATTGGCGTATATCCTTTTTGTTTATAAATCGATTTTCACCATTATACTACTATTATCTTTGGTGTCTGACCATTAGTTCTGTAGCTACGCCAATAAATATTTGATGTATATTTCTTTTTTTCTTACAAGTTTAATACATCTAAAGGACACATTAAACACACATACATTAAATATTACTTTCTTTTTACCATTATAAATTTGGTGTAGAAATAACGCCCAAATTATTTATTTATAAATCAGACGAATCACCAGATTAAAACTCCCGTATCGCAAGATTCGCAAGTCTGGTCACTTCTGCTAAAAGCTTTTTCATCAGTTATTCACGTTTATAAGAAATCCGCACATTATTATTTTTGCATCGTCGTTTTTCATTGTATAACGCGCACAATACAACAAAGGTCCTATAAATTTTAATTAAACCGTGAGTACTTAAGAAATGACCTGTTACTAATTTGAAACGTTACATCACTGTCTTTTAAGTATTTTCTTCCATTGGCGTGTCTTGAGAAAAACCCGGAATGGAAAGACAAGGTAATTAAATATCTAGTCCTCTTTTTACTAAAGGCGAGGTGAATTTTACTAATTAAAAATGTGGAATCAAAGGATAGTGCAGTAGTGGGTACTGTGGTAGCTCGATTCGGAAGATTCTGGATTTAAGGTGTGGTGTTAAGGTGCGACTGACCTAATCTTACTGATCTCACTCAGTAAAAACTAAATTTTAGCGCAGAAAAAACATTGCCACGTTATGTATCTACAAACATAGTGTTTCTCTCACAATAACAGTTCATCATGCTCCACCACAGCCAGTCTTATTTATCACTAGTGGTAACACCACAAAAACTATATTAATGCTCATCATAAATCTTAATCATGCCATGCTTTAGCTTTCTTGTATGTTGCTGTTCTAACCACAGTATAGAAATAAGTTCAGAAGTTTCAGTTTACGTAACATGCGAACACTATAAATGTACACTTACGGACCAGTACATCAAGTTACCACAAACTGTCAAATTTCCCCAATGGATAATACACTCTATTGTTTGGAGATTAAATTGAAAATCGTTTGAAGTTTGACAGTTTTGTATACCATGATGTACTACTGTTGACTGTACAACGATGCCAAAATGTATTATGGAATGTG
The DNA here is from genome assembly GCA_910591435.1 of Acronicta aceris. NCBI lineage: Eukaryota > Metazoa > Arthropoda > Insecta > Lepidoptera > Noctuidae > Acronicta > Acronicta aceris. The sequence goes on along the minus strand of OU342758.1, from coordinate 18,398,467 downwards.
TGTTATCTATGACTAAGAAGATTCATTTTTCCTCATGGGTTCGATAAAGAAACGAATATCGGTCTTTTATCAAATGAAACTACCAGCTCGGTGGTAGATACAAATAAGGAGGATTGGACTTCGGGATTTTTATTGTTTCCACTGTTCTGGGATGAAGGTGACTTTTACACAATGGCATCATATACCTATTTCTACTGCAGCTTCTGTGCGTTTTTGTTCCCTGCAGAAATTGTGTTGTTTTTAAAGGAAATTTTAGCATCGTTTGGTGATGATTCTATCACATTGATAGAATAAAAAATGTATACATCCATTATTTATTTAAAAGAGTATCTATGGAGTTTCTTGCCGGCTCTTCTCCATAAGACCTACTATTTGGAACCGTGCATGTAGTTTTGACATTTCAAAAGTACCTGTATATGGTCTAATTGAAATAAAAATTTTGAGTTTGAGTTTGAGTTTGATGTTTGTTTGTCTTTGCTACAGGAAAAATCAACAAGAAAATATTACCTATTTTCTTGTAATAACTATGTGAATATTCTTGTCTATTAGCAAATATTATTGAGGTGACTAATTATCTTCGTGATAATTTGAACTTTAAAAAAACAGAACCGCTGAATTAAGGAAGTAGGTAACCAACTTATATTAAATTCATCATAAGCATTTATAGTCCACTGCTAGACGTTGGGCCTCCCCCCAATGTGCACTTTGCACCCTGTCCTCGGCTTGTCGCATCCCGCTTTCTTTGCATCAAATTAACGCTACATAACTTTGCACTTTCAAACATAAAAATTCAAGAAACAATTTCGTCAAAACGTTAAATCGATAAAACTAATAAACTTCATTATTGTTCGGAGTAAGTTATTGTAAAATCGATAGTTAACTATACTTTCAAGCACGTAGTACTGAAGGACATCGGACAAGGAATCTCCTTTGTCGCGACCTCAATGAAAGGTCCCAGTGAAATCCCATAAACGTCTATGTCTTCGCTTGTATTTCGGTCGTCGAAAACTTTTCCTATTAATAAACAAGTGGCACAGTTTGATGTTGTGACGTTTGATGGGATTCTGCATCATTAAAACCCTCATAACTTCCAAACTGCCGAGTGCCTCAGTCGAGCAACTTCCACATAACTTGTTTATTAGAATTCTACATAGAATTGATCTACATCGCAGGCATTCGGACCAACGAAGATTCCTGAGCAACTAACTGATGCGTCAAAACACTTAGCTGTAATTCCAGCGCTCACCTAACACCTTTATAGCCGCCCCGTCACAATTTCAAGTTTACGATTTAATACCGAAATAATATTCACCCAAGTTAGCTATAACAAATTTTGCTGATGTAATCAGATGAATTTTATTGTCCCCAGTTTGGTAGTATGCCACAGTTTGGGCCGTGACGGGCTAGCCCGAGGCGCTAGGGCGATGCGCGCCGACCCCTATCTGAAGGTCCGCGACTCCAACTTTTTACGATTAGGTAAATTTTATCGAGTTTATTCATAGAGCGGGCCCTCCGCGCCCCACTAGCAAACGCTTTTCAATTTCAACAAGGATCGCCCTTTCTATCGGCGCGGTGAGGAAACTTTGAAGATAAAACAATTTTTGGCCGGTTGAGCATCAATTCCGCGTTTTATTGGCCATTTTAGAGTCAGGCTCGTGCTCGGCAAAATTTGAACATGAAACCCTTATCGCTCGAGCGTTTTGTCGTTACGACAAATAAAACCGATGAATATGAAAAAGGCTGAATAAAATTTTTTGTTCATTTATTTTGTGTGTTATCATGTACCTAGCTATTATGTGATGACGCGAAGGACACTCGGTTGGAACTGTCAAGCACAATAATATATCACTATGAATAATTTCCCTACTACTTACATAACAGTAGAATAGATTTAGGAGATAATATAAGGCTGACATATAGCTGGTTTCTTGTTATTTTATTTGGAAACAAATAAATTCGTCTATTTGATATTTTGTGCACAAGGAAAACCACACTGAAATCGCACAAGAATAAAAGGACACACCAGAAAGGCCGAACATAAAGGATTAGTATCTAATTGTCTGTTAAAATAAAATATTTTTTGTGTAAAAATCATGAAGAACAAAAATGTCCAGCATGCTCATAGCAGCTTGTTTCTGCCACCCTTTTTTTATTGGTTAAGTTGGCAAACGAGCTGACGAGATACCTGGTAGTAAGTAGTCATCGTCGCCCATGGATGCTGATGCGTTGTCCTTTAAGAGACCCTACGGACTGCAGACTGCCAGAGCAACAGCAACCGAGGGGGAACTGGCTCTTACACGCAAAAGTCGAATCACACACTAAGGTGCTTTAAGACAGAATCCGATGTAAGGGTGGTCGCCCGACAATCAGCACCCAAGAGGTCCTACCACCGCAAGTCCAATATTCAAGCAAGTCAGATATTTTCTCGCCTCTTACGATATGTTTATTTTAGTGGCAGTTAGGAACAGTATTCTGACCCGTACCTACACGGAGTAAACCCATAATATATAAATTATATACATTCACTACCTTAATACCAATAGAATGGTTTACCTACTTAGAATTATAATAAATGAATAACTTCAGTATGCTTCAAAATTACTATCGGATGCAACATTAACATGCTATAACATAACATAATTAAATTCCGCTATTGACATTCCTTATGATTTTATATAAATTTTATAAGGCAGTTTTAGAATTACAAATATAATCCTATAGCTTACTTGGCGGTATCAGATGCGCCAGCAGCAGCAGCACGAGGTGCGCCGCGTCGCGTGCGCGCATATCGCTAGCGGGGCGGGCCCCGCACGCCCTCCCTGCGCATGCCACGCCCCTGCGCACGCGCACACTCGCGCAACACAACGTCACACACGCACACACTCTCGAGCACTACACATCGACACCGTCGCTTATGGTTGATACCGGGTATATATCTGAAAGGAAAAATAGATTTTTTTATTTATTAAATACGATTACTGTTTAACTAATTACGGTAATTGACAGAATATAATTTCTGATAGTCATAATGTATTTTTATAAATTGATCATACTAATCAGAAATGCTAATTCAAACATATTTAATCATAAGTTATACAATGTGCATGTGTGAGAATTGCCCATACACTTTCCATTATTAATAAATTGACACTATTCATCACTAAAAATCTTTGGCGCTATGTGGAAATAAATAACACTGTTTATGTAGATATGTATTCATTAAAAATCCAATAATCACTAAATAATGTAACATTTTATGATCCTTGGCCGAGAATGACCCACTGGGATGATTCCATTCATTTTATTTCATCCCTTTCTCCCCACGGGGCTCGTTACGTTAAGGTGGATAACCCAAATAAACCCAATGATGAAAAATTGCGGAGGTGATACAAAACAGACTTATGTAGCCTGTAAGTTTGACCTAGGTAACTACGTTATATTCTAAAATTCAAATTGTAGTCGCAATTCATTTAATCTACCTGCCAAGTTCAGTATTTTTCTAACGATGATACGATTTTCTTATCTAATTTTTTTATCGGCGATGTTGTGGCCGGTTTGAAAGCCACTCATTGCACTACCGATGTGACCCCACTCGTAACACAAGCATTTAGCTTAGCACGAGGGGTTAACTAGAATACTAGTAATGTGCCACCCGCATTGCTACATTGTACACATAAAAAAAATGCTTTTCAAGTGTAAACCCAATTATTGTTATTTGTTGTTCTTGTTAATAATTGTGAATAATTCATGACCAAGGCTTAAAAACAACAAACCTTTAACAACTTAAACTTAACAGGAGTCAGGCTAAGAACTACTTACTTACATTTATTAAAATAACAACCAAAATAGTTGGTGAATATAATTCATGAAACTATATTACTGTATGTATAAAGTAATTGCGTATTCACGATTGGTCTGGTGGCAATCAAGAGGGTATTGTTGCCATATTTTGTAGCGAGTACACAACATTACATTAATATTTCTTTGTGAATACATAAATTCGTTACGGTGTTGGTTACGTGGTTTTCCATTGGGATTTGTTTTTGTTTGGAAACTACAACCAATCATGGATCATGAAAGAAAAGAAATTGACTTTTAGGAATAGAAAACTGAATTGATGTTGAGGAATAACATTGGCTTAACGCGCGTCGCATTTATGCGACACATATTACCGTGCCCCTACCGCGCGTGTCGTATTTCTGCGATAGAGAACAAGCATGATTTTTTCGTTTTATTTTAGTCCTATTAACTATGGTAGTTGTACCAACCATTATTAAATAGAGATATTATTTTACAACAATTACTAAAAAAAATAGCAATATTTTTATTAATAAATATTTTATTTATAATTTTTTTATTATCCATTTACGCGTTAAGGGTACGGCAATTGATATTCAGACAAGCGCTTATAAAGTTGAAATAGATAGCTGAAATATTTAATAGTATATTGAACATGTTTAGTAATTGAAGCCATAACATAACACTAACTTTAAAATGACGAAGTATGTATATAGTGCAGAATATCGATAATGTTAGTTTGTAAGTACCGATATAATACAAGATGTGTCTGATCGTAAAAGTGTGAGATGTGCAAGTTAGCCGATAAACTAACACTAATGTTGTGAACACTTTAGTGCTGATAAAACTGAGTGTTACGTACGATACAAGTACTGTGTGGGCAGCTCGGTATTACTTGCGATTTGTCGGTAAGTACTTAGAAAAATAAAATATCTTTATAACATAATTTCTGTTCTTAACTAAGTCTAATTTGAAATGAAAACAAATGCGTCATCATAATATAAACAAATTCTTTGCTTTTGATTGAACCTTTTTGACCCAATCAATCGATAGGACTCGAACATGTATTCTAGTGAAAGAACTATAGAGAATAGAATCTTTACCACGACCGAAAGTTTACTCCGTGCCTGTAAGAGTTTCTCAAAGAGCCACGGAGCCTGCCATGCTAGGAATTCATCTCGCAGATCGTATACGAAACGTGAATCCTGGTCGAGAGATATCAATTGCTTCACAGACTAGAAGATTGCTGAACAGACCAGCCGCCCAACGGCCGGATGATATTGTGAGGGCAGCGGAGCTTCAAAGTTGCCGATCGTGTCAACAATAGTGGTGGCATAGAGCGGCCTTCACTTAAAACTGAAAACTTTTGGCTGGATAAATAAATTGTGGTTATAACTCATCATGGCGGTTAAAAAGCTTGATTTTAAAATAATATATCTTAAAAAACACGTGTGTAGCAATACTGCACACCTTCAGTCCCCACGTTTAAGCCATCCCTCGCAAGTACAGCATCTTATTGCTAGGGTATTGTCACAACACAATCTAGAAATACAGAAGGTCATTTCTATTCGCAATATACTACTTAAAATTATTTGTTACACTTGTGTATGTAATAGCTAATCTTATTGATAAATACATTACATTTATCAATTAGATTAAACAATTGTTAGTTAGCCTAAATAAATAAATTATTGATACTTAGACTATAGGTATTGATATATTTACTACGTTTAGTAAGAGTATTTATTTCTGTAATATATGTCTGAGAACAAACACTCAGGAATCATGGTCTCTATTAAATTCCAAATGTAGTAGTAGCAATATGTTTGTGATACAATTCAGAGCATTATCTATGATGGTCTTATGATGACAGAACCACAGCGGCTGACGGCATGCCTGCATGAGTCATTGTGTAACTGGACCATACTCTAGAGAGCTCAACAAACCGGTACACAACGATACCAGATCAGCAAGATATCAAATCAAATCAAACATCTTTATTTGCTGGAAACAGGTACAGTACATAATATGTTAAATAAGGCATGCTTTCAAATGGTAACTAACGTCATACATCCGAATTCAGGTAATAATACAAGGTATTTGCGCAACAAATCGCGGCCGCGAGTTATATTGAGCATGACGTACACATTAGAATGTAACAATATGTAGAGTACATTACAAATGCACTTATTGAATACATATACACATATATAGTGATTTTTTTGGAACGCTTTTTAATAATATTAATATTTTTTTCAAGATAGCCGCTACATATTTGTTAGAGGCTTTTATTTACCTTTGAGTTCCTAATTACTAATCCCGTGGTTAATCAATCCTATAAAACACAGATTGAAGTTCCATCTAGCTCGCACCCGTCAAATTAATAAGTGGTTCTTTTGTATTTTTCTACATGGTGTCACTGGAGTAAGCTATAAGGAAGTCGTGTCTATATATTGCAGGAGCCTCTAAATGATGATAGGTTACCGAGTTTTTGCCTACCTACTACGTAATAAGCTTTTTCCTTCAGTTAAGTTTTTCAGCTTCAGGGGAAAGGTAAGCAGTTTATAGATAAATCAGTTTTGTACGTAAATCGGGGAGTACGAGAGCGGGATCTCTATTAGCATGATGGATAAGAGCTCAATTTCCTTTTAGTGTAACAATGTTTTGTAAATAGTATGTTGCTCACTAGAAATATGTATATTTTTTTTATGGGATAGGAGGGCAAACGAGCAGACGGGTCACCTGATGGTAAGCGATTACCGCCGCCCATGGACACCCGCAACACCAAAAGAGGAGTCACAAGTACGTTGCCGACTTTTAAAAGAGGATTGATTGGGCCTCCGGTAACCTCACTCACTCGGCGAAACACAACGTAAGCGTTGTTTAACGCCGGTTTTCTGAAAATTCACTTGTTATAATGAAAAAGGAACAAAGAGAAAAACAGAGAAACGTGCAAACAGACATAACACAGAACATATCTTTAGCTGTGATGTAAACCACAACAAATAAGGTAAGTAAAGTGCTTAGTTAAAATTCGTACATACTCGTACATATATTGCTGGATTTTTTTTATTCGTGTTAGGTTTACGCTTGACCGCCAGTTCGCCTGATGTTAAGCGACACTGCGATCTACGACGGAGCGCGCTTACCTAGTAGAAAGCGATTCTCACGTGATTTAAAGACACCCAGATTATATCTATTGGGGAAGACCCATTCGGGAAGCGAATTCCACATTTCAGCGGTACCTACGTCTGATAAAAGTGGACTTAAAGCATTTCGTTCGGCTTTTTCGTCGCTGTCTGACATGTCAAGGCACTGGTGGCTGACGTCACGTAAAATATCCATTCCGTGTGAACGTCTACTTGATTTTTTCCCCTATCCCTTTGTTTAAGGCAAAGGCATCTCGCCTGTAATATTTTTCCACACCAAGTGTGAGTCAACCATCAGGTTGATATGGTTAACAACATCCTGGCAGTTCCGGATTCCCAACAGGCCAAAGAATTAGTTACAATAGGCATTAAGATTTTTTGGATAAATAGTACCTTTAAGTGAGCCACGATGAAGGTGGCATATTTGTAAAACCCTCTATACATAAAAAAAGATAAAAAGTGTGAGCCTGCCACCATTTTGGGCATCGTGCCAAAATAAAAGCTAAGAATGTGAGTACTTCAAGCATGCTACTGATAACAACTTAATAATTCCAGACAAAGTAAATACTTAACTCATCCTTAATATAATAACCCTACTATATAATAGTTGAGGCATTGATACACAAAGAATAAAAAACCTAGGCATGGTCCAGACTAAAATCTGTAATATCATATCCGAAATAGGGCTATTTTAAAATCTGAATTTTTCAACACCTTGACAACCTTTTGTAATGAAAGGGTGTCAATTTTTGAAGGGCTATTTTATCTCAACGATTTTTTCTCCGTTAAAGTAAATAAGATAAAATCAATTTCGAAGTTTTCAGCTCAAAGAAGTATTAATATCCTCCGCCCGGGCCTGTTTATCCCAAAACAAAAACAAACAAAAAACGAGATTACTACGAAGTATAAAAGATGCAGGGAACTTTGACAAGTGAGCTCTCGAACTATACCGACCCAATAAAGTTCGTAAGAAAAAACTCCTGAACTACGCGATATAGCTAAAAATAACTGTAACGTATCCTGGCGTATACGGGAAGTTTTAGTTTGGATGAGAGGTGTAGGATTGTGTTATAGGTGGGAACAATAATTGTTGAGGGGAACGTGGGAGATTATGAGAGTTCAGATTTGTAAAGATTATGTCCTCGACCCTTACTAAGTTATTATGTCCGAATCGTGTACGTCGGATGTTTGCGGCTAACTTTTAGCTGAAGAATTTTTATTTATTTGTATAATCAGTAACTTCTTTACTGTGGGCTGTCTCATAAGAAAGCTCAAGGTCACTCAGTGAGCTATGCTTGGCATTTCTTTACGTGATCGAATCAGAAATGAGGAGATTCGTAGAAGAGCCAAAGTTTCCAACATAGCTCAAAGGATTAGCAAACTTAAGTGGCAGTGGGTGGGGCACATAGCTCGTAGAACTGACGGCCGCTGGGGCAGAAAGGTTCTCGAGTGGAGACCACGCACCAGAAAGGACAGTGTGTGACGACATCCAACAAGATGGACGAATGACCTGGTAAACGTCTCTGGGAGTCGTTGAATGCAGGCGGCATGTGACCAGTCGCTGTGGAGGTCTTTGGGGGAGGCCTTTGTTCAGCGATGGTCTTCTGTTGGCTGATATGATGACTGTAGGGCATGAGGAGGGTTAGGTAGGGGTTATTGGTCCAAAATGCTGACCTACAGCTGGTTGACAGTCACACGCTTCGCTCAATGCTTTCCGTCATCCTTCAAGCAAGTGATAAATAATTTATTAATACACATATGATTGCGAAAAGTCACAGTTCTTGGATTCGAACTGAACATGAGGTTGCTGTTTCGAAACCCACCCATTGTACGTGAACCCACTCGTAACACAAACATTTACCTTAGCACGAGGGGTTAACAAGAATACTAGTAATGGCGACCCACATGGCTAGTAAGCTTTGGTTTAAAAAAAATATTAATCAATAGGTTAATTTATTTGTATAGTTATGTTATAAAGTCATCATAACAGTATGCTGGAACAGTATGGAAATCTATAGTCTCTGCCTACCCCAATGGGAGACAGGCGTGAAAATATGTATATATGTATGTAGTATGCTGCCAACAGTAATACCAAAATAAACAATAAATTACAATTGACACTACGCCATTCCGTCTTACACATCTTATTTTATGTGCAATATATGTATAACTAGACGCAAGGAAAAGCCCATATTATTTACTGCCAACTATAACATAAAACTATAACATAAATTTAAAATATTCGAATTCCACATTCGAAATAAAAACGTTTGTTTTTGTCACAGTGCAGAATGTAGCAGCGGAACACTTCCGCTTCGTCTCTGGCATGATGCATTGCGCTTATTGCTGTGTAGCTGGTATTTTTTTCTGTTACGAGTACTTATTTCACTAGATTTCAAGGCAATAGTGTGTAAATCAACGTAAAAAACATTATTGAACTTAATTGTTATTAACGATTGTATTCTATAAAATGAGTCTGTGTTTGATACTTACTTAAAATAAGATTGAGACTTTTTTACGTAATTAATCAAACTTACGCATATTTTCAACGAATTATATTTTTATGACTAATTTTATGAAAAATTTTAATGTTAAAAAACACTATGTAAATTAATGACTGTTATAATTACAAACTAAAATATTTGGAGTCTTTTTCAACAGAAATACTTTAAACGTAAATTTATTATTGAATAAGAATAAAAATTCTGTAAGAAAACTATTTCGCTTAATTACCATTCATCAAATAAAACATTAAATAAAGAAAATAGCTCCAATTTTAAATTGTAAATGCTGCAATTAAAACTGTGGACATAAAGCTGTGGAAACGAAAACAGTACACAGTACTCGTGTAACAATAAAAATCGTTTGGTCCTTTTGCGCACTTTGCACTGTGTCCATCACCGCATACGCCACACTTCCACACATTCGTCCATTCCTTTCATCCTACAAACGACGCTTTGATTAAACAATTTCGTTGCGCACCAAAATAAAGTTTTTAATCTTTTGCTGTGGCGGATGTGACGTCAGGGAATCGGGGCCAAACAAAGACTCGGAAAGTCGGATGTGGTTGGTTTTTTTTTATTTTTGTGCGCTGCGTGGATGGAATGTGGGTGGCATACCTGAGTGTATGCACACAGTACGTATATATGCAATGGTGATTGTTTTAGGCATGGCTGTAAACAAACGAGTATACGGAATAACTGGGTATTTGAGAGTACCTATTGTTGAAATTACGAAGCATCTAAAGTTCATTCTCGATGAAAAAAACATCGTGGTAGAGTTGGCACGTCTTTCTTTTGCGTGTATTTCCTGACGTTGTCTGGGGTCTACTAAACTCCGATATTTAGGTGTTGTATAGTACGACCGGATATCTTTTATTCCGATTACAACTTGGATGCTCTTGCCTAACAGTGACACAATAGTGGGCTGAATTGAAATGAATTTTGAAATAAAAGACCTAACATAAAGTGTTCATTTTAGAATTAACTAAATTTTTTCAGTATTTTTTACATTTAACCTTCGTTGTTTTAGATTTAATCCAATACTTCGTAAGCAGACTTTGAAATCTGCTTGATAAATGTAACGGGCAAACTCTCAGGAAAAAGTAAAGTTTGACAAAAAGCAGGTGTTTCTTGGTTAGGAAATAACGTTTTTTACAAAGTTCCTGAGTTCGGGTTCTATTAAGAATTTTATTTCCATGATTTATCTTACTTACTGGAGATGAGATAGGTAGAGTCCTCACTGACAAGGTAAGTATAGAAAGTTTGCCAGGCTTGGGAAGTCTTGACAAATTGATGGTTCGAAAATGAAAATTTCAGAAGTTAAATCTTTAAAGCTCAATCTATCAGACTACAAGTTATTAGAGCAGCTTGAGAAACATCTTGCCAGAACCAAGAGAAAGAGCACACCAATTTTAGGGTATTTTCTAAAAAACAATGATTTGTATTAACTTTACTGACAAAGCTTATAATTAAGGCCGCCACGCAAAAGGAGAAACGAAGAGACCACTTTTTGAAACACAAATTATACCCCACTTGAAACAGTTATACATACACTCACGCTCACTCCCACAGGGGTAGGCAGAAAGTATAGGCTGCCACTTGCTACGATTCTTGCATACTTCTTTTGCTTCTTCCACGTTCATACATCTTCTCATACACACACGCCGGATTGACATATATAGTAAATCTATAATACATTGGCATACACGTACCCATCGCAAAACATTTCCGGAATAGGTACATCTGCGTTTTATGACCACAATAATTTTCCACATTACCTCTGTGCATACAACTTTGCTCTCACAAAGGTGGCTCGTACAGGACCATTACGATACCTATAAAGACCCCATTCCAACTCACAACTCACGGGGTGTGAGGCCCCCAAAACTTTAAGACTTCTAATGGACATCGATGTTTTAGGATGAAGTGAGATACTTAGCGTAGAGGTGGGAACTGACGAATAAAACGTTATCGACTTTAACGTAATATGTAATTCAAACATTTCCATGTTAATGTTAATAATAAAATGAGTAATGAATTTAAGTAATTTATATTTGACACTTATCCTTGTTTAAAATAAATTGTAAAACTTGATTGAGTAACGCAAAAATAAAATACTTAATTTTTTCATGTCGGTGATTAAATAAGTAACTAATATAGTTAATAGTTGTTTCTTTACTGAAAATCAAACCTCGTACGTAAACCTAAACGTATTGAAACTAATAAAACATAGTTGCCCACTGCAAATGTCAGTAATTGACAAATCTTCGCTGAACTTGCCGTGTTAATCGAATCCCATTCGATTTGGCATGCACTCCGAATCGATTCGCAATTTATTGCGGCAGCCCTGACCCGAGCCCCATATTGGGCCCAAGACGATAATTTTTAAAAGTTCGTCCCCCGTCCCCTGTCCCCCTACATCTTTTGTGGCGTCGATCGCATCACAAAATCGTTTTACGCACACAACGGGAGCAATGAATCTTTGTCCAAGTTGCCGACTATAGAAGAAGTTCGTCTTTGAGAACACTCATAACGATAATGATTGATCATCTGATGTCTCCAGACTTTAATAACTGGGTAAAATATATAGATCTACGTATTTGTATCATTATTGATGTAGCTGCGCCGTCGATATTCTCAAAGATTGATGCCTGTGAAAACCTCAGATAATGTAATAGGGGGCGAGCCTATTGCCATTGACCGGGCACAAATTCCAAACTGCGAGCTGTTACTGAGAATTTGACACAAAAACCCTGGAACCGAATGGAAATCGAATGAGTTTGATAATTCATACTAAGAATAAATATACTATCACACCTGTATTCACTGAAAGGTAAGGCAGAGGCATGCTGGTATAAAACCATAGCTTCTCACTTTTTTAGGTTTCATGTACTTAAATTCTTACTAAGTACCTATTTCCTAACTGTTAATCCCATTAAAGCATCCACGAAGAATAAGGTAAAATTACAAACTCACTATCTTTGCCACATATTGTTGGTTCACGCTTAAAATAAAAACCTAAAATTACTAAACTAGGACGCAAAATGGCAAGATAAGAAATATTCTCCAGATTTTACGGAGTCTAGATGCCAGCGTAGATAAGAGTGCTTACGTCACAAAATAAAAGCCTCCAGGCTGAAATTGGCGTCCGTAAAACCAAGGACACTGAGCTTTTAAAGCCTGGCTTCGGATAACGCATGAGAGTTTTCAGTGCTTTTACTTAAAAGAGCATCCGTGACCTAGTATCATAGAAATTTATTAGGATAATAGTGCAGGATATGTTTTTATTAAGATTTAGGATACCCAACCTACCTTTAGGTATCTATTATGATTTTTTTAAATAGTTTACTAGCAATGTGGTTCGCACATTACTAGTATTCTAGTTAACCCCTCGTGCTAAGCTAAATGTTTGTGTTACGAGTGGGTTCACGTCGGTAGTGCTATGGGTAGATTTTGAACCGGCAACCACATGACCGTAAATCCGACGAAGTAGCAATTAGGCTACCGCCGCTTCATTTTGTAGAAAATAATGATTGCTGGTGTGACGATTTCAGGTTTTTATGTCATATAATAAAGCCTCGCCACTAGGCTAACATCGTAACGTAGCAGTCGCGCTCAGGACTACTAAGTCCTGAGCGCGACTGCTACGTTAGGTCCTAGGTTCGATTCCCAGGTCGAGCATAGTGTTACTGGGTTGTTTTATAAAATTCTCAATAGCAGCTCGGAGTTTGGGATTTGTGCCCGGTTAATGGCAGTAAGCTCGCCCCCTATTACATGTGACCAAAAATACTGGCGAACTGTGGGTGTACATTAGTACGACTCTACCTAAGCTTTCGAGGAATACAGGCGTGATGGTATTTTAAAATAATAAAGCAAAACCGTAACAATTATGTATTATTTATATTTCGTTTCCGTATTAATTCACAGAATTCATACACAAATCTCAGATAGGTACCTAAAATCAATATTTGTTCTTGTTACTATTTATCGAACAAATAAATAATATTCTACAGAACTGCTTTGGAATCTAAATCAACCCATCATCAACGAGAGTTACACCCACGTTCTACAACGCGGAAGTCAGTTCTGTCTCGGTCGAGCTTCCGAACTAAATGCATTTTTTTTTAAATTAGTACTGAAACCCATTACCTATTTTAATCATGCCTTTTTGGATTTATGTGCATTGTGTTGGGTATGAAAATCAGCCTATACTAGACCACTGCTGTGTAGGCCTCTCCCAATGCGCTCCATGTCGCCCTGTCTTCGGCTTGTCGCACCCAGCTTCCGCCTGCAACCTTTCGCAAATCATCACTCCATCTTGCCGAAGGGCATCCTACACTACGTACGGGTATGGAAATGTAGAATAATAATTGTTACTACCATTAGTAATTTTAATGCCAAGACACCCAGAACATCTCAGTCTGCCGGTAGCCATTAGTTAATTTACCACCAGAAAAACTGTAGAAAATTTAGGTTTTATTTCCAAATAAATAACGTTTAATTTTCTCTGTAAGATTCAAAAATGAATATTGCCCTTAAATAATCTTATATTCGACCCATCACCTCTAACAACTCCTGCCACCTAATTTTATCCCCTCACCCGGAAAAGTCAATTTGCACGTATACCCGAATTATATACAGGTATATCTCATGAGCCGGGTGGAATATGGAAGAAGTTGAAGTCAATAAAAACGTTCATTTATAATCTAGAGCCACTCCTCAATCTGGTAGTCAATCAGGGAGTACTAGGGGGGGCCTGACCTCATTATAATTTGTCTCTTTAATTTTAACCTTATAAACCTTTATTAATCCACGTTTTTTGCAGTCGCAATCACAGTTACAGCTATAACTTTATTTAACTTTTTTCCCCAATGTCTCATATTTTCATGTCACCGTGTGCGTAGATTTTAAGATAGCAATAACATTTTTTTTTAATTACTATTATTTTCTTCTCTCTTGGCTCGTTAAAACTGTGTGGATATTAAGCTGTGTCATGTGACTAGGGAAGGAACTGTCCCCTGAGATACAGGCTAAGAATCTTATTCGGAAGCCAGTATTTCTATGTAATACGTAGTGACGTCAATGATTTCCGATAAAGAAGTTCCTATTATTATTATGTAAATCTAATCATAATCGGTTTTTGTATCTTGAATGATTTTGGTTAACCCAAACACCCAGTTGACCTCACATTAGACCACGGATTAACTATAGATTTTAGTAATCTCTTTGAAACTGAAGATTAGTCGATTGTGGACACATGACCTGCATAATACGGTAACTCATTATTTCCGTCAATCAGAAAATCTCAAACCTTTCGCAGTCAACCGACCACACAGGACTCTAACTAAACATACAAAGGGTACTTAACCAATATGGGAACTAAAATACTCAAACCAAGAGGCCCGATAGTCTCGTAACCACGACTTATAAGTTAACGTTTACATTGGTAACGGAAACACCAAACCACGGGTTAACTTCCGCTACGTATAGGTTGATTTTGAAATAGTTAACAGTTACATGTGGTATGTAATTAATGTTGCGTTCGGTATTAATTTAGGACCGGATATTACAGCAGACGCGGTTAAGTGAATCGGAAGATACATTCGGTTGTGGTGTATGGTTATGGAGCAAGATATAGGTAGTCAAATTGTTTATTTACTTATTTACAATAAAATACATATACGCTACATATAATATAATATTATACGCGCACGACATTAAAATAATTACCGTCGCGTATATTAGAAGCACACTTAGTTTATATTTTTAATATATCTAATTTTAACCTTTACAAAGTTTACCAATGTCGATAAATATTGTAAAGGCTAAAACGTGTTCTTATATGCATATGTGTTCTTGATATGAGTATTAAAAGGATTCGTCATAAAAGTGGTCGTCATTAAAGGAGATGTCATAAAAGAGGAAATAAAGAGGCGTCGGTTCTAATAAATGCGTCAATATTATTGGCATCGTCATTAAATATATGAGTAAGATGATTGACATTAATTTTGCCAATTAGAAGGTTTTTGAAAATAGCCATATTTTACGGTTTTAACGTTGTACCATAAACCCTTGTCGCATCGTTACACAACAAAAGTGAGGATCCCATTTCAAGGTCCTAAGCTAATAACTCGGAACATTAAATCAGCTTTTACGGCAGAATTTAACATAAACACTAAAGCATTTTAATTATGGAGGCCAGAGTTTGAAGAAAGTGCCGCTTTTTGGAGTAATCTCGATCCAGTGACAAAGATAAGGCAGACTGAAAAGGGATGCTGTTAACATTGTACAACAAGTTAGCTCACTTTACGTTTGTATACCTACTGAATTTATTTTGGACTTGACAGCGTCACGGGGTCTTTACCATTTTTCCTGGAATATCGCCAAGGCCGATCTATTTCTATAAGTTCATACAGTTCTAAGTAACAAACACATATATATTGGAATACAGATACCTACTCGTACTTACCTAACTTATAGACTGTATAATTAACCACATCTAAAGTGAGATAAAATCTCCATTCTTACACTACTGCTACTGGTTTAATCCCTCTCCTTCTTACTCTGAGAGGAGACCTTGTGCCTTGTGCATTCATTATCAACCGGACTTCCACTAATTAAAAGCGGCCGTAGCTTAATGGCTACGGAGTCGGACTTGCGATCATGTGGTTGTGGGTTCGAACCCCACCCATTGCACTACCGACGTGAACTCACTCGTAACACAAGCATTTAACTTAGCACGAGGGGTTAACAAGAATACTAGTAATGTGCGATCACATTGCTAGTAAACTTTAAAAAAAACTAGTACTACGAGAAAAAAAATGTGAAAATCATTAAAATCAGAAAACGATTATGACGTTATTGTAATAAGCAAAAACTGGGAAGCCGTGAAAGCGTATTTCTCATACTAAATGTTCCAACAAAAGCTACAAACGAAGTCACGGCAAGTCGCTAGGGCTCCATAAAAATATGCGTCACAAAAAATGTTATTAAACAAATTGCTATGAACAGAAATAAATTAGTCGTAGAGCCATAGCGTAGCACACATTTTGTTTGAAGTTTTGATAAATAAATAAATGCGTAGCGAATAGCGCGTGACAAATGATCGATTTTAAAATGGTCTCGTGACCGTGTGTGACCCGCTCTAGCTTTACATTTTTTTATGATTTCAATCTCATTACGAAAACTAGATTTATTTTCTGGTCATTGTTGTAATAGTCATTCTATCATAGTGATATCACATCAGCCAAAGACTACTCAATATTTAGGGCCATGAAAATTGAATGACATTCAAAATTGAACGGATTTGTGACACTTGAAAATTGAATCGCATAATTTATTCGACACAACGCCGCATCAAAATGTTGAAGAAAATATTACTTGTTAGAATATAACATACCATCACGCCTGTATTCCCCGAAGGGTAAGGCAGAGGCGTACTAATGTACACCCACAGTTCGCCGGTATGTTTAGGTCCCATGTAATAGGGGGCGAGCCTATTGCCATTAACCGGGCACTAATCCAGACTCCGAGCTGCTGCTGAGAATTTCATAGAAAAACCCAATAACACTCGCGCTTGGGACCACTAAACTAATGAGGCAGTCTGTCTTGTTAGAATATCTAGCTCTGAATTAACACAAAGTCTCAAAGATGTCATCGTCAGCTGTTGAAACCCTACACGGTTTAGTTGAGGAAGGGTACTCGGATAATATAATAAATTACATCGTCAGAACGATTGACTAACTCCCATTACTTATGTAACAGTGCTCCCTTACTTAACATATCACCACAGTTTAACTCCGACTACACAATATTATTATTAAATGAAGGTTAAGACTATAGTAACTATACCATCAAATTAAGGCCATATTTGCGGTGTTCCATTCCTGCCAACCCATAAAATAATAAAGATTAGATCTCTGCTTATAAATTCTACTATATTATAAATGTCAAAGTTTGTGTTCGGAAATTTCAATTTGAAGATACAAATTAAAAACGGATTTGTTTTTTTTATATCCAGGTTGGACTCAATTCTTGGTGTTGGATTAAGGTACCTTTGTTCTACTGCTAAATAAATTATGTGAATAATAATAAGCTAGAAAAAAAAATGAAGGTCCGTCTGCCTTTGTGATTCGAATTTATTATATCTATACTATAAATATTAATATAATATTATAAAGCTGAAGAGGTTGTTTGTTTGTTTGAATGCGCTAATATCAAGAACTACTCGTTGAAATTGAAAATTTATTTTTGTGTTGGATAGTCCATTTATCGAGGAAGGTTATATAACATCACGCTACAATCAATAAGAGCCGAACAACGCGGGTGAAACCGCAGGCGGGTCGCTAGTAATATAATATAATATATATAATGTAAGGGTACCCAGGGCGCGAATTCGGAGTAACACCGAGTAAAAACTCGAGAGGGAGTTTCTTTCTCAAGATATTTATATAATATATAATACTATATTATACTTAATAATAAATAACTATCAATGCATCATACAATATTATAGGTTCTGCCTCCCCTACCCCTGTGAGAGAAAGGCGTGATTGTATGTATGTATGTATGCACAATTTGATTGCGTGGCCACCTAAGACACTAAACGATCTATTATCTATAAATTCGTGACTTATTAAGAGCAAATTATTTTGTACGTGTACTCCGACTACTAAAGTTGTCAATTTGCTGATATCTGCAGTGAAAACTGAGTTGCTGGCACATAAAGTGAACATTTTCGTAATAATATAGTAAGGTATCTTCTATCAGACCTCCACAACCCACAACTAAAAATAAACTGGATCTCAAATTATGACTATTGTTATAGGTATTTGCGTGACAACCGTGGGAAACTACCTTAAGTGCAATTGTTGAGGCATATAATCAAAAAGAATATACCTACTTCAATCTATTACTTTATATGGATATATGTATAGATGTTTTATGAAATGTAAAATCGTAAAGGTTAGGTAATAACAATTTTATAAAATACTTACACTCGCAGTAAATTTAAACCACCATTAGAATTTTAAATAAATAAACGAGTATATTATTACATTTAAACACGCCAGAACCCATAAAATATTCACAGAAAAGAAAAAATACAAAATCAACTTGAGCAGGGGCGCGGCCTATGCACACTCAGCTAAATTAATTAGAGTAGGATTCATGAAGGAATATAATACCCGTAACACACGTACTGTGGCACTCACAATTGGCCCACTCGGGTTTGCACCTCTGAAACAGGAGCTAACTTCCCGCTTTAATTAAAGCTCGTAGTGCGTGGCCAAATATTTGTCGAATGGATATACTCTTCATTCATACACAGCCTGAGGGAACACCAGCAATGAAATCATTGAGAAGCCAGAAAGATTGACAAACAAGTGATGCAATCTTACAGTTTTGGTTAATTGTATTTGTCTTTTCCCAGAAATATTGCTAGGGCTGCGTTTTTAATATAACCGATTGATATTAAACTTTAAACGATTGCCGCGTGTTCCACGTAAATCTTAAGGTGATCTTTAGTTGAATTACAAAGTGGTATTCTTTTGTAAAAAGTCAAAATGTGCCTCACTGGTGTACTAGTAGCAAACATGGCTGCTGAATGTTACGTTCTAGCTTCAATTCCCCAATTTTGTAGTCTCGGGACGTTTTAGTTTTTTCATATGTAACATATAGAATATCTATTGTTATATCATGTCAATAACAATAACCATAAATTTTAGTATACCCACTCCCATAACTAAACTTTTAATGTTTAAAGTAGCGGTCACATTTGCATAATCCAAAGCGAATTTCAGAAATGGCTTTGTCGAAGTGTAGGGACTCAAATCTTTTATATTAAATGGCTTTTTTACATTGAAATAATGTTTTTCGTTCTATAATGAAAAATTTAAAGCTTGTCGCATAGGCTGGTCTCAAAAGGCTCATAATAATAAACTTATGATCACAATAATACGACTATTGAGACCTCCCTAGTAAAATAAAATAGACATCTATAATTTACTAGCGACTCGCTCCGGCTTTGCACTTGTATGTTCATAAATTATAGCGTATAACCTTTCTAGGTAATCCCTTTGTTATACGTGAAAACCGTACAAAAATCCATACAGTAGTTTCTGAGACCTGAGATGATATTTAAATCTATATTATTGTTCGTCGCTGAAAAATATAGTATTACCAACACTAAATACAGATGAATATGTCATGACCAAAAATTGCAATGACTACCTACGAAGTGTTTTCAAAAACTAGTTGATTATAGTAAATTGTATCAATCCACACTGCATGATAGGGTATTTTACTCTATATAAGAAAAAATCTAAAAATATATTATTGAGATAGCTTAGGCAAAGAGCAGACGGAGAATGTTAGGTTTAGTTCATAAAATAACAAAATAAATTTTAAAATTCAATTCAAAGTTTTCCGTTTTTTTAATCAGTTTTTTAACACCATGAAATAGTAGCCGCCATGTTATTACGTCATACGGCTGCTTATTAAACTGAAAAGTGGCAACTGTCAACTGATCGGCTTTGTACTTGTTTACACCTATAAGCCAACTAACGTCATAACCACAGAGCAATATGGCGTCCACTGCGTCCAGCGTTTTCGTCAAATTATAATACCCTATTACTCGTACACTGGGACTTCCATATAACTAAAAATCACTAACAAATAATTATGAATCTACATTTTAAATGTAGCTACGTGTTAGATTAGTAGTAAGGTGATTGAAGCCGCGCCTCGTAAATGGCAACAATCAGTAACAATGAGAAACGGTGAGCAATTCAGTGTGAATGTTAATTGTCGTGGCGTTGCCGCGGAATTTCCTGCAACTCGACTCCGACGGTCGCGTCACACCAACACAATTTTGCTCAGTTTCGTAGAGAATCTTATTTGTAGTTACACATAATTGCACGAAATAGAATTTCAGAAGTCAGTACCTTAGATTTGGTCGGGTATTTGATCTCGCCACGAACTTCTTTTAAAAATATCATCAAAGTAGCTGCTGTCTATGTGGACAAAAGGTAGCCTATCTCCCGTTTCACTGTCCAATCTATCTTTATTCCGAAATTTATCAACATTGGTTCAGCGGTTTAGGCGTTACACGATATAACAAACAGACTTTTACTTACTATTTTTAATATAAGTATGGATTATATTATTTAAAGAAATAAAATGTCTTTCAAACAGGCAAGTAATAAACAGAATTACGCTAGGAGAGAAAAGTTTAAATACTGAAAATCGAGTAAATCTAAAAAAGATTCTTGTCTATAGCCTCTGCCTCATAGTAAAGTTAGTAGCGACTATGGTTGTGCTAATGGGATGGCGGGTACGAGTCCCGTGTGATATGAATCAAATCGAATTTTAAACAAGTCTGTTCATTAACCTAGTGGTCTTGAGTGTGACTGCTACGCTCGAGGTCCTGGATTTGATTTCCAGATCGAGCAGTGTTATTGAGTTTATTTATGAACTTCTCAGTAGCAGCTCGGAGTTTGGGATTAGTGCCCGGTTGATGGATAGGCTCGCCCACTATTAGATACAAGGGACCTAAACATACCGGGGAATTGTGGGTGTACATTAGTAATTCTCTGCCTAACCCTTTGGGAAGGTGATACTATAGCCACAAACAAATAATAAAAAAAATACCTTTTGAGGAACACAGGCATGTTATTCCTCACTAATAAGAAACGTGAAAGTTTGTGAGTATTAATGGATGTATGGATGTTTATTACTCTTTCACGCCAAAACGGCTGAACGGATCTAGACGAAATTTGGCACACAGATAGATTATAGCCTGGAATAACACATAGGCTGCTTATTATCCAGGTCTGACCAAATCCTGAAGTCCACGCAGACAAAGTCGCGGGCAGAAGCTAGTATGTTTATAAACAGGTCAGCTCCATGTGTCTATGTGAGACATATACATATTTGTAACAACACATGGAACAGCGTTTATTAAAAGTATAATTAGAATAATAATAAAGTATAATTAATCATTCCAGACAGACCCTTCGTATTTGAAACTCAATAGTTCCAAAACTCAATTCAAACCAAATTACCGCTTTCTTAGTTAAATTCGCTTTTAACATTTTCACAGTCAAACTTAATTAAGGCTATAAAACTAATCTTCGCGTAATATTTTTCCGTCGGATTCCCGAGAGTGAGGCGACAAGACGAACACACAAGTAATTAGCTTAATAAATCAGGCGACGCTGCACTGACGGACGTACAGAAATAACGACAATGATTTATGTTATACTAACTAGTGAAGGGAGAAAATAACTGCTATTAATAGAGACGTATGTGGTACAATTGTAAATGTGTGTTAGATATAAAGTTATTCCTTCGTTGATACAAGACTACAAACATTATTTATTTATTTATTGCAGTAAAATAAACATACCTAATCAACCCATTATACTGTCCCACTGCTGGGCACGGGTCTCCTCTCAGAATCAGAGGGATTAGGCTATAGTAAAATAAACATACAGTACTATAATTACGATAGAAGAGGAAATCATAATGTTGGCAATATAACCAACTAAGTCTCTTAAAATTAAGTTGCACTCGACGGTCAGTTACAGACTACAGTTAAACCACATAACAAAGTTAAAATTATAATAAACTAAATTATATAACAAAGATAAAAGTTAACACTTTTAACAGTAAACTAGTAAAAAACTAGTTTGGTATAATAGATTTTATGAAATATTAACCAGAGGAGACAAGAAAACAACAAAACAAATCAATTTATACTTATAAAATCGTTAGTCCTAACTGACTAACTGATCTATCAACAGATAGCCAAAACTACAAAGTCTAGAAAGCTGAAATTTGGAACATAGCTTTATGATAACGTACGCATCCGCTAAATAAAGAGTTTTGGAAATTTCATCTTTAAAAGGGCTCAATGAAAGTTACAAACATACACATACAGTTATTCAGAATAAATAAATAATTATGTGTTCCATGGTTTTTCGATTTGGACATTTTAAGGGGAGGAAACGGAGAGTGTAAGTTTGTATAGGATAACTGGTTTTTTTTAAAGATAGGAACGAGTGAAAACGCGCGTATCAGCTTGTATTGTATATGTGAGCAATTGGATTTTCACTACGGGTCATGGTTATAGGGTATTCCATTGTTGGTCATGAAAACATGGTGAGTTTCACGTTGACACAGCATGATTCATACACACGTACATTCTTACACAGTATTCATACAAAAGCAGTAATGTATGTAGTTTATACTGTTATCTCTACAAATGGCAGTATTATAAGACTGGACGTACACACTCGGTGGTATTTATGTCGCATGCGTTCAAAATACAGCGGCGATTAAGCGCACATCGCTTGTTACGCGCGAACACTTCATTTGAGTCGCATGCGCATTTAATTGCTTTAAAAATAACACACGCACACACGAAACACGAAGAATACAGAATCTGATGTGTGCCTCGTGTCACCTGTGACTGTTGGAACATTCATTCTATTCCTAGCATTATTTTTATGCCACACAAATTGATATAAAAAATTTCTTTGAGAAAATTGAAATAAAAATCTTGTGAGAACAATGCTCACGTGGATAATATAATCTATCTTCTATACTTATAATAAATCTGTAGAGAGGTCAATTCTGTACATGAAATATATTTCCAAAATAACTATCAGTCAGGGTGATTAGTAATCGATACTGACGACAAAAATGCAATCAGTAAAATTTTTGTCTGTCTGTCTGTATGTTCGTTATAGAAACAAAAACCACTCGACGGATTTCAACGAAACTTGGTACAATTGTTCTTCATACTCCTGGGCAGGTTATAGTATACTTTTCATCACGCTACGATCAATAGGAGCGGAGCACAATTAAAAAATGTTGCAAAAACGGGAAAATTATTTGATTATTTTGTTCTGGGAAGTGACATGGGTCGTTGATAAAGCGGGCGTAGCCGCTGGCGGAAGCTAGTATATATATATTTTTTTTATACCAGAGTGAGCAAACAAACACGCGGGTCACCTGATGGTAAGTGACTTACTACCGCCGCCAATAAACATCAATTGTAGCTGTCACCAATGCGTTGCTGGCCCTATATATGTGTAAGCTCTTTTCTTGTATATAGCGGCTGGAGTGCATGACTTTTGATCCACAGGCAGCTTTGACATTGAAGTTAACATTTTCAATCTTATGAAAATATTTCTCTTTTCTTGACGCCTCGGTTGACGAAGTAGTCGGCTTTTGATAGTTGATGGTTATGTGGGTATATAGATAGTTGGTAGGTCGGTAGGTACGGGTCTGGATACCTACATGTTAAATTTGTTTTGTAAGTAATGAGAAAATGAAGATAAAGTTTTTAAAAACAATACTTTATCATAACCAAAGCAATTTCATAATAACAGGAAAATCAGTTTTTTTAATTAAAAATTAGGGTCTACTTACTTGAAAGACTTCACAAGGAAAACTTACGTCTGCGTTTCCTGTTTCTAAAA
Source organism: Acronicta aceris (assembly GCA_910591435.1). Classification (NCBI taxonomy): domain Eukaryota; kingdom Metazoa; phylum Arthropoda; class Insecta; order Lepidoptera; family Noctuidae; genus Acronicta; species Acronicta aceris. The sequence continues at coordinate 18,374,533 of OU342758.1, read as the reverse complement.
TATATGAAAGGTAAAAAGTTTAAATATTATTGAAATGAAAATTTACTGCCTCATTAGTCTAGTGGTCACAAGCGCGACTGCTAAACGCAAACGCTAGAGGTCCTGGATTCGATCCCCAGATCGAGCAGTGTTATTGGGTTTTTCTATGAAATACCCAGTAGCAGCTCGGAGTCTGGATTTGTGCCCGGTTAATGGCAATGGGCTCGCCCCCTATTACATGGGACCTAAACATACCGGCGAACTGTGGATGTACATTAGTACACCTCTGCCGAACCTTTCGGGGAAAACAGGCATGTTGGTATGTTATGGTATGTTATTATTTAAATTAAAAAATATACTACCAACTGCCCCATTTTTCTTGTCGTCATAAGCGCGACTGCTACGCTAGAGTTCCTGGGATTGATTTCCAGGTCGAGCCAAGTCTTATAGGGATTTTTGTCAATAGCAGCTTGAAGTGCCCGGTTAACGGCAAAAGGCTCACCCCCTATTACCTACATATATTGGCGAACTGTGGGTGTATCTAATTAGTCCAACAACAGAATCAATAACAGAATTTCGACCTATTTATAACATTACTTCATGCGTTGATTGAATAAAATGTTATAAGGTATGTAAATAACTAATGACCCACTCCGGCTTTGCACGGGTATGTTCATTATAATCCAAAACCTTCATACGACAATCTGTACAGTAGTTTCTGAGATTAGCCCGAACAAATACAAACTAAGTACGGCGGGGACTTAAATTAATAATAAGCTTGATGATGATAATTATAGCAATACCCGATAGAAGCCGTTGGATATTATTCCGAACACTCCTATAACGAATTCAAAACAGAAGAACATCAAACCAAATAGTACATCTGAAAATACGATTCGTAAAACAAAAGCCGAGCTGGATCGTACTCAATACAAAGATACTTAATTACACAGCTACGACACACAAAAACAGCCTTTATTGTTTTCAGAATAAGGTCGAGAGGTTGCGAGGTAATATGCACAGTACAGAGGCTTAATGAGTACAATCAAAATGAGGCATGCAGCGATCCAGCGCCTGTTATTACTGCCATACTTTGTTTTCAAGCGCTTTTCGCTTTAAGGCCGGTGTTATTGAATAACATTTTAAAAAAGTACAGTCATAAAGTGGATAATAGAGTGATATTTCACGGAAAATACCTGAGTGTACAGATTATGTCGTTTTTATTACAAAGGACAGTGCCTACTATGTTAAAAATATACTTTTCTACAACATTTACTTAAGTACATCAATTTATTTTGCATAGGAATCGGAATTTCCTACGTGAAGTGGGTAATTGAATTCTTTACATTATGTAGCATATTTTTGTGGACTACACTATTGGGAATCTTTATACTTAGTAAAGTTAAAGTTTTATGTATCTACTACCTGGATCCCACGGTTTCACCTGCTAAAAAATTACGAACTTTTATACAAACTCCCCCTTTTCACCACCTTAGGAGTTGAATTTCCAAAAATCCTTTCTTATCGGATGCCTACGTCATACAAAGAACACACCCTCCAAGTTTCAGGTCTCTACGATCAGCGGTTTAGGCTGTGCGTTGATCCGTCAGTCATTCAGGACAAAGCTTTTTAGATTTCCCACATTAAGTACCCCTAAATCGGCGGCACAAATAAAAGTACAATTGAAATACTACACCGAATAATCTCAATAGGGTATTGGTACATTAACCTAAATTACAATGTGTATTTACCATGATCGCCACATTAGGCAATGCCTGTATCGTGGCGGCCCTATGATACCGTAACATACAAGACAGTCAACCCTATAGCACTTAATATGTAGACATTTTAGTATAAGGAGAATAGTAAAAAAGAACAGAAACACAGAATTATATTTATATCGTTATTACCTTTTAATTAACTTCCTACCACAAACAATATATTAAATGACACTTTTTTTTATTTTGTTATAGGCTTACGCTTGACCGCCAGTTTGCCTGATATTAAGCGACACTGCGATCTGCGATGGAGCGCGCTTGCCTAGAAGAAACCTATTCACTCGTGATTTAAAGTCAGCCAGATTATATCTATCGGTTAAGACCCACTCGGGAAGTGCATTCCACATTTCAGCGGTACGCATGATAAAAGTGGAATTAACATATTACACTTATTCAATGCATATAAATGTAACACAAATTTACTTAATTTTTACCTAGCTAGAGAGATTGTAACACCGAACGAAAAGCTACTAATTCTCGATAATTATAATTTTCATGTTTATGATAATCATGAGCAGAGACCACGATCGTCGTGAATGTCGGCCGCTCTGTGCCATTCACAATAGCAATAAAAATAAGGTCCACATAGACTAGTTTCCTTTGCTTCAAAAGAAAAATAGCGCAATAAACTACCCAGTAACAAACTGTCTAGGTACAAAGTAAAACTCAAAACCCACAAAAATAATACAACAGTGTATGTCAGAGCTATTTAAATTTAAATATAAAATGAAGGAGTTTTATTTGTGTGCCGTTAACTCCAGGCACCGGGAGATACCTCGTTGGTCCTTCAAGTTTTTAATGTTACTCGTAATGAAGTTTGATTGTGTTCCTACATTGTTGGCGCTGTTGTGCGGAGGATGCACGGGAGACACTGTTGTTTCATGTCATTATCTATCTATATAAATAAAAATGAATGTATGTTTGTTTGTCCTCTATGTATTGCTAAACAACTCATACTATTGCGATGAAACTTTGTTGATTTGTTGTGTGCACGCCTCGGAATGATTAAAACAAAAAAAAGAAGGCATTGCAACGCATAACAGGGAACACCTAGATAATTATATTGACTTACGTGAATTGTTACACTTTTCTGCCACTAGCGTCCTTGTAATCTGGTAGCTAGAACGACTTACGACTTTTACCCGACAAAATCCAGCAATATGCTATCAAATGTGATAGAGTTGACGTACCGAATACATTATAAAACTGATTCAATGCCCCAAAAACATCTAGAGACAAAATATTTCAGCATCAAACACAAACGACACAATATATAGTATATCTAATGATAATACGAATCTTCGAAAAACCTTGCGATGCTCTGGCATTCGTATAAGGTTGGCACGGCATGAACTCATATAGTATTCATTGAACCCCGACGAGGAACAAAGAGGTTCGTACCATGCAATTTATAATGCGAGCGCTGGAACCCTAACACTTGCCGGTTTGAAAAAAAGTTTCAAAAGAGGAAAATTGATTTGTATAGTATATGAGTGGTCAGAGGTTGTCAATAGTTGTAGAAAATGAAAGCAAACCATTAGTAGGATTGCGTACAGTACCTTGGCCGTTGTGCCAATCGTTTATAAACAAAGATCAATGTCACGCATTCGATTTGGAAAAATACTTATGTGGAAATAACATAAAACATAGTTACTATCACGCCTGTATTCCCCGAAGGGTTACGCAGAGGCGTACTAATGTACACCCACAGTTTTCCGGTATGGTTCCCATGTAATAGGGGGCGAGCCTATAGCCATTGACCGGGCACAAATCCGAAACTCCGAGCTGTAACTAAAAATTTCATAGAAAAACCCAATAACACTGCTTGACCTGGGAACCGAACCCAGGACTTCAAGCGTAGCTCAGAACCACTAATCTAATGAGGTTATGTGGAAATATTTTATTATATATACCTAACCTACACAAGAATTCAACCAATAAGTTATTGAGAAGATAACTGAAATCGAATAAGTACAATCACAACTAATATACTCGTATGTAGGTATATTTTATTTCTTAAGACACGCTTCAACGTTCAAAAATATAAGCTGATATGGAAACCCCAACCTAGGTACTGTCAAGAACACCGTGCAAAGCCAGCTAATAGATACTCGAGAGAAACATAAAATATAACCAAAAGAAAAACTTACACAGATTTATTTTATTCAACCGTCCCATCATTCCCAAAGCTCAAAGAATTAACAATAACCCAGATACACAACTCAAAACGCACTCCAAAATGCTTGAGTAACATAATAAGAATAACGGGTACAAAGTCGGCGGGTACCGGCGCTTGAGCTGAAGAACCCTTTCTGATAAAATTGGAGAGTCGTAGCACGCAATATTTCCCTGCTCTGGATACAATATTGGAATTCCAACCCACTTCGGCTTCCTGTTTCAGGGAAACGTGAACTTAATGTGGGGAGCGTATTAATAGGAAAAAAGATACCGGCAATTATAAAGAAGCCTTTTCGTTAGGTGAATGAATATAAAGTACCTTTTTGGTTTGAAATTTTCTGACATCTAAATGTGAGATTATATTAAATACTAGCGATCCGCTCGCGGTATCACCTGCGCTGCTCCGTTCCTAAGAGGCGTAGCGTGATGTTATATAGCCTATAACCTTCCTCGATATGTGGACTATCCAATACAAAATCGGTTCAGTAGGTCCAGAAATTACCCCCTTACACCTCACAAACTTTACCTCTTTATAATATTAAGTATAGATATAGATTTATGAAAAACATGAGTAATTCAAAATTAAAATGTTAGCACTCTCTTTTTCTCTTCTAGCTGTCTTCTTATGCATTCGTCTGAACAATGACTTCATGGCAATACACATGCGAGTTGCAACACTAACTCAAACTAACAACATAATTCACACAGCCTCGCGTCACTGGTAAACCCACCACTCTCTCCATCAATACCCATGACATCCCAGTGCTCAAGAGGGGAACGAGACAAATCACTCGCGATTTGTATCCAGCAGTCAAATGTGCGGATTTGCCCGAACACTGCGACGCATCGGCGGCCATTTGTCATGTTCGACGGTAACGAAGTATCAATAAATAAATCGAACGTACTCTTATGTGCCAATGTACTGAGTATGTACCAGTACATAGAAGAAAGTATAATTGTATAAAATTTATAAAAACTGTAGCAGTAAAATGTATAGGGGAATTAATTAGCTAGACAGGCAATGATTTTCACGACGAGTCAAGTAGCAAGCACAGGACTACGCGGACGAGAACTATCCCTCAGCTTACAAGACAGCTCAAGACAAAAGAGAATGGAAAAACCGAACAATAATACCTACAAAGTGTTAGGTAAGGATAAATTGGAACCGACCATCGCTAGAAAACCTTCAACTTTCAAACAAACCTTTTATAAAACTTGGTCGTTAAAAGCATTATTAAGATATGTCTTACAAAATAAGGCGAATTATGTTATGTATATTATATTTTTATAATAAATCTCTGAAAAGACCCTCGGCGCTATTACATTCATCCCGAAAAATAGCATCTTGTCTTATTCAAACAAAAATTGAATTCGTAATGCTAATATTTTTATACGCTAAGAGTTAAAAAGTAAGTTTATTAGAACTTCTCCCTTTACTTGTAAAATTTTATAAAATGTATCTGCACCGTAAAGTTAGGGCGTTAAGATGTTGCAGAACTAGCGCGGCCTAACACAAACTTACAAGTGAACGCTTTCACAAGTCACAACTTACTAATGCTACAATATAAATTTTAAATATCGAAGCGTTTACGAACAAATTAAAGTTTTAGATTGAATTTGTGTAAAAAGTAAATTGCAGCATATTAATGGATCATTTCTAAAACCATCGTTTAATCTTCAAAAGGAGGTGAGATTAATTATTTTTTCTTTAGTTTTAAGAATTAGAGAGAAAAGGTTTTTGTCGCGGAGAATGAATTCGCAATTAGAAATCCAATATCAGCTTAAAAGTCCAGCTTTCAAAATGCATTAAGAGATTCAGATGAAAGTTTTTTTGCAAAGGAGATGGAAGATTAACTTAGAGATAATATCATATTAAGAACAAAGTTTCAAGTGTTAAGACTTTGTAATGAAAATATTAACTTTTGATAAAATTAAACTAATCGCCTTGGTATGTGTTTAGGTAGATTGGTACCGAAGCTAAGATATTAAAATTATGTAATGAACACTATTATTTCAGTCTGCATCTGCAGCGCGAAGACCTTGATCTTGTACTAGTATTAAACACTTATTTTACTAATAAAGACAGGTTTTAAGATTATTTCATAATGTTTGAGAATGCAAGGATTGGCTGACCATGGTCCTATCAATGGGCTATCTGTATCTTCTTTATATAACTTTAGATTTATTTTATTGAACTATACTAAGTTTGACTACTACATGTTTCTCATTAAAATTATTATTTAAACCTTTGTCTCGTAAAAACTCGAAAATTCAACGATTTTATTCTCATAATTATGCAACTATTTAGCTCGTATTATATAAATTATCGCTTTAGTTCCGTTAAAAAAACCGCACAAAAGATGTGCTTAACCGTCTTTCACGTTGACTTTGTGAACACTTATTTGTCACGCTCCCCGCGGGCGCCGTAGGAGCGTGCCACGGGTGGCACCGCGTACCTAATTATGCACTGTGCCGAACCATCCCCACGCGAGTATTGGGACACGCCGTGACCCGCCTGCGAATATACGTCACGTTACACCGGTACCCTACACCGTGACCGAGAAAGCAGAGGGTTTTTGATGAACAATTTGAATGTTACCGAAAAGAAGCGAAGCCTCATCATGCTGTGTCATGAGTTTTTGTCTCAAAATCCCACGTGAAATTACGCAAATATGGTTTTCTGCATGTGTATAGAAAATTCTCGGTATTTGTTAGTAGATAGAAAATGAGAAATTCTTTATAAAATAACATATCAACATTTTACAATTGTAAATAATAAATACGGCTTCCTGGAATAGCTACAACAACTAAAACATGGTTTCCAAAATATAATAAGCCCGAGCTCGCTTACAAAAAATTAACCTCAATTTGCAAATCATTATTTTCGGTTCAATGCTTCATAATCCGTTCATGTAGATGCAGCACCTTTATAATATTTACACAAAAACATCAGTAATGGTGTTTAATGCGTCTCGTAATAGTCGACCTACAATAACAAGAAATGTGTAAAGCGAAGACAAAATAGCTTAATATTAATAATAATAGCTTAGCATCAGGTGATAAGCAAGCGTAATATTACAATACCACACATTTTTATATTACTGTAATAACTAACGGACGAGAAGGCTAAATCTTTATCTGGCACGACAAATGTACTCAATTCCCATAAACATAACATGCATATCTAAACAGCGTGAGTGCACACACCTCGTCACGATCGATCACTATTCGCGTGACGGTAGACACATCACACTGGTGTACCGAAGCGTGATCAGAGGGACACAACACACCCGCTTACGGGGTCAAATCTACTATTTTACTGTGTCAAAATTGTCAGAACTGTTTAATTTTGTCAATTCTTGTCTTTTAGTGCCATTGGATGATCTAATACAAATGAAACAAGATACAACAATTGGTACTAGCATATAACAACAATATGGTCACAAATACAATTCATAAATAAACGAAATCCCATCTCATTGAAAACGATTTCGTTTCATTGTTTCTAAACATTCAAATATTAAATAACATTAATAAATTACAATTCGCGGCAATATTAACACGAGCTTGGTGGTGTCGTGTAAACCAATGTAATTGTACAAATTAAATGGTATCGCATGGTTACGTGTCCGTTATTTATGTACATGTTCACAACACACGGTTCAGCTGTAATTATTATACTGTGGCCGCCATAGATCTAACAAGCTTACTATTTAATATTGGTAAGGTAATAATTTAGCGGAAAATCGTTGTTTAAAATGTTTTTTACATAAATCAAAACTAATATTATAAATGTGAAATGTGATTCTAGAACGTTTACCTGCAGCTAAAACCGGGTATATCAGCCATGTGAGGACGCATCAGTAAACCTTCAATACCAAAAAATGGTCGCCGTAGCCGAAACCGGCGTGGATTGCATCAAATGTGAAAGTAAATATGTATATTTCTTAAACAGATTGATTTGAACAGACATTACATCCTAAGGAACGACACAGGTTGAAGCTACCTTTCGTTTCAAAAAGTTCTTTGGGATGCAGTAAAACCGCGGGCGAGATACGAGACAATATCTCTTCATGCTTGCACACGAAGAAGAAGAGAATGCAATTATTTTTATGTATGTTTCGGGATCTCGATACAATCTTGTAAAAATATAAACAAATAAAAAACGACGTAATTTTATTTGTCTGCGAAAACGGTTTCCTTGAATTACACGGACAAGCGGCAATAACCTTATCTCGAAAGCGAATGTAAGATAACTGACTATCGATAAACCTGACAAATCCCAACCGCCCGCGCTGGTCAGAGCTAAACACTCAACCCGTCCAACTCACGCTTGACAGCGCGAGCGTTGACCTACTCAAATATCCATTCTATTGGGATAACTCGTCATCAAACAAATTCTACGAAACGTATTGGTATCCGATCTACAAGTTCCTTTCATGAATACAGAGTTTGGTTACAAACAATATATACAGCATACGTAGATACATTTATATAATTACTGAGTTGTATTTACTTATGTAGCTACTCGTACATCCTTATTGGAAATCAAGTTACAGTTACCCTCAATTTAAGTTTAGTTTTTGGGCCCCATTACATGTGCAGCAAGCCTACCATTTACCGGGCACAAATCTACACTTATATACACTTATATAGGCTTAATGCCATAATTGAGAATTCAATGCTATAACCCAATATAACACTTTTTTAGACCTGAAAATCACACGCCAAACCTTAAAAGCTCAGCATCCTCTCTTGCAATTATTAGATCAATGAGGCGATCAGTCTAGAAAAAATCTCGAGAATCCTGGTTGAATGAACATGTATATGTAATAAGCATGTACAAAGAACACCTCTATACTATAAACCTTTTATAATATAGAGGTGTTCTTTTTATACAGTCAGCGTCAAATAGCTCGTGACAACCAAAGTGGCCAAATAGTTCGCAACACGACCTTATTCCAATTGTAACAAAGCGGTGTTGCGAAGAATTTGGCCACTTTAGTTGTCACGAACTATTTGACGCTGACTGTCGATCTATGATAGTTTTAAATCCAATTCGGTCCAATCGAATTTGTCGCAGACTTTTAGTAATGCTACCGCCATCGTTTACATTATATGTGTATCGTTATATATTGTTAATAACAATAAATATGAAATTATATAAAATATTTTTATATTTTTATATAATATGAAAATATTTTTCTAAATTATATGAGGCCGCATCATGCAGAAAGCTTTAATAATAAAATTTAAGATTATATTGATTCATAATATAAAATAATAATAATCAGTAGTCAACTCCTTATGGGACATTACAAGCAGGTAAAAATATATAACCTATAAACTCAACTATGTAAATTGACTGAAAAACTTTTCTAATAAGCGTCAAGTTCCTTTGTTTTTCTTTTAAAACACCTTAATTCTACAGATGAAAAGGCTCTGAGAGTCGCGACGAGCCCCGCTTGCACGTTTTGTCGCCGTGTTTTATCTCCTCCATTGTTTTAACGTTTAGGTGACAAAAACAATAGAAAAGATTTAATTTCCTGTCGTCGTCATAAAATATTATTTTAATCCGGGCATAGCTCCGATCCTGAATATTCAATGAATGCCGGCCATATTTTATTTGAGTTTTTATGCAAAATAATGCGGATCCGAAGCGGCCGTGCACACCGGACATTTTTAATCAACCCCGGTGGGCCGCATCGAGCCGCGCCGTGCCGGGGCTCGTTCGGACAAAGTCACTCACTTGTTTCCTTATTCCTTCCTGCTCCTTACAATTGTATTAACATGTTTATGTAGCATTCATGTTGAGAAAATGTAATGTTTTTTCATTGATATCGGATTTGCATTTGAGGCCGCGCCGCTTCGATCGAACGATGAACTCTGATTATAGATGTACTCATTATTCCATTGACTAAAGAAGAACTAGACATGTGGATTATATATTAAAAATCTTTGTGATCTCTGGTATTGTTATTTTAGTTAAGGTAAAAATAACTTTGTAATCGTAGCATGGAAAATAAAAATTTCACAAAAAGATATCTCTGGTATTGTTAAGTCTCTAGTCGAGTTTATTCCCACCACGCAAACATTGTGGATAACCGAATACAAACCGCGCAAAATTTAAATACTTGCACAAAACCGAATATCGCGTACATTAAATATTTTCCCATTCAAATAAACGTGATAAATAAACAGGAAACGTAACCCTAAAAGCGTCACCGAAACAGATTTATATAGGGAGATTATCGACGCAATAAGTTGCCTTGAGGCGCGAGGGCCGCGAAGGCTTTACAAAAAGTTAAATCAAAAACGTGAGCGTGGCGACAAACAAGTGGTGGGGGCGGGGTGGAGAGGCAGAAGGGGGGTGTGAAAAGCAGAAAAAGTGTCCGCACAAGGATTTATGTGGTCCGCAACGTTCGTCGCGGAGCGCAGCGTGCCAACATCCACACGTCGAGGTCACGGCAGCGCGCGAGACGACTACACTATTAACTCTACGCTTTATCTGCATGTATGTGCATCACTTCAAGATTTACCGTCAACTCTGCATGTTTTCTTAGTTCAGCCAAATAAAATTATGTTAACAACTTTTTTGAGTGCAAGCGTAAAAGTATCAGTTAAGTAAGAGTCCGGCGGACACTGAACTGCCCGTAATACTAAAATAAATCCTAATTCAAACACAATTTTATAATATTGTTTTATTATTAGGATTCCGACGCCGTTAATCTAAGGTCCTACCTACCATTTCATCTACTACTACTTCACTGGAAAAAAACGACCGAGAAAACGGTTGGAACTTCGTAAAGTTATTAAAAATTATATTCCGTTACAATTATTTTCAGTGAAGTATTTTGCACGAAATAGTAGGATAGGAACCTAGATTAATGATAGTTGAATCCGAATAATAACACAATTTGATTAAATTCTGTTAAAATTACGATTTATTTTGGTATTACATTTGTTCGACAATTCGGTCCGCCGGACTCTCAACAACTTTATTTGAACGCATGCGTAAAAGCGAGAAGTATGTAGTTCTAGAATAACAATAAGTCCTTCTTTATGATTTATTTCATTTTCCATGATTAGATTATAAAGGTATTTTAGTGAAGGAAAAATTACGATACGAGCAGGATTCGAACCTACATCTTCTGGTTAGATACACCAGACGCTATGACCTCTAAGCCACCATAACTCCCACCCGCCAGATCAAAATGATGAAATCGAAATAATGTGAAATCGAATTTGGTGGAATTTTTCTTTCACTAAAATAACATTAAGTACTCAAATAAGTCAACTTTTCATATATTTTTTTTTTAAGAAAAAGCTTACTATCAATGTGGGTCGCTCATTACTAGTATTCTTATTTACCCCTCGTGCTAACCTAAATGCTTGTGTTACGAGTGCGTTCACGTCGGTAGTGCAATGGGTGGGTTTCGAACCGGCAACCACATGATCGCAAATCCGACGTCCTAGCCATTAGGCTACCGCCGCTTCTTCATTCGCTCACATGTACAAAAACTTTCGTCTACAAATATCCGTATTACGTAATATTCGCTCACGATCTCATCATTTGCAAGCGGAATTCGATAATACAAAAAAGGCATCTTTTGTTAAAGCCTAGCAGCTAGAAGAATGTCGAACACATACGACACGTAGCGACTACGAGCTGCGTAGCGTCGTAGCTTCGTAGCGGCGTAGATATAGCCTACATACTCTGGTGCTACGTGCTCGCCGTAGAAATAACCTACGCGTGCTACGACGCTACGAATTCTTATTCTATTTACTTGCATGACATAATAAACGCCGTTTATACAGGGAGTTGCATTTCTAGCACACGTTACACAAAGTGGTTTTGTTTTTTGTTTTATGAATGTTTAACGCACTGCTTAACAAGTATATAGGTAATACTAGAATAGTTGCAACACATACTTATATAAATCTACAAAATAGAAAGACACAATTATCAAATGAAACCAGGTTAAATATTTAATCTTTAAAAAACATACAGTCTGTAAGCATAGTTTAAGAGCATATCGAGATAAGATCACGAAATTAAGAAGAAAAAAAAACAGACAAAGCTTTGAAAAAATAAGAAAATAGTTTCATTCAAACAAGAGACATTAATTCATGAAACTTTTATAAAAAATATATTATTTCAAACCTAATAAAACACTTATATAATTAACTATGTAGGTAATAATAAATTGAATTATTTAGCAAGCTGAAACTAAAGAGGGAATGAATTATTTAGCATTAAAATAAGCACCATAGCTAGTTATTACCGAGTCTGGGGCTGTGACAAATTCATTCAGTTTCAGCAATAAATTACAGCGCTACAAATTGGTGTTCAGGTACCCTGTAGCTATTGCTTTGTAGCTTACAGCTATAATTCACATCCAAAGTTATAATTAGGCTATAAACATTGTCTAGTGTCTTACTTTTGATCTTTTATCTTATTTATATAAGATATTTTTGTAATATTACTATTTTTAACGCCCGACGCAAAAGAGGGGTGTTATAAGTTTAAGGTGTGTATCTGTGTGTCTGTCTGTTGCATCGTAGCGCCCAAACGAATGGACCGATTTTGATCCAGTTTCTTTTGTTTATTTAAGAAAATCTGACCGAAGATTATCATCTCTTTTCTGCTTCAGGAAGGTAACTTCCACAGGTGTGATGGATTTGAAATTTGGTATCCTGTTACTCGAAGGATATTGCAAGAACATGGTAACCATGTCTAGTAGCTGCGGAGTTTTTTAAATTTTAAACGTGAGGTATGTAGAAAATCAATTTTTATCACTACTTTTTGCAATGGTTCCTTCTCGTCAGATTAAAAAACTCTTTATATTGTCAGTCAGTTTCTTCTTTAAGTTAACATATATACATATCCTCAAGCTTTTTTCCTATAGGTGTGAGCAGAAAATACAGAACGCCGTTTACTACACTTCTTACATACTACTTTTCTTTGACATCTTGTCACACATATCCGCCGATTTCGATTACTATTGATTACTATTACTACTATTTGATGATGTAACACACATAGTTTCACTTAGTTTATTAATGTTTTATAAATAATGACATTCAGTTCTCGAATTCTGAGACTTTTCTTTTTCTATTGTCTACTTCGGTTCAACTTGGACGTTAAATCAATGTCAGCACATCCTGTTATTGCACTATTGTACCTTCTTGAAGATTATAATACAAATTATTTTAAAAAGAGTGTCCATGGAGTTTCTTGCCGGATTCTTCTACATAGGATCAACTTTTTTGGAACCGTGCAACTAGACTCAATAATGTTTCATAAACGCTTGTAAAAGCTTATTTGAAATAAAAACATTTGAACTTTGAAGGACCATAACATAATCAACCCGTCATACTGTCACAATGCTATTGATCTGCTCTTAAAATTAGACGGATTAGACTATAGTCCATCACGCCAACCTAATGAGGATTGACAGACTTCACACGCCCTTGTTTTAGCGCATGATAATTAACTATTTATGCACATTACTGAGAAGTCAGAGGTGCGTGCCTTGGATTCCAACTCAAGACCTTTGACTTGGCAGTCCAATGGTCATGTTACTAAGCTATCACTGCTCGAGATGGAACAACACTGCTTTTAAGGGGCTTTTATAGTATGACACGACATAATATGTGGACGAGCTAAGTGGCTCAAAACATTAGTTACAGGTCCTCTCAACTTGAGCGCAACTTATAAGATATTGACGGCGGCGGCGGGCCCAAGTGTCCGGCTGCCTCTAAATTATGTACGGCGGGTCCAAGGCCTACCCACTGTACGCAGGTAACCGCAGGTCTCAGTATCGTTCAACGAAAAAATGCATATTTTATAGGAATTTGCTGAGAAAGCTTGCTTAGTGGGTGCGGAAATATTATACGAGATAGAAATTATGGAAGATTGCTATTTGCTTGAACGGTAAAGGAAAATGTTGTGGTGGAAATTGCACGCGTTGGGGTGTTCTATGAAAATCTTTTAATGGAGGTTTTATTACAACAGTGTTCACTGGAACGGTGCAGTAGACTGACATAGCATAACTGAATTTGAGAGAAGACCGTCCCCAGCATCCAAATAGTAAATAAATGTATTATTCTACGAATAAATGTCAGTATGAAATGAAATCCTTAAAACAATATATGTTTAAAAAAGAAAATAGGTACTTTAGTACTAATGTTAATGGAAAAGCAATTTCTCTAGAAACTTATTCTCGAAAGCAATAAATTACATTATCTCTAATTCACAAATCAACATGAATGTAAATAAAATCGCTTTTCTTGGAGTTAATGCTGTTTGACAATACTCCATAGTAAGATTTTTTTACGTAAAGAGCTTGATTCTTAATTTAGAATTGGAGAAAGGTTCCATTGCATAAATCATTATTTTTATTAAAACATATTTTTTTAAAGTGAGTAATCACGAATTGAAATTGAATTTAAAAATGTATTTTTGTGCCACCTAGTGGATAAATAAACTTAATTTGTTTTTCTAACATCAATAAAACAGTTACGTAACCCCTTATATTAATATCCACAAAGCAAATGAGTACAGTTATATAGTACGTTTTGATCTCACGCTTCAGGAATTTGATCAAAGTTCCCAGTAAGTCAAACACAACAGCGCTGCATGCCTAATCATGTAAATGTCATGGTTATCTGACTGGTACCATGCTTACATTACGTTTAATAAACATCCAACTTTGAAACATTAATAGTGATAAGATTGATTGATAAATTATATGGCCAAGTAGCGAAAGCTTTAAAGAAGAATAAACACCTTATGATTTTGATCATTAAAATGTTTTATTTCATAAGACAATTAAAATAAGTACTTATGAAAAATCAAAAACTATTTGCACCGTCTGAAAAAGTGGATCTTATGGAGAAGCATCGTCAACAAATCAAGAAAATTAACAGACCGATATAAAATCTGCTACCTAATGCTATCTGTCAGGTCATAAGATCAAACAAATTGTGACAGTAGATTTTACAACCGCAATTGATTTAAAAAAAACTTTTAATGGATTAGTAATCAAAGCAAATGACTCAATGTTATTCTTGTATATTGTACGTAACTCTTCTGATCCCGTTGACTGAGTTAAACAAAATGTGTTCAACACAATATTTTAAAGTTTCTTATTTAAAACAGATTACGTTTTGGATTAGAAAAAGTCGGAATTAGTCATCTTCTTCTTTAAAAACGTGTTATAGATATCAAAATATTGCCCGTGCCTGTATGTACAAAGATAAGTCTCATTCTTAAATAAAATAACTCGTTAACTGCTTGATATTTATGATCACGTTTAAGTATATTGATTAATGTAGTTTACATTAATTAGTAGGTACCTTGAAAATCATTGGTTGCATTTTTTAATACTCAGAAATCACATCTATCTGTAATTGAATTCCACGAATGCCTCGTAACGAAATACGACAGGATCTTCCCACACCCTACCGCTCTCTATCTAGTCTGTATATCTAAATGTTCAAGAAAATCAAGCACTTTTAATTTCTAAAAATTCTTTGCGGCCATAAAAAGCTTATGTTCACGTTCATAATTTATAATTCGCTAGCGGAAACCAATAAAGAAAAACAAAAGAAATCATTAGTCGACGTCATGCGCTTGATCATAAATCATGGGAACAAATGTGTGTATTGGCACGGGACTGGCACGAGACCCTGGATAGGTGACTGCCACCCCACAAGTAGCACATAAATATTACCATGTTGAAAACCAGTGTGTCATGAATTCCTTTAGAAATCGTCATCTCACACCCACAAATGGCATTTGCTAAGATAGGACACCGCGCCCACCCCACTGCAGCTCTAACAACGCGATACAAATGATGTTCTTATCTTACTAGTGTTACAAGACAGTCTTAGACAAGATTGGTTTATCTTAGGGCAAGACGGAGCTAAAGCTAGTTGGAACAAGATTGACTACAGTATTAACAAAATTATTATGTAATGGCCTGACGATAGCCCCATTAACTAGGGCTTGACATAATTAACAAGTAAAGCAAAGCTTCCCGGTACGCTCCTACAGGACGCCATTTTATGCAATCACCAAGAGCTGATGACTCGCCAGTATTGGTCCCAGATCGATCGTTGTAGCGAAATATGGAAATAAAGCCATCTTTCGTGTCAATCAACTCAGGGAACATAAGTTTTCCGACCAATTGCAATATTTGATATTTTTAGCTTGATTTTGTGTGACGTAGAAACAATATGAGACAGCTTTGATTGAATCATTGAATTATTATGTTGATATGATCCTGTTGATAAGGCCGACGCCATTGATAAAAAACTTGGGTATAAGAACGTTAGTATTAAAGTAAATTCTGTCAAGTGTTCGCTCGATTTTTTCGTGACGTCAAAATTCAAACCAAAAAAAATCAGACATCAATGTTTACTTTTCCACAAGTCTATTTGAATATACTAATGAATACCTCACTGACGCATAAATTCAAATTCGAGCATATGAAAATATGTCAATACATGTAGCTATATATATTTTTAGTCGCCCGTTAAAGATAATGAACATTTCTGAAGATAAGGTATACTACGTCTTCGCTATACTAAAGCTATTCGAGACTACATTTAATCAAAGTTTATGTGGAAGGTTTCTGTATACACTCAGAACGACTTTACAAACATTATGCGCGGTCCCTGGACTAATATATTTGTGAACATAGCGCGAAAACTATTTGCTAGATCATATAAATATTTCATAATAAATGTGTGAAGATCGACCCCGCGACCCGCATCGCTGTAAGCCAAGCGTTTAGCCACGGTGCCAATTGGGTCGCAAAACAGTACCAATACAGCAGATTTGGGGTAAAGGGTGTGAAGGACAAAGTCTTATCACGTCTTATTAAAACCTAAGATGGATCGATAATGTAGTTATCGTTATCGCTAAAAATTAAACAATTTAAGATACCATGTTTTTTAAAGAGGTTTGATCCTTATGACTCATACTTAAAGAACAAGTTTTTTTCTTTTGTATTTAAAAAAATATATGAATGCAGTATTGCTTCTTTTAAAAGATAAAGGATTATTTCCGTTGAGTAAAATTTGCTGCCTTCGGTATTTAAAGAACGGTTCATTTTTTCCAACCTATATATAAACATTTAAGGCTTTGCAGGAAAACGAACCTTTAGAAAAGGATGTCTCCAGTAAGACAAAGATCCAATTTGCGTGGGATAACAAGAAACTGAAAACTCCTAGCCTTTTATAGAATACCTGATCTGCATAGGAATCCGTCCAGAATTTCCGTTTGAGCCTAACGATGTCAATAGGGCTGACACTTGACGGATATTATGAATTTGAACCGCATGTATGAACCGGAGATGGAATTATTGTTGAAAATTAGTAAAAGGCATACCCTATACCATATATTCAAAATATATTTAAATAACACCCTTCCCTTCTTTACATTATTGTAAAGTCAAGAATAGACGGCGCCACTAACTCCGTAGCAACACAACAGTCTGGTATATAAACGACTCTGCCTACTCCTTCCGAGTTCCACGAGTTTATGATTACGACCTATAAAGTAGTAATTATGATTTCGTTTCAATATTGGATTGACTAATCGTTGACTAAATGGTTTTGTATTGGCTGGGATCTGACAAGTGTGGCACGCAGGGCTGGTCGGTGCCACGCGCTGCCAGCCCCAACTCTGCTACTAATTCTTTATAAAAACCTAATAATCGTTTACTCTAAGCAGGGTTGTCAAACTGCGGATAATTTCAGATATTTTAACATTTGCCACTTTTATGACTATAAATAAGATTAGGTAATTAAGGATAGGTTATAAATAAGATGATTAACTACATCTCCTATTTGTATTACGATGCTCAGAAATTCTGCGATACTATGAAGTTATAGAAACAAAATATCTATTGAACGCTAATAGTGTAATTAATAAACCTCCAATTTTGTCTTATAGTTTCCCGACATAACATCTACATATGTACCTACCTAACATCTTCTATAATGTTAGTAAATTTATTTACATATTATTCTATTTCCCTACCCAATGATAAAATAAGTATTTTCCTTTTCCAATATCAATTGGTACAACCCTGAAAATCGAACGCTGAAATATATTTCTACGAGACGTTAATTGGTTCCTAAATCACGCGAACGTGTCGTAAATCTACGTTTGTTATTTACAATAATATTTATTACTTCATAACTACTAATCACGAACGCCTTACGTAAACATACGACCAACTACTGAACATGTACTTAGCAATATACTCATCCGCTGTTAACTTGACCACAATACAAATTATATAGATGAGCACATATGATGGCAATTCTCACAGCACACACACACAATTATATGCATATTTAATAGTATCACAGGCACGGCGCGTGTACGTACAGAGGTTAACGTATGTGTGGGAGGGCGGCTAAGGGTGGCGCACACACGGGCGGTCGCGGCGGACGGCGGACGCTCACTGCCGGAGCCGGCGCCCTGAGCGGCCGCGCTCCCCTCGCCCGCTACACCTCGCCGCGCCCGCCGGAGGCTGAAAATCCCTTTCAGCCACGAGTTTCGCTGAATTCACCTAGTAATAAATTAAAAATTATGTTACAAGAACACTCTAATATTAATCAATGGCTATTACTCTGGGGCTAAATTGGCCTGTTTTTTTGGGTAAGTATAATTAAATAAACTGTATCGAGGAAATTATCAAGCCTCATTATGCTGACCCTTAATAAACAAAATAAAAGCATTCGTTTCGAGAGATACTTATAATATATTTATTATCTGCTTACTTAATCATATTAACTTGCTAAAGAAAACACAATATAAATACAATTATGACGACACACTGGATGGTTCTACCGTTCTTTAGTAAATAAAAGTATCCGCTCAAATTGAAATGGTCACAGAAACTGTAACAATTTTTTTTTTGTAAAAATCATAAAAGTAATTTCAGTGTGGATCTATAAAAATTAAATAGTAGCGATTTACCCGCTGAATTAAACACACCAACATCAAATTCATTTGCCTTCTGAACTTCAGTGAAGAGGTTTTTTCAAAGTCGAGTTTATTTGCGGGGTGGTTTGATGGTGACGTCAGAGTGGGCAACAACCTCGACAAGTCAGGTTGTGTTTGTCATCCCAGGCCGCGGGCGGCGGCGGCCGGAGGCTTGCCAACCAGTGAACCAAACCGCTACGTCACCGATGTATCCCGTCTTTCACTCTAAATGTTTTTGCCCGGTCTTAAAATAACAAAAAATCGGATGATCATCACTAACATAAAATTAACTTTAAATGCGATGAGGGTGAACAAGAAGTTGTCTACTTATCAACTGGACCCTAGATAATGATTATGATGCTGGTGTGTAGATATAGAACTATTTTGATCGTCGATCTACTATGCCTTTCTAATCAGAAAATAAAACAACACACGGTACCTGAAAAAAATGGATTTATAAAGCAAATTTCAGTGGAAATGAAAGACACCGTAGAAACACATATACCGATCTCATTGGTGAGGTTTTCGAAGTAGTACTTACTTGAAATATATTCAAGAATTGTAGTAAGTGGCGTTCTGTAGATTCTGCCTACACCAATGGGAATAAGCGCCAGTATGTTTCCTGAACTTAGCTACTAATTACAGAGTAATTATAAGGACCAACATGGCGCTATACACTAAATCGATCTTATAATTTAAATAGTGCCAATATTGGATTATAATTACTGGAGTTTTTTTTTTTAAATGATTCAAAAAGTCAGGTGCTTAGTACTCGCAACCGGCGCGTATGTATGAGAAGATGTATGAATAAGGATGAAGCAAAACAAGTATGCAAGAATCATAGCAAGTGACGATCTATAATTTTGCCATAAATGTAATGTTCCATCCAATCCATGTAAAACTAAACAAATGTACTCAAAAAAACACAAGTCAAACAACATTAAAAAAATCTATGTGCTTACAACATTTTCAGTAATATTTATCAAGATTGTTTTATTGATTAATAGACTAAAGTGCGTCCTTATACCTATTTGCTCAGAAATATAGTTACTGGAGAAGGCTCTACAAATCCCGCAATACTAATGAATAAGGAAGTTCGTGTAAGAGAGATGAGCCTATTTTTATGTAAATAAACATACCATCACGCCCGTATTCCCTAAAGGGTTAGGCAGTGGAGTCACACCCACAGTTTACCGGTACTCACAGTTAATAATAAATATTTTTTTATTAATTCTACTTAAGAGTATTTAACATTTCTAGTAATAGGAATCCTATTTTTTATGGGATAGGAGGGCAAGCGAGCAGACGGGTCGCCTGATGGTAAGCGATTACTGTCGCCCATGGACACCCGCAGCACCAGAGGAGTCACGAGGGCGTTGCCGACCTTTTAAAAGGGAATTGGGCCTCCGGTAACCTCACTCACTCGGCGAAACACAACGTAAGCGTTGTTTAACGCCGGTTTTCTGTGAGGCCGTGTTGTCACTCCGGTCGAGCCGGCCCATTCGTGCCGAAGCATGGCTCTCCCACGTAAAAAAATCTCCTTTTAAGCAAAGCATTGCTTGTGTTAGGAGATTCCGCTCTGCCAACAAGTTATATTCTAGACACTTTTAAAGAAGGCATGTTGTATGCTATTAGAATTTAACAATTTAACAGTTCGCCTAATTGATCCGCAAGCTAAACCTTGCTGCAGATCAAGATATGAATGGATGACCATTCTTAACACATTGAAATAAAACTTTTTACGGATGTTATCGCGTTGTATTGATATTATTTGATTCCCGACGTTTCGGATCCTTTACAGCATCCATGGTCACGGGTAGACTAAGTTGTTGGACGTCTTAATGTTACAATTACTAACAGCTACCTTACATTCCTTCCCAGGATGATCCGTGAGGCTATTGAAATTAAAAAACATCCAAATTTCAATAGAGAAGATGGCTGGGTCTTACCACCTGCTTGGAACCCCATTATAGATTCCATAAAATCAAAATCCAAGCCCAAAACTGCAAGACCGAAGGATACGGTGAGCTCGTTCTGCGTGAATCGGATCGCCAATAATTAACAAAAATGTAAGGTAGCTGTTAGTAATTGTAACATTAAGACGTCCAACAACTTAGTCTACCCGTGACCATGGATGCTATAAAGGATCCGAAACGTCGGGAATCAAATAATATCAATACAACGCGATAAAATCCGTAAAAAGTAGTTTTATTTCAATGTCTAATATTCGCGTAAGTGTCAGAAACCAGTACATTCTTAACACATTCAGACATCCCACAGTCCCGGTTTTCAGTTCTTAGCTATCGCTAAATGATAAATAAACAAATCTTTTACAAGACAACGTGGGACTTTTTAACGTGGGAGAGCCATGCTTCGGCACGAATGGGAGTGATACCACAGCCTCACAGAAAACTGCCGTCAAACAACGCTTACGTTGTGTCTCACCGGGTGAGTCAGGTTACCGGAGCCCCAATCCCCTTTTAAAAGGCGGGTAATACACTTGTGACTCCTCTGGTGTTGCGGGTGTCTATGGGTGGCGGTAATCGCTTACCATCAGGGAAGCCGTCTGTTCGTTTGTCCCCCTATCGCATTAAAAAACAATGTTATAGATTTTTATTAATGTTAGCGCCGGCATTTCCTGACTATAACTACAGTAGGTACTTAGTCTACCTAAAGGTACATTGACAGAATGAAGTTTCTATTTAAATTTTTTGGTTGTGACGCAAATATTCCTTTGTGGTTAATTTTCGATTTCATAACAGTATTTATATATCACAAGCTTTTATGAAACATGTTTATTTAAGGGATGTCATTAAATGATACACAATACAAACAATATTGTACAATTAGTGTTACAAGCTTTGTGCTAATTAGTCGGAGGTAACAGCTTACAATAAATTATTACACATGCATAAACAGTGAAATCATTTAAAGGATAAATAGTTATAACAAAAATTGATTCAAATTGGATGCAGTAATAATCTATATTAAACAACATCTCGCCCTTATCGGAACGGGTTAGAATACTGTTCTTCACCAACTTTCAGATAGGCATCTCGTAAGAGGCGACAAAATCTGACTTGCTCGGTGGTAGTTAATCTTGTGGTCTGACTGGCTAGCAGCCACCCTTTCGTCGGATTCTGTCGTAAAATACCATATTATATTTCGACGGTTGCGCGTAAGAGCCAGTTTGCCCTCGGTTGCGGTTCTGGCAGTTTGTAATCCGTAGGAGCTTATATGGCTCGGCAATGCATAAGCAACTATTCTGATGTTGCAGGTGTCCATGGGCGGCGATGACTACTTACCACCAAGTGGTTCGTCAGCTGGGTTACCGACATAATCAATAAAAAAAATCCGAAAACAACAATACGAGTTACTGGGGCTATTTTTAATAGAAATATTGCATATTTGTAATTTAGTACGATCTTTAACACAACGTTATCATAATAATTTACCAAAGTTCATAACATTTGTACAGCTGAAGCTGCTTTAAAGCCACAAATTAATTTGTTGTGATACGTTCTAGAGGTTACAGGCTAGCTCTGTTAGGCTTCATTTGTCAACCCTATGTCGGTCTGAACTAGACCTTGAGACTGGATACTTGATAGCGAAGCCGTCAGATGGCCAGACACAGGAGCCGGTCTGTTGATTGATTCGTAGGTTTGGTAACAGATTATATTCAATGATACATTTTACTTTAGCTAAATAATATTTATCATTAACGTTTATATTTATATAACTGTCTCTTCAGTTTATGCACGGCTCTGTAGCAGTTCTAGCTTCGAATCCCAGACCAGTGTTATTGGGATTTTCAATGAAATTCTCAGTAGTATTTGGGACAGATTGGATGCATGCAATAACGTCCCCAATTTTACATGGAAAAACCGCAAATGAAAGCAGCGTACTGTGTTTGTATATCAGTCAGCTATAATATATGTATATGTATGTGTATTATTTAAGTAATACTGCTACGCCAAACGTGTGACGACACGTTTGGCGTAGCGGCTGAGCGATCGGCTTCTGCGTCACGTGTTGTGGGTTCGATCCCCACACGGAGCAAATATTTGTATGATCTACAGGTAGTTGCTCCGGGTCTGGGCGTTTGTGTATGTGAGAATTTGTGTTTGTAAACGCACCCACGATACAGGAGAAAATCCTAGTGTGGGGCAACGTTTTTTAAAAAAAAAAAAACGAAAAAAAAAATAAACTTTTAACCACTTAAATAATAAACCATACGTAATATTATAAATGCAAGAATTTACTATCTGTTACCTTTCCACGCCTAAACCGCTGAACCAATGTTGATGAATTTTGGTATAGAGATAGATAGAACCTTGTACAAAGGTAAGTTGGAGGAACTTTTCGAGCTAAAAGGTAGACTTTTATCTCGAAAAGTTCCTCGAAATGCAAGTAAGACTGCGGGCAAGAAAGTGAGATATAAATATGAAGCATATCAACTTTTTGTGGGATAGCGACATCAATTCTCATGTTGAGACCATGAGACAAATCTGACGGCCATACACAATAATAAAGCATGGCAACAAGAACAACCAACTTTGTTAGCTATAGTATTGAAATTATCTATAGTCGAGTGATGCTGAAATTTTTTATAAAATAAACAATAGAAACAATATCAATAACTTTAACTATACAATTCCTATCAGCTATTATAACCCAGCTGTTGGATTTATAAGTTGAAATAACTTTCAAAAGGTACACAAGTAAGTTCGGGGTAATATACATTAAACTTTAGAATATGCTAAACAAAACCATACAAAAAATAACAATCAAACATGCAAAGCATAGTATGATTCGATATCGATTCACGACCAACGTTGTAGTAATGAACAAGTATATAGGTAACTACATAATTTCTTCATTAGGGAACATAAAAACAACATAAAAACGAGTATCGTCTGTCTGATAATATGTACGTTTTTTTACCAATAGTTTTCGTTTTTAAAAGTCTGGTATGTTATTTATAGTGTTTACATGTTAGCTGCTGTCACATTGCTGCTACCACAAATCCATCAAAAGTTTCAATGTTGATTCTTAAAGCCTTTTAATCTCAGGTGTCGCCTCCCTGCTTAATTTATGTCTAGACTATAAATCTTAATCTACCACACTTAGCCACGCTGTAATACCAAATAATTATGTAAATGATTGTTTACAAAATAATACGAGATTAGATATTCGAGCTCAGCTCAGCACGTTCTGAGTTTCTCTCACAATTCTATTATAATTTTGACAGCGTTCTTGACATAAATTAGATTATAACTAGTGTATAAAAACATTTTCACAATAAATATAATACTTATATCTTTGTACCAGTCTATGTTGTTGATTTATAAGCTAAGGAGGATAATATGAGGATAATACCATGAAGCTCTCATCGTCAATCAATGTTACAAAAAATCTATTACAGATCAGTAGTAGGTGAGTAGGCACGTACATCAAACAATTTCAAGTTCCCGAAACCCATTTTTGCTTTCCCTTTCCGCATAACAAATGCAAACTCCTCAGAGTGGAACCTTCACGAAGTCATATGTCCCGTAAGTGACTCCCGCGAGTCCCAACTATATGTACACGCTATATGGCAAGCGGTCCCACGCGGACGCCATTATGAAACTTGCGCTCTACGCACGAATAAATAGCATGTAACGAGTTACGACCTTACACATAATAACATCGGGAAATCTAGATGTTCGAAATAAGGGCAACTTTTAAATGTGTTTTAATGTGTACAAATCACGAGTGTAGAACAATAATTTACATTGTACATATTATATAATCCGGTAGTCAAGTTATTAATAAGTTATTAGTAAAGAATATTTTAAAAACAAGCTTCATTTTAAATGTTCTAATAAGAAGAAAATAAACTATATATTACATCAAACCCATCCATTTATTACATTATACAATTTAAATTATAACGCGAGATTTACTTTCGTTGAAGAGTTCCTTTATCTGGTGATAATCCTGGATATCAATTCAGGTCATGCTTACAAAAATATGTCTTGTCCTTGGAACTGAATCAGCATGCAAAAATTCAACTCCTTAGAGTAGGAGAAAGTGGTTCTAATGCAGCTAGCAAGATTTCATCTAAAGCACCAAACATACAAACATTGCAAACTCAATATAAGCTTGTAAAAAACACCAAAAAAAAAACAACTTGTTTTCAATCTATATGTTAATTATATAAGTATATCAAATATGTATAAACCAGGCAAAATAAGATAAGAGCAAATATTGTCTGTCTGTCTATAAGGCGCGCCGTTTGCCTAGCGTCTAGAATCACAAATTACAGGTTGATATTACTAATATATTGTTTGCTATATAGTAATCACAATCATAAATCTTTTAAAATTGAGACGGTTAACGACGGCCTATCCACCAATTAAACAAATATATTGACAAGCTCACAGCCCATAATTTTACTGCTTAATTGACATTGCTTACCTAGGTCAGTGCCCGAACCAACGTTAGAACGTTTATCAGACTCACCAATATAAAATGCCCGACCTTATGAGTACGCCTGGCGAGAATCGTAAAAAGCATGCTGGTAGGAACTGTTTTAAAGCATCCGAAACGAATAAACATACATAATTCATTCAACAACATGATTCTTTTTTTGATTTGAAAATTTGGTCAAGATCTGATCACAAAATTTATAACAAACTGACAATAACACGTAACGACCGAGTAAATGATAAAATGATAACGTCGCCTAGGTATACGTGAAAATTTTACTCACTACTAAAAATCTTGAAATAAAATAACTTTTATGAAAAAGCAAAACCACAGTCTCGGAAGTCGGTGGCGAAATCAAAAGCTCCGATCAAATCACAGGCACCGACTTTCGAAACTGTTTCGCATATATCATACTTTTTTAATGTTTTTGAAGGTGGTTACTTTTCGTTTCATCCTCATTTTTAAACTGTGCAACTAAATTTTTTGGCAATTCCAATATCATTAAGATTTGTCAGGTTTGGGCTTCTGATAGTGGTCACAGGTTTTGTCAACAGAGACGCAATTATCGATCATTCAAAGAAACGGAACAATAGAAAATATTTTACATGATGATAGTGGTTGGTTTATCGACTTTCATCCACTAATGATCCATTTCAGATGACAAACTACGGAAGGTTTTTCTAAGGTTAACTACGAATGAGTTGTATAGAGACATCGGAGGACTGTCAAAGGTAGTCATAACATTGATACAACTTTCTATTTAGTATACCCAACTGCTAAAACTAGTTTGTTCAGTATTAACAGTCCCCAAGAGAAACTATACCTGGCTATTATATATTTTTTAAATTAAGTCTGAAACTTAGCTTGCATATACATAATAATTTGCCTGTGTATAATATAGTCATAGTTATTATACTCACTGGGTAACTGAACTCACACGTGCCTAAGATTAAAATAATTATAAGTACATTGCTAATATAAGCTGAATAACGTAAAATAGTGATTCGGCTTAAGTGTACTAAAAATAAAGTAAAATATTTAGTACAAATACCTGATGACGCGCTCAAGTCTATTTTGCGATGTGTATGTTTTAAAATATCGGTTTCAATTATGATCTAAAATTATACAAAAACTAAAATAAATACTTTGAATCTCCCTAATTAAAGCCGAGTCATCAAATAGGTCGTCTACCACAGACATGCAAACCAATTCAAGATCAAATTGGAATGAATGGCACAGACAAGTCAACGTACACATCTAGCCAGACTAAATCTCAAGCTGCCTTTGTAGGAGACAATAACATCACACGACCCCCGAATCCCTATTGGTACCGCACACAAAACACAACAAACGTAACCATTACCTCTGTGACAACCCTAGAGTCAGGTTTAGGCTTTGAATACTCGGTATCGAGTCGAAATCGTAATCAATCATCGATTTAAATCGGAAAGTAATTAAACTAAGCACGGCTTTGAATGCTACTCCCAATGTTTCAAGTCGAATCATTCTCTCGTTATCGATAAAGTAGCAAATAATTGGAAAAAGGTAATCAATTCTAAGTATAATGAATGGAAATTTGAAGGTTGCAAGAAACTTTGAAGATTTTAAGTAATAAGTAGTCGCAAACAAAATATAGAGACTGTTTTATAAACTATATTTTAGTATTCGGCTTCTTTTGGTAGGATACAAAGTTAGAAAAAATATGACCCCAAAAACTTTGTATGTACGATATAAAAAACATGTATGAAACTTCTGAGGTTTTTAACTTTGAAAGTTTAGTCTCAAATATTTGAGCTAGGTATTAACGTAGGATCACATTCTAGAACTTTTAACTTAGTCATCCGCTTAATGTACATTTTCGGAGCACGCATAATGAAATTACTTTATCTATGTTCAAAAGTCATTATAGTTCCTTATACTTTTTATAGTATGTAGTTTGGCCTAGCTGAGACGAACTTTTGTAATATTTATTGTATGTAGTACTCTGTGCAATTTGCTATAACAATGACTATTTAAAGACTACACGGTTTACTCACGCGCATTCTCGGGATCGCCCGACTAGTTTCAGACTCAATAGGAGTCCTTAATCATGAGCTGACGCGGCGACGGTGGTGTCGCGATGCGCGTGAGTAAACCGTGTAGTCTTTAAATAATTATGAATACGCCTCACGAAAGTTATTATACAAATATAACAATGACGTTGACACTAATTGTTAATGAACATTTATTAAAATATATCAATCAGCCGTTTTTCAAAATAACGCTAGTTCCTATAGAACTAGGCGCTCAGTAACCTAAGTATACATTTCGACTGCCAGTTTCTTTAAATGTACATACTACTTAGTACAGACAAAGCCAGAAAAAAAATAGCTCCAAGTTTCTCGACGATCACGTAGATAAACGCAATAATTTAGTGTTCCTTGCTTTACGTGATCCAATTAGGAGGCCCCTGATCTGCTAGGAAAACATCGCCAGGAGATTGTCTGCCACATGCGTCGTAAAAGTTCTTTGATCTAAAGTTAATGCTTTCAGGAAAAGTGTAGTAATTTTCTGTAAAAATATTTTGAACTGGTCAACCTTGCTTTTGTGTTTGGACCGCAAAAACAATTGATTGTAAACTTCGGTTAAACCTAACCGAAGTTTACAATCTACACGAACATAACCATGTTCGTGTAAATAAATCATAGCTCATAAATATGCCTTTGGTCTGCCTATTGCCTTACAGCAAATTTATCGAAAATTTTACGAGTAAATGTTTTAGTTTGTATTTCAACATGGTGCTGGCATTCCCTAGTTGACAAACACTGAAGGAAACTCACCTAGCCATGGTCTCTTATCGAGTATCAAATAATTGTATGGAAAGTAATATCTGCAATGACTTTTTGAAGCAAGATCCAGAGCATCTTTGAGTTGACCTGTCCTAAGCACTTCAGTCAATGAAGGGAGCAACAACTCACTCGATCAACAAACCGTTTTACGATGAGACTAAATCAACAAGATATTTACTGCCAGACAACGTTAAGAATCTTGTACTTATTTAAATTCATGTACTTACTTATTTAAGCCTACCCATATTTACATTTGTAACATGTGCTATTTATTATTGTTAAGTTTAGTGACTGTTGGAAATAACAAGAAAAAACATCTTCGCATCCGAACTCGGCTAGCTAATCGCTAATTTGTATTGGAAGCTAAAAACTTTGTAACAATATTCCCGAAAGTTGTGGAACAAAAGTTGTTAGTTTTAATCACAATAAATAGCAGCAGAGAGCTTGTTGGTATTAACAATAATCGTTTATAATGTTAGAAGGAAAGCACAGAAAATATTGACGCCTATAAGGTACTTTTAATTTACGGATAAATAACAATTATTTTATTGTAATCCAAATAATATAAATTTATAATTAAGAGAGGAATTGCTTTTTGCCTTTTGCTATAGAGAAATCACCTGATAAAACACAGGTAACAATCAGTTTCAAAGTACTCATAGCATGAGAAGAAGAACAATATAGGGTTGTCGGTAATAGCCTTATAAAGGAAGAAACATAGCAGCCTTGAATTAACCTATAAAATCATTTAATTTTTCCCCCAATTGGTGTGGATCACACGTTTTTCATACAAAACACAGGGTCGGCCGTTACTATGGCGATCAGTACTGCTCACCTTCGGGATTTCCTTGTTTACTGGTACTTTAATTAATTTGGATTACCTTTTCTTTTCTACTTTGGAAGGATGAATATTAATAATCAAGATTGCCTTCAAATTCTATCAACTTTTAATTTAGATGCTAATTTTGTGTTTTAATACCTTGATGTTTAGGTCAGGTGTTTTGTATTATATAATACCTATCCAAATTATAACCATAACAATTTGACTTGTGTTAGAGTATGCATGTAAGAAAACTACGTACAAAAAAGTATGTAGTTATTGTAACGTGGCGCGATATCAGTATCATGTATCTTTTTTATGTTATAACTTTGATGAGGCACGTTCATGTTTATGATTGTTTAAGGGTCTACCTATACCATCTGTGACACCTAGAGGCGGAATTTAATACCAGGCTGTGATCGGAGTCACCTACACACAGTGTTCCTAGGTACCCTTGTCGTAACCGCGAGAGATAAACAGAGAATACAACTGGATACTGTAATTCTGACTGACTTCAGTGATGAAAGAAATACATACATACAATGCAATTGTTCCGCTGATCTGGTATCGTTGTGCGACGGGTTACTTAGCTCCCTAGCTTATGGAGCTACACAATGACTGATGCATGCGTGCCGTCAACTGGGACTGGTCTACTCAAAGCCGCTGTGACTCTTTCCCCAAAAGGCGGTGATCGCTTACCATCAGGCGATCCGTCTACTCGTTTGCTCTCCTATACCATAAAAAAAGATCTATTTACAGAAATAAATATCATTTATCATAGTCAAGGACACTACATACAATAATGTAGCGACATCTACCGCGCCTGATATCAGCCGTTGGGCCGTGGCCCAACAGGCAAAACACCCGCCTGGTCGGAGGATCCTCCCTTTGGTTCGAGGGGCAACACACCTCATCCCTCCACAATAACATCAACTTATAAAATAAACCAAAAATAAAATATTGCGTGCCCCATGGCTGTGTCAAATAGGTCCAGTTCAGCTAAATGAAAGACGGCCGGTGAGCTGCCTGACTCTGGTTTTCAACTTGATGAGTCGTCAATGTATACGGTCTTTAAAAAATAAAAAAAAATGATCTTTATTGCATCAAATCAAAGAAGCAGTAGATCACAGGTACCTTAGAGATATATGTATTTGTAACACATGAATTAATTTTTTATATTTCTCTCCACGGTTAAGTAATATAACTAGGAGTATTATCCAATCAAAATAATTAGTAACTCTGAATGTAGCTAGCAATTTGATGTTCTAAGGCGGCACGTGTCATGGCGGCGTGACGTCATTTGTATCAAGTACTTGTAAGTGCGTAGTTACCAGTTTGCTCGCAGATTCTAAGGTGGGTAATTTAGCATAACTACACAAGTTTTAAGTTCGTCTTGAATTAGTTATTGTAACGCTGTGTTTTGGTTAAGAAGACACTTGGTAAAGTTTTGACTAGAATTAGTGCATTCAAATCTACCTAGTCAATATCAATATATGAATTCCAAGCTATTTCTATAAGAAATTACCCAGCTCCACTAATCCGCTACATCAAAAAATATTAAAATTGAAATTATTAATGTACGTTCACAAGTCCATTAAAGAACAGAGGCTGCGGTAAAAATATTATGCTTACTTTTTTTATAATTCAATCGCCGAACTGTCTCGTCTTGAATTTAATGGTGGTGAATGAATTAATTATAAGCAAGCTGTGTGTCAGGCTTCACTATGAGGAGAGTATCTTATTTATATAGAATATCAGAGTAAGTAGGTATACACAGAATGTTAAGAATATAACCAACAACTTTCTTCGTTTCACTAAGTGTGTAGCTTTCCTAATATGAAGTAAAATAAACCTTTTAAAAATTCTAAAAACCCGGCAATTGGTTTTATAATATTATTTGTAAAAATCATCGCCTTAACTAAGAAAATGCTGACTACTTACCACCAGGTGGCCCGTCTGCTCGTTTGCCCACGTCTAAATATATAAAAAAAGTCAACCATCTACATCACTTTGAATACCGTATTTTACGAGGCTCTCTCCTGCATAATACTTTAAGATCGGGAACCTAATAAAATATAATCGATTTCCACGTGAAATGTAAGTTCAGGATAACTCGGGGCATCATAACTCGTCTGTGTACGAGCGGAGGATTGCTGGGGGTACGGGTGCGGGATTGTTACGGGCGGGTTATACGAAGTCATTCACGCCTCTCAAGTATTAAACAGTGCCCTGTAATGAAATACGTAATTGAGTCAAATTCAAATGATTTTTGGGGCAGAAGTCGGCAGACGTCGGTTTAAAAACCAATAGTAAAAGCATCAATATTAAAAGACGTTGGTATTAGATGTACACAAGATGTATCAAAGCAGGATAATACTGATTACATTCGCAAAAAGACTGGAGAGGTTGTTATTTTAGTGAAAATTAAAATGAAAAAAGAAAAGGATTATAATGTCTATAAAATATTAGTCACAAAACATTGTTGTTCTTTTTGTAAGTGTGATTTTTTAATTTATAGTCTAAGTTATTATTAAGTTAGCCAATATGTACTGATATGATCTGAAATAAAGATTTATTATTATTATTTCCTTTATTCATTATATTTACATGTTTAAATACATTTTAAAATATTTTTATAAAAATACGAATAAAAAAAAATAGTAGTCCACCGGTATCGGGAACAGGGTCCAAGCTACCGGTGGTCAGGGCCCTAAAGAAAGGAACCTCCTAACAATACTCGCCGTATCCAGGAGTACCGCTCTGTATCAGGACCATAACCCAGCTGCTAAAGGAGGGCCTCCATAGGTGTGAGTCGAGGCTGTTGGCTATAAGACCATTGGCGGTCACAACTATCGGTACAATGCTTGCCGAGTCAACATCCCACATGTCGACAATCTCATGCGCCAAGTCTAGATATTTAATTTGCTTATCTTTTTCAGCGTTCACGAGATTCTCGTCATTATTATTATTATTATTTTTATTAGAGCCTCTGATATTAATAGGCGGTGATATTAGCAGCTTTAAAATTATCTGTTGGGAGGGATAATCATTTAATCCTCGATCATATCATTACCCACAATCCTCATACATAGAAAGATACAACGCAAAAGAATAGTAGGTACTGTCGGCCAGTACCAGATGTCAATTATACAATTTTTGCTTTTGTTAATTTTCAGGTCCAACCTAAACATTTCTAATCAAGCTTCAGCATAGGACTGAAACCCATTGGGAAATTACACATGAAAATTAACTCTCAAAAATCTATCCATAACCCGATGAAAATTAATAAGCCGTGTAACTCGTTACGGGCGGGGTTGTAATTTTGTAATATACAGCGTCATAACGGGCGCAGCCGCGACTACAAACTAGTTTCGTATTCATGAAGTGGCTAATTATTGTCGACACTCGCGTAGTTGTGCGACGCGTTATCATGCAAGTGCGACCGGTTGCAGTTGTTTTGGTATAAATTACGCTGGTATTTTTCTCTGAACATCTCAAAGAAGAAATTCCAAAAAAGGAATAATATTGTAAAAACTATTCGAGTTAATGTCAAAAATGGTCTATCGAGGAAAGTTTTAACGAATCAAAAAGATAACATTAATATTGAACTTAACATTAACTTGTGTTTCATGAATTTAAGATGCATACTTAGTACTACACGCATAAGTCACCGGAAAATTAAAAAAAATAGATACTTTGTGTTGTTAAGTCTGTGTAAGTTAACATATTCGTACTACTTTATCGCGTTTCATTGAAATCAAGACAGTTGAACGAAAGAAACAAAACAGAATGGAAGTATAACACAACTCTTACAACGATTAACAGTAAGAGCGTTACAATTCACTTTGAGCTACTGATATTTAATTTTAGTTAATTCTACTTTTATTATTAGAAGGCCTCTCAGTCCCTACCCTCGATTAGTAAGTAAGCAACACGAATACCCTAATTTAATTTATAGTTAGTTCAACAATAAAATCCGGCCCAACTAGCCTTGAATTCAAATAAATTAGTTTAAGGTCCATTCATGTTAATCTTATCATTTTCATAGTTTTGTAGTTAATTTGTACCTTTTAAAGCAGTGTAACTTCATTATCACTGCCTACGTTCACGCTTGTTTATACTTTTCTCTTTGCTCTTGGAATCAAAACGTTCTAAAAATGGCATTCATTCAGATAGTATGTATAAGTATATCATTATTATTCATGTAATCCAGGATAGCTTTTGATGGGGTTCGGTGGGTGAAATTATAATATATTATTGTGAAAAAAAAACAATTGCTTGTTATGGTTTGACAGCAACTGCTAGTGGTTGTTGATGCAACCGTCGCCATTTCAATTTATATAGCACGCCCAGTGACACCGCACTCGGAGCTTGCTCATTTATCATTAACTCAGCCATACAACGAGCTAGACTCAAGTTGAACCAGTTTCTGGCTGCTACTGTAAAACTATTGTATTTGGCCTGCTTGGATTGGATTTATATGCTGAATAACATATCAATAACCTACCCCTTAAAGATTTCCCTTTAGCTTATTTTGTAGTGCTCAAAAGTGTTTAAGATGTAGTTTGCTTCGCCCTGTCCCCTAAAGTATCACAAATAATTCAAATAGCTATTCTCCGCGACTTTCTATGAAACATTAGAACCCTTTTTATTTTTTTGTGGACAATCATTGACTAAAAGCCGCAATTGCCTCCCTCTTTAACATTAGAACCCTACAGGATTCCCCTAAGACAGTTACTACAAACAACTCTACAGATTGATTAAAAATAAAGTGATGCGTGTCATGCTATTTCATGATATTTATTGTCATGGCCTGAAAAAGCGATCATAACGTTCCCAATTTTTAGGGTTCAAACAAAACCCTATTGCTATCACTCACGTGTCCATCTGTCTGTGTGTCCGTTTGTCACAAAATTTTGTTACGAAGATAATGTTTATTATTAGGTACACATATTTTACTAACAAATACTAATACATATATTGTTAAATAATTCTGCCATTCGGTCGGCTTATATTCTACATTTGGTACAGAACCCTAAACGTGCGAAGTCCGACACGCACTTGGCCGGTTTTATAAAAAATATTCATTTAGCGAAACAATATCGTTCCCTAACTAAACACACAAAATAATTTAACAAATTGGATCTCCTGTTTCAATTATTTTTCCACTGTATAAAAAAAATTGTTCGCCCATAAATAATGGAAGAGCTGGAGCTGGTTAATTAGGTTACTGAATAACTTGCGTTTGGAGTGGTTGTGCTAAATATATTTCACTTTGTCTACTAGACCTCAATCTACACTCATAATTGAGTTATGGTTCACTACAGTAAACAATTAACATACGTTTCTAACTATTGTAACTTCAGCAAGATTTAGTGTAGTTTTTTTTCATAATTACAGCTGACAGCAAAACCCCGAGGCGTAAAAGTCTTTACGGAGTCGGGTGAAAAAAATATGTTCCAGAAACTTGATAATTTTATCAGTATAGGCTATCCAAGATTCCAAGGTTTATAATATAAAAATGGAAGACTTTAAAGGGAGTCACAACGTTCGTTAGTAGATATTTACGGTACAGACTTGTAAGACAGAACTTAGTACTTGCTTGTGATTCACAAACTTCCCCGTGGAGTCCGGCTCGAATGGTAATTTATGCTTCGTTATCTCGACAACATTTCAGATAGAAAGCTTAAAAAAAGCAGTGTGTTTTCTAGTATAAATAATACAAGTAGATAGTTAAATCATCAGACACTACTTCACCACGCTATCCTAGTGTGTTGCCAGCTTATAACATCTTCAAATACATACCCACTGCTTCATATTTACAAGTAACAAACAATTAATAATCTGCAAATACAGCCTTTACGCCTTATGAACTTCATCGTACATGTTAGTGAGCGTTCTAGAATGTTCTAGAGGAAAGTATACATAATAAATAATAAAGTTTACATGTAGGGCGAACATACCCACATATTATTCTTTTGTGAGGTTGGAGGTGTGAGGGCACTTAATAGGGTTGACAGATTTCAGAAAAATAGTTATTGTTTATTTCCAATAATAAAAAAACGTGATTCTTTTCGGCTAATTGCTGGTTTCGGATATTGCTGTTTTAACCATATTAAGTAGAATTACTTATTAGTTTTGTGAGACGTTATTGGTTCGTTTGTTTAAGAGTAAATAAGTTTTGTTTCATATGCGTAGTCTTTTAAAGATATACCTACATAAGTAATCATTACTGCAAACAGAATGAAACTTGAAAATTAGTGATAAATATAAAAATGTCATCTATGCATCTATTTTTCTTGAATATTTATGTCAGTAATATGATATTCAGCTGCAAGCAAATTGTTTTAGATGGAAGATAAAAGTACATAAGTATTATTTAAGTTGATTTATCTCATTTTGTTCTCCACACGGGCTTCACTCGCAAAATATAGCCTCACTAAACAGGTAATCTAGTATCTATGCTCATAACACAACAGTTACGACCACCTAGAGTCTCAGTTCAAGAGGTACGGTATATTCTCAGCCCGACACCGTAAACCTATTTAAACAACATTAAATTATTCCCACCAGTAAAAATTTCAAATAAAACAGAACATAAACCCGCCAACCCTAGGCGGAGGGCAAGAAAATGTAAGCGCAACTCATTAAGAATTAATTCTGGCGATAAATCTGAGGACGCCCAAGGTCGTGGCCCCTACCCTCGGATAAGCTGCTGATCTGCATACTGACTGGAGGCTGCAAGGAAACTTTTTGACTGCTAGCACTTTCTGCTTAATTTTGTTGACAAAATGACCGCGCCAGTAACTTTGTGACTCGGATTTGACCTATGTTAATAAATGATATAGCGAGAAAGCACTTTACTTTGATTAGGCAATGCCCATTGGCGAGAATTACCTTTCTGATTTCAGGCGGACCTCTGCTCGTGTCCTAATTGGCAATTAAATAAAATACCTATCCGAGTCCTTCGTTCGGCTACAACAATGTCCGGATTTCAGGTAGTGTCGACGTAAAGCTAAATAAAACGATTTGGTATAAATTGCATTGGTAAAAAGGGCCACAGGGAAGTGTTTCTACATATACTATCTGACAAGACTAGAGTAACATTGATGGTGAAGTCAGTGAACAGTATATATATATATATAACTGTCATTTAAAAATAATGTTTATTGAAAAATAACCTTTTAATCTTAGCATGGAAAATGCAAAAAAATATCACAAAAAGATAATTAAAAGGTAAGGTGGCATCGTACGACATTGAACTAACTGTAAAGTAAGTCGTATCGGTTGAGAAGCAAGGTAACTTGTTTTTCATAGGTGTCGCCAACGTCACCCTATGACGTAAATTCAGAATGTGAAGGCAACATTTCAATCAGGCGGTTCGCGGTGGCTTAGAGGTCAAAGCGTCTGGTGTAACCAACCAGGAGACGCAGGTTCGAATCCGGCCGCGATTGATTTTTTTCTTTTACTAAAATAACTAATGTCTATTGAGTTTCTTGCACCATTATGATTATAATATAACTTATTGGAATCGTGCAACTAGACAAATAAAAAAACATGTACGAGTAAGTACATGAACTTGATCAGCTCAATACAGTTTAAGTTCATTTCGGTTTTGTTATAGTACACGTGGATGGAATATTTTCTTCTTATTTGCAAAATAAACTCAATCGATACTAAAACGACTTTACAATGAAAATACTTTTCAGACTTATTTTCTCATAAGCAAAATAGAAAGCAAACTTTTAAAAAGAAGCTTTACACAGAAACCATAGTTCTTCAACTGATTCAAGCGGTGAAATCAAATTAGTGAAGGCATCTGAAATTGAAATAAATTATATTTTTAATTGACTTTCCTCTCACTTTGTGTCAGGTCAGGACGACCCTCGTGACAATAATACAAGGGCAAAATAAAGCTTGTTAACATAAGGCGAACACTGCAAATACAGACTACTGTAACCCATAACATATAAAGTTCAGAATATCAATTGGAAGGCTGCAGGTTTCTACCACTGGGTCAAGGGGCCAGGGCTTCCTTCCTAAGCCCAAAAACACTTGATCAGTGAGTGTTTACACTTTTTAACTTTATATTTCTATGTAAAATATAGTTACAATGGTAAACTTGGGACTACATTTTCAATGTTTTTACTACGATCTTTTCTTGTCTGAATTACTCGACTCTTTACATATTTACTGAGCATTAAAAAATCATTTATTATTTTAAAAGCAATTAGTTTGGAGGCACGCATTTTTGAAAGCTGCAATGATATCAAAGGTTAGAACGTAATCCCAAGACAGGCGCGAGATACTGATAACTTGTACTCGTATAAATTGTAAAATTAATTAAAAAGCTGGTTCATTATTGGGCTTCCATCAAAAAGTAATAATTAATTTTTAAGACGTTTATATAAGTTTTAAAATACTGAAAACAATAATTGTTATCTTAAAATTGTGCCATTGCATTGTACATTATATTTATGACTTTACAATTCTATTGAAAAACTCCTTTCATTCAAGTTATTTTAGTGAAGGAAAAATTCAATCGCGGGCAGGATTCGAACCTGCGTCTTCTGGTTAGCCACACCAGACGCTCTGACCGCTTAACCACCGCGACTCCTTCGCCTTCCGCTTGATCGAAATTTACCTTAATATTCTGAATTTACGTCATAAAGTAACGTCATTTCATTCAATTTTATGAAGGTATATAATGTGAGTGTATATAAGTACACATAAGTCTAATCTTTCAAAGAATACAGACACTAGCTTCTGCCCGCGACTTTGTCTGTGTGAATTTCAGGATTGGGTCCGACCTGGATAAAAAGCCTATGTATTATTCCAGGCTATAATCTATCTGTGCGCCAAATTTTATCCAGATCCGTTCAGCCGCTCTAGCGTGAAATGGTAACAAACATCCACACACCCATACATCCATACTCACAAAATTTCACGTTTATAATATTAGTAAGGAAGTAAGGATACATATTACGATTTTTTACGCGACGGCGACAAAAGGCGGCTTATGTGTTTCGTATGTATGTATATCCCTTTGGCACGCCCTTTAGCCTAAACTGTATTGTAGCTTGATGGATTTTAGCTAGAGAGGTGTCGTTAGATTCGTCTCAATTATGAGGCGCACTGTGTATATCAAAAACTAAAAATTAAAAACCCGACTGCCGAAAACGATTGAAACAAGATGTCCAACGTAATGCAGTCGAAGTCATGAAATAAAATACCTCTGACTGTATGAAATTGGTCATCTTGTTTCCATCTGTTAGTAGTAGTTGTAGTCGGGCTTTTTTATTTTATAAATCCCCCGTATTTATGATGAATTCAATTCCATTTCTTTTCTACGGTTCATTGGTTTGCAAGTTGAGAGTACCTTCAAGTTCTGGTCTAATTGTCTTTATTTAAGTGAAGGTTAACGGTGGGGTCAAGTAGGTTAAAATTTACTATGGTATATCTGAAAATGGAATACCTATAAGAGATACCTATATTTTATTTTATTTTTGTGTTTAGACTGCTCTGTATGAGGCTAGCTCCTTCAAAACAAGTGGGTTAAAAGTGGACTTTGTGTAAATATCTACGAAAAATCACGAAACTCTGAGAAAATGTATCTGAAAGATGTAGAAATCAGACAATCTATCCAATCTAATCCTAAAAGTACATCATTTAAACTCCCTTTAACAGCATCGTGTAGGTACTGTTCCTACAGATAATAGAATACCGACTGTAAGCATTGTGTCGTGATCGTAAGCCGGACTGCTGAATGTGAGGTTCTGAGTTCGATTCTCAGAGCCAACATTTATTAGACTGACGTTATCATCATCCGAAATTGCGAATGCCTCACTCTTCGATTTTTATAAAGACCGCCGCCTGCATCCAACTAAACGGGATGATGACTAATAAATAAAACTCAGATAATCTGTGCGACACAAATACTGTCGATTAATTTATGAATAAAAACAATATTTTATCATTCGTTATTGAGCAACAAAGATAATAAAAATGTTCTTATATGTTCATGCATTTTAGAACGAATTATTGGAAAAAATATTTGAAAAATTGAGGGACTATATTTCAGACTATAGATTCAATGAAATATAAATTGTTACTGTATTTTTGAACGATCCTATTTTTTTTATATATGATGATAAATATTGATTTTAAAATATTTTAACCTTACTTCATACCTATCGTAGTATTTAAAACTAAAATCGAAGGTACGTGAAAGGTAGAACAAAAAAGAAGATAGATATTACTTACTTTATGTCTAGCTAAATCTAGGAGATAGGTTAGATAGAATCCTTACAAAGAAAAACTTACTGAAATCAAAGCACGACTGTACGCGTCCAGTGACAAACGGCCACTCGGTACGGCACGGGTCGGCTCGGTAATTTCCGCGTGGTTGTAGTGCAGACAGATACATAAACAAACAAATCGTTGTCCGACCCGAATTCGTGTCCGGATAGCGCGACAGCGTCCGATACAGCAATAGTAGTAGCAATATTTCGCCGATTTTCGATTGGAGATACGCTAAATGAATAAGATACAAAAATTACATTTAATACATATCTTTGTATATATTGTAGATGCATTCTTCTGGAAGTAGATATCGCTTGAACTGACAAGACTGGCCCACTCTTCATGAAGTAAAAATCACATCCTCCAATTTCTTATCGCAATTATGTCGATTACCTACTCTGTCACGATAAATCATGTCAATCGAGAACTAGAATCAAAACTTTCGATGCTCAACCGCAATTTTTTTTATTTCATCCTTCGACTCGTGAGTCATTAGCCTTGACTGACTATGCAAAGCGTCGATAATCAGGCACAAACATCAGTTTCATTTAAAAAGGTACGCAAATCTAAATTCAAAAGAAGTAAACGCCGTTAAAGTCTAATCACAGTTCACACGTTAAGTACCGGACATCACACCATCAAATTCTAAAATTGCCACCCACAATGTCCGTAATATCCCTCCAACAGACAATGAATCAGGGGTTGCACGCACCGACGTGACACTCCGTGATCAATACCGCTAGGAAATGGGAGATTCATCCCGGTCGACGGCCGCCCGCGCCGCGCGCCGTGCCGTGCCATCCGATCCGTTACAGTGTGAATCGTCTTTAACGCACATTTGAATTTAGAGTGGGGATTTAATTTTCGACGGTTTGGTGATTAGGTACGTGGAAATGATGAGGTCTATTTAAATGGGAATACATTATATTGGGTTGGGACCGGAATGGAAAGAAAAGCTTATAATGAATACTTTTTACGTACGTGAATAGGATTGTTGAAACACTTTTGTCAAGCATTTTCTCATTGGGACCTACTTTATTGTTGGATAGAAACATTTTTAACAGTTTTCTCGCAATATTAATTCGGTATTTCAACAAAAAATCTAATAAGCAATCTTAATCAAAAGGTTCTGACCTCAGATAACTCTTGAAAGAGATAGGAGAGACCTTTGTCCAACAGTGGGATCTTATAACATAACACATAACATACCATAACGCCTGTGTTCCCCGTAGGGTTAGGCGGAGTCGTACTAATGTACACCCACAGTTCGCCGGTATGTTTAAGTCCCATGTAATAGGGGGACGAGCTTATTGCAATTAACCGGGCACAAATCCACAATCCGAGCTGCTACTGAGGATTTCAT
Organism: Acronicta aceris; assembly: GCA_910591435.1. Taxonomy (NCBI): domain Eukaryota; kingdom Metazoa; phylum Arthropoda; class Insecta; order Lepidoptera; family Noctuidae; genus Acronicta; species Acronicta aceris. The sequence goes on along the minus strand of OU342758.1, from coordinate 18,333,807 downwards.
TGGAAACCCTAATAACACTGCTCGACCTGGGGATCGAATCCAGGATCTCTAGCGTAGCAGTCACGCTTCGGACCACTAGACTAATGAGACAGTCATACATAATTAGGTAGTAGGCTCTTTTAAGATAAAAAAAAATGACTGAAATCAGCAGTACGTACTTTAAAATACTTTCACAAATCACTATACTACGAGTAAATAGGTACTCAGTTGGACGTTACTATCTATGTACTTCGGTATTCACAAGAGCTTTTCAAATCCGGTTATCCGACCTAAGCCCGGAACGGAACGGACCGGGTCACGAAGTTGTATTGGAGCATTTATGAGTTGCACTAAAAAAAGGTAATGAAAACAACAAACCTCTTCTTTAAAAAGGAACGAAATTTTTTAATACCTGCCTTACCTAGAAAGAGAGCTAGAGTATAACTAGAACGAGCGTTGTTAGGCAGGCAGATACCTATCTGCCTTGCCTGCCTACCTTAGTACTTAGCTATGTATGTTCATTCAAGATTTAGGCAAGTATAAGGGTACTTGTATAGACTTGGATATTTTTATTTTATTTATTTAAGGTAACTGCACAGCTTACAGTAATGACTACAAGATTACTTAAATATATGTCAATATATGCAAATTGTTTTGGTGTCCGTTTTTGTTTTTAGTTGGATCGTCTTTAACGTAAAATCTCCATTCTGCTAAGTATAGTGACTAAAATAATAAAAGAAAGGAAAGAAAATAAATACTTTATTCACATCAAATCTGATCTGATTATTCACGTCGACATGACGCACGGAAAATTAAAATAACAATAAAATTAAAGACATGCATCACACCTACGCAAAAACGGCCATCATAATAATGGTTATAATTGAATGGACTTATTACAAGTGACAAAAAGACCCAACGGAAGAGGTAACCAACGTAGCTATTATTTATAAATGTCACACATATAATGAAGACAGTTCGTAATTATAATACCTGCAACTGCTTGTTAGGCAGTACTAGCAATTGTTCCGTCTAGTACGACACGAGTAGGTAATCAATTCAATTAGTTAAGATAACAATGATATATGTATAGAGCACAAGCTCTTGTTATCAGTATTAGTCAAAGGAAACAGCATAAGTAATATATACAACAATACTAGGAAAAACTACTATATTGTATACAACCATTTTCTTTTTATCGTAATTATTTTAATGTACAGTAAACGCTCAAAAGTCCATAAGCACGCTAAGGATTACATTGCTATGAACAGTACGAGCGAGCTCGATGCAGCCAGTGCGTGTCACTTGTTAACGACAATGAATAGAAGGTCGTAAGTCAAACTAAACGTCAAGTTATTGCGTTGTGAGATTCTCTATGGACTTTTGGTCGCCACTGTGCCTACTCGTAATTGATACCACTGCCTCATTGGTCCTGGCTTCGAAATTTAAAATTGTTATTGGTTTTTCTCTATGAATTTCTATGTAGCAGCTCGCAGTTTGAAAGTTCCTAGATTAATAGGTTTACCCCGGTACTAGGAAGGTACTTAGTTTCTGTTTTATGTCATTGCATAATATACTTGTCTGGTTCAATAAATAATTTGTGCTACGGGTTCCGGATATTCGTGAAACACCATTTTCAAAGTCACGTAAACACGCAGTCCGGTAAGAATTATGTCTATCTATATTTCCCATGTAGGCTCAACAATGTTTGCTATTAAACCCCCTGTCTACGATACCCACAGGAAGTTATAAATTAATAACACAATAAGAAGTTACTTCGTAGCCATTATAACTTCTATCGTACGTAGTCCCACAAGTGGGCAAACCTCGCAAGTCGTTTACAGCATCGTTATGATTTTAGTGGGTTAAGTAATTAGAACACATAGGCGGCGCAAGCGCGACGCGATGGCGACGTGACGTGCGTACCGCGTGCGGCGGCCCTAGCTCGTTAGTTCACGTTATTGTTTTAATAATGCTTACTGTGTAGGCGATAAATATGACAAAACATATCTATATTCGTCTCAAGGTGTGGATAATAGGCGAGACTTTATTACTCGGCTCCTAATGATAAACGGATTCAGGATTCATATGTGTTGCAATGAAGAGTTAGCATCTTTAAAATATCCTTGGGTTTATGGTATTTCTCGACTGGAAAAAAAAAATCTGTTTATGCCGTAAAAAACGTATATTTCGATTTTCGACACTCTCAAGGGAATCACAATTTCTTATACTACAAGTACAGGGAAAAATCTGAAAACTATACATTTGTAATTAATTATAATATGTAGTAAAGAACGGTTGGTGAGCGAGACCGACTCGCACTTGTCCGGTTTTTTTCTGTAAGAAATTTATCAGTAGCATCTCTTTAGTTTCGTCGTAGAATTTGGACTGGGATCCGCTTAATGGCAATACGCTTGTTGTCACATGGGACCAAAATCGATATACCGTTGACAAACGCGTACGAAAACTGTTACACATCTGCCTAACTCTGTAGAAAATAGGGGTGGCGGTGTTATTGATTAAATCATTACAGATTAAATCTGTTCCTTCTGTAAAGCCCCCCGCATTTCCCACGACACTTACAAATAAGATGCAGATCAATTCTTAAGCCACATCATTAATTTTCTCAAATCAACCAAGCGAAACAAATTTCCTAAACAACACAAAAAACTCGTACGAACGACAAACAGCGGCGAAGTACAATTTATCACAATACATGTGCACAAAGCGCGCCACACACAAATGGTCCCAGCTCGGTCGGAGCGAGCGATCTCGAATTTTAATTAAATTATGTTTATTCTGTTCTAAGTCGAACTCACCGTCAACAAGTACTGAGGTAGTTGCCCGAGTTCTTTCAGCAAAGTTAAATTGACACAACTGACAGAGCCATAAGAATAACGGCGGTGTATTTAAAAGTTAAGGCAGTAAGTACGGAGACGTCATTACGGAAGTTTTTTGTCGTTATGCGCACTGTCGCTTAGATTTACTTACGGAAAAATGCTCACGTTCATTTCCGGACTTCAAATATTTCAATTTAAGTCGTGCTACTGAAAGATCGACACAGAAATCTTGATAATTTTTATAAATGGATTATATGGAGTCGAACATACACACATAATTATTTAAAAACTTAATTTAGTAAAAGCTGACTTATCATAATTATCGGTCTAGTGGTTACAAATGCTAATTTTGAGCGTGAGTTCCATTCCCCGATCGAACAGTATTATTGGATTTTTCTATGAATATCTCAATAGTAGTTCGGAGAATTCGGACTTGTGTCCGGATAATGGGAATATATAAGTTAGGGTAGTAAGTTCCCATCTAATAATATACGTCCTATGTTCTAAAAACAACTATGAGTGTAGATGTAGGTACATATTATACACCTCTGCCTAACCTTTGACGGAGGCAATAAGGCGTGGTAGTAAGTTATGTTTGATCAAAGGAGTAACTAGTTCACACCCTTTTAACACAAAGACCACTTCAACCTAGCAAGACTTCATAAAATAATGCAACAATATCGGCAGCTGACCGGCCGGTATGCGGGCACAGTGCCAGCTATGCGAGTGCGCGCCTCGCAACCGATGCCGATGAGCCGGCCTTCCTCGATGACCTCTTGAAGTCTAACCTCAAATTCCTGAACATACAACGTCAATATTTTGATGGCCTATCCTTTACATACGTAATAGCTTGATGATGTTCAGCTATTTGAATGAGGACTTGTCATTATATTTTTTTAATTAGTGATGTAAGAATGAATACTTATTATGACCTAGATAAAATTAAATGTCAACAAGAAAAGAAGTGGCCTGTTACCTGGGACTACGCAATAACTATTTTTTTTTTTGATACGCTTAGGCTTGACCCCCAGATCGACTGACGCTAAGCGACACTGCGATCTACGATGGAGGCCGCTTGCCTAGAATGAACCGATTATTATGATATTGGCAATTGAGAGGTGTATTTGTAATCTATTCAAGATAAAGAGACAATATGGTGATAATTATTGATACAATATCTGTACCAGTGGTCAAATTAAATCGAAACGCTACTTATGTGAAACTGAGCCTCCGGTATCATAATGGAACGATTTTCTATCCAGCTGCCAAACCATCTCCCAGGCGTGACGTTCAAGGTTAAAATCGCTATCGTATTACCGCTACCTAAAAAAACTAACGAGGCGAGTACGTGATCTAATTAAAAATTTCCCCTCGTGAGTCCACAAGAAACTTTTTCAACTGGAAAAAGAAAACTTGTAGACACGAAGATAACGGGAAAGTTGTAGCGTGGCGAGTGGTCCCGCCTTCGGTAAATGGTAAATGTAGAGTGTACGCCCCCGTCCGAGTGCTATCGCCCCATCAGCGCCAGCGCCTCCGCCCCTGATAGCCGGCTGATACCGTGATAGCGGCTTTCATTGTTTAAAATTTTACGTTTTGTTTGTAGCCAGCTAAACCAACGCTGAAAGCGTTACTCTTTTAAATTAGATTTCCAGGCTCGTTAATCAGTGCGGTGGTACAAAAGCTAAGTTTTCAGGCTGTTGGAACTGTTTTACCGGCTTTTATATAAAAAAGTTTAAGGTTTTTCTTATTTATTGACTTAGCTCGGCCCTCTTACTCGCGGATTTTATTTTTTGTGTAAAAAGGAAATACCCGGATCGCATGAATTTCCCAGCTATGTAAAATGTGCGTAATTGAAATATCCGGTTACAAAAAGTCTATATTTTGGTAACCACTTTAAGATACAGATATTACCCACAAGCGCTTTTTGTATATCGCACTATATCAAACAGCTAAGAAAAGGCTAGGCAGAAAATAAAAGCATCAAAAATCTATTACGGCCGGGCGAATTTTACGGAGCTTACTTCATCCACGTATCAAAAGTGCTTCCCTATGCATTTCATTTATACTTCAACGGGCGGCACACATTTACCATAAAAGAGCTTTTGAGAAATGTTGCCTCGAAAAGTAAACGCTAAAAATAATGAATTTCGGCAGAGATGCATCTGAAATAAATGGGACACACAAATGATGAACGGGCGCTTTTAGGGCTGGCGACAAGCGCTGAAACTTGGCTGGTACTCTGAACTGCATTATGCATAACCGTCCTACATTGGCATCGCGAATCTTACGGTAAATTTTGAGATCGTATTTAGTAGATGTAATATATTCTCTTAGGTGTATCCACTTGTATTCTCATCATAACCGTACGTGTACGGTCACGGCAATTATTGGCTGCTCAAAATGTCGCTCTTACTCCATGAAATTGTATTGGAAGGCATGTGATGGTCTTTCCTTTACTTCATCACCTTAGAAACAGTCCACGTTGTCATAATGATGTTCCCGTAATAACAAGATCGGTTATCAAAAGTTCTAGGTACTTAAATTCCTGATGCTCTACTCGATAAGGAAAGAGGAAGGTTCTTATTGCTTTCTCTCCTCATAATCCTTTGATCACTTTACGAGGCGTGTAGTAACTGATTCCTTTAGCACGGCGGCAGTAGGTACTGAATTTACTCAAATTTATCGATATCAGTTCGCCGTCGCTGTGATCTCAGATCGGTTACTTAGCGGATTGGTTCCTATCTCGCCAAGTTTAACTTCCACGGAGCTTGTTTATCTTGGATACGTTTAGGTTAGCTGCACTTGTGAATGTTTCGTCTAAAATGGCGATTTTAGAAAGGAGTAGTGAGACAGTCTTGATTTGAACCCACAAATTGTAACAAAATCAAAACCAAGCGCCAAGACCGCTAGCACTGTCTATCTTAGACATACTGAGCTACACAGAAGCGCTAAAATAGACACGGAGACAATACATAGACAACTGTGAACGTTGAGTAAATATTAGATACAATGTCTCTTCTATCTCTATCAATCTATCTTTAATAATACCATAACATACCATCCTGCTCGTATTCCCCGAATGTCCGCCATCAGTTCACCGGTATGTTCCTAGGTTCTATGTACAAGGGGGCAAGCCTATTGTCATTAAACAGACACAAATCCTAACTCCGAGCTGCTACTGAGAGTTTGAGACATTGCTCGGCCTAGCAAACGAACCTAAAACCTCTTACTGAACAGTCGCGCTTACAACCACTAAGCTAACGCGTTCTGAAAACACAATCGATTTAAATGTACATGTTTACACATCATCTAAACAGCATCAGACTATTTCGTTTGTAATTGCGGCAGTCACCGGCTGCGCACAACGGTGTTTACCGCGGGAAATGAAAGTTCCGACCCGTATCCGGCACACCTCGCGTATCGAGAGGCGCACTTAATTATTACTGACAGACGCCTCATTCCAATTCGTTTTTGTTTTACTTTATAGCTTGGCATTGCAGAAAATTGGGCTTTTCAATAACTGCGGAAAATGCTTTTTGATTATTTCGGCAGTCATACGCTTGATCACTTGAGCAATGCGCTCGCGTGCTCGGGAAACACTAACAAATTTGAGATTTTTAAACTCATTGAAATCACTCACTGCGAGCTTTTCAATTGGTTTAGTTTTTTAGGGTTACGTACCCAAAGGGTAAAACGGGACCCTATTACTAAGACTACGCTGCCCGTCCGTCTGTCACCAAGCTGTATCTCATGAAACGTGATAGTTAGACAGTTGAAATTTTGACATATGATGTATTTCTGTTGCCGATATAACAACAAATAAAAAAAAAACAGAATAAAATAAATATTTATGGGGGCAGCATACAACAAACGTGATTTTTTGCTGTTTTTATAGATAATGGTACGGAACCTTTAGTGTGCGAGTCCGACTCGCACTTTTTTAAAGATGTTTACGTTTTTAAGCTACAAGCACTCCTGCACTGCGGGGCGTGGATTTGTTCCACGCAATGAATAAATTTTATACACTATAAATCATGATTTTTAGTTTATAGTTATAAAATTTATTTAAGAAAACATGCTCTCAGTAAGTAGGTACCTACTAGAGAACAAAGAGTAGCTAATAGACTCCAGAGGGTTATTTGATTTCCCACTGTCTGCTATTATGCCTTGATGGGTGTAACCATGTAACTCAAGTGTGCCATACCATCACGCCAATATCCGCGAAGGGTTAGACAGATGTGTAGGTACTTCTGTAAACTTACACTTCACTCCGAGCTGCTATTAAAAATATTATAGTAAAATCCAATAACACGAAACTAGAAAGAAATCATTTAGCTATGTAAGTAGCAGTGAATAAATGTTCTCTTTAGCTCAAACTGTTCCTGTATAATTATATTGTAATTTAACTTTTGCTGGGGCTGTTTATTACAAAACCACATTATCATCATCATACCTATCATCCAAAAGAAGTCCACAGTTGAACAAAGGCCTCCCCCAAAGACTTCCACAAGGACTGGTTATACTCCTGCATACAATTCCCAACGACCTTCACCAGGTCGTTCGTCCATCTCGAAAAGGTCAGCATCCTAGTTGCAATTAGTCCAGAGCAATTTATCCTAAATACCAAAACAGAATGTAGGTACAGCAAAATAAATTCTTCCATTAATCTAGATACAGACAAAAACATCCAACAATAGTAAAAAGAAGTCAATATAAAACAAAGATAAAGGAAGAAGCTAAAACAAATAAGTATTTCAATTATGTTTTGCAGTTCTGACGTAAAAAATAAAACTATTGGGAGCGTTTACTGCAAGCCGTACTCGTATAATTAAGAACACAGGACTCGTCTCCCGGTAAAAACAGATAAGTTTTAATTTTATATTAAAGCAAATGAGATTTTTCTCGAGTTAAGGCACAGGACTAGACCAGACATTATTGTTTAAGCGATGCATGTGATTTCAGTATTGCTTTGTGTTATAAAGTAACTAGCAACCCCGCTTAGAATCGCACGGTGCAATGTATGACTAATATCCACCTCCACGCCGCCCGAATATAAATCCGTAAATCTTATAAAATTATTAATGACAATGACTTGTTGTAAAGTGCAAATGTTATCTACATTAAATGCCAAATGTAACCAACTTGTTTAATTAGACAAGGATTAACATTATATTGGTCAAAATAACTACGAAAGTATGACCCACAAAAATAATCCCAATTGTATAAAATTGGCCACTGTGGGTTACTCGAGGGATATATAGACATTATAGACATATGCAATAACATATGACTTATTTGTAGATATTTTTTTTGAGATGCCTAATTCCGTGGCACAAAATTGTAATAAAAATTAGCAGCGTTAGCAATAAAAGCGCCATTCCATTTTTTTCAGAAACTTTACTCTTTTTTTTTAGTCTCTGTAAAATAAAATGCATGTATTATACCTACCTATAAATCATCTGGAAGAAATTATATGAATGATAGTGAAAACCACATCAAAGTCTGTTGCGTCGTTTAAAAGATATTATTATTAAGCGTACAAAGGAACAGGAGGACAGACAGACGCTGGCAGCGACTTTGTTTTATACTATGTAGAAATTTTCAAATCCAAGTTTAATTTTTGAAGCCCCCCTAGATTAGATCCTGGTACTTCCACAGTACCTACATTAAGACATCTCAGCCCTTCGGGAAATACAGTTGTGATGGTATGTCATTTTAATGGTAATTATGTTAAATATATTCCATTGTTAATATTTCTGTTATATTAGTTGTTTATGATCGATACTCGTAAATTCAATTCACTAATTAATAAAAAAACGTCATGCAAACGTCTTTCTTTTCTAAGATAAAACTATCTTATAAAATATACCTAGAAGACAACTTTATTATGAGAATCCTTTGCACAAATAAGTTTTACAACTAACTAACAAACCATTTAAAAAGCTTTATTAAGTTGAAACTCGAATTACCCATCAAATAATAATTATTGATTAGATTATACAATATTGTAAGAAAACTAAACTTGTTATTTTATTCTAATTGAATACGGCGAGCCTTAAGCATCTTGGGCGAGTAATTAACACAAGGAGAGCGAAATTGAATTGAACAAAATTGTCGAGTCAGCTGACAAGCGAGTACTCCACCACGCCACTCGCTCACTACCATACAGCAGTACCAGAAGATTCAATTCAAGCAAGTCATAACACCTTACATTTTTTATTTTAGTGAAGAAAAAAATCAACTGCGGGCAGGATTCGAACGTGTGTGTTCTGGTTCAATACACCAGACGCTATCACCAACTAAGACAAGTCGCCAAGTCGAAATTTGCCTGCACATTCTGAATTTACGTCTTAAGGTGACGTCGAATTTTTCCTTCACTAAATAACTTTATAATCTTAGCATATAAAATGCAAAAAAATCACCAAAAGATACCTTGATATTTGTGTTTTTAATTATGTAAGGTAAGTACATTAAAGTTACCTATCTTAAAGTCCTCCTTTCGATTTGCTGATGACATTGTCATCATGGCAGAATCTCTGCAGGAGCTGGAGGCGATGTTGAACAGCCTTGGCGATTCTTCAAGGCGGGTGGGTCTTGGAATGAGCTTGGATAAAACCAAAGTCATGTACAATGACCATGTCACCCCAGGACCCGTTTACGTAAATGGCGCTGCCCTCGAGGTTGTGCAAGAATACATATATCTTGGCCAAACCATACAACTGGGACGGCACAACTTCGAGAAGGAGGCGACCAGGAGGATTCGCTTGGGCTGGGCGGCATTCGGGAAGCTGCGTGATATCTTTTTCGTTGGTAGCGGCAAGCTTCTACAAGATAACGTGACTGACTAACTGGAATTATAAATAGCTACATAGGTTAATTTATTCGAAAAGAGTGTATGAATCCGAGTAGGGGTGGTAATATCCATGATAATAAACAACTTTTATTCTACAACCAAAAAACCATGTACATTTTTATGGAAAGATTATTTTCTTCTTGTAATTTACAATTTCTCTACAATATGAGCGGCGGTAGCCTGATGGCTAGGGCATCGGACTTGCGATCATGTGGTTGACGGTTGAAAACCCACCCATTGCACTACCGATATGAACCCACTCGTAATACAAGCATTTAGCTTAGCACGAGGGGTTAACAAGAATACTAGTAATATGCCACCCACATTGCTAGTAAGCTTTTTAAGAAAAAAATCACAATTCTGCAAAATGTCGGCCGGAAACCTAAATATTCAGTTATCTAAAATGCTTATTCCAGAAATATCACTAAATGTTTTGTAAAACATACATTTTCATTTTATAAAAACAAATGATATTCCACGTTGTGAAAATACCCCTTGTTAACAATTCCGGTTATTAATCAAGACAACAGTAACAAGCGAACAAATTCATTACATATTTATTTGAACACACCACTTTCGCACATCTCTGGAGGCCCCCCGGGGACTACCCTGAGTTTAGTTGGTTATGAATTTTCAACGAAGATTAATGATATTAACTGCAAGCTCCCACGTGTGAAAAGGACCCGAAAGTTTACAAGCCCAGGCAAGGCAGAGTGTAAATAACATATTAGTTATGATCTCCTTGTCTGAGAAACTGAATGTCAATCATCCAAATATATATATAGTTTCAAACAAAGCCTTCTATTGGTTCTTCTATTGGTCTTTTTATTGACCAGGCCGAGTGTCAGCATTTTACTCAGAACAATAAATTATTGCGAACAATGATAGGTATACTTATTTCACAACTAGCTTCTGCCCGCGACTTTGTCTGCGTGGACTTCAAAATTTGGCCCGACCCGATTGGATAAAAAGTAGCCTACGTGTTATTCCAGACTATAATCTATCTCTGTGCCAAATTTCATCCAGATCCGTTTAGCTGTTGTGGTGTGAAAGAGTAACAAAAATTCCATACATCCAGACATCCATACTCACAAACTTTCACGATTATAATATTAGCAAAGATATTGCCAGCGCCACTTTACTTTCTGGTCGAAGAGACTAAATGTCTAAGGTTATCAGAATACACTCAAAGCTCATTCGATATGTAACAAACAGCGCTCATAGTGCAACAAGACAAAATTACGCGTCAGTCATCTCTATATATATAAAACTCAAAGGTGACTGACTGACAGTGATCTATCAACGCACAGCCCAAACCACTGGAGGGATCGGGCTGAAATTTGGCATGCAGGTAGATGTTATGTCGTAGGCATCCGCTAAGAAAGGATTTTGATAAATTCTACCCCCAAGGGGATAAAATAGGGGATGAAAGTTTGTATGAAACTTTGTCAATTTTAAACCGATCGGGCTGAGACTTTGCATGCATATAGCTACTATGACGTAGGCATCCGCTAAGAAAGGATTTTGATAAATTCTACCCCCAAGTAGATAAAATAGGGGATGAAAGTTCATATGGAACAAAGTAACTATTCCACGCGGACGAAGTCGCGGGCAAAATGCTAGTTTATTTATATATCTTTTTGTAATTTATTTTGCAATGTCCATGCTAAGATTAGGTATAAAGTTATTTTAGTAAAGGAAAAAATCTACTGCGGGCAGTGAACTCGTGGTGGCTTAGAGGTCATAGCGTCTGGTGTATCTAACCAGAAGACGCAGGTTCGAATCCTGCCCGCAGTCATTTTTTTCCTTCGCTAAAATAAGTTTATATTTTAGCAGAACATAAAAATTCAATAGTACAATAACTCCACATGAAGGGGACTATACATGTAGGTATAATCTTCACTGTTAGGACACAGGTAATATACCGTACAAGTGTGTCCAAGATAATTATGTAACACGCGACCCACGGGGTCCACACTAACATACCATACCATCACGCCTGTATTCCTCGAAGGGTTAGGCAGAGGTCTACTTAATGTACACCCACAGTTCATCGTTATGTTTAGGTCCCATGTTATAGGGAGGCAGCCTACAGCTATTAACCGGGCACAAATCCAGACTCCAAGCTGCTAATGAGAATTTCATAGAAAAACCCAATAACACTGCTCGACCTGGGGATCGAACCCAGGACCTCTAGTGTAGCAGTCGCACTTGGGATCACTAGACTCATTAGTCTAGTGATCCCAAGTGCGACTGCTACACTCCACACTAAAAGCAGTCCACACTAAAACTACATGAAATATTGTATAGTCCGGACAACCCGTAATAAATATCTACCCATAAACACACTATGGAAGAAGTTGTCAAGAGGATATTTAGTTATGAGTCCGTAAACTTGGGGCAGTTCAATTAATTTGTCTCAAGTGCTCCTCAGTCGAGTGTTTGATAAGTTTGTTTTATGCTATTGTAAAAGAGTTTCCATGAAAGGATTGAAACAAATAAGTTTTGTAATCCTAATGCTGAAAAGTGCAAAATTATCAACGAAAACGCACTCTCTCGACTTAAAATGCTTCCTGTCTGCAGATGCACCTGCTTACAACACTAAGCAAAAGATATTAGTTCTGTCAATGTTTTTGAGTAGCACATATTTATACATATAAACGGCACGTTTGGCGTAGCGGCTGAGCGATCGGCTTCTGCGTCACGTGTTGTGGGTTCGATCCCCACACGGAGCAAATATTTTTATGATCTACAGGTAGTTGCTCCGGGTCTGAGCGTTTGTGTATGTGAGAATTTGTGTTTGTAAACGCACCCACGATACAGGAGAAAATCCTAGTGGGGCAAAGTTTTATAAAAAAAAAAAAATATTACCATATATTTAGAAATAATACCTACTTAAAACCGCGGACATATCTACCTATATATCTATCTCCCTTATTGTATTTTTTAATTCAATTCTATTTCAATCATCAAACATATAATTCTTGAAACTCAGCCTAAAAGCCAACATAATGAACCAAAAACTCAGTAATCAGAAATATTATTTGCAAATGGCCGATCATAGGCAAGCAAACCGTCGCGCTGTCTCCATACGTGCACTCGGTAATGTATGCACAAACGCTATTAGTAAGTGTAACGTGGTCGTAACGACCTCTCATTATAGAAGGGACACCGAGCTTCTCAGTAGGGCTGTCACAAGTTCTTCGCAAGATATCCGGAAAACAGCGTCTCATAATCCATAGAAATTTTAAAAGACGTAGTAAAGGAGGATGTTTAGCATATTATGGGAAATCGCATAAAGTTTTATGCATGACGGCTTCCGAAAGTTAAAGATTATTTTCAGGTAATTTTTTCGCTTATCACGATCTAAATTTCATTTTCAATGATGAATTGTTAGTAGAGCCCCTGAACTAAAGATGATTATCCCAACGATGACCCATCATTTCCATAGAACATGGGAGAACTATAGCAGGACCTCCTTTAAAACAAAACTAAAAGTATCCTATATTTATCACTAGCTCACCGATATGCTAAAACTAATTTTATAAAAATCCGATATCCGAAAACTTTGCGGTGATTTATATCTGTAGTGAGAACCCTATTCCCGAACCAACATAATAATAACGCGAACATTAACATAAAATTTAACGCAAACACTTTAGACCCGAATAAGATTAGAGTCTAGTACTGGGATACTGTAGCGGAGCACGCACTTTTGTAAACTATAAACAAACTTAATGTTCGAACCAATTTCTAGCTCGATGATGTTTTAAAACAATGGGCTCAAGGGTTTAAGCACATCATAGATTTAATTATTTTTAGTCGGATTAAGGGTTCGGCGGACCGAATTGCCCGTACAAACGTAATACCAAAATAAATCGAAATTCAAATAGAATTTAATCAAATTATGTTATTATATGGATTCGGATACTAATAATCTAGGTTCATATCTTGCCATTTCATCTGCTGCTACTTCCCTGGAAAATTAACGACCGGGAAAGTTGATCACGAGAACCTTTACAATTATAAAATGATCTCATTTTCCTTTTCATTATCATAAAGGTTAAGCAAAGTTGAACTAATGTATAATATACACCTAAGGTTCAGCAGCATGCTTTCAAGTGTCATCATCCCATTTAATAGGGCACAAGTCTTTTCTTATCTTTTAAAACATCGTCGGCGCACATTAAAATTTTAGGAATGTGAGTTTAGAAATAAATTCTCACTCACACACACACACACACTTATGTCCGTACTTGAAACCACTACCTACTTGTAGGTCCCCTGCGCCAATCGAAATGTTTATAGACATAAGAACAATTATCTAATGGTGTGGAAAGATTTCCGCCGACCAAGTCTAAAGGCCGGGATGTACCTATACAATGTACATACTTAAACCTCATGATCGCTATCCTTAACAATATAAAAGGCGAGAGTGGGATAACAGTGATTATAGTAAACAGGTATTATCACATAAAACGTCCTTCGGTCGGCAAGGTCCCTGGACCCTGCATATTGCATACGTATGGTAGACATATAGCTATGAGTATGACTGAATACAGACGCCACATTATTTATTAATTCAGACTGGAAGCTCTTGCATCCATTCTTTCGGACAGATGAGTCCCAAGAGCCACCTGAATTTGTAAGTTTTATGACAAATATCTTGAGCCTTCAACTGTAGATATTTTTTAAATTTTTGTGTGAAATCTGATGCGCTTTGTAGTTTTGGTAAAGAAGACAAAACGGATGAAGCAGGTCAGGCAGGAACGCTTACTAGTCAATGAATGAGTTTATTATATTGTAGCGAGAACGTTTTAATTTTGAATAAAAAAATATTATATGAACAAGTAATGATAATTTGTTAACGGATCGGTAAGTTGAAATCGTGTCTTGTTCGTGTCATTGGATTGAAGCTGTCGCGAGTGCCGGCGGTGGGGGAGGCCTTCCATTGGTCGACGTCCGTAGCCAGCTTCGTACTTGTCGCTTCGCCGTTTGGATACATACGATATTGATGCGCGTGAACATGGGCCCGGCCTTGGAATCAGCTGGTTCCAACAGGAGCATTATTAGGATGTGTTCTCATCTTCTTCGGTTCCTTCTGTGGATACTGGCAACGGGCATATCTTCGAGAAGGCTCTGCGTGTAACGCCAGATGTAGTGAGAAGATCCGCAACCCTTGAAATGCCATCGGTTCCAGGATATACACGTACCACTCGGCCCAGTTTCCATTTTAGCGGAGGCATGTTGTCGTCTTTGATTAGGACAAGGCGGTTGACCTGCAGATCATTTTGATGCGTTTTCCATTTTGTCCGGGTCTGCAGTTCCATTACGTATTCTCTCGTCCATCGCTTCCAAAAACTTTGTCTCATCTGCTCGATCCGGTCGTAACGTAGCAGACGGTGACTCGACGCCGAAGTCAAGTCCTGGCAGACTGGAGCGGTAAGTGGTCGGCCTATGAGGAAGTGAGAGGGTGTAAGAGGCTGCAGGTCGTTGGGATCTGGTGACAGAGCGGTTAAGGGTCGGGAATTCAGAATGGCTTCCACTTGTGCCAACAACGTACTGAACTCCTCATAAGTAAAGTTAGTGCTACCTGAAACCCTGCGCAGATGATGTTTACACGATCGCACTCCTGCCTCCCACAAACCCCCAAAATGAGGAGCATACGGAGGAATGAAACTGAATTTTATATTGTTACTGACAGCAAAATCAACTATTTCCTCTTTATTACTTTCAATAAAAGATGCAATTTCTTTTTCGGCACCTACAAAATTTTTTCCGTTATCTGAAAGGATCTCAGCCGGTTTACCACGGCGTGAGATAAAACGCTTCAATGCTAACAAGTAGTCATGTGTTGATAAACTAGTGACTAACTCTAAATGTATAGAACGCGTACATAAACAAACGAATAAACAAATGTAAGATTTTTTAAGAGCGGCTCCCCTCCCCTTACGGCTCAAAATCATAATAGGTCCAGCGTAATCCACGCCACAATACATAAACGGGAACCCGGGTTCCAAACGCTTGGCCGGGAGGTTACCCATTTGAGGCCGCGCTGTGACACCTTTGAGGCGCACGCACTTGACGCAATCGTGCACCGTTTTTCTGGCCAAATTGCGACCCCCTATAGGCCACCAAGCTTCACGAATGCAAGCCAAAAGGAGCTGAGGGCCACCATGAAATAATCGCTTATGTTCATGTTGAAAAAGTAATATTGTGAATCGATGTTTACTACACAATAGTATCGGATGCTTTTTATTTTCATCGAAGTTCCTCGAGTTCTTAAGTCGTCCCCCTACACGAATTAATTTATTTTCGTCTAGAAAAACATTTAAACCTATTACTCTTTTATTAGATTTTATAATTGACCCCTTTAATAAACTATTATATTCATCATAAAAAGATTGTTGTTGCGAAATCCGTGCAAGCAATGAGTCAGCGGCATTCAGTTCGCTCACTGATAAGGAACCTGTTTTGCGATGTTTCGGAATACGCGTATTGTTTATAAATCGCAAAATATATGCCGTCGCTCGCCTTAGTCTTAGAAATGATGAGAATCTATTAAAATCTATGAGATCATTTAAATAATTATTAGAGTTAATAGTACTTACTAAAACTAAATTTTTAGGCTTAAGTTCCGATAACTGATTCTCATTAATGTAATATTCACTTGTATATTGAAATTCTCGATTATGTAAAAATGTGGGTCCATTCCACCACATATCATTGTGCCGAAGTTCATTTAAATGCAGTCCCCGTGATACAATGTCTGCTGGATTATTCTCACTATTGACATGTAACCACACCGCGTCACTGGTTAATTCGTTTATTTGTGATACACGATTTTGTACGAATGTTTTTAAACGGTGAGGTGACATTCTTATCCAACCCATGACAATAGTGGAATCCGTCCAGAAAAATACCTTATTGAATGTTAATCTAAGTGAGTGAATTGTTTTCTTAAACAGTCGAGCACCCAGCAGTGCGCCGCACAGTTCAAGTCGCGGAATTGTACAAATTGTCTTAACCGGGGCGACCTTACTTTTTGCACACAATAATCTTACACGCGCCTGTGTATCGGTATAGTTATAAGTACGTATGTAAGCACAGGCACCGTACGCTTCTTGCGACGCATCTGTAAATATATGCAGTTCTAGATTATCCGTACAATTATTACTCATGACATAACGGGGAATTCGGAGGTGATTTAAGTCTGACAACGTTTGAATAAATGTTTCCCATTCACCTTTTATATCATGAGGAACAGGGTCATCCCAATCGAGTTTAGTAATCCATAATTTTTGAAGCATTAATTTTGCTATAATTATAGCCGGGGATAACAAGCCCAGTGGATCATAGATTTGTGATACAACGGACATAATAATACGTTTCGTGACATATTTTGACTTATTCTGAACATTAGACGTAAAATAAAGTTCGTCTTTATCAATTTGCCAACCTAGACCTAATGTTTTGTTTTGGCAATTATCGCCAATTGCCATTTCTTTGAATAATTGCGAAGTTACGTCAAAGTTGAAAATCCATTTCCGTAAGTTAAAACAACCTGAACTTAGCGCTTGGGAAATTTTTGTACATAGATCAGCTAATAATACGGGATCATTTTCGCCTAGAATCAAATCGTCAACGAAGAAATCTTCGTTTATAGCTCTCGCGACCATTTTGTCATCCGTCTCCTGTGCTATTTGACGCAGACAACGCATGCTCAAATAAGGAGCAGACGCGGTCCCGTATGTGACCGTATTAAGTTGATAAACGCTTAAATCATCATTTGGATGTTCTCTCCATAATATTAGTTGGAGGTTGCGTTGGTCTGGATGTACCTCTATCTGCCTATACATTTTTTCCACGTCAGCACAGGCTACGTATTTATACTGTCGAAATCTGAGCAAAATAGAAAAGATTTCGTTTTGCAGAGGCGGCCCTATGTACTGAATATCATTGAATGATTTGTTTGAGGTGGTAACAGCGCTAGCATCGAATATTACACGCAGTTTTGTGGTAGTGCTATGTTCCCTAAACACTCCATGATGAGGGAGAAAATAGTGTGGGGACGCATATTCAGACACAAGAGACATATGACCTAAATTAAGATACTCTCTCATAAAGTCGCAGTACATTTTTTTATAAGAAGGTGAACGATCTAATTTACGTTCTAACGCTAAAAAACGAGATTTTGCCCTTTCGTATGAATCGCCGAGGACTTCCGGGGATTCTTTCAGTGGAATCCTCACCGAAAACCTTCCGCTACTATCACGTTTCGTTGTGCGAATAAACGAGTCCTCACAGACGCGGTCGTCTTCGGTGAGAATAGATCTGGACCCGGTTACTTCCTCTAGTTCCCAGAATTTACGCAATTGCGTATCAATGCTTGACAGTTGCACAAAATTACAACTACTGTTATTTTCGCGAGAATAATTCGTATAAATTGGACCGGAAAGTAACCAGCCTAATTTGGAATCCTGTAAATAAGGCCCATTGCATAACCTAATTCGCTGATTATTTAATATATCCCAAAACAGATCTGCACCTATCAATACGTCGATTTCAGATGGTACTCCGAATGTAGGATCAGCTAAATTAATGGTTTCAGGAACACCAAACGTATGTTTTTCGTATATTGCCGAAGGCAAATTTGAAGTAATGCATGGTAACACGAAACATCGAAGTTTCGCATCGAATTTATTTAATTTTGAACGCATATTAATATTAACGAATTTATTCGACTGTGAGACCGCTTGTCCCACGCCAGAAATACGAATTGTGGACTGTATTACCTTTATATTTAAACGCTTACATAATTTTTCCGTAATGAAACTATTTTGACTGCCGTTATCTAACAGGGCACGAGCTGTATGATACTTGCAGTTATTATCCATAACTTCGATTAAGGCAGTGGATAATAGAACGTGTGGCAACGATTTATAAGACTTATTGTTGACCAGCAAGTCATTAGAAATATTTTCAATGGAATTTGTAGCGCACGACACCACGGAAACCGGTTCCTTATCGATCAGCTGTGAATGATGCGCACTCGCTGTCGCCGGATCCGATGCTAACGTATGACTATGGTTATCGATGTGCAACAAACTATTATGTTTTTTCCGGCATTGTTTGCACGGTCCGAATGTACACTCAGATATCATATGCCCTCCGCGCAAACAATTATTGCACAAATTTTTGTCACTAATAAACTTAATTCTATCTTGAACTGACAAATTAAGAAAATTAAAACACGAATACAACGCATGATGACCACTGCATAATATACATTGACGTAAATTTTCAGACTTATTAATTTTACTATGACGAGTTGACATAAAAGTGTGTGTTTGATGAGCTTGCGCGTTATTCCCGTGCCTTTTATATTCTAATGAATTGCTTGGCTTTTGGTTATGTGTTATACGGGAATTATTGCTATGAATCATATCTAACATGTCGGCACGATTGCGAAGGAAGGTTAACAAATTTTCTAATTTAATTTTTTCCTTATGTGAGTCAATGGATAAAGAACCCTTATAATTTTCCCATTCGCGTTCTGTGCAGGAATCCAGCTTTGACACTATAATGTAAATAATAAGAGTGTCCCAGGATTCAGTGGGCTCATCCAATGATTTTAGTGCCCGTAAATTACGCAAAACAACATCAATTAATTTTCGAATATGCAACGGTGATTCCTTGTTCAATGATTGTGCAGTAAACAAAGATTTAACATGATTATGTATCAATAAACGATTATTATGGTACCTGTTTTCTAACAATTCCCATGCGTGGGTATAATTAACGGCTGTAAACTCGAGTGCACTAATGACTTGCAACGCTGTGCCACTAAGTGAAGATTTTAAATAATGATATTTCTGTACTGCATCTAAATCACTACGCTTATGGATCATAGATAAATATGAATTTCTATACTCGAGCCACTTATCATATGAGCCGTCAAACGATGGGAGCTTAATCTCAGGCAATTTTATTGACGCTGTTCTCGAATTTGATGATTGACGGTTAGCGCTGTTCTCACACTCAACTTTAGCATTTCCAATTAAACATTTTGCTCTAGATATTAAATTGAAATACTGATCCTCAAACATTTCTCTGTACTCAATTTGTTTGTCAATGTCTGTATCATCTAAAACCTGTTCTATTTTATCTTGAACTTTGTTAAAGGAATTGAACAAACTAGTTGTGGATTCAACACGTAATTGGAGTTCTGTATATTGCCTTTCAGATAAACTAATATTCTCACACTTACACAAATATTTTTCAAAAGCCGTTAATCTACCCTTGAGAGAACCCCTTAGCTTTTTAAGATCGTTTAAATTTAATCTATTTCCAGTTTCACTATCCTCATACTCGCTCATTTCGAAGGCTTATAAGAAACAAAAGTTACTCACGATTTCACCACCAGCGACGAGCAGGTACAATGACACGTTCACAATTGAATAGTGACTGTAATAGAAAGCACAGCACGTAATTAGCACAATCTGGATACGGATAGGGGAGTTGGAATAGAAATAGAAGGCCTGACCGACTTCTGCTGATCCTTGAAGTGGCGATGAACTTCCGTCTTATGTGTGGAGACGATTTTCTGACGATCCGGCTCGAAGGACCAATGTGTGAAATCTGATGCGCTTTGTAGTTTTGGTAAAGAAGACAAAACGGATGAAGCAGGTCAGGCAGGAACGCTTACTAGTCAATGAATGAGTTTATTATATTGTAGCGAGAACGTTTTAATTTTGAATAAAAAAATATTATATGAACAAGTAATGATAATTTGTTAACGGATCGGTAAGTTGAAATCGTGTCTTGTTCGTGTCATTGGATTGAAGCTGTCGCGAGTGCCGGCGGTGGGGGAGGCCTTCCATTGGTCGACGTCCGTAGCCAGCTTCGTACTTGTCGCTTCGCCGTTTGGATACATACGATATTGATGCGCGTGAACAATTTTCATTCCTAAAATTCTCTCAGGTTTTATTGAGCTCCAAAGTCTAACTGGACTTAGATAAATATACTTAATATAAATCCTCATATTTTACTTATATGTGCGAATGAAATTAGGTATTATACATTTTCAGGTAGGTACCGAACTATCCATTGTTATACATGACCAGGTGTAATATCTTAAGCCATACATCAGACATCCGGTAACCGCTTACACGGGAACTAACCAAAGATCATATTCTGAAGGTCGAAGAGCACTTAATCCTCTTGTCTGCTACCCCGGCCAGGCATCCCCCCGTGCGCGTCACTCCCCCAATTACCCCACAAGAGCCAGTTGATCAGTTGCCTAATTTAATTTGCCGTTGTATAAGGAATGTTAAGGATTATGGTTGGTTTGCCGGACGAATAGTAGAAATATCGTGTAATCAGACTATTTGTAACACGTATTCCTCATTTTTTGGGTATTTATATGACGATTATTTTTGATAATTTCCGTCAATATTTTAATCACCTTGTTCCAATTTATTTGTGGTCGGCGCAGCATGTCCTTTTCTTCCGTTCATTCCTATCAGCCGTCACCTAATCGTTCACTCCGTCAGTATTTTATACGATACAATATTTAGGATTCTGTAACGATATTTTACTACTAGCTGCACACATTTTAACAGACATACAAACGTTAACAACATTAATAGTAGACCACTTATTAGGATAATAATTACATTAAATTAAGAATATAAAGAAACCCCCGATACCGCCATTTTTTGACGGCGGCCATCTTGAACCGATTTTCATTAAACATAGCTAAGGACACTCCCGACTAACTCATCTATCAAACAAAAAAATCAAAATCAAAATCGGTTCATCCGTTGGGAAGCTACGATGGCACAGACAGACACATAACTCACACACACAGACACGTCAAACTTATAACACCCTGTCATTTTGCGTCGAGGGTTAAAAAAGTAGTAACGATTTTACTAAGTACCTAGTTACATTAAGCATAGTCTATATCAGTGATTTTGTCTGTGCCATCGTAGCTCCAATGTTATTCAAGCAATTGTAATGAGATTTAGCCGACTCGTACTAATCTATATCATTTTAATATAATTTAACTGTAGCTAATCCGATAACACCGCGCATAGTACCATTATTATTTAATCTATTATAGCAATAAATGTACGTAATGACCGGGCGCTTCGTACTCAGGTATCTTTTGAAAGTGCTGCTACCTATCGTAATTAATAGACTCAGTTTCGTGCACGTCAAAACCTAATGGTTACTGAAGCCGTTTTAGACTATCGAGATACAATATATATAAAACATAATCAAACAAAATCATTATCATATATATATCATATTCATGAGAAATACTTGATTTATTTAGCATAGGTACTGTATGTTTTTTTTATGGGATATGGGATAGGGGGGCAAACGAGCAGACGGATCGCCTGATGGTAACCGATTATCGCCGCCCATGGACACCCACAACACCAGAGAAGTTACAAGTGCGTTGCCAGCCTTTTAAAAGGGGATTGGGCTTCCGGTAACCTCACTCACTCGGCGAAACACAACGTAAGCGTTGTTTGACGCCGAAGCATGACTCTCCCATGTAAAAAAATTTCCCACGTAAAAGTTTTCGTGTCCTTACAAAATAAATGTTAATACAATGTTTGCCGAGCAAAGTGTTATTGAGTTTTCTATGAAATTCTCGGTAGCAGCTCGGAGTCTGGATTTGTGCCCGGTTAATGGCTATAGGCTCGCCCCCTATAACATGGGACCTAAATATACCAGGCGAACTGTGGGTGTACATTAAGTACGCCTCTGCCTAACCCTGCGGGGAATACAGGCGTGATGGTATGATGGTATGTTACAAAATAAATCGAACGACAAAATAAAGATACCCGAACAAAATGAAAAAACACATTTACTTACAACCCAATTTCATAGTCAATGTATTAGCTATGCAAATATCAATCTTATATCACCAACAATGTTGATGGACAAAAACATAAAAATATCTGCCTGATTCTACACATGCCGTATGTGTAAAGCTAGAGTACACACGCTACACATGTAGGTACTCCGCTGGGTCGGTGCATACCAGCCGTAAAGTCTATTGAAAGCTTTACGAAGAAATCGGATGTGACGTCTTTATAATGTTACCTTCTAAGCTTAGAAAATATTATCCGTAGATGGGAAATTTACTTTATAGTAATAAGCAGAAATGTAAAGTAAGAACTTGTTTACTTTACATTTCTGCTTATTACTATAAAGATGTTGATTTATGGATTATTACTAATAATCCACTAACTTATTAGCACGAAGCTTTGATAAAACTTTGTTTACATGATATAATTTAATTTTAAATTAATTAATTTAATTTAATTATAGTTCCTGTTAGTTTAAATTAGGATTTAAGTCATATAAGTAAGTAAGTATAAGTAATACGAGTAATAAACTATGTATAGGTAGCTTTATAAAAAACCTCGCTGTCGCATTGGGTGACAACCTATTATGATAGCTGTAAGGAATTGGATTTTGCAATATAACATTATTAAACTACCTATTAAGTGTGGTGGTCGTAAGTGCGACTGCTACGCTGTGTATCTCTATACTTATCAGCTCAAAGATTGGATTTTTGCCCGGTTCATGGAAATTTATAGACTCGCCCCCTATTACATGGCACTTAAAATATCGGTGAACTCTGAGCGTACACCTCTGCCTAACCCTTCGGGGCATACAGAGGTGATGGTACATGCTATATTTATTACAATATTAATTTATGATTGCAGTTCATGAAAGACCAATCTTTGACATGCTATATTATTTTAACACATCGCTGATCCAGTATTTTACCAAATTTTACCACACAGCAAAAAATCTAGCAACCGGCACCAAAAACACGTTCCTTCACCCAAAATTAAAAACAAACAAAATATATACCGTATCTTTTCCTCCTCGTACATGGAGGTAGGGTCTGAATATCGCCATCAGATATTAAAATCAGGCCGACCCTCGGCTCTCATAAATAATAACGGCATCTAAATAAAAATCACTTTTATACGCTTTCGTGCCGTAAAATATAAAATACACGGATGCCGCTTGCATAGCGCTGTGAGGTTTACTTTGATCAAGCACGTGAGCGCTTGCCCTAAGAATTAAAACGTGTGATAATACAGTATGTCCAGTTCGTATTGTGAATAAAGAACACAACAGAAATCACTGCAAGTTATCTATACTAATATTATAAAGAGGAAAGATTTGTATGTAAGTATGTTTGTAACGAATTGGCTCAAAAAGTACTGGACCGATTTCAAAAATTATTTTGCCGTTAGAAAGCTACATTATCACTGAGTAAAATAGGCTATATAACATCACGCTACGCCTCTCAGGAACGGAGCAGCGCGGGTGAAACCGCGAGCGGGTCGCTAGTTTTTTATATTTTGCATGAAGGTTTGCTAAACATTTCCAAATATATAAATGTTTCATAACATACATACCATCACGCCTGTATTCCCGGAAGGGTTAAATAGATGTGTAGGACTAATGTACTGTTGACCGGTATGTTTAGGTCCCATGTAATAGGAGGCGAGCCTATTGCAATTAACCGAACACAAATCCCAAACTCCGAGCTGCTACTGAGATATTCATAGAAGAACCCAATAACACCAAGAATCCAGGATCTGTACCGTATCAGTCGCGCTCAGGATCACTAGGCTAATAAGTCAGTTAAATTTTTCTTCCATTAAAATTTATATCTTTAAATGGGATAATAGTTGGTAGATAGATATCTGTTTTCTAAAGAGACTCTACATGTTAATGAGAGGCTTCCGGCGACTGCGACCGCATTAACTCAGACCGCGGTCCCAGTTGCCGGATTCAACGTAGGTTCATCCTAACTAATATTATAAACGTGAAAGTTTGTGAGTATGGATGTATGGATGTTTGTTACTGTTTCACGCGAGAAAGGCTGAACGGATCTGGGTGAAATTTGGCACACATATAGATTATAGCCTGAAATAACACATTTAACACATACAATAACACATACTTTTTATCCAGGTCGGATCCAACCCGGAAGTCCACGCAGACAAAGTCGCTGGCAGAAGGTAGTAAGTATTTTATTTTCCCACAACAACTGGCATATGCATTCGACAGCCGTGTTTACATGACTCCACCAAGTAGGTAGATAGGTATTATAAGAGCGAGCTTCCACGAATGACCCAGAGACGTGAAAGCCCATCCTGGGCAGTAAGCCTCTGCCAATCTGGTAGCTGGCTAATAATTATAGGTATGTAATTGTACTTAAAGTTTTGAAGAATTTCGACACACAGAATTTTATGTTGGTTCCTATCATGGACCGTCAATCACCGCCAACTCATTTCCGCCACCTTTTTACGAAAATAAAGCTTAGAATAAAATCGTAAAAACGAAATGCCCACAAAGTTGTTAAAATCTATTAAACACTTTCATCGCTCAGCTTTTTCAGCCGCGGTCCCTAAAAATACAGCTGAGTCGTGTATTTCAGGCAAAAACGGCGAGTTATCTGTCGGGCCTTCCTAATTCCCATGAATTTATAGTATGCGGGGTATTTCACCAGTTATTATTGCGGGAGCTGGTATAATTATTTGACCGGAATAGGGTTACCATTTGTTATTATAGCAGTAAGAAGGCTCGGGATTATGAATCGCTCTTAACTAGCCCAGGTAGGTACAGCGAGGTAGTAAGTAGTTTTAATTTTTAACCGACTTCAAAAAATTAAGATTCTTAATTCGGCTACAAGTAGGTACCTGTATGTTTGTTACGCGATTAAGTATTCCATCAATTATGCATCGATTTTGATGATTCGTTTTTTGATCGGTAGGTAATACTTCAGAGATGGTCCCATAAAAATTTGGTCAAGTTCGAATCACAAAATTTATAACAAAATGACAATAACACTTAACGACTGAGGAAATGATAACGTCGTCTAGGTATAGGTACTTAAAAGTTTACTCGCTACTCAAAATGTTGAAAAATAACTTTTAAGAAAAAGTAAAACATCAAAGACATAAAAAATAATATTATGTTCGAAACAGTTTCGGAAGTCGGTGGCGAAATCAAAAGATCCGATCAAATCAAAGGCACCGAATTCCGAAACTGTTTCGCACATACCTACTGTGACGAATCATACACTTCAGACTGAGTATTACAAGTATTTATTCATCCAACAGTATGTAATTATCAACAATCACTTATCACTTAATCGCTCAATAATTATTAACAATTATACAACAACAGCACTGGCTTATAAGATATTATGTCTACTGCTCAACGCCTCGGAATAGAATGTCTCAGTACAGATTGATCTATTACCAGCCGAATGTTCCCCACTCTTAGACGTAGGCAAACACTCAGCTGGGTTAGACCAATCAGAGCGAAGTACACAGTACGCATGATCAATTGATTAATTTAAATACATGAGATTAACTTTAAATTTAGCAATAGTTATAAATTGATTACACAGACAAATTGATAATATAACACCTACTTATATTTGACTAATTTGTAATAAAAAGGGCGTTTAATAACGAATAGTTTAACTACAAGCGCCATCTGTCGCTCGGGATAAGGAAACCTATATAAATGTCTTGTCATTATTTTATAAAATCATTACACTACCTAACTTTTTTTTTATGTTTTTGAAGGCGGTTTTACTTTTTTTTAAGTTATTTTCTGTACCTATACTGCCTATAGCTATTTCTTTAGACAATGGAGCTACCTACTTATATCCAATCGTGTTAATGGATTCAATCTCAATCCCATAAAGCAATTTATTTACCTTACTAAGTAGGTAGGCACTTACGTACCCACATGAGAATATAGACAATATTAAATACATATATACCTATTATATACGTATGATAAAGTGATTGTCATTTGATGATTCATTGGAGATGGTCCGGAAACTGATAATCGAAAAATAAATCAATAAATGAATATGAGATGAGACAACATCCCGTCCGAAAATAACTAGAACGGTTAGGTTAGAGCGTCAAATCACTAAAACTAAGGATACCAGTAACTGTTCCATTTCTATCTGATTTTATAACTTTTTCACTTTTCACAATATCTTAATAAATGACAAAAATACGTCAGTTTTTCTAAAATTTAAAACTTTGAACGGCTCTCCTGACCATTTCATCTTTTGTCGCTTATATTTCCTTTTAACCGTCGACATGTACCTACCTACAATTAGGGTAGGTACCTAGATGCCTACGGGGTGTAATTAATTTATGTTATTTACTTTTTAAACTATTTATAGGTAATATACTTGGTTGAATAACCACATACCTACCTAGGCCTACTTGATCGTCACTCGTAGCAATTGTATACCTATATACCTCGAAACACTAAATTGATGAGTCTTACCAGACAACTAGAGAGTAGGTAGAGTAGGACAAAACTCACCGTCATTATCACCTCGAGTTCGTAGGTATCTTTCACTCTCCATCTACACTTATTTTTAGAGAACACTACTTAAGTAGGTAAGAATTATCTATCGTAGGTACATGTAAGAAATTTTACGACTATCAAGAAGTATCAATACTATCAATCAATCAAATCGTTAATCAAAACCGCGCACGAGGGCCGACCGCTCGACCATAGGATAAAAAACCAGTGTTACCAACTCCTAAAAAAAAAACCCTAAGATAAAGATGCATTACCCCTAAATAGCCCTAAATGCAATATTCAAAAGCCCCAAAAAAAAAACCTGTATGTCGTACCTATTAGAGCATATTTTGTAAAAGAGTTTTCCATTTTATTAAGGTAATCGAAAAAAAAAAATTGTTTTAATTACTTTTTATTAGAACTTGTAATTAATTATACATCTCGCTAACTCGCCTAACTCGCCTAATTAGTGTTCTGTGGCGTGAAGGTGACCAAAGAGTAATACACATAAACTCAGATCGTCTCGGATTATGTACGTATTAGAGCACTATGAAATTAGAAACTCCGAACTTTAATGAGACTCGTAGTAAATACCATAGACGTTTAGCTTTTTTTTACTCGTTTTGGTCAGTTATATTAATTAGTGATGCATGAAATATTATTTATGTCCCTAAAAATAGCCCTAAATTATTTTAGACCCTAAAAAAAAGCAATGTGCATATTTCCGCCCTAAATTTGGGGCTAAAAGCCCTAAGTTGGGAAGCCTGTAAAAAAGTTCTTTTTAATTTCTGTCATTGTCAAACAAGGACGCAAGGCCATCCTGATCCGGAGCACAAACTATTATGAGATACTAGTACATATATCTGGAAGTGACCGATGTCCGTTTTCTTTCTCTTATCTGTTCATCTAAAAGATGAGAGGAACAGAAAGAAACAGGAAATGCATTTCATGCATAAATAGCTAGCATATTGAATAATGAATCCATGAATCACAATAAAATAAAAACCACAGATAACAAATATTAATTGACTTCCTTTTTTTTTAATGTAAAATGCTGTTAGATTTTTTTAAATCAAGATATCCTGAAGAGTAGCAATTTTGGAGATTTATTGACTATTAACATTCTATCGGCAGGTAGGTCGTCAAAGTAGTCCTACACAATTTGATATTGCCGCCATCTCATGATTACCTGGCGGCTGGCAAGTAGATGAGCCAGGGAAAGCAATCTCATCGCCATTGAAAGGCTTCAGCGCTGATTAAACGAACGAAGCTCTAAAATTAATTCATTGAGGATCGGACTGGCTTGAGCCGCTAGTTCCGCTGACATTATATCGAACTTGTGTAGAGGTTGATTGAAATGCAAGTTATTGCGTCATGGTAACAAATTGTAGGTAATCATCGTTTTGAATATTTGACACCGGCCTCAATTCTTTGACGATATTTTCCTATACACAAGAACTTTATATACTAGATATTATTATTAAAAGGTTCTTCCCTATACCCAAGAACCTTAAATACCTTAAGGTTCTTGCCTATACCTATGTGCACCTGACACTGAGAGCCAATAGGGAGCTACCACAGTAGGTAGTTGACTAAAAATTGAATAAACCACATTCATCAACCTGATCATCTGTAGGTTTATTTCACCCACGGCTGGGTAATAGGCGTTTCTTTTGTAATTTCAATCTCCACGCTGGTCTTTCTCACACCACGTTCGCCCTGTGATGGTAGCAATGTAATGTCGCTACCGGATGGCTTATATTCTTTCTTCTAGTCCTTGACCGCAACTCTCACAGCCATAATACAACAAAAACATTACTCAGGGATAACAGTACCTATTATTTTCATAATAACAATAATTTCATATGAAATCTGTTATAAAATTTTTGGTCTGTATAGTCTGTGATGTTTTTTTTTTAATAATTTGGCATGGCTGCTGAGGCCTTTGCTCAGGGCCTTTGTGCCATTATGATGAATTTGAAAAACGGTGACCATAGATTATAATATGTACGCAGTTTGTAAGTCTTTAATAAGTTCTGCATTCATGGTAATGGTAATTGGTAACAAGTTCTAGATTCATGGCAGTTGTAATTGCGACAATAATTAAACAACAATCACAACTGAGAACTAAAACCTTTACTTATAAATCCTTATCAAGCCAAAAACTTGGCGCAATCTGTGTAATTGGTCAAAATTGTCATTTTACACTACTTTTAGCTACAATAATTATTTTTAAGCAATTACCATTACCATAAATGCAGTACTTATTAAAGACCTTTGAATTTTTATTTTTTTGAACCGCGAAATTTGAATTTCGCGGGCTCAGCTGAACGATCCGCCTTAAACTTGATCCACGAATCCTAAAGTACCTCCTTGACTTGGTCATATTTGGAAATAATGTGGGCATGAGAAAAATAAAACAAGAATTAAGTACGTTTTTACTTTAATATTTAATCATATTATATTATTATAAAATTCTTCATAAATTGAATATTAGAATAAAATAAACTTCAATAATTTAAGAGCGGTTTTTTATTATTATGACGAATAGTGCGACATCTAGTACTGTCGTTCAGAACGAATAACAGCAACAGTAAGGTTTTAAGTCTATGGTGTGTCACGTATTAGTAAAAGGGCTAGATGGCACCATTATAAAATTTTTAACCAGAATTATCTATGTGGGAACAAGAACAATACATGCTGAAAACTAATGTACGAAATTGGATGCGGTTTTTAAAGTTGTATATTGCTGTTAGTCTAAATTAAAATGTAGTGTGGTGAAAGTTTCATCTTGAAAGGGAAACATATTTATTATACAATACATATTTATTATAAAATATTCATAAGATTAGTTATTCTCAGCTGGTGCCCACTGGCACTACTTCTCGTGATACCTGTAATCCTGAAAATAAGAAGAACAATTACTTAGCATCATGTCAGAATTTAATGCTCATTGACCAATCTGATAACAATTTATTTTTGATTTGACTTAGTTATATTCTTCATTGCTACATTAAAAATGTAACCATTGGCTATTTCCATGCTGAACTTACAATGAGGATGCAGGTTGCAATTACGGCAGTCTTGTAGCGCCAGTCAAGGTCCACAGGGAACGTGATCTCGTAATCATCAGCGTTGCTAAATAACTCTACCAATAGGCCGCGATACTTCTTGGTTATAGAGCCTATGTTGGTCTTGTCCTGCGTCTGCAACTAGAAAGAGTTTTTTAATGTTAATTCTGTAATTTTTAATTGTACATACGAAACCGACAGCTTCATTAGTTCTTACCTCGAAATTGTAGTTAGTAAAGTCTCCCTTGACCCTGAGTACGGGGACGTCATTAGCGTCGTTGACGCTGAATAATGGATTCCAGAAGGTGGTTACTTTGCGCACTACGCTCAGCATGTGTCGGCCCATGCTCACCTTCACTTCATCCGATAAGAACATTTTGGAACGATGGATCATAAACGCCTGGAATTGAGACAGATGATCCTGATGAACTAATGAATATAAATACCTACTCATCATCGACCCATTTAAGTACTTTAATGTCCGATTCTGGGCATGAGTCTCCTCTCAAATATTAATTCTTTATCATGGGAGAGCCATGCTACGGTACGAATAGGCGGCTCAACCGGAGTGATACCACGGGCTCACAGAAAACCGGCGTAAAACAACGCTTACGTTTTGTTTCGCCGAGTGAGTGAGGTTACCGGAGGCCCAATCCTCTTTTAAAGGTCGACAACGCACTTGTGACTCCTCTTTTGGTGTTGCGGGTGTCCATGAGCGGCGGTAATCGCTTACCATCAGGTGATCCGTCTGCTCGTTTGCCCCTCCTATGACAAAAAAAAAAATAGAAAATGGTTTCACGAAGATACTCCATCACCTAGCCTAAATAATGCGAGATGGGAGCCTTCACTTTTAAATACTACTAAACATCTATTTTAGGTATATTTTTTACTGCCTGCGCCGCATGTGTTACAATAACTCTAGGTAAACATAGATAGAGCAGATACAGGATGTAGGTACTTCTACCTACCTTTATGATGCCAAGATGAGGCATTGTTAGTCTAGATATAGCGAAGGCGTTCGATCGGGTCTGGCACCATAGTCTTCATAACATAACCAACCCATTATATTGTCCCACTGCTGGG
The DNA here is from genome assembly GCA_910591435.1 of Acronicta aceris. NCBI lineage: Eukaryota > Metazoa > Arthropoda > Insecta > Lepidoptera > Noctuidae > Acronicta > Acronicta aceris. The sequence goes on along the minus strand of OU342758.1, from coordinate 18,302,590 downwards.
CACGGGTCTCCTCTCAAATGAGAGGGATTAGGCTATAGTCCGCCACGCTGGCCTAGTGCGGGTTGGCAGACTTCACATGCCATCAAGAAAATCTCTCAGGCATGAAGGTTTCCTCACGATGTTTTCCTTCACCGTTTAAGCGAGTGATAATTAATTATTAATACGCACATGACTTCGAAAAATTAGAGGTACGTGCCTTGGATTCGAACTCGAGACCTTTGACTTGGCACTCCAACGGTCATACCACTAGGCTATCACTGCTCTATTATCATTATGTAGTCTGTAGTCTTCATTTATAGTTGAAATGAAATGAAATGTTTTATTTGCACGAAACATGGTAAATAATGGTGGTCGGAAAGTTACAGTGGTGCATGTTCCGCCAGACATAAGGCATACAAAATTCTAATAATGTGAATTTAAGTAAATCAATATCTAAACTATTACACAAATTATATTATTCAATTGTTCAATATCATCATCCCTAATTCATATTTTTAAATGGTTAAACGGAAGGCCATCTAACCACGTCAAAAATTGGAATAAAAGCTATGATTTAAAATTGTAGAATTGTAACCTGATATTTGCGAAATCAATATCTATACCGTTCGTGTGAACGAAACCATAGCGACTTCTAATTCGATCCCAACGCCATCTATAGAACAAGATGTTAAACTTATTACTGTGCAAGTTTTATCATATTATATTTTGAAGAGACATTAATTATGTAAAATAGTTGTTTCAAATCAAATTATAATTATTTCCGTAAAGTGAATTTTACAAGTCAATGATTGTAAAAAGTTTTTGTATAGTCCAGGCATCATATTAAAATCTATGCGAGTGTAACAATGTAGTAACGCAAATCTTTTTACCCACGAGTGCCCACGACGGAACGAAGCAGCTGTATGCGTTTTTTAGGGTGAGAGGCTGCTTGTGTCAAATAAATGTGGAAATATTAATCAATATAATTATAATTAGTAATGTCACAAGTAATACAAATAACTATATATCTTTAACATTTTACGCAATGCCTTTCCTTCACATCCCAAAATTCTTTTGTCATTTTTATTTTTATTTTTATTTTAATCATAGGGAACAACAAACAGCTACAAAATACAGTGTTACAAAAAGGGATACACATAAATAAGTACAATATTGTAGCCCACAACGCTGTTCACAGATAAAGCTGTGGAATATGGTATTTAATTAGTAAAACGCTAGGATAATAGTTGAAGAATAATAACAATAAAAACCAGACTAACTTGACTATCGCGTCCATCTATCTACACTTTTACACAATAGAACCAAGTAATTAAGAGAGCTCCTTTAATATAAGGCCCTTGAACCTACTGGGAGAACATGCAAAAATATCAATGTGTTCAAAAGTCTTATTGGCGAACAGGCGAGCGCAGACCAGTATTAGAATGACAAGTTGTAGTAGAAAATAGTCTGCCAGCGCGCACCTTTCGCTTATACACTGTTCTAAGAACAACATAGCACAACATGTTGGTCAATTCAATGCAATCGAATTTATTAGTAACGATGTTATATAGGTTCATGGCTTCTAAGTATTTACGTCTATTTTCAAGTGATGGGAGTTTGTACTTGTTGAGTAGATCCTGATATGACAAATAGTGACCAAAGCATCTAAAATTCATAGCACGTAGGAATTTTTAATTATTGTCATACTCGTAAAAACAGTGTTCTACTAACCAAGTGTGATTTGCCACCATACGGACTCAAGGGATTATGCAAATGGGTTTGCAGCCAGCTTTCTGTCCAACTGAAGCATCATAGCTGTCGTTGACGGCAGCTGCTCCGACTGTTCCCACATAAATGCTGGTGATTCGCAAGGCTCCAGGTTGTCCCCAACATTGTTTCTGCTGCATATGAATGATGTGCTGTCAATTGATGGCATTCATTGCTAAGCAGATGACAGCACCGGGGACACATTCTATACGGGCCGTGCCAATCCCACTTTTAATTATTGGGGAAAGTCGAAGTAAACGTGTGTCAAAAAACGACAGCATTCTAGCCAGGCTATCCGATTGGGGACGACAAAATTTCGTCCAGTTTAACCCCACTAAGATACAAGTTTGCGCATTCATCGCTAAGACAGCCCCATTTACCGTAACCACTCAATTCGGAAACACAGTCCTCACCATCTCCAAACACATTGGGATTCTAGGTGTCAATCTCCAGTAACGTCCAATTCCGATGTCATTTAGAGGACAAGGCCAAGTTGGCATCAAAAAAGCTTGGTGTGCTCAAGTTCGGCCCCATATGGAGTACTGCTGTCATGTTTGAGCGAGTGCACCAGAGTACCAGCTAGGGCCATTTGATTCGGTCCAAAGACGCGCTGTGAGGATAGTCGATGACCTCGTGATTACAGGTGGTATCGAGCCGTTAAGTCTGAGGAGAGACTTCGCCTCTCTTTGTGTGGTCTACCGCCTGTATAATGGATTGTGTTCCGAGGAATTGTTTAATAGGGGCCCATGGCCACTTTTTATCATCGCACCTCTCGCGCGTGAACCCACTCGTAGCACAAGCATATTTAGCTTAGCACGAGGGGTTAACAAGAATATTAGCGTCATTGTGAAAGTTCTGATGTTTACATTTGGCTGACCCTATAACTAATTGCACAGTTTTTATACTGTGCTAATTGTAAACATACCTTTTTTAGCAATGCTTATGAGAGGTAGGGCAATCGAATAATTCCACTCACAATTGCACTCGCTGCCCGACTGGGGCAGTACACCACCTTGCAGAAAATCGTAGCCACATACATAGCTCCGTGCTATGTTGTGTTCCTAACGGTGAGTAAGGTCGCCAGAGCTCCGCGAGGAAGCGTTGTGTTGGCAGATAGGATAAGCATCACGCTATTGTCTTCTATACTGCCAGCCCAACTATTCCTCCGTAACTTATACAGGGTCAGCAGCGCGCGAGTGATACGCCTGGTGTTGCAAGCGTCCATAAACTGCGGTAACCACTTACCATCAGGCGGGCCGTATGCTTGTTTACCACCTTAGTGGTATATAAAAAAATATGCGTACCCTGTTCAATTTATTAATTTAATTAATCATAATAATAACCCCCTCTGGGATAAGCGTTAGGTACCTCATCATGACACTAACGCAAAACTGGATGGTATCTAGATTAAAATCGCTTTAAAACGCCCTGGATCTCACACCAGTGTAGTTTTTCATGTGTGGGACATTTAGTTTCTTACCTTTCTCCCTAACCTGTCCACAACATCCATATCAAAATCCCTGTTGCGTCCATCGCATAGGCAGACCAGGATGCCACCATCCTCCTTCATGGTGAACAGAACCTCGCCATCGATCGTATATACCACGTACTTGTTACTGCCAAATTTCGCTATCTGGTGGATTTTCACCCCCGCTAGATGTTGCAAGCGTTCAAGACCTGTGCCTGAAACGAATGTAGATTTATGGGTATATTGTATAGGTAAGGAGGATTTATATTATATGAAATGAGCTCGATGGTGATTCAGACAAAATAATGCATTAATCCAAACGTGAAGCACTATTCGAACTGATGCAACTGTAACACAACACGGTGAGACATCGGTCTTTTACATCAAAAGTAATTATTTTTTTTCAAATCCAGCTAAATATCACGAAATATTCACCGTGGCAGAGCCAAGCTTCGGCCACGGCCTCACAGAAAACCGGGTGAAACAAATTCCCGTTTAAAAAGCAACGCAACGCACTTTTGACTCCTCTGGTGTTGCGGGTGTCCATGAGCGGCGGTAAACGCTTACCATCAAGCGATCCGTGTCCTCGTTTGCCCCCTATCTCAAAAAAAAAAGAAAACCTATTTGCATTTGCATCATCTATCTGCATTAATTTACGCCAAGCTAGATAGAGCCCGCGGTTTCACTCACATCCCAAACTATTCCCCGTCTGTCTGTGTTTCTTAGAATTCAATCTATCTCCTTGCCTACACTGGTGGTATACATAGATATGTATGATTGCAAAGAAAAGGGTATTACACCCATTTTTGAAAAGTGCCTCAATTATATTCTTTAGTGCTAATAAACCACTAATAAAACACATTTTTATTCCATCGATTAGTGCCCTAAAAAAGCATTTAAAATTAAAATTTTCAAACCCGGTTATGTTGACGAAAATGCCGAACGCAGTGGTAGCCATATTGTTCTGTGGTTAAAGCGTAAGTTGGTTGTGTAAACAATATAAGTACAAAGGCTGATCAGTTGACAGATGACACTTTTTAGTTTAGCTTACACAGCCGTATGACGTAATAAAATGGCGGCTACTATTTCATGGTGTTTAAAAACGGGATATTATAAATTGCATATCAAATAAATAATCGCCTACTCATCATTTATATTCTTTTTTACATCAAATAAATTACTTCACTACAGATAAACGTTTAACAAAACTCAAACTGCAGATAATTCGAAATTATACAATATCAATATGACATTACTTTTTTCCTTATAATGCAATACAGTTAAATTTATTTTTGTACAAAAATACTACATACATAGCATAAATACTGACTGCACGGCAAATTTTCCATATTTCATAGCAAAATAACTATCCCAGTCGCATATTAACCAGTAAGTACAACAAAACCATCATATTTGTCTTAATTTTCAAGAAACCATGCTCGGCAAATTTAATGATTATTATAACAAAAAAATCCTTTTAAATTGCATTATTTCTAAAAGCAGAACAACATAACTGAAAAACTTCGCGCGCTTTTTCATCACTAGAGTGCAGAGTGGCGCGAGCGAGTAAGATAGAGATAGCGCTAGGTCGTGTCGTGTCGTGGAGTTAGCAGTATATCTCGCGCGTAAGAGCGAAATATAAATATTTCGTCAGTGTAGATGTCGTTTTACACAATCCACGTCTATTTGTTTGTTTATATTCATTCGGTGTTAGGTTGCGCCGGCGGCCCGGAAAGATAATCTTATAAAAACAATAATTGCAATATTTGTGTGTAATGAGTGTGCATTTGACTTTTGAGTTTATCTAATGTTAATTTAAACAGATGATATACCATGGAATTTCCAACATCAAATAATATACAACAACAAAGTGATGTTCCTGTGTATATTGTTCGGACAGTGAACCCGAGTCACAAGAGGAGCCATGTACCAAACGAACGAGAAAAGGTGGCCTAGACTGGATATTTGTCAAAAAGTTCGTAAATGTTGACGAAGCACAATAATTTCTTCGAGATGAAAAGATTTGGACTGCTAAATTTACAATTTTCTATCAATTTTTTTTTTATGCTGATCTCATTATGTGGTAATTAATAAATAATAAGACGACTGTGACTAATAAAATGCTGTTTTATTTAGAAAAACTGCTGTAAATAATATAAAAATAGAAGCTATATTTAAAAGAAAAAGAGTTAACATGTATAATGTGCATTAAGATTATTAGCTGTGCATTGATGAAAAAGCTTTTGCTTTAGGAAAAATCGTTGTACGCTGATAAATTAAATTGTAGTGTGTTTAGTGATATTTTGAGTTGAATATTTTGCTGTGCAATCAGTAATTTTAATGGGAATTCGGAATCTTATTGCATAGAAAAAGGATATTTTTTGATTTGCGTTTAAATACTCCCCTTTAAAAACAAATTTAAAAAAACGGAAAAGTTTGAATTGTATTTCAAAATTTATTTTGTTATTTTCTGAACTAAAACTAACATTTTCCGACTGCTTATTGCCTAAAAGCTATCTTAATAATATATTTTTAGATTTTTTCTTAAATAGAGTAAAATACCCTATTCTTCTAGTACTTATTATATTATTGTAAGTACCTACGGTAATACTGGTAATACTATAGGTCCTGTGTTCGATTTCCGGGCCAAGCAAAGTGTTACTGTGTTGGCAGTGTTACGGAGTTTGGGATTTGTGCCCGGTTAATGGCAATAGGCTCGCCCCCTATTAGGTACATAGGGCCTAAATATTCTGGCGAAGTGTGGATGTACATTGGCCGGACATAAATTGGCCGGACTGAAGTTAGCTGTTTGTCAGTTTTTGGTTGCGCAGTACACAATTTTTAACGTAAACAATCCACTGCGCATTAAAACGGCGAACTTCACTCCGGCCAACTTATGCCGCGCGTACTGTACGCCTCTGCCTAACCCTTCGGGGAATATAGGCGTGATGTGAAGCGTGAAACTCGAACTCGAATCATCGCATCAGTAGTCTTCCTTATTTGCTTCGCAATAATTATATTAGAATAATCGAATTAAGTTTTTCCTTCGTAGTTAGGAATTCCTATACATAATCATTACGAAAATTATAATTATATATTAAAAATTATTTATTGTCATGAATTTTTAGGCACATTAAAATCAAGTGTATTAAATGTCTTTGATTAAAATGGATTTCCCTTACCCCTGCGCTAGTGTACACTGTTTACAGGAGCCAGTGTCTTCCGCTTAATAATAGGTTACAAGAATATCATATCAACAAAAATTGTTTAAAAGTAAGAGAAAAAAAATAATTAAACCAAGCAATCTATATACCAATCAATTAAGTGTGGAACTGGTCGGGGTCGGATGAACTCTGATCTTCCTTAGGAATTCTCATTAAAACCAATAGGAATATCGCTATAACTTTAATCAAGAGGGCGTTTGACTCGACTTAATACAATAATCTTCGAGACGTCGTTAAGTGCCGGAGAATCTTAACACCGCCATCTAGAAAGTTACGTCATACGCACAGTGACATCTAGTGGCGAAGAGGAGAACTAAAATACTATTATATCATAATAAGAACTACGTGAAAAAGTAGTTTTATTTCAATGTCTAATATTCGCGTATGTGGCAGAAACCATAATAAATAATAAAAGTTTCCCTTCCTTATTGCTATATAAATATGATTTATTGCCTTTATTTATTTTCGTAAAATCAAAAACATTTAAAAAGATACATAGCCCACAGATCCACGCACGCACGCACAGACTCACGCACGCACGCACGGGCGCGCGCGCCTATGGTAATTAAATATTATTCATATTTTACTTACCCGTGTCTTGTGCAGCAGCCATTAGTCTGGACAAATTTATCAAACACAAAGTGATTACACTCAAGCTCGGGTATCTTGATACCTACCTATTATCAATTTGAACCCGACGTACGGTACCTACGCTGAAAATAACTGTGCGCGTCTGAAATTATATCCGCAAGTAGAAAAACGCGTGTAAAGATAATATTTCGTATTCGTCGGTGGTAGGACCTCTTGGGGTCTGACTGGCTAGCGACCACGCGGAGTCTCTCGTAAAGCACCTTGGTGTGTGTTTCAACTTTTGTACGTAAGAGCCAGTTCCCCTCGGTTGCTGTGGCTCTGGCAGTCTACAGTCCATGTGCTCTTACGGGTCGGCAAAGCATCAGCAACTCCTCTGGTGTTGCAGGTGTCCATACTTGCCACCAGGTCATTAGCGGATTTAATCCATTAAAAAAAAAAGATAGCGATATTTCTGCACTTGAATACGTTATATTACCTGCGCGGCTGTTCGCAGCGGCTTACTTCGCACGCGCACAGTTGTAATGAGCGTACTGTACACAATCTTACGATCTTGCTTGCGAAACAAACGGTTCATCTGTATCGACATTTATTAAACACATTACTACTTAACAACTATAGTAAGTAGGTAGATATGTTACAGTGATTCATACACGGAAGGAAATTTTACCGAAATAATAAACGCAAAACTAGGTACCTACGCGGACGCGGACCGTCACTATGTGATAAAAATAATATTGTGAATTTGTATTTAAGTATTAATTTGTACGGTATTGTACGCGTCTGTCATCCACGAGGTCGGCCGGCCTTCTGATGACTCTGAGTCTCTGACTACTGATCAAGATCTGATTCTGTGCCCTCTGCCTCTGGAGGAATTTTACTGTACCTAATAATTATACGTATATGTATGTAGTGGTATGTGCTGTAAATCAGCACAGATATACAGGGTTACATTTCAAAAACCGACCTAATTTTATAATTAAGCCAATAAAATGCACTTTCAAAGTCAATCTCAAAGTGCATTTTAAACATTATTGACAAATTAAAACAATATATTGCAAACACATTCAATTGAAAATGTCTGAAAAAAATTACATTCATAAAAGATTGAAAATATTATCGATTCTGACCAGCCTCTGTTTTGGCTGTTCATTAAAAATTACTCTGTATTTTTATTTACAGGTTGACTTTTAAAACATGTGACAAATAGAAATGGGAGTATAGATGGGTTTCCGCCCAGGCATTTTGGGCGTAAAAAATAAATGCCCTGGCATAAACCCATCTCTAATTATGGGAGGTTTCAGTAACTATTATTTATTTTAAAATATACTTTCAATGATCTAAATTGTAAAAAAAATAATCTTATTTTTTGTCTTAGATGTTGCAAACTAAGCTAGTCAAAGTCAAATCCAAATCTTTTATTTCAAATAAACCAATATTACAGGTACTTTGGAATTGTCAAAACTAGGTACACGGTTCCAAATAGTGGGCCTTACGGAGAAGAATCGGCAAGAAACTCCATAGATACTCTATTGTGTTCGAGTAGGCATGATTTTTCGGTATTTACTAAACAAATAAAAAATGGAAAGATTCAAGCAATTTTCGAAATATTCGCAACGGCGCGGCGCCCCCGGTCAATTAATTAAGCAGATAGTTACTACGTGAAGTAGGTATCATTTACCTATTGTTTTCTATAGGTACACGAGAAAATTAGAAATTGAGGCGTACGAGACGTTGCTAAACTCTCTTTACAATACTAAAAAAGTATACAACTCATGTTAAAAATTTTCTTTGTTCCATATAGAATCATATAGATATATATAGAACAAAATAAAATGGTATTCGACGACACGTTTGGCGTAGCGGCTGAGCAATCGGCTTCTGCGCAACGTGTTGTGGGTTCGATCCCCACACGGAGCAAATATTTGTATGATCTGCAGGTAGTTGTTCCGGGTCTGGGTGTTTGTGACTATTTGTGTTTGTAAACGCACCCACGATACAGGAGAAAACCCTAGTGTGGGGCAACGCTTTTTCAAAAAAAAAATATTTTAATTTGTAGCATCTATTCAAATTCACCTTGTAGGTATAATATTAACTTAATAAATGGAAGTATGGATTGTAAAACTGTGCTAATTATTCGGCCTATGCTCATGGCTTATCTATCACGACCACAAACAATGAAATACCTAGTCACCCATTTTTGGATCCGATAAGTAGGTTACAATAAGCCTCTATTGTACAGTGCCAGTCATATTTTGTTACCTACCTACATAGTTTTATTATTTTATTTTGCCACATATTCTGGTGTGCTGTGTATGGTTTTAATATCTACAACAAAGGAGGGACTTGTACTCGGCCGCATAGCCTTGGCTCATCAATAACTTGTCTATACTTATAATAAATCTGTAGAGAGGTCAATTCTGTACATGAAATATATTTCCAAAATAACTATCAGCGGGTGATTAGTGATCGATACTGACGCCAAAAATGCAATCAGTAAAATTTTTGTCTGTCTGTCTGTCTGTATGTTCGTTATAGAAACAAAAACCACTCGACGGATTTCAACGAAACTTGGTACAATTGTTCTTCATACTCCTGGGCAGGTTATAGTATACTTTTCAACACGCTACGATCAATAGGAGCAGAGCAGTGAAGGGAAATGTTGGGAAAATGAGTGATTCATGAGAAAGGTTTCAAGCTATAAAACATCACGCTACAACCCTTAGGAACGGGGCAACGCAGGTGAAACCGCGGGCGAAGAACTAGGGAACAAAGTAACTATTCCACGCGGACGAAGTCGCTGGCAAAAGCTAGTTTATAATAAGTATGACGGGTCATGTTTACCGGTACCACTGCGCATTAACTCCTACCTACCATTCGACTGAGTAGTTAGAAGGAGTAATATGAGTAGCCCGGAATTCACTTTAAGTAGTTCGTACTCTCGACCAATCGAGATAATGTAATCAGAATTTTGCTTACGTAGGTATATCTTAGAAACGTGACACTACACCTGTTATCAGCCATTTTGAGAATGAATTATTTTTAACGCCCCCAATTTTTTTTACATACGCCTGTGCCCGTATACATACGCAGTAAACAACAGCAGGAAAAATAAATTCAAATAGGTACCATTATATTCTGATTGCTGCGTGGTACTGCTTAATTAATATTTTTTTCTTTTTAAGTAACGTTCTCAGTATTTACTCGCGTTCATCGGTCACTCAATCACCGGGTACCAATTTGGGACCGTACGTTTTTGTTAATTAATCATAATCATAGGTTCAACCGTGGTAAAATTTATCACTGAAGTGTAAACTTTTGTAAATAATATATTATTTAGTTATCTCTACATAAATACTACTTTTTAAATATAAAAAACTGCCCCATCGGTGTAATTTTTCGAATCCCAAGTAGAGCAGTGTTATTGGATTTCCCATTTAGAAATCGTTTGTAACAGCATGGGTGTGCATTCAATCAGTAATCAGTTGCATTACTTTTGATACGGCCCAATTTTGTTGTAAGCTACATTACCCATTTCCCAAGTAAATTATATTTAGGGGTTTTTATCCAATAAGTGTAACTAGCAAATCATGAACATCAGAGTAACATTACCTACCTACCCAACTCTTAGAAATGATTTGGGTATGAGTAAAATAAAACAAGAATTAAGTAGGTACATGATATTAGTTTTTATATTTTTATTAAATGCTATTAATTCTACATAAATTGAAAATTATCATCAATACAACATTATAATAAGAATGTAAGTTAGACGCGTCTGTACATTGCTTACCTATATTTTCAAAAGACTAATTTGAAGGACTGAGAATAAGTAACACATTACACAATTCATTTCTATTATTTTTGGATTTTTTGTCTGTCTGTTTGTCTGTGTTGGATTGATTTGGACGAAGTGGGAAGGAATTCAAGTCTGTTTCTTGGGGTGACGTTTAGTCTATATTTAATTCAAATCAGGTTCACTTTACCAAAAGTTTATTTAGGTACCTACAACTTTAACCATTGGAAACGTTGAATTTGAAAAATTACCATTGAAGTAAATTTTCCATATAGGTAAGTATTTCTGTACTAGACTGGCACAGGTCAAAAAATATATCAAAATCAATAAGTATTAGAATTATATGTACTTACAATTATTCAATAAGATAAAGTAAGAAAAAAAACGGATAAATCAGAAAAAAATATTGTGACCAGCAATTGATAACTTCATGCAAATTGTAAAGTTATCTGCTCTACATAAACATACATAAAATTCATTCCGCGGACCCCGGTCGGTGTAAAAAATAAATTTTAGAGTAGGGTAAGAAAGTAAACAAAAAATAACAACTTTTTCTCTAGAGACTAATAAGATGTTGTCATTACCTCAATGAAAGTTTGATTCTATAGAACTCATTCTGTGTTAATTTTAGAGTAAAGTAAGAGATAAAGTGTGCACAGTAAATCAATAAATAACATACCCACATACTTATGTATGTATAATAATACGGTAATGATACAAATACTATAAACACCATTAGATAATTATCTATTATAATTACAACGTGCGTTAAAGAGAATATTGATGCTGAAACAGTTATTTGTAATTTTTATCTTTGTATTTCTGTTCATATTTCTCCTCCTCTCCTCTTTTCTATGAGATTTTTCAAGGTAGATACCTACTTAATTAAAATTTGGACAGCACAACGTCTTTGTGTCTGTTAAAGTATGGATGTATCGATGTTTGTTACTCTTTCACACCAGAACAGCTGACCGTTCAGCTGGATCTGAATCTGGATGAAATTTGACACAGAGATAGATTATAGTCTGGAATAACACATAGACTTTTTATACAGGTCGGATCCAATTCTGAAGTCCACGCAGACAAAGTCGCGGACAGTTCATTGATTTCCGACCTGGTTTTTACTATCATGAATCATGACTAGTGCGACATCTAGTACTGTTTTGAAGAACGAACAAAGCCACCGGTTTCAGGCTTTATAGTAGTGGCGCTAGATGGCACTGTTATATATGAAGTATTAAAGAGTATTTTTAACAAAATCACAGTGAAAATGAATGCAAAATCTAGCGCGTTTCATCTTGCAACGGTGCCCAGAAGCCGATTTACCTATTGTCCTTTAGAGACACGAGTAAAAAGGAGTCTAAATGGTTCCAGAAAAGGCAGTATGGCAGTACTTATTTGCTTTGCGTTCGAACTTGATTCACGTCGAGTCAAGTTTCATAAGAAAAGTATTCACTAACTCTCGTGATACCTGTAATCCTGAAAACAAAGCAGAACAATTACTTAGCATCATAGCATAATTTTTATGCTCATTGACCAACCGGTCGTCAATTTATTGTTTAATTGACTTGCTATTTCGATGATTAACTTACAATAAGGATGCACGTTGCAATGACGGCAGTCTTGTAGCGCCAGTCGAGGTCCGCTGGGAACGTGATCTCGTAATCATCAGCGTAACTGAACATCTCCTTCATCACGCCGCGGAACTTCTTGGATATATAGCCTATGACGGTCTTGTCCTGCGTCTGCAACTGTAAATTATCAATTTTTTTATTTTATATAACTGCCTCATTAGTCATGTGATCGTAAGCGCTACTGCTAAGCTATGGGTCCTGAGCTCGATTCTCAGGTCGAGTAGTGTTGATTTCTGAGGCTTAAGCGAACATTCGACTTAGAAAAATAAAACCAGCTTACGGATTTTATCGCGTCAAATTCACATGAACAAATCCCGACGATTCGGACACTTCATTGGGTTTTTCTATAAAATACTCAGCGACAGCTTGGAGTTTGGATTTGTGCTCGGGTAGTATCAATATGCTCGCCTCCTGTTCCATGGTACATTGAGACTTAAACTTGAAACATACCTAACATACTTTTGTACAGCTCTGCTTAATTCTTACCTCGAACTCATAGTCACTGAAATCTCCCTTGACCCTGAGCACGGGGACGTCGTTGGCGTCGTTGACGCTGAATAAGGGCTTCATGAAAGTGTTCACTTTGCGCACTATGCTCTGTACCTGCCCGCCCATGCTCACCTCCACTTTGTCCGATGCGAACACGGTGGGTCGACGGATCATGAACGCCTGGAATATAGACAGAAGATCCTGAAAAACTACTGAATCTAATTACTCTTCATCCACCATGGACCCACCCACATTAATGTCCCGCTTTTGGGCTTTTGGGCATGAGTCTCCTCTCAGATTGAAAAGAGTTCGGTTCGACTATAGTCCGCCACTTAGCCCAGTGCGATTTGACAGTTTCACTATTGAATACCTACTACCTAGGTACTAAAAATCGAAATATAATGTTTACTGGCTATGCCAGCATGTGTGAGAATAACTCTAGGTACGTACATAGACTTGCACACGCACGAACACTCACCCTCCCACACACATACACACACTCATCACACACACACACATAGATCTTATTATTTGATAGTGTTATGGTTGGTAATTAATCTAATTTTAACAAAACAACGTTATGGAAGAACGGGGTCTCCTAACACAAGCATTATTTGCCTCAAAACACTAATTATAATAACTATGTTATTGTAGAACAATAAACATTTTTGTATTTGTATACTCGTACACAGAGCAGATACACATCATTTTGTTAATTTCTGACTCGTGTATTTATACTGTTGTATACATATACTTACCTATAAAAATATTGGGGTAATTTGTAATATAATATGTTTAAATGCCTAATTAGCCCAATGGTCGCAGCCGTGACTGCTTAGTCCTGAGCTAGATATTACCTTGATACTTGATAGGTATCAAATTATACTGGGGATACAGGCTTCGATATCTGTTGTTATGTACAATATACTCGTATAGTTATATACTTACCATCAATTAAGTACTTGTTGATACTACATTATAAAAGTCCCGAAGTTTACACTTGGCTGACCCTGTTACTAACCCACTGTTCACATAGAATTCCGTGTAAACACACTTTTTGGCAATGTACCTACGCGTAGGTACCGTGGTCAATTACTGAACAAGTTAAATTATTTAACTAGTTATTAACATAATTATTAATTAGCCCCAATCCAGTGAACTCGTCTGCCAGGCAATTAGTCAATTACACGTTTGGCGTAGCGGCTGAGCGATCGGCTTCTACGTCCTAAAATCCTAGTGTGGGGCAACGTTTTTCCAAAAAGAAAAAAAGTTAAGGTTTATGCAATTGGCTTGCGGAAATAGGTTAACTACAGAATTTCACGTCCTACTCGTGCTAAATGCTAAAAGCTTTCTTTAAAAAAGCCATCTTAACCGCGACAGGCGCAGCATTGCCTTGCTAGCAGATGGATATCCGTTTGTTATTCCGTCATGTACTGCAGGTCCGAGACGTCATAGCCTCATAGGTTCCATCCGACTCTCCTGTATCTTATGGAATTCTCATACGACAAGATAAAGCAGGTCTTGCTGTTATGCTTTACATAACAGCTAACGTAAGAATTTCATCCTGGATCTCCACACAAATGTAGTTTTTCATGTGTAGGACGCTTAGTTTCTTACCTTCCTCCCTAGGCTGTCCACAGCATCCATATGAAATCCCCTGCTGCGGCCATGCGCTAAGAAAGCCAGGGCGTTGCCATCCTCCTTCATGGTGAAAAGAACCTCGCCATCGACTGTATTCACCATGTACTTGTTATTGCCAAATTTGGGCTTCTGGTGGATTCTCACCACCGCCAGATGTTGCAAGCGCTCAAGGCCTGTGCCTGAAAAGAATGTAGATTTACATAGGTATAAGGAGTAGGTATATACAATTGACGAGTCGTAGCTCTCATCTATCTTATGTGAATTGATCTCGATGGTAAAGATTGCAAAACTATGGTCTTGCTGATCTGAAATTGTCGTGTCGTTGAGCTTCCAAAATATTAGTCAAACTACACGATGACTGATGTATGCATTCCTTCAGTTAGGACAGGTCAACATAATACTAAAGTGGATACGAAACAGGGCACCATGAAAAAAAGGAATTTCACCAAAAACCATCGCCTAATCGAGCCTTCGGGACCCAGTGGGATGTGGGAGCACTAGGGTGGGGGAACACAATGGGACTAAGGTCACTAAGGTCAAGGTCAAAACTCCGAAATTTATATTATCTGGTGCAGTAAAAGATCAATGTTCATGGTCAGTGACCTTAAGGTCCAGGTCCGCAGGTGCCGCTAGCAAGTCGAGGCGAGGGCGCGAGGCCTATTTCCTGATCGGCATTATGTAGTATTATTACTAATCCTACTTCCGGATGGTCTAAAAAGAATAACCTAATCTGTTCAAGTCGGGGTGCCCCAAGGCCCGCTCGCTTCGCTCGCTCTTGTATCCTAGATTCTCCTAGTAGATACAACAGTTCAACTAAAAACGTAAAATTTTAATAATTTTTTTAATGGTAGCCCATGATATACCTAACTATTAATGAATAGACAATATGACCCCATATCCCAGATTTCCTTTTGGACCACTCGGTCTGGGACACCCTGTAGATGTAATGAATTTTTGGTAGTAAAATAGTACTAAACAGCAGAGTTTAGTTCGTCTGCGTTTGCGCCACTTGCATTGCCAAATATTCTGCAGACCTGCATTTAAGCAATATAGGTAATGTGCTTAGATAATCTCATCTCACACGCACACACGCCCGCAGACACGCAGACACACACACACACACACACACACACACGCGCGCGCGCGCGCACGCACGCGGCGGTGGGCGACGGCGCAACACAATGACCTCTAGACATAAAAAAAATACACGTAGTTACTACGGATAAGTAAATATTATGCATCTTTGACTTACCCGTGTCTTTAGCAGCGGCCATCATAACAAAGTAGTTCCTACTTAATTAAGACCTATAAATAATCTGAACTAAACACTTTTAGTGAAGTGATTGCACTCAGCTCGGGTATCTTGTTATTAACACACAAAACATAGGTAATTATCTACTATGTACAGTCAAGAGCACATCAGTTTACCACAAATCGTCAAATTTCCTCAATGGATAATAAACTCTATTGTTTGGAGATTACCTATATTGAAAATGTATTGTCAGTTTTTGATAGGATGATGTGCTAATGACTGTACTATCTGTACTATTATGTATTCTGTGGTAAGAAGTACCTACTATTATAATAATTTTGGTAAGCATGTGTGGTATACAAATACAAATCATTTATTTCACCAAAAACAAGCTACATCAACATCAAGTATAACACTAATGTCTTCTTCTAACAATAGAGGAGCGAAAACATCTAAGTAGGCACCTACATACTGTTGTTATCAATCTTATCAATATGCTCTCACAGATGCTGTAGTTATTGTCGGGATCACTATTCATAAACACAATTACAATACAGATTTAAATATTTACGAAATCGTTTTTGAATTTGGCGGGTTACCGTACGACGCGACTTTCCTGAAGATGTATTTTAATTTTACTACTATTACTCTTTGGACTACTATACAATCTTACGATTTTGCTTGCGAAACAAATAAATGTTTCTTTGGTATTAACGTTTACTAAAGACACTGGTAACTACAGTGATTCACCCAAAAAAATTTCACCAAAACAACAACGCAAAACTACGCGAACTGCTCACTACGTGATAAAATATAATTGTTTATTAATTTGTACGGTATTGAGCACGGGTTTCGTCCACGAGATCGGCCGTCCGTCTGGTGACTCGAACTGCTGATCAGTGCTTGACTCTGCGCCCTCTGTAGTTTGCACCTAATAATTATAGGTAGGTATGTGGTGACTTACAACTGTCCCTCATTCACGCAGAAAGCTTTTTATAGCTCACTAACACTTATCAGTTATCTACAGTGGTTTCATGGAATACTTATATAAATAAACAAACAAGACATACCATCACTACTGTACTTAGGTACCTAGTTACTGGAAGGTATGACCATGGAGCAGTTCCTAGTAGCATGCCTAAAGATTATTTACAGTAGGTTCCTATCTATACTCTATAAATTATAATTTACAGATTGTAAAACTGTATTTTAGTCACCTAAAATACCTGACCGCTAACAACCTAGTCACCCATTTTTGGATTAGATAGCCTTTACTGTACAGTGCTGATCATAATATTTTTTTACATAGGTAGTTTTATTTATGTATTATTTGCCCGATATTCGGGTTACCTACATACTAGCGAACCGAGTGCGGTTTCACCTACGTTGCCCAGTCTTAGCGTGATATTAAGCATTCCACACCGTCCATTAGTGAAAACCGCATGAAAATCTGTTCAGCAGTTTTTGAGTTAATCGCGAACAGATAGATAGACAGACGCGGCGGGGTACCTACTTTATTTTTAATAATTATGTAGGATAATAAAGGAGGGACTTGTAATCGATCGCGCAGCCTTGGCCCATCAAGAACTTGTTTTGACTGGTCGAATGGCAGTGTTACCGGTATTACTTACTGCACAATGCGTATTAACTCTTAGTCTTACCTAAGTATATACCTCCTATTCGATTGAGAAGTTTCAAGAAGGAATAACATGTTCAAATCAAGACCGTAGCAAGGAATTCACTTTGAGGGGTTCAAGCTCTCGTCCAGATCACCAGAGCTAATGTAGCCAGAAAATGCTCATATCGTGGAAACGTGACGCCTTACAATAAATCCCATAACGTTTCATTAATGTCTGCTATCCATTTTTAACATCGTGTCGCATGTTTATGCTACACGAAGATGACATCATCATGTGAATTCAATGTCAATGTCGGGCGTCCTTCTAACCTACCAAATAAACAAAAATGGGAACATTGGAATTGAACTGATGGACATATACTGAGACTTTTATGAGAATTCAGTAACTTGACAATGCAAAGAAAAATAATAATACCATACTACATACAACTAATAGTGTTGGGGTAGTCAATGATTTTGCGCAAAGAACGAATGATAAAAATGTTTTCAATTTAAATAAGACTTTATTTTAAGCTATTGCATAGCTTCTATCGCGGGCCTTGAGCGTGGGGACCGAATCCAGAAATTCCGTAACGAAAAAAACCTAACACGCTTGTCTCTTTAGTTCAGCAACCCGCCTTTAGGTGGCATTGGTTGTATTACATAAGTTGATAAAAAACGCTATGCAATAGCTTTACAGCGGCAGTCCCCGAGTGCCACACGTCTTTTTTTTTAATTTAAATGATATATGATATTATTATGTATGATATATGATATTTTAATTCCGTACAATTATAAGTCAATTTTTAAAATTTTTATAACTAGATGGCACCGGCATTTCCTACTGACGACCTCCGAGAAGACATACCGTAACAATTTCAGAGAGTCATGGTCTCTTTTAAAGTCCAAACAGTAGTCGTAGTATTATTACATCTGATGTGAATGTTACGCTGTAGGACAACATATGAACAGGCCTTTTGAAAAAAGAGCCATAGCAACTTTGAGTTGACCTGTCCTAATAGCGTGATCTTATATAGCTTACAACCTTCCTCGATAAATGGACTATCCAACACAAAAGAATTGTTCAATTCCAACCAGTAGTTCCTAAGATTAGCGCATTCAAACAAACAAACACACTGTTCAGCTTTATAATATTAGTATAGATGTGGAATATAAGAATAATGATTTATTAATAATTAATAATAAAAGTAATTTCCTTTTTAATTTTCTTCTAATAGAAATAAAACAAGAATAAAAATACGTAATTTTACTTTTTAATACTTTTGTCATTTTATTTCCTCTGACAAATTTCTATAATGTTTAGTGTAGGAATATTGTGTTTTTAAATTTAAAATAAATGCTTGCATTTAGTTCATTCAATTTCATTCATCTTTCACCACCTCACTATCTTTTTTTGTCAAAAACTGAGATAATCCAACTGTCAAGTTACTGAAAATACTGAATACAATTATAAGTCAAAGTTTATTGAAATAATATTAAGAACTACTTAGGTAGGCTTTTAAAAACCCATGAGGCGTGTACCTACGTTGTACAACGGTACAACGTAGGTACACGCCTCATGGGTTTTTGCGTACAACGGTACGTACCACCAGGAATACTTTTTTAGGCTAATTTAAATGCTGCATGAATCATTAGCTAATTATGGAGACCAGTACGTACCTACCTATAATCCTATATCCAGTATACATAGTACGCATCAGGGTAGGATCACAAAACAAAGAATACATAGATAGATAGGATTAGGAAAGTTGTACGAGTTGATTATAACTATGGCCACAGTCTGAGCGACAGTCCCTGAGACCGGCAGCGGCAGTAAGCATTTTTGAAAATAAAGCAATGTTTCAGTATTTACTTAAATTTATTCAATAAAATTAGAACAAAAATCCCAGTGAAAATACACAAGGAACTAAATTACCTACTATAAATCAAGTAACCACTAATCAGTCTAATTGTTTTTAATACAAAGAAACAATAATTATTTCGACTTCTCTTCGCTGGCATTATCTTGGATGGGGATGGTCCGTTCTGTCAGGGGCTCTGCTCTAAAAGCCACCAACCTCAGTTTCCCTTTGTCGAGGTGACACTCCACACGCTCCGGAGGAAAACCTTCGGGTAGCAGGAACCGCCGTTCAAAGTGACTCCTAGTCCAACCATCTTCTTTTTTAATCTCCTTCTTGCCTTCAACCATTATTTCGTTGCCGACAGTCTTCACCTGGATTTGGTCCGGTGTGAAATTTTGAACATCAAGATGCACTTCCACTTTCTTTCCATCGATTTTGACTTCGTGATCGGAGTATACACCTTCAACTTGATCGACGGGCGCTGTGACTGCCTTGTTGATGTATTTTAGCGGGTCCCGGAAGAAAGGATCTCTTGAAAATACTGCAAAGGGTTCCTCCAAAACCCTGTAGATTGGGTCGCGGGTCAAATTCCTCAGATGACGAAACCAATACGGCGTCAGTGACATTTTGTTTTGTTTACTCCGCGTTCGCTTTGTTATCTCAGTCGCTGTCAAACTTTGAATACTGCGTACTTCCCGCGCCGCGCCGTTTATATACCCCAGCAGACAACGCTATCTATTATTGAGAAGCTACGCGAATACCGAAGAAAATGCGAGTAGGTTATAGAAACTTCACGTAGTGACATCTAGCGTCGAGTAGTGAAACTTCTTAGCCACCTCTTAACCAATTGAATCGCACACAAATAATATTCAGTTCATGAGTTCAATTACTCATGGACCAAATATGTATTAGTGTTAGCAATGGAACGTTGTTTTTACATAGTTTGAATTTGTAACACACAAGTCAGGTGAGATTAAATTAAAGGTAGCACAATTAAGGTACGTAATACGTCTCTCCTACGAACTGTACTGGCACTTATAATACCACAGTGAAACATTAAAATAACGCCATCTGTTAACGAATAGTAAAACCATGAGTAACTAGAAAGTTCAATTTTCTCTAGAGCCCATCGAAAGCCAATAACACAAATAGAATCTTCTCAAGCAATCGAGTTTACAAATTCTTTTGGACAAAACAAAACAAGATACAAAGGAGTCACTTCGTATTTTGTTTTGTTTGATAAACAAAGTCTAAAATAAGAAAGATGCGGCTGCGAACCTACGTACTTCATATAGGTAATACCAAAATATTATTGTGCAAGTGTTTTATGATGATGAAATCTCGTCCGCACTGAAATCATATTGAATTGAAATCTCCACATCACTCAACTCCACATTTTTTTTGTATGATGATAAAAATAAGCATCTTCGAGATGTATCTTATATTATAGCTAGGTACTTTATTACTTACTAACTTCTGCCGGCGACTTTGTCAGCGTGGACTTCAGAATTTGGTTTGATCTGGATAAAAAAAATAGCCTATGTGTTATTCCAGGCTATAACCTATCTCTGTGCCAAATATTATCCAGATCTCTTCAGCCGTTCTCGTGTTTTGTCATGTCATGTCATGTTGTCATGACTTTCAAATTTTCATTTTGCCCTGCGTTTCGAAGAAATCTGCAGTCTGCGAAGAGCCTAAGATGCATACAAAACATTAGTATAAAATAAATCTAATAAAGGTTAAGATCTGTAAAGGGAGTATAGGCTGTTTATACCTACGCAGTTTCACTCTCGTCCCAAAAAGATTAACATACAAAAGATTAACATACTATAAGTTCGATTCTAGGACTCGTATCAAGATGAAACATGCACCTAACTTTAGCGTACAAACAGACATGACAAAAATTCAAAAAAATATTATTTTGGCTTCCGTTCCTCTAATGAAGACCCCCCTGGATATTAGTTTTTCTTTAATATCTATAATGTACAGACATCGGCCTGTAACAATTTTATTATCAGTATGGATTAAGCTTAATTACTAGCTGTTGCGACGGCTTCACTCGCGTCCCAAAAGGATTTACCTACTTGCTATAAATCTGCATCTACCTATGTGGCGTATGAAGATGAAACATGCACCAGATTTTTTGTTACTTATACTTACCTACCTCTGTAAATAAAACGGTGAATTCCGTATCCAATGTCTTGTAGTACTTTCCGTACCTTTCGTACAATTCATTTCACAGGTCTCCTAATTTTACCGCCTGTGAATGTAAACAATTCTGTGACAATAAATAAGTACATAATTATTAATATTATTAATGATAATTGTTTTGGCTTCCATTGCTCTTATAAAGACCCTTGAATTACAGTTCCCAACTATACTGTTAAAAACAGTATTATACTGTTTTTCTGTAGATTATACTTTTTACTGTTTTTACTGTAGTCACAATAGTAGCGTGCAAAATACTGTTCATTTTTCTAAAATACTATTTATTTTCATTCTCAGACCTCAGACAATCAGCTAAAATGTGAAACCTCAGGTGAAAATGACTCACTGAGATCTACCAACGCCAACGTGCTGGCTAAGTCGTTGTAGGGAGAAAGTTTACTGGGATTAAGGGATCCAATAAAGAGGATTTTCCAAAGAAGTAAAATCGGGGATGAAAGTTGTATATTCTTTTTAGAGTGAAAGGCATGTCTCAGGCGTTTTTGATATAATTATAATTACACAAAAAATTTGTTCGGTTTAACTTGAGCAAACAAAACCTACAACTCCCTGATATCTACAGCAAACATTAACTACATTATACCGACAATTACCTACTATTGACGCACATTCAGAATTAAGCTCTAACTATTTAACAATGGACGAATTATGACGTCAAGTGGATATCCTGAATTATATTTATAAACTAGCTTTTGCCAGCGACTTCGTCCGCGTGGAAGTTACTTTGTTCCCTAGTTCTTCGCCCGCGGTTTCACCTGCGTTGGCCCGTTCCTAAGGGTTGTAGAGTGATGTTTTATAGCTTGAAACCTTTCTCATGAATCACTCATTTTCCCAACATTTCCCTTCACTGCTCTGCTCCTATTGATCGTAGCGTGATGAAAAGTATACTATAACCTTTGGTTTGGGCTGTGCGTTGATAGATCACTATGTCAGTCAGTCCGTCACCTAACGTAAGAGTAGACAAATATAATCAGAAAGCTCCGAACTGCTAAGCTATCGGGAGTTACACGTGTTATTGTGAGTCAACCATAAAAGATAGACATTTGCTGTCGTGGAATATTTTTTATATAATTTTAAGGAGAACATTTCCGTCATACATGATTTCTGTGTAGCTTTAACCATTAAGGCTGCACACGCGACGGAAGCTTAAAAAATGGAGTAAGTTCTCCTGTTTTCCCAACATTTCCCTTCACTGCTCTGCTCCTATTGATCGTAGCGTGATGAAAAGTATACTATAACCTGCCCAGGAGTATGAAGAACAATTGTACCAAGTTTCGTTGAAATCCGTCGAGTGGTTTTTTTTTCTATAACGAACATACAGACAGACAGACAGACAGACAGACAGACAAAAATTTTACTGATTGCGTTTTTGGCTTCAGTATCGATCACTAATCACCCGCTGATAATTATTTTGGAAATATATTTCATGTACAGAATTGACCTCTCTACAGATTTATTATAAGTATAGAAGATATAAATAATAAGGAAAATAAATAGGTAAATACTTATTTACTATCAATTCATGATTTTAGGCATGCGCCTAAGACCTCTAAGAGCTAGGTACACAAACACGCATAGACAGAATAGATATAGAGGATATCGCCAGGGACTTTAAGAAAGCTGCAGTATTGGGACTTGATTTGTTATTTAAGATAAGAAATGATATATCACTAGCTGGGGCTCGACACTAGCAATAAAAGAAACACCCTTATATGTGTTTTATTTTATATATTTTTATGAAAATTAGTCCTTTCGTAAAGCAGTACCGAAGGCACTGCTTTTTCAACTGAACTACTATTTCAAGTATAGTTAATAAAAATATAGTGGCTTGTAGATGTAGATTGTAGGTCATTATATTTAAGTCAAAGTTCTTTATTGCTTCATGTGTAAATAAATATACATAGGTCTTTAGGTTTGGTAAATAGCAACATGAAACCCAATTGGGGCACAGCATAGAATTGATAGGTACATATTTAAGTTAATTACACACTACATTAAAATTTATTATTATTATTTAACAAATTACAATCTTAGAGAATAAAATTTTAATCTTTTACTTAAAATTAAATAACCATTTAGGTAGTCGATTTACAGAATTTTAAGGTAGGTATTGTTATTATGTTTGGTATTTTTTTTATTGTACAAATGTTTTTTTATATTAATTATACTTTAATTATTTTTTATAAGTATACTACCACTTAAGCTGTCCCTTAACTTAGGTAGCTATTGAACGTTCCAAAACAACATGTTGTATGTTTTCCTCCACTCTATATAAGTAGTTGCCTTGAATAAGCGATTATGAATGGAGGAGATGAGACAGACAGGACTCTATTGCAGTGATAAAATCTTAATGTAGTATCAAGAGTTGGCAATACGAGTACATATCTGATAACAATAGATTTGCAAAAATAACACTACCTACGATTTTATCGCGTTGGTAAATGATATTATTAAATCCCGGCCGGACCATGGATACCAGACATAGCGATAAAATCCGTAAAGTATATATTTTTCCAATGAGTCATTTTTGCATGTTTTTGCATCAGTAACAATGGATGTTTCCAGATTTATGATGAAACTTTCCTTAATTATGATCGCTCTTTATGAAACATCGAAAACATCTGAGGACGTGTATCATGACAAGGAAATTAAAAAAAGAATTAACATGAGTACATAGCCATTATGGCCCCTGTCCGAAAAAAACCAACCGTTAGGATTAGGTACTAACTAAAAATCTAATTTTATCGCGTGTAAATCCACGTTAATTTGTAAATCAACCCAGCTAGGAAGTCTTTGGACTTAATACAACATGTATGATTACATGCTACCTCGTGATTGTCTAGTTACAACCTCACTAACTGTGAATTAAAAATAGTATCTATAAGACATGAGGTTCCGCATGCAGGAACCTAGATCAAGCCTTATTAAAACTCGTTAAAAAATCCAATTCGGGACACACACACTTTCCAACTTTTCATTTCATTTTAATATAAAGTTTAAGGTCTAATATTTAGGCCTTTGACAAACATATAAATAACTTACATATTAAAATAATTAAACTATTTTAGTGTTATAAAGAAAGACAGTTTGGCGAAGTCTCGTGTAGTCTCTACTATTACTTTTCTGGTAAATAGAAAAAAATGATAAATGATAGACTTACTATCATTTACAATTTTTTTTACAAAGTTTTAATACTTAGTTACGTTGTAACTATCTGCATAATGGATGGAACGAGCGCGATGCGCGACTATTTTGATTGCTTGAAATTATTTATTTGTGTGTTTTAAGTTAAATATCGATAAATTCATACCTACTTGAAGACACTACTTAGTTTACACCATCTAACATAAAAAATAAGAATTTTTTTTGGACAATTTAGATCATTAAAATTACATTTTTAAAATGAATACGTAATGATGAACTTCCCATTTCGATTTGTCGCATGTTGTACTATCACCCTATAGTTGGTACGACACAACCTGCCACCTCATCTGACGACAAAAGATCCATGAGAAATCTATAATTTCTGAATTGTTAACAACATCCCTGATAGAGGAAGGGTAGACTCTTGCACTAAGTCGAAGTACTACGGAATTACATACATACGCTTTATTTCTATGGAGGTGAGCAAGAACTACGTTCACGAACGTCACGCCCCTTGTATAACTAAACTATATAGACATCTTATTTTTTAAGTTTAATAGAAATAAATTGATAATTATTATTATATATATATGGAAACTTTAAAAACTTACAATGCTTTGTTATCCAATATTAAATGTGCACGAATTTTCGACAAACTTCATTACATATTATAAGAAGTAAATTTACTGAGAAGATTCACAAACAATTAATGATAACATCTAACTACCCTCATATATTATGTAGAAGTAACTTTTACTAAACTCATTAAATCGCGTTAGGGCCCGGGGCAAAAGAACAATAGATTTTGCAGTGTCTGTAATTTGTTACTTGAGAGGTAACCAAAACCATATAAAAGCAAATCTACCTACATTCGTTTTTTATGGGATAGGAGGGCAAACGGGCAGACGGATCGCCTGATGGTAAGCGATTACCGCCGCCCATGGACACCCACAACATCAGAACAGTTACAAGTGCATCACCGGCCCTTTAAAAGGGGATTGGGCCTCCGGTATCCTCACTCACTCGGCGAAACACAACGTAAGCGTTGTTACACGCCGGTTTTCTGTGAGGCCGTGGTAACACTCCGGTCGAGCCGGCCCATTCGTGGCGAAGCATGGCTCTCCCACGTAAAACGTAGTTTCACTAATTAGTAGATGTGCATGTATTAAAATGTCATGGTTATGATATCCCTGTAGAATACCTGGACCGCGTATGTCCACTAAAGTGTAATTGCATTTCAAATCACTAGAAAATCTAATTCGCTTAAGACCGATACACTTAAAATGGGGACACATTTTGAGTACTTGGCGTAGAAACGGGCGGTACTTTCCTAGACAATCTCTACGAGCTCGAACTCAAGGTTTTCTTATTAAACACAATGTTTATTTTCCGTGTTTTTGTAAGAGGTGGCCCTTACTTGAACTGATGGCCCTTTCCGCATCGTACAGAACCCTTCACGAGGTGTTTAAGCAGATGATTTGTCCAGATTAGCACCTCATTATGACGGCATTATTTATAATTCATATTAAAGCTGCGATGCGCGTCAGTATTGCGTCCGTTACCAGTTAGAACTTCATTCGTATAAAATGTGATAGGATTTCTGAAAATGTATCAGACCGTATTTGGCAAAGGAAGCTTGAAGAGCTTTGATAATCTATTTATTAATATAAAGTGAATATTTAAAGTGAAAATGCAGAAACAGATCGTAGTTATATTAGTAACTTTATTATGTACGGTGTTGTGCCAGCCTTTGGATTTAGAAAAAAACGGTGAGGAAACTTTTGCAGGCCCTGTATTACCCGACTTTTTCCTTGATTCGGTTTTCGTATGCATGTGCTGCATAACTGAGTCAGAAAAGACTATTACAAACGCTATCCTAGACGAATACACACAAAACATTCCGGTAACACAATGTTTTCACTTAGAGACTAAAGATATCTAATAAGGGAAGCGTTGCCGTTGATATTAAATTTTTCTTATTATTTTCACAATTATTACAGATGCTGAATCTAGAGAGGTGCAGCAACATCATAACTTGAGGAAACGGTTCATCAACCCGATGTTCGCACTGGGAGGCGGTGCTGACACTGGCGTCACGAAGATGAGGACTAAGAGGCAGTAAGTGCCACAAATATATTTTACTTATGTTACTCAAACTATCTACTCAATCGTGGACCAGACGACAATCCGGACCTTTATTGAATCGAGAAATAAATCAACAAAACATATCTGAATTAACCCTTGGTTTTAAAGACGGAGAAAATGTGTAATGTATCCCATAATCATTTTAAACTGTTGCATTATGTTACAGGGCTGACGAATGTGAAAAACTGGCGCTTTGTAAACTTCACGCCAGATCGCATAGTAACTTCTTCGCTGCTTTCCAGCTGTACTTTGTTAAGTAAGTTATTGATTACTCAACTTTTTTTGGAGAAGAAACTTCTCTGATGCTTGGATCCTCCTTTGAATAAAAAGTTTGACAATCTCTCTACTAAACAAAATAGGATTAATTGTGACGCACAGTCAATCATTCAGTTGCGGAGATGTTCTGACGTGTCCTATAAAGCATACCCAACATACTTTAGAAAATCTAGCTAGTTGAAGATACTGGTGACAATCGTGTAACGATAAATTTTAGAAAATTTCCCGTTTTTTCTTACAGCAAGGAAAATGCAAGGCTATGGGACCACCACTCAAGATCCATGGCGGACTGTCAGGAGCGCTATGGAGACTGTTACGATGAATAAACAATCCGATTTATGTTTTTATTATTTTCACGATTTTTGCAATGGTACTACAAGCTTTAACGATTTATTAATGTAATTATTAGATAGTATTTAAAAAGAATAGAATGGATTGGCATTTTCTTAATCAGTATTATTTAGTATAGAATTTTGTGTAGGGTTTTGTATTAATATCTAGCTAGTCAGTTATTTATGTTAAATTATTTTTTAAGTTATTTATGATAAATTATTTTTACTATAAGTACTTCACGTGGTTCATCCCTTTACAACGATAGTAACATTTAAAAATGGCCACAATCTAAAATAAATCTTATTCAAATGAAATAAAAAATACTTTGTTAAACAAACAATTGATTTTATTTTCCCAACACTTGGAACGTACATCACATAAATGCATACTATAATTAAACTATGCACAACATAATATAAATAATTCACTCACTATACCTTAACCAACATTAACTTAACAAATAAAATTATGATATCTGGAATTATAATGATTGCAGGACTTTTGTTCATCAAAAAAGTAACACATACATAACTAAAAAGGATTTAATTACGAGTAATATGAAAACAATAAATTAATAATTATTTTAAAATTGCAACACAACTTTATGAAATAAAACTACTTTTTACGGATTTTATCGCGTTGTAATGATATTATTTGATTCCTGACGTTTCAAATCGTAAATCCATACAAATTATCTGTAAATTAACATGATCCGTAAAAAGTGGTTTTGTTTCAATGTCTAATATTCGCGTAAGTGTCAGAAACCAGTACAATTTATTGACTTAAAATTCAGTCTTGCTTCTAATTCACAATTTTCAGTAATATATCATGGAAAAACACTTCAAATAATTCGGTTATGTGGGAATATTAACTAAGGATGAATGATAATGATCAATACTATGTATGTTCAAAATTATATTCTTAGCTGGTAGGTAAAGGGTAGCTCATTTTTCGTGATAGAGCATAAGCATGTGAAGTTTCACGACATTTATTTATTATTTTTCACTATTCACAAAATCAAATCGGTGCATTTCGTCTGTAGGTAACTTAAGTCACAGTCGCAAATATTAAATACACACTTATATTATTAGGAGCAGGCACCACGAATGCATTTTTTGAATTAGAGCCCATGCTCTTACTTTATAGTATCATTTCAAGTTAGTTTATTATTTTATTGTAGATATGACTGTGTTTATTTACCGTTTTGGAAAATATGTAAGGTTTTACTTTGAATATCAAATTATGTTTACATAAAAGATTTGTTCTATCATGAAGTTAAACATTGTGGTTTCGTTCAATTTTACAACACGACTTCATTTTTTTTTGTTAAGTTTAGTCGTGTGTCAATGTAGGATATTTATAGAATATTTTTATTTTTAGAAATAGGTTCAATGACGTTTTTAAAGTTTGTATAAGATGTTTTTTTTTCAAAAGTTACGATTTTAATGGAGGCGTAGTAATGACGTCGACATTGTCTTACACGTAGAGAGTGAGCACTGACGTGTATATGAAGAGCCTCTACTCCTGACGAAATGGAAATTATTATGCAGGAGTGCTCCGTGCTAGCTTTAAATATTTGCCAGGTGGCAAATGATAACGCGGCATGAACTAATGAGTGTAACGATATAATAGGGGTGTGTACTTATGTTTGTTTCTTCTTGATCTTCTTGGCGACGGGGTTGAGCGCGGCCACGAGCTGGTCGAGGCTGGAGCGGTCGCTGGCGGCGGCGGCCCGGTCCTGGCGCTCGTGGCGCTCCTGGCGCTCCGGCCGCGGCGCGCGCGCAGCCCGCCCGCCCGCGACGCCGCTCAGCGCCGCCAGCACTCGCGACCGCGCACTGTACAATAGCGCCACCAAACCCAGCAGCGGAATCACTAGCAGAGACGTCTGCCGAACTTCTTGCTCCCCAGATTTTACCTATACCGATACAAACAAACGTTACCACTTGCCCTAAACATGATCCAATCCGCCATGTTTATAATCTGTTCACGTTAATACATCAAAAACAAAATGTGTTTTTTTTTTATCATGACTTTGAATATCAAAGTCAAAGCCAAAGTCAAATGTTTTATTTCAATTAGACCACTAAATAGGTACTTTTGAAAAACCAAAACTAGTTGCACGGTTCCAAACAGTGGGTTGTATGGAGAACAGCAGACAAGAAACTCCATAGATACTCTTTAAAAAAAAAACCTTATTACAATATTATGTTTCACAACGTTGTTCCATATAGTTGCTGAGAATTCTGCAGTTTGATATATAAGATTTATTCAATATACAAAAAAAATAGGGATTGCCACAGCAAGTAAGAGCTGAGCAGTCCCGACAGACAGCACCCGTTCACGAGCATGACGTGCGTATCGGT
Source organism: Acronicta aceris (assembly GCA_910591435.1). NCBI lineage: Eukaryota > Metazoa > Arthropoda > Insecta > Lepidoptera > Noctuidae > Acronicta > Acronicta aceris. The sequence goes on along the minus strand of OU342758.1, from coordinate 18,272,785 downwards.
GTGGTTCGACTCAACCATATTGTAGGGAATAAAACAACCCGACACACATTGCCACCACCACCATCCTAACCAGTCTGTCCTATTTACTAAAGAATATTAATAATTGCACAATATAATTGAAAATACGAGGAGTAAGTGTTATAAACTAAAAAATACACATCATCACATTTAGTTTTAACAAAATATTTATAAATCACGCACATGTAATGTTTTTAAAATCTCGAAACGACAATTTTACTAACCTTTGGTGCAAACTCGATAGTAAAATGTTTGAACTTTCCATCCGAAACAAAATAATGTACTTCTTCACCATACGAGTGCGTCGCTTTAGACAATGTAGACTCTACTTGCAAGACATAAGTCTTATTGTCGGCCGGTAAGCGCGGCAGCACGTACATGAGACCAGGATTCAAGTGCTGGTGATAGCCAGCCGGGTCCAGCTTGGTAGAGTATATGGGCGAGTGGGGAGTGTTCTCCAGGGCCAACGTCAGGCGGAGAGTTTTGTAGTGGTCGATGTTGGCCGTGTAGATGAGGACATTGGTGTCCGTGATCTGTGCCGGCTGGATCGCGATTAAGCGAAAGTTCTCGATGTCTTTGTTGTCTTTCACCTACAAACATAAAATAATGAACGACATTGCAAAGCCCCTTATTAGTCTAGTTGTGAGCGAGACTGTTACGCTAAAGTTTCTAGGTTCTCAGGTCGAGTAATGTTATTGAGTTTTTCTATGAAATTCTCATTACCATGATGGTATATGAAATCACAGACACGAGACTTCAATTATGTTTACTCTTAATGCAAGCAAATGTCACCATTAAACACATTCAATGAATACCACTGACTTCTAAAACGGGTGGCGCTTTAGCTAGTTTGAGTCCCGCTAGCTCTGGGGCGGATGATTCTTTCAGCTGAATGTTGTACACGCAGTTTGGCAGTAGACCGCGAATTCTGCAAATTGCATTGAAGTTTTTTTATAGACATTAATTTGAATATTTCTAGAAATATAGATTTTTCGCCATTGTATGAGTTTCGCTATATTGATTAAATAACATTGGTTGTTTGGTAATTAATTTCCATGAGTATTTTTGTTCGGAAAGTGAGCGTCGGCACATTATGTGAGTATCGATGATTAGAGAGCGCTGCATAGTGTCTGATATGACCCAAAAAATGACCCTCTGCTGTTTATGGTATTAATCGATCAAGGGATGCATTTAAAATGCACGAGTAAAACACCCACGTGTCTAATTCAAATAACTTTTTTTATAAAAAATAATAAACTTTACGTGACCTTGACGTAAAAAAAATAAAAGAAATCTGGAAACGTAACTGTACAAGATATTTATTTTGGATATATATAGTCTGATACAGCATCTTAGGGCGCATGTTTTCCAGTTTTAAGTTTTGGAAAATCACCTCTGGATACCGAGTATTTTTTTTTTCAAATTTTCTTTTTTTTTTCTCTCTAAAGACTCAAAAGTGTAATTTGTGACTAGCACAGAAATATTGAACATAATAAAGCCTATCACTGATAAAAAAACCACGTTCCACTATCGCGGCTTTTAGGAGGAATTAAATTTAAAAAAATAGTGTTAGGGTTGTCACTTTATTTGACCTTAATTTATTTATTTTGTTTCGAACTATATTTTATTCTATACTACAATAACCTACCTCATTGAAACATAAAATCCAATTACATGCTCGACAGACCTTTTGTTTTAGGTTTTTTTCGATGGTGGGGTTTGTATGGTGGTGGGATGATGGGTTTGGACGTTCCCAGATTTTTTTTAATTTTTTTTACGTCAAGGTCACGTAAAGTTTATTATTTTTTATAAAAAAAGTTATTTGAATTTCATACGTGGGTGTTTTACTCGTGCATTTTAAATGCATCCCTTGATCGATTAATACCATAAACATCAGAGGGATTTTTTTGGGTCATATCAAGCACTGTGCGCCGCAACCCACATTGGCTGCGCATGCGCCGCTTATTCCCTTCGCTTGTCACTCAATTGCTCGTTGCAATACACTACGGTTATTTCCAAGTTTTAATTGATCCTGCCAGGACTTGTTTATCCGACTGCACTAGAAGGAGGGTTATGTTTTTTGAGTGTATGAATGTATATTTCTTTATTATGCTCTACAGCCTAAACGGCTTGATGAATTTTAGCTTGAGAGGTGTCGTTAGATACGTCTTAATTTTATACATAGGTAGTCCATTACTTGTATTAAGTCCTGATAAGGACTAAACAGTGAGTTTAAATTACAAGTGGTGAGTGGAAGGTGTGGTGATAGTACCTGAACGCTCCGTTGTGTTCAGTGGTGGCCTCCTCGGTGGCGCAGTGCGGCGGCGAGCGCGGCGCGGGCTGCGCCAGCACGGCGGCAGTGGAAGGTGTGGTGATAGTACCTGAACGCTCCGTTGTGTTCAGTGGTGGCCTCCTCGGTGGCGCAGTGCGGCGGCGAGCGCGGCGCGGGCTGCGCCAGCACGGCGGCAGTGGAAGGTGTGGTGATAGTACCTGAACGCTCCGTTGTGTTCAGTGGTGGCCTCCTCGGTGGCGCAGTGCGGCGGCGAGCGCGGCGCGGGCTGCGCCAGCACGGCGGCAGTGGAAGGTGTGGTGATAGTACCTGAACGCTCCGTTGTGTTCAGTGGTGGCCTCCTCGGTGGCGCAGTGCGGCGGCGAGCGCGGCGCGGGCTGCGCCAGCACGGCGGCAGTGGAAGGTGTGGTGATAGTACCTGAACGCTCCGTTGTGTTCAGTGGTGGCCTCCTCGGTGGCGCAGTGCGGCGGCGAGCGCGGCGCGGGCTGCGCCAGCACGGCGGCAGTGGAAGGTGTGGTGATAGTACCTGAACGCTCCGTTGTGTTCAGTGGTGGCCTCCTCGGTGGCGCAGTGCGGCGGCGAGCGCGGCGCGGGCTGCGCCAGCACGGCGGCAGTGGAAGGTGTGGTGATAGTACCTGAACGCTCCGTTGTGTTCAGTGGTGGCCTCCTCGGTGGCGCAGTGCGGCGGCGAGCGCGGCGCGGGCTGCGCCAGCACGGCGGCAGTGGAAGGTGTGGTGATAGTACCTGAACGCTCCGTTGTGTTCAGTGGTGGCCTCCTCGGTGGCGCAGTGCGGCGGCGAGCGCGGCGCGGGCTGCGCCAGCACGGCGGCAGTGGAAGGTGTGGTGATAGTACCTGAACGCTCCGTTGTGTTCAGTGGTGGCCTCCTCGGTGGCGCAGTGCGGCGGCGAGCGCGGCGCGGGCTGCGCCAGCACGGCGGCAGTGGAAGGTGTGGTGATAGTACCTGAACGCTCCGTTGTGTTCAGTGGTGGCCTCCTCGGTGGCGCAGTGCGGCGGCGAGCGCGGCGCGGGCTGCGCCAGCACGGCGGCAGTGGAAGGTGTGGTGATAGTACCTGAACGCTCCGTTGTGTTCAGTGGTGGCCTCCTCGGTGGCGCAGTGCGGCGGCGAGCGCGGCGCGGGCTGCGCCAGCACGGCGGCAGTGGAAGGTGTGGTGATAGTACCTGAACGCTCCGTTGTGTTCAGTGGTGGCCTCCTCGGTGGCGCAGTGCGGCGGCGAGCGCGGCGCGGGCTGCGCCAGCACGGCGGCAGTGGAAGGTGTGGTGATAGTACCTGAACGCTCCGTTGTGTTCAGTGGTGGCCTCCTCGGTGGCGCAGTGCGGCGGCGAGCGCGGCGCGGGCTGCGCCAGCACGGCGGCAGTGGAAGGTGTGGTGATAGTACCTGAACGCTCCGTTGTGTTCAGTGGTGGCCTCCTCGGTGGCGCAGTGCGGCGGCGAGCGCGGCGCGGGCTGCGCCAGCACGGCGGCAGTGGAAGGTGTGGTGATAGTACCTGAACGCTCCGTTGTGTTCAGTGGTGGCCTCCTCGGTGGCGCAGTGCGGCGGCGAGCGCGGCGCGGGCTGCGCCAGCACGGCGGCAGTGGAAGGTGTGGTGATAGTACCTGAACGCTCCGTTGTGTTCAGTGGTGGCCTCCTCGGTGGCGCAGTGCGGCGGCGAGCGCGGCGCGGGCTGCGCCAGCACGGCGGCAGTGGAAGGTGTGGTGATAGTACCTGAACGCTCCGTTGTGTTCAGTGGTGGCCTCCTCGGTGGCGCAGTGCGGCGGCGAGCGCGGCGCGGGCTGCGCCAGCACGGCGGCAGTGGAAGGTGTGGTGATAGTACCTGAACGCTCCGTTGTGTTCAGTGGTGGCCTCCTCGGTGGCGCAGTGCGGCGGCGAGCGCGGCGCGGGCTGCGCCAGCACGGCGGCAGTGGAAGGTGTGGTGATAGTACCTGAACGCTCCGTTGTGTTCAGTGGTGGCCTCCTCGGTGGCGCAGTGCGGCGGCGAGCGCGGCGCGGGCTGCGCCAGCACGGCGGCAGTGGAAGGTGTGGTGATAGTACCTGAACGCTCCGTTGTGTTCAGTGGTGGCCTCCTCGGTGGCGCAGTGCGGCGGCGAGCGCGGCGCGGGCTGCGCCAGCACGGCGGCAGTGGAAGGTGTGGTGATAGTACCTGAACGCTCCGTTGTGTTCAGTGGTGGCCTCCTCGGTGGCGCAGTGCGGCGGCGAGCGCGGCGCGGGCTGCGCCAGCACGGCGGCAGTGGAAGGTGTGGTGATAGTACCTGAACGCTCCGTTGTGTTCAGTGGTGGCCTCCTCGGTGGCGCAGTGCGGCGGCGAGCGCGGCGCGGGCTGCGCCAGCACGGCGGCAGTGGAAGGTGTGGTGATAGTACCTGAACGCTCCGTTGTGTTCAGTGGTGGCCTCCTCGGTGGCGCAGTGCGGCGGCGAGCGCGGCGCGGGCTGCGCCAGCACGGCGGCAGTGGAAGGTGTGGTGATAGTACCTGAACGCTCCGTTGTGTTCAGTGGTGGCCTCCTCGGTGGCGCAGTGCGGCGGCGAGCGCGGCGCGGGCTGCGCCAGCACGGCGGCAGTGGAAGGTGTGGTGATAGTACCTGAACGCTCCGTTGTGTTCAGTGGTGGCCTCCTCGGTGGCGCAGTGCGGCGGCGAGCGCGGCGCGGGCTGCGCCAGCACGGCGGCAGTGGAAGGTGTGGTGATAGTACCTGAACGCTCCGTTGTGTTCAGTGGTGGCCTCCTCGGTGGCGCAGTGCGGCGGCGAGCGCGGCGCGGGCTGCGCCAGCACGGCGGCAGTGGAAGGTGTGGTGATAGTACCTGAACGCTCCGTTGTGTTCAGTGGTGGCCTCCTCGGTGGCGCAGTGCGGCGGCGAGCGCGGCGCGGGCTGCGCCAGCACGGCGGCAGTGGAAGGTGTGGTGATAGTACCTGAACGCTCCGTTGTGTTCAGTGGTGGCCTCCTCGGTGGCGCAGTGCGGCGGCGAGCGCGGCGCGGGCTGCGCCAGCACGGCGGCGCCCGCGCAGCCCGCGCCGCCCAGCGACACCAGCGCGCCCACACACGACCACGCCACGCGCACTCCCCTGCACCACAACCACGGTTATAACCACTACCTAGTGATGGATACCCGCCCAGTCCGTACACATACCGATCTCAACAAAACATCATTATTTTAAATAAACTTATAACCTATGTATAAGGCGCACCTGCGGTTGCATTTCTGAACCATAGTATTTAAGCATTGTAATCCAGTAGAATAAGTTAGTTCAAAACCATAAACTATTATTGTATAACTATAAGTGAGGATTTGTTATTGGCTTTCTGTTATCTATGTTTTAGTTTTTTGTCTATTTTTATTAGCTGTAAATCCTCCATGTACTAAATGAATAAATAAAACACATTGTATTTTTAAAACATCCTCTAGCTCCTAAATAATTTCACTAGTAAATTACTAATCTTGCTTCAACATACAGACTAACATATCTTTTTACCATTGTATAAACTTTCATTTCAATTCCCTGTCGATACTCAGCAGAGAACTATTAGAAATCGATGCAATAGATGTAAAAACAAGTTACAGCAAACTACAAAACAAAATTACCTGTCAAAGAGACCAAAAAAGGACACAACATAAATACAATTTAAGCGATTCAACACTACAACTTATAAAAGATAGAAAAAGTTTGCTTGATTGCAAAATAAGGAAACAGAACATCCAAAAAATAACTGACTTAAGCAAAAAGATCAAAGAAGGCATAAAAAAGGATAGGAAAGTCAAAAAGTTACAAACACTAGAAAAACATATAGCAAGGACAGGAGGAACTAGAAAAGCTCTAAAAGAACTCCGAGAATCAAACCAATGGATCCCGAAATTGAAAAATAACCAAAAAAACGTAACAGGCCGAAAGAACATAAATAAAATTGCTACAAAATTCTACCGCAATCTATATTCCAACCAAGACACCAATACACATGTAAGTCGGGAAACACTAAATTATAATCCGCTCTTAGTAAACCCAGAACCAGACATATTACACAGTGAAACTAAGAAAGCCATACTAAGTCAAAAGTTAGACAAAGCACCAGGTCCTGATAAAATCACAAACGAGCTACTGAGGGGAACCGTAGAAGAACTGGTCCCCATTTTAACCAAAATCTTTAACGGCATCCTGAGATCAGGACAGGTTCCAGAACAATGGGAGACATCCCACATCATTCTCATACATAAGAAAGGACGAAAAGACGACATAGAGAACTACAGACCAATAAGTATGATGTCTAACATATATAAGATTTTCTCCAAAATCATTTTAAACCGAATAAGCAATACACTTGATGAAAACCAACCAAAGGAACAAGCGGGCTTTAGGAAGGACTTCTCCACGATAGATCACATCCACACAGTAAAGCAAATTATAGAAAAAAACAACGAGTACAACAAACCGCTATATATGGCTTTTATCGATTACTGTAAGGCATTTGACAGCATTAGCCACACAGCCATATGGGAAAGCTTACGAAACCAGGGAATCCCGACAGTGTACATAAAAACCATTAAAAACATTTACTCCAACAGTAAAGCAAGAGTACAACTGGAAACCTTGGGTGAAACATTCCAAGTAAAAAGAGGCGTCAGGCAGGGCGACCCGATGTCACCAAAGCTTTTCTCGGCGGTGCTGGAAAACATATTTCGAAAGCTAATCTGGGACCAATACGGATTAAACATAGATGGTCAAAAACTAAATCATCTTAGATTCGCTGACGATATTGTTTTGTTTGAAGAACAACCAGGGATTCTAGAAAAAATTATACAAGATCTAAATGACGAGAGTGAGAAAGTGGGCTTATTTATGAATATAAACAAAACAAAGCTATTAACGAACTCAAACAAATATGAAATAAAAATTAACAAACAACCTGTTGAGTATGTAGATGAATATATCTATTTAGGACAAATCATCTCACATACAGACATAACTACAAAAGAAATTAAAAGACGAATAGCTAACGGATGGAAAAGATATTGGTCACTGAAAGAGATCATGAAATCCACAGATCTTAGTATTGGTATCAAAAGGAAGGTCTTCAATACCTGCATTCTTCCATGTATTACATATGGGTGTGAAACCTGGGCCCTAACGAAACATCACAGAAACATGCTGGAACACTGCCAAAGAGCTATAGAACGAAGTATGATAGGTATTAAGAAACAAGATAAGATACGAAACACCGTCATAAGAAGTAAGACAAAAGTCACAGACGTACTTACTAGAATAGATAGTTTGAAGTGGAGATGGACTGGACATGCGTGGTACACAAGAGAAATGGAGCAATATCATAACAGACTGGTACCCTAGAGATGGGAAAAGGAACAGAGGTAGACAAGGCAAGAGATGGGAAGATGAACTGAAACTGACGGCAGGTCCAAAATGGAGAAGAGTTGCTAGAGACAGATTACAATGGAAAATGTTAGAGGAGGCATTTGCCAAAAGGCACACTGAGCTCAGAGACATTCTATAACTATAACTAAAGAGACAAACACAATACAAAAAGAAGAAAACAGCTCAGGATAAGAGGCTTATTATTATTATTATTAAACTTTCATTCTTGCAACTCACACAACAGAAATGTAAGTGTCTTTATATTGCTATCCTGACTTTCATTTGCCCTCAATGGAACTAAATGCAAATTAGCTAAAAACGTTTATTCTGACTCATCATCATTCAAAAAATACTCTAAACAAACACTTTATATTAGACTTTTACTATACTATACTACACATAGATTTGACGAGAAAATAGCTTGTCAGTTTTTTCTGAATCTAGGCGAACATACACAGATTTTTTCTGATAATTACTATAGACAAACTAAATAATAAGTTCGTCTATCACATTAAAGGTGCAACATAACATACCATCACGCTTTCATTCGTCGAAGGGTTAGGCAGAAACGAGGTAATGTGAAGAAAGAAGGTAGAAGGTGTAATAATGGGCAGTTTATCCATACTTTAGAGTAATATGATGCGTGGTGCCCTCTTCGAGCGTGAGGATGTGGTGCGGCGGCTGGAAGCGGTACTCCTTCATGTTGGGCTTGACGTAGTACTGCGCCGGCGACAGCGAGCCGAACCGCAGCCGGCCGTCCGCCGCGCTCACCACGTTGCGCCGGTACGAGCCGCCGCTCACCGACACCAGCGCCCCCTGCACACCACATGCGCACCATTGTTTTACTACAGGACTACCTCGATTGACGTCTTCGCTATGCACTCAGACAAACCGAGCTAATGATATAAGCAGAATAAAATGTAAAATTTCCGATACTGTTAATAAACAGTATCATATGTATGAGAAGGTGTATGAATCTGGAAGAAGCAAAAGTTTTTTTTTTTTACGGGATAGGAGAGCAAACGACCAGACGGATCGCTTGATGCAACACCAGAGGAGTCACAAGTGCGTTGCCGAACTTTTAAAAGGGGATTGGGCCTCCGGTAACTTCACTCACTCGGCGAAACACAACGTAAGCGTTGTTTAACGCCGGTTTTCTGTGAGGCCGTGGTATCACTCCGGACGAGCCGGCCCATTCATGTCGAAGCATGGCTCTCCCACGTAAATATAAAAATATGCAAGAATCGTAGCAAGTGGTGGTCTATAGTTTCTGCCATGAGGACTTTTGGCCACAGGACGTGTTGTTCCATCACTTCCGCACACAAATGTCACAGGACAGCACAAAGACAATAAGTAAACAGTCTTAAGCCCTATCTACTAACACAATTTTGTATATATTTTAAATATGGACCATAGATGCCTGAAAATAAATGATAAATAAATAAAAACAGATGTTTGTATGTAATAATAAAACAATAATGATAACTAGTTCGATACAGTCTGAAGAAAAAATTACTTATGTATCAGAATGCTACTTTGCTTGCATACAGATATCGCAAACGAAACTCTCAAAAATAAAAAAAAACTGAAATCTTTAAACGACTATTATTGCGCAACAATAAAATAGTCGACTTGAAGCCCTTAAACCTCCCTCTCTGTCGGCTTGACGCTACGAGAATAGTAGAAAGAAAAACGAAACGTTTTAATTGAGGCAGTGCAATATCAGCCTAGAGCCTATCATCGAAAATTTCTGACGGTCCCGGTCGCTATAATGCACTTTTTTATATATTTAGACATTGGCCAGTGAGTAGTCGAGCCACCTGATGATGCGTGATGCAACACTGGAGGAGTTGCTAGGTAATGCGTTACCGATCTTTATGAGCCCTGTATACGCACGTATATATGTGTACATATAGCACTGCTTATTTTATAAGCAATCTACGTTTGTAGAAAGAGCTGTGATGAATTTTGTTCGGCCATTTTTTTTACTAGCTTCTGCCCGCGACTCCGTCTGCTTGGACTTCAGAATTGGATCCGATCTGGATAGTAGCATATGTGCTATTCTAAACTATAATCTATCTCTGTACAAAATTTCATTCAGATCCGTTCAGCTATTCTGACGTGATACAGTAAAAAACATCCATACATCCTCACAAACATTCACGTTTATCATATTATTATGAGAGGTTATCTTTATATATAGAATTCTTCTGTGAGTGTGTATGTCACTGAACTTCTCTCAAACGACTGGACCGATTTTGATGAAATTTTTTGTGTGTGTTCAAGGGGATCTGGGAATGGTTTAGATCAAACGACTGGACCGAATTTGATGAAATTTTTTGTGTGTTTTGTGTGGTTTTGTCCGCTGTCCGCTGTATTTCGCTTTATACGTAGCGAAGCACGTACACGGGCCACTAGTATATTATAATAACCTCTCGCACTAATATTATAAACGTGAAAGCGATAATGCGAATATCAAGTGACCTGCAGCGGCTTGCCGTCGCTATCGTCGAGCAGCTCGACGGTGATCTCGGCCAGCTTGTGCGCGGTGATGTCGCCGTTGTCGTCCGGCTCGCTGAACACGTACGAGTCCTTCTCCGCGGTGATCTTGTAGTGTTTGGACGCGTCCAGCGGACCGAAGCGGTAGCTCCCGTCTTCTGACGTCACTTGAGTCAGTTTCAACTCGTCTACAATATAATAATGATTCCTTAAGGACTTGAAATTACAAAAAAAAAATGGAAACCTTAAGAACGGTTTTTAAGATTTTACAAAATTTAAGTTCATTCCATGCGAATGGAAAGTGTGAGTCAACAAGTTTCTTGGTTGTAGAGCAGTGAATACAATGTTTAGGGTATATTAAAATTGACTAAGGCAGTGGATGATAATAATCTATTGTTGTTGGTATAATTGACAATATTTCATTTTTTTAACACTCATATATTGTAATTTTATTTGAAACTAGATCGAAAAATAGGATACCCGTATTTTAGATTTTTCCGATTTTCAATCATTTTCATATTTATTTTCGACTTTGAAGTTCTTTTTATTCCTAACAGACGTAAGTGCCAAATGACGTCATTTGTATGGCTAAACGGGTTCAACGATGAAATGACAGCGCGCGCGCCCCACCGCCTGCTGAGCTGTATGTGTACCAGTGTGTGCGGCGTCGCGTACCGGAGGTGAGCGTGACGGTGACGTCGGTGACGGCGGGGCGCACGTGCCCGCTCAGGGTGAGCGCGGGGCGCGCGCGCAGGCTGAGCGCGTGCGGCTGGCAGCGCGCGCGCCCCACCGCCTGCTGAGCTGTATGTGTACCAGTGTGTGCGGCGTCGCGTACCGGAGGTGAGCGTGACGGTGACGTCGGTGACGGCGGGGCGCACGTGCCCGCTCAGGGTGAGCGCGGGGCGCGCGCGCAGGCTGAGCGCGTGCGGCTGGCAGCGCGCGCGCCCCACCGCCTGCTGAGCTGTATGTGTACCAGTGTGTGCGGCGTCGCGTACCGGAGGTGAGCGTGACGGTGACGTCGGTGACGGCGGGGCGCACGTGCCCGCTCAGGGTGAGCGCGGGGCGCGCGCGCAGGCTGAGCGCGTGCGGCTGGCAGCGCGCGCGCCCCACCGCCTGCTGAGCTGTATGTGTACCAGTGTGTGCGGCGTCGCGTACCGGAGGTGAGCGTGACGGTGACGTCGGTGACGGCGGGGCGCACGTGCCCGCTCAGGGTGAGCGCGGGGCGCGCGCGCAGGCTGAGCGCGTGCGGCTGGCAGCGCGCGCGCCCCACCGCCTGCTGAGCTGTATGTGTACCAGTGTGTGCGGCGTCGCGTACCGGAGGTGAGCGTGACGGTGACGTCGGTGACGGCGGGGCGCACGTGCCCGCTCAGGGTGAGCGCGGGGCGCGCGCGCAGGCTGAGCGCGTGCGGCTGGCAGCGCGCGCGCCCCACCGCCTGCTGAGCTGTATGTGTACCAGTGTGTGCGGCGTCGCGTACCGGAGGTGAGCGTGACGGTGACGTCGGTGACGGCGGGGCGCACGTGCCCGCTCAGGGTGAGCGCGGGGCGCGCGCGCAGGCTGAGCGCGTGCGGCTGGCAGCGCGCGCGCCCCACCGCCTGCTGAGCTGTATGTGTACCAGTGTGTGCGGCGTCGCGTACCGGAGGTGAGCGTGACGGTGACGTCGGTGACGGCGGGGCGCACGTGCCCGCTCAGGGTGAGCGCGGGGCGCGCGCGCAGGCTGAGCGCGTGCGGCTGGCAGCGCGCGCGCCCCACCGCCTGCTGAGCTGTATGTGTACCAGTGTGTGCGGCGTCGCGTACCGGAGGTGAGCGTGACGGTGACGTCGGTGACGGCGGGGCGCACGTGCCCGCTCAGGGTGAGCGCGGGGCGCGCGCGCAGGCTGAGCGCGTGCGGCTGGCAGCGCGCGCGCCCCACCGCCTGCTGAGCTGTATGTGTACCAGTGTGTGCGGCGTCGCGTACCGGAGGTGAGCGTGACGGTGACGTCGGTGACGGCGGGGCGCACGTGCCCGCTCAGGGTGAGCGCGGGGCGCGCGCGCAGGCTGAGCGCGTGCGGCTGGCAGCGCGCGCGCCCCACCGCCTGCTGAGCTGTATGTGTACCAGTGTGTGCGGCGTCGCGTACCGGAGGTGAGCGTGACGGTGACGTCGGTGACGGCGGGGCGCACGTGCCCGCTCAGGGTGAGCGCGGGGCGCGCGCGCAGGCTGAGCGCGTGCGGCTGGCAGCGCGCGCGCCCCACCGCCTGCTGAGCTGTATGTGTACCAGTGTGTGCGGCGTCGCGTACCGGAGGTGAGCGTGACGGTGACGTCGGTGACGGCGGGGCGCACGTGCCCGCTCAGGGTGAGCGCGGGGCGCGCGCGCAGGCTGAGCGCGTGCGGCTGGCAGCGCGCGCGCCCCACCGCCTGCTGAGCTGTATGTGTACCAGTGTGTGCGGCGTCGCGTACCGGAGGTGAGCGTGACGGTGACGTCGGTGACGGCGGGGCGCACGTGCCCGCTCAGGGTGAGCGCGGGGCGCGCGCGCAGGCTGAGCGCGTGCGGCTGGCAGCGCGCGCGCCCCACCGCCTGCTGAGCTGTATGTGTACCAGTGTGTGCGGCGTCGCGTACCGGAGGTGAGCGTGACGGTGACGTCGGTGACGGCGGGGCGCACGTGCCCGCTCAGGGTGAGCGCGGGGCGCGCGCGCAGGCTGAGCGCGTGCGGCTGGCAGCGCGCGCGCCCCACCACCTGCTGCGGCGCGCGCGGCGACATCAGCAGCGACGACGACCACGCCGACACCACCGCCACTTCGCCCTGACGCACCACAACACCACATAAGTATTATCTACCGTTACACAAAAACTTCCTCATTAATCAAGTCCCAAGTATACATGATGTGACTAACGTCGGCCATGTAGAGCGTGTGCTCATATAGGTATCCGCCGGTGGGCTGTGCCAGCGGCGGCAGCGGCCCCACGTGCGCGGTGCCGCGGCCGTCCGAGTTGATGTGCAGCACCACGTCGTCCGCCGGCTCCGGTGACGTCACCTTGATCACCACCGCGTGCGCCGTCGCCACCAGGTACACCGTCTACAAAAAACACAACACAAGATGAGCAATAACTTTTAACAAAAAGTAAAACCGCCATCGAAAATTTGAAAAATAATGTTATTTGACTTGGTCAGATCTTTTGATTCCGACACCGACTTTCTCTATTTTTGCGGGTTTACTATTTCTTATTTTATTTCAACATCTTGAGTAGCGAGTATAATAACGTATACCTAGACGACGTTACACGTCGTCACGCGATGTCATTTTGATCAAAATTTTGTTATAATAAAAATTCTAAGTACTAGAAGTGCTACTAAGGAGAGCGTGAACGTGCGCCTCAGTTGAGAACAATCTCGGACTGGCGTTCAGGACCAGCTCCGGTTCCGAAACCGAGTGCTGCGCCCGCGTGTAACGTTGATGACACGTTTCAGAGACGTGGCCGACCGGGTACTACTCAGTGGAGATAAATTACACTCAGAACACACAAATATACAAATTTTATTGACAATAGGGTTGATTTTGATACAAGCTAAACACGAAGACAAAAACGAGTAGGGTGAGTTAAGCTCAGGGAGGGTTCGGCGGAGGCTTTGAGGCGAGGTCCGACCGGTAGAGGGCGGCACTTAACTCGGGCAGCTGGAGCAGGGCGAAGGAGGCCCGCGCGTCGTCTGCCGAGCTATTTATAGCGCCGCGCGGGGTGAGGCCTGAGCTGTGGGGGAGGAGCGGCGAGCGCGGACCATGTCACACGCGCACCAACATTCATTCGAGTGAGGAACGTTTACCCACCGTTAGGCGAGTGAGACAAGGCACTGCACTGGTACAGTAAGCTAGGCGGACAAGTTTGAGCCATATAATAATGACGTGACGTATTATTATTGTTTGCCTATTAGCCATGTAGTCTACGTTAACTAGTTTAAAGTTATTATTTTTTAAGTTTCAGGTTAAGTAATATAGGTTAAGGATTGTAATTATTGTATTATATTATTTTAAGTTATTGTTTAAATCAATGGAACGTTGATTAATAAGTATACAACGTTACATCAGATCTTTTTATGGGACCACCTCTGAAGACCGACCTGAGAATGATTATGATTGACGTCAGAATGACCTACCGATCAAAAAAGGAATCATCAAAATCGATTCATAATTGACGGAATAATCGCGTAACAAACAAAAAAAAACATACTTGAACCTCCTCCTTTTTGAAGTCGGTTAAACATTTTATATTTGCAAACCTTCCAAAGAAGTCTGGCCTTCGGAGATCAGACGGAAGTACGGAATTCATAACCACTACAACCATCCACCATGATAGGATCAACATATAAAAAAATGAGAAAAGCACTACATATATCCTCTTGAAAAACCACCCCCTGTGCAACACCTGTTAGAGCAAATCCCTGGAGAGAATGAGTGCGATACTCACAGTAGGTTCGAGTGTGGAAGTATCGACTTGCAGTTGTTCGGGCTGGAAGCGGTGGCAGCCGCGCGGCGTGAGCGTGTACAGTTCCGCTTCGGGCACGCACTGCTGACTGGCGCCCGCCGGCACTGACACCACGCCCCGCGACCTCGCGCTGCTGTACTCCACCTACAATAGTTTCTGTACTATTATAAACACTGCCAGATACTTGAGATACATGACTAACTATTCTGCAAATATAAACACACTAACAAGCAAATGAACCTATAATAAATAGCCATAGCTATTTATTAATGTTTATTTCACAAATTACCTAGGTATAATAATAATTATTATTTTTTTGGTATAATGCCCAAAAATATTGTGGTTATCGACACATCAGTATAAAACGATATAAATGCTTGATAAGCTTCCATGTATAAATCATCCATCAGCAGCACCATAGATGACACTATAGATATAATCTGGGTGTCTTTAAATCACGAGTGAATCGGTTTCTTCTAGGCAAGCGCGCTCCATCGTATATCGCAGTGTCGTTTAACATCAGGCGGACTGGCGGTCAAACGTAAGCCTATCAAGAATAAAAAAAGAGATGTGACTCACGTCGACTTCGTGCGTGGAGTGCAGTCGCAGCACGTAGCCGGTGTGCTCGAAGCTGGGCACCTCCGCGTGGTCCTGCGTCACGGCCACGTTGTGCCGCGCCTCCGCCCAGCACAGCGCTGAGCTCTCTACCGAGATCTCCACGCTGCCGGGGAGGATCTCCTCAAACGTGTACTTGCCGTCTGCACAATTAAGCATTTATAAAAACTATTGGGTATACTAATCTGGTTAAGGGATTAAAATATACACGATAACGGATAAAAAATAAATATTTACATTTTATACAGTCACAATATAATAACATTAGACAAGAAGGTACCTATGTGATATCATAGATTTTGCTACAACACTTACCCACAGCTACAGTAGACATCGGCTGCCCTACATAGCCGCCGTCGGCCGACAGAGGGCGCAGTGTCACAGGTATGTTGGCACAGGCAGCAGGGGATTTGCACTTCACTCGCCCGCTCAGTTTTCCCTTCAGCTGCGAAAATGTGATGCCATCTACTGGGGCATTGGTCACTGATACCTTTTGCGTGAGCGGATAGTATCTTGAAAAGAAATAAATATTGTTATGACTGGTGTGCAATTCTTTTCTTAGTAATTTTGTAAGCACGGCTGTAACTAGGGCTGTATCAGCAGTGCTTAGACACACAGGGCGCAGACCCTGAAGGGATGCAGAAATAACCAAACCAGTCCATTTATCAAAGGCGCAATTATAGAAACTCGCACTGAACGCATAAAAGGCTCAAAATGTATAAAGAAATAACTGACTGCAGTCCGTCCCTGTGCTCGTTGTCGGAGACGTCGACCCTCGCGGTGTAGAGGCCGGGCGGCAGGTAGGTGCACCAGGCGGGCGAGTCGGCCGCGGTGGGCACGCGGCGGGCGGCGGGCGCGGCGGCGGCGGCGGCGGCGGCGGCGGCGGCGGGCGCCAGCAGCACGGCGCGGCGGCTGGCCGGCGTCACGGCGCCGCACACGCGCCAGCGCGCCGCGATGCCCTGCGGCACCGACCGCGGCCCCGTCGGGCTCACCACGAGCTGTGTGTCCTCGAACTCACAGTGTTCTGGTACATACAAAATTAAATGTTGATGCCGTAACACAATGTATAATGAAACTGGTGTTTTTGAACTAATCTATTATGATAAAGACCTACATGACATTGTCTTTGTTACAAATCTTGTTAATCATTTCAATTTCAAAATCAGTTAGATTTTAACATTCTACTAAAATATGTCAACATATTTATAAAACACGTTTTCATAATAATATACATTAACCACACTTACCATGCTTGAATCCAAGTGTGTAAGTGGAAGGCTGTAAGTTGGGCAGTGTGAATTTACCAGTGGCATCACTCTTACCCACAGGCTTGCCATCCAAAAGCACACTGGCGCCTGACAAAGCTGGCCCTCCCCGTGACTTCACTACTGACCCCACTAATGTAAATCCTGTCACCTAAAGAGTAATGTAATGTTTCATTTAAATAATCCTCAATATACACATGACACAACAAACATTGAGAATGATCATTGATCACACTCATTTAAAGGTCATCATCAAAAATCTATCAACACAAACTGTCAAAACATATGTCATGATCCTATAGTAAGCTTGCATATGTTTCTGTACATTTAAAGATTATAATTTAGGCTGTATATAGGTAGTATTTACTTTAAAAGATAACCTGGAAAGATAAGAAATAAAGATAATTTTTGATAAATACAAATACATTATCAAACTTACCTCAAAAGCGTTCTTGATGAAAAGACTGTCATGTCTGACAGTGAAGAGTACACTTTCTGGTCTCACATTGTAACTAACAATTACTTGGCCAGGTGGTGTGGAAAGAGCCAGGAGTTTGTACTCTCCAGCAGGTACTAGCCCAAAGCTAAATTCTCCATTAGCATCTGTTATTAAGTGGCAGATAGGAGAACCTGGTACACCTTGGAGAAGGGCTGTCTTGCATCCCTCCACTCGGAATTTTAGAGTCTCCTGAAATTAACTTGTTTTAAGTATGTCTAGTTAAGTAACACTTTGAACCAGGTGGGGTCAGCCAGACTTTGGGTTATAGTCAGAGAGTGGATACTCGTAACTAAGTAATAGTAGGTTTATCTTCTTGTGATTTTTTTGCTTTTTCCATGCTAAGATTATAAAGTTATTTTAGTAAAGGAAAAATTCAATCGCAGGCAGGATTTGAACCTGCGTCTTCTGGTTTGATACACCAGATGCTGTGACCGCTAAGCCACTGCGAACCCCACCCGCCTGATCGAAATTTGTCTTCACATTCCTTTTCCACACTTTGTAATAGGAGGTTTGTCAATTAAAAGTATGCAATTTAGGAGGAGGTCATGACCGCCATGACCCCACCCCTCCATGGTACCCTTCCATACTGAAAATCAATGACAGTGAAACAGGGCAACATGATAATTCTGTCTTTTTGTGATTTTTTTTTGCATTTTCCATGCTAAGATTATAAAGTTATTTTAGTAAAGGAAAAATTCAATTGTGGGCAGGATTCGAACCTGTGTCTCCTGGTTAGGCTAAGTCACGGCGAGTCCCACCCACTTGATCGAAATTTGCTTTCACATTCAGAATTTACGTCATAAGGTGACGTTGGCGACATCTATTGAAAAGCAACTTACATTGCTCTTCAACCGATATGACTTACTTTACAGTTCGATATCGTACAATGCCACCTTACTTTTTAACTATCTTTTTGTGATTTTTTTGCATTTTCCATGCTAAGATTATATAGTTATTTTAGTAAAGGTGTATCTAACCAGGAGACACAGGTTCGAATCCTGCCCGCGATTGAATTTTTCCTTTAGTAAAATAACATGATAATTCTGGATAAAATCAGCACTAAACCGAGAAGAGCAAATATCACCATATTTATTTAATTTACACACAACATATCAATCATTATTGATGGATATGAACATATCAATATTGATGGTAGAGGACAAATAAAAAAAATACCTCTTTAGAATACAGCAACACATATAGGCCACTAATGGGACTGCCAAATGAGTTGACAGACCCTGACACATCATAGCCCCTGACAGCAAGCACACCAAATGGTAATGCAGTGTTGCCTTCCTTCACCTGCACCACAGCTTGGCCTGGGTCTAGCTTCCATCTAAATCAACATATTCTTATTTATTACAGAGCAATCACATTGTATCATAGGTAGGTAGGTAAGCATTGCCCAGGGTATGCCTATGTCTGATACGGACAGCAACTACTTTAAGATGGTACAAAGATTTCCTACAACTTTGCTAGGCTATATCACAAGGTTATGACTAAGAAAGTAGGTCAGTTGTCTCTTTGAATATTTTTTAAAGATTCTTGTATGAATTGATTGTCACTTTAATAAAGCAAGATGATTCATATTACATCAAAGTCATTATCTTACCGTGGATGAGACGCTTTCACAGTGTATTTTCCAGGAATGACAGGAGTGAAATGAAAATCCCCACCAACAGTAGTCACAGTATTCCGTACTTCTCCCTTGTCATTCACTAGTTGGACCGCTATTCCACTAGGACCTTGCTTCTGGCCCGCAGTAATCACACGCCCCGTTATGCCAAAACCATTGAAAGCGAAGTTAATATCTTGACCAGAAGAACATTGGTCTGTGACACCATCAACTGACAAATCCACTTGGGAAGGTTCGAAGCTCCAACCTGCTGGAGGATGGACCTTCAACACGTATTCCCCTTTCTCATACAGGGGCAGGAAGTAATAACCATTTGTAGGAGCGCATTCAGTCTTCTCCTTCAAACTGCCTTCTTTCGTGTAACTAAAAAACGCATTGACGAACGGATAAGTGAGGCTATTATTCAGTTATAACTTAACTAACAATACCTAGTGAAATAATAAATAATAGTGAATTAATTTTACAGTACCGAAAAGTACATGTATAGGTTAACTTACAGGCCGATTTCAATTTTCGAGAAATCCAAGCTAACATGACTTTTAACGAAACCTCCACATCCTAGAATATCATTTGCACTACATTTTTTACTTAATAATAACAAAAATAATGTTAAAAATATTCTACCGATGTAAGCAACCATCGCCATTGCTATAGAGCACAGACTAATAGGAAAGGAAAGACCAAAGAGTATATCACAGACTAATATGAGATACTAGTATGTGATGGCATTTAACATTTTTGGCAACACATGAACACAGACAGACTACTTAGAGATACTAGTAGTTAGTATTTTGGCAAAGAGTATAGTAGGTACATTGGCTTTGCATTGGTAGCATTGGCCGCCTCGCAATGGGGCAGTTTACATCAAATTCCAGGGCGCAAACGGTAAATTTAGCGATGTCCTCCGAGACCCCGAGACCTCCATCATACGCGCGGAGCCCACACAACCACCTCCGTCAGACACAGCGGCAGCAGGCAACCCACGTGACGCCTCAGAAGCAGGCGAGGAAACCACCGCGGAAGAGCCAAGAGCTCCAGGCGGGGGACGACCCCGGCGGCGTCATGTCACTGGACGTTGACCTGAGTGACATCATGTCGCCGGGTTTGGGCCCCGGGATGGACGAGATCGAGTCCGGGGATCTGTTCGCCGAGCTACAGCTTGGAGGTGATAAAGAGGAGACCATCAGCGATGGCATCCCCTTCGTCAGCCCTTAAAGTTATCCAAGCAAACCTCCACCACAGTCAAAACCGCGACGGCTCAATTGCGTAAGTGGTTGGAGGCACAACAAACGGCCATCGCTCTGATCCAAGAGCCATGGATCAGATATAGATAGATAGATAGGTTAGGTAGATAGCTACCACGCAACATGCCCAGACTCCACCGTGCCCAAGACGCCAGGCAAATAGCCATGGTGGGGTGCGGAACTAAAAACAAACGCAGGAAGGTAAGAAAGGCTCTGAACAGGGCAATGAACACACGAGCAGATGAGGATTGGAACGATTATAGGTCGGCCACATCCAGCTACAAGAAATTCATTCGATTCAGAAGCACCATGGGTTGGAGGAAATTCTGTAGCAATATTGAATCCTGCCAACAAGCAAACAGGGTAAGGAAATTACTAGCACAACAGAACATATCTGGTCCTGGTACTCTCCGGAAACCAGACGACACACTTACGATATCACCAGAAGAAACCCAGCGTGTCCTTATCGAGACACACTTCCCAGGGCGCGTTTTCTCACGGGAAGTAAACTGGCTGTGGCTAGATGCACCCATCACACCATCAGAATTTGATTGGCATTACTCACAACAGATAAACCTTGGAGAAACTTCACTGGGCCATTAGCAGCTTCCACCCCTTCAAGGCAGCAGGTTTGATGGAATCTTCCCCGCCCTAATGCAGTGGGGGGTTCTAAATGTTTGGATGGAGGATGGCTCAAAAGGTCATAATTATGGTCAATACTTTGATTTATTTTATTTAGTTCATCTATAAATCACAAATATTTCTATATTATTTATGTGGCTAGTGAAGTTCTAGCCTAGTTCGCCCTATTATATGACCTAAACATACCGGCGAACTGTTTGTGTATATTTGTACGCCTCTGCCTAACACTTCTGGGAATACAGGCGTGATGGTATGGGTACTTATTTTTAATAAGTATATTCTATTAAAAATATTATTCACTAAATATAGCACTGCCCACCACTTTGAAGAAAAAAATAACAAACAGCTTGCACACATCTATTAGAGTTTACGCCTTTACATATTTGCACTCCTTAAACATGTTATTTTATTGGAGTTTACAGTCTACACCTACAGGAATGCAAATTTAAACCAACATTTTAAAATATGTAATTGTAATTTTATTTGCTTCATTTCGATCATACAACCACTGGCTATCATAGTGACTGTCAACGGCCAAGTCACACAACATTAACTATAAATAATAAAGAAATCGCAGTAAGGAACCTTAGACTTGGCACGACTTTGTCTAGATTTCATTACTGTTTAGAGATAAACAAGCAGCTCCATCGAGACTTGACTAGTTTTTTATAGAATGTTTTTGATGGGATTTTACTTTCGAGCTAAACCCTTAACTAATAAATCCTTAACAAGCCAAAAACTTGGCGCAATCTGTGTAATTGGTCAAAATTGACATTTTACACTACTTTTAACTCCAATAATGATTTTTAAGCAATGGTTTTAGATAAAAATTGTGAATTTTGTTATTGTGGTTATTATAGACCTACAAACTGCGAAAAACCACTCGAAATTTGAATTTCGCGGGCACAGCGAAACGATCCGCCTTAAAAGAAACGGAAGCGTAATAAAACCATAAGCTTAATTAATTAATCAGTCTTAGGTTCATGTTTAACCGAACACTAGAGTTTTCTTTAAAATCGTGTATTTTCACATAATCTGTACTGTTACAGGTTATCTACATAAACCAAAATTTTTATATACACCATAAAACTTGTGGCTGTACCACAATCGTACTCGCAATGAAATGAAATGAAATGAAATTTCTTTTCTGAAAATTCTTTTTTATAGTTGTATTTTTTTCGAAACAATTCCTAACCAGCGACTTTTCACCGGTTTCTGTATTATCTTCACTCATTTTGAAAATAAAAGCTTGTATGAAAATAAACACTTAAATTATCTTCACTATCACTACATAGTATAAAATAAAGTCGCTGTCGCTGTCTGTCCGTCCCTATGTATGCTTAAATCTTTAAAACTACGCAACGGATTTTGAAGCGGTTTTTTTTAATAGATATAGTGATTCAAGAGGAAGGTTTTAAGCTATTTAACATTACGCTACGATTCTAATGAATGAGGTAACGCGGGTGAAACTGCGGGCGAGTCGCTAGTAATTTATAAGCACCGAATATTCACTCAACACATCAACACTGATAAATTAAAGTTGTTTTTGAGTAACAACTAAACTTTATTAATAATTACATTAGTACACAGATATGCGGAATCTGCCTTATTTTTATATGCGCTACAGAAAAACAGAAATCATAGAGTTGGTACATAGACATATACAACTATAATAAACCAAGCAGTTTATATATCTTAACAAACACAACACTAGTGCGTTAACTTGTAATACTCGAACAGGCATAAACTTGTTTGTCTTGGCGAGTGACTTGAGTGCATGTGAACTCGATTCGATAGTTTTTTCACTCTAATACGATTTTTTCCGTAGTGACTGGAGTCACTCGAATAAAATTGAACTCGAGTCGCATCACTAGATTTGAGTCAAGATGCCAAAATATTATAAAAAAAAAAATGTTACGAGGCCGAGCTAGCGGAGGAGCTAGAGATGACAGCTAAAACTTGCCGGAGCTTTATTTAATTACGAGTCGGAGTACGTTAAAAATACCACGAGGAAATAGTGGAGCCTGTTATTGTCCCACATAAAATACAAATGAGCTAGGAATTTCTGTTTATGCACAATAATGCTCCTTTCTATAAAGCGCGACTGGTGTCGACCGGTCTCCGAGACCACGATATTCAAGTTTTGCATTGGCCTGCACAATCGCCAGACTTAAATCCTATCAAGCATACCTGGAAATGGGACATGTTACAACCTGTGTTGTAGTCGTTTTAGATACCGCACACACAAACATGACAGTGTGTGTAAACCAGTGTTTGGACCGCGATCAGACATTTGATTATTGATAAGAGATGAATCGATCTGCAATTGGATCGTATGGATTTGATCTGATCGAAACATTGATTGGATTGTATGCCCACTTAGACCATCTATGTAGTAATTAATGTACTTCTTGTCGACTGTACATAAGATAGTTTTTAAAACATTATTTAGGTAGGCTAAAATCTTTGTGGTAGGTTGCTCAAAAATTAATAAAGCTATGCCCAGCTCTTATAATCAACTCTACCATAATTATTAAAAAATAATATTTAAAACAAACTAATCCTGATAATGTCTCATTTTACATTACAAAAACTCAATGCTGCTTTGTGCATATTTATTGAATGTTATACTCACATAAAACAGAGTAACATATAAAAACGGGGTGTGTAGAGCTTTACATTTAAAATATAATATAAAACAAAATAAGAAATAGACTTATAAATACATTTACTAAGTTAAAGACATTACAAGTTCATATTTCAGACTGATGGAATTTATGTAGCCACAGCAGTTTTGGTCTTGTTCTGTATAGGGAGGAACAATTTGAACTCTGCTGGTAGTTCATCTTCTGAATACAATCTATCTGAGAAGTATACTCTTCTGATTCTGCAATTTGCATGTATTTGTACCCTGAGAGTTTCTACATAATTAGTTCCATAAGCTCTTCGGGTGAAATCTGCCAAATTGAACTGGATTTGGTTCCAACCTTCATCAAGACGCATGGGCATTGTACAAATAAAGGGCTTCACCCGAGTCGTTGACTGATAGTTGCTAGCTCTGAATCTTCTTCGAACATTCTTGTCATCCAAAACCTATGAAGGATTTTGAGGTTAGAATAACTTTTTATAACCTATGATGAGTACTGAGAAGATAATTTTATTAGTTACAAGTTCCGAAATTGAATGCTCACCTGGACCTCAAACGTGAAGTACTTCTTCAGATTCTTTATTATCATAACCAAAAAAGGCAGCTTGATACCAAGCGTCTTTTTAGGATCAGCGGGACATGTAATATATGTAGTGCTAACATTGGTCCCAACTATTTCTAGCACTAGGCTTTGTATGTCGTTATCCGTGATCCTCTTTATGTGCCCATTTCGCACCTTTTTGTCCCAAATTTGTAAAGGTTTGCTGCCTATACTGTAAAGAATGGAAAGGAATCCGGACTGAAATGTGTTTTTGAACATTTCGCTCGAGCTTGCCCGTAACACACCATGTACTCTTACATTTATCAGACGATTAACAACAAAAGTTTGATCAATATATAACCCACATTTGCGGTTGCATTACAACATGACAGTTTGACAGTAAACACGGGAATTTTGAAAATGGCCATTGATTGGCCATGCGTTTGTTTTCAATGAGATAACCATAGCAACGATACGAAAAGTACGTTCCAACCGAGGCAGCTTCTTCCTTAACGTTGGTTCCTAAATCATAAAGAGTTGTATTGTTATGAAACAATATATGCATGTTTTATATTAATAACGAACAAATCAATTCATTTAGTGTAATTTTCTTCAAATAAACCTGCGAAATTGATTTATTTAACCGTAAGAATTGATAAACATATTGCCATAAATATAATGAATGTTTAGAAAGGAATGTTTGTAAAATTGACAGTTATCAATAGTTTATTTATCTGTGCTTGTCTGTCACAGTAAAAAAAAATCAAGCGGTGCATGTGCAGTGCTTGCGTATTTAGTTCTGTTCAAAAAAATATAGTTTGCGTTCATTTAATTTAGCATTTTATTCAAAATGTGTCAAGATAATATTGATAAGTGTTAATATAAGGATAATGAACCATTTTCTTTGTGTATCTAGTTGTTGATCCCAGAAAGTGATATAGCGAAAATGACGGAAATGTCGTCGAAAAGGTAAGATTACTTCATAGCATTTTAGCTTAATTTGTATGCTCTTAAATACTTTTATCTTAAATTACCTGACGAAGTTCGTGCAAATTATATAACAG
Organism: Acronicta aceris; assembly: GCA_910591435.1. Taxonomy (NCBI): domain Eukaryota; kingdom Metazoa; phylum Arthropoda; class Insecta; order Lepidoptera; family Noctuidae; genus Acronicta; species Acronicta aceris. The sequence goes on along the minus strand of OU342758.1, from coordinate 18,247,994 downwards.
TAAATTCAGCACCGCGTTGGCTATCCTTATAGCAGTATCCTTCCTTGATTGATGATCACTCTTTAACATGAGTTGAAATTATTATTAGATGGTACATAGGTACATTTATAGTAGCACTAGTAGGGCTTTCGATTCTACACATATTTATACTGCCATGGATAATTTAATAAAGATTTCGTAAAATGTAAATGTAATACAAATACAAATATGTACTATAAAAACTTGTTTACTGACTTCTGTCAATATTTCAAAAAGAGAACTATTTTAATTTCATACCTTGTTATTTTTAAACCAAAGACAACATTTATCATATTAAATGGTATATACTTTCAAGTTTTTATATACCTACCTAAACAATTTAAAAATGCACTTAAAACATTTTTTTTTAATTTTACTTATTTCTTGTTTTCTGAGAGTTCAAAACATAATCATGGTGGTTTTGTTGAAAAACTTACCTTTACCAGATGTGTAGGTTATATAAGTAATAAGGAGGAGAAATAGAATAAGTAGTCAAAATTATGGGTAAGTACAAATTAAACCTAAACCAGAGGTTCCCAATATTTTTCAGTCTGTGGCGCACAGATGTTTATGTTTATATTTTGATTCGGCACCCTAACCTATCTCACTGGTTTAAATAGATAGGTCCAATGATACTAGTTAATCACTACATGGAACTATTCTTCATTTCTTATGGTGCATGCGTCTCACACTTTGGGAACCCCTGACCTAAATAGTTATTTTAAGTGGTTTATTATCACTTTCATAATCATTCAAATAAATAGGTATAAGGATAATGTGTCATAATTATTTAAACGTACCAACAAATCATCACACTAATTAACATTAACAAATTAACTGGCCAATGTCTGGGAGATATTTAGGAAAATCTAATTAAATAAGCCAAAGAAATTATCTTTAGAATTTTGGTTTGTCTGATTGTGTGTGTGTATGTTTGTATATGCATCACACAAAAACTACTGTACAAAATTGGATAAAGATTTCACAGTTGTCTTGCTGGAGATCTTCTCATTCATTTTTATTTATACTCAATAGGTAGGTACTGTATTGCATTCATATCATCATTTTCATATAATTTCTATAAATAAAAATGAATGTTTGCCCTTACATTACACAAAAAAATACAGATAGTGTTACTTATAACTTGATAGGTTGTGCAATATCAATAGTAATTTTTTTTTATACCACTATGATGGTAAACAAGCATACGGCCCACCTGATGATAAGTGGTTACCATAGCCTATGGACGCTTGCAACACCAGGGGTGTCACTCGCGTTACCGACCCTAATAGTTAGTTTAGCAATTTGTAAAACAGTTAATTAATTGGACCACAGACAAAAGAATAAGGACCATGGGTTTTATCTACACAAACCGACAGACGCACTTCCGTCGATACGGACGAATGCCAAAGTCCTTCCATATAGTCGCCGCGCGAGTGATCCCTCGATACCTACGTAGGTACAGAATAATTTACGGACCAGTAGTAGGTATACATTCATAGATGGCTAATGAAGAATTATTTACAGGGTAAATAATAATTATCAAATATCACGGTAAATAATAATATTATTTACGGGGTAAATAATAATTGTCGTATAAGGGTGAATCGAAAATCGGTAATTTGTGAACCGAATCCTGCGATCGGAAAAATTGTTTGACCTTACATGGCCTCCACTTTAGGTAGTCATCATCATCAACTTAGGCTAACGTGATTGTCTGGATGAAGTTCGTTCGCATCGTGAAGAGGTATACCCTATTATAGAAACGAATCAGTATCTAAGCGACAAGGCCTATTCAGAAATACAAAGTTCATAATGAACACTAGTATTCATAAAATACACAATATGATTGCACATAGCGTCCTCATGCGCCGTTGACCGGTTTTTAACGTTCCCGATTGAATCGTAAGTGGCGGAATGCATGCGAGCAGCCATAAAAGGAGAGGACACAATCACGCCGATTAAACTCAGACATTGTAACTTGCGAAAACATCTTTGTTGGCTGGTATTCTTGAACTGTACGGTGTACCTACCTATAAACTTCAGGAGCCACTTTTGTTTTCTCATACAACGCTAGAGCCAAATCCAATCAAAACAACAAGCCAATACTATAAAAATAAACGGAGTCATTAATGCAACTGCACTTACCTGCAAGTTAAACATGTATCTTAAGACTGGTTCATGAGTTACTTTCTCTGCTCGTACATGAGAGTCGAGCCACAATTTGCAATAACAATAAATACAGAGTTTTACCCGCGGCCCGTTTGTTTCCATTTTATTTTGTACTTAATGAATGGGTTGAAAAGGCTCCACTTCGATTTTGCTCCGCTCGAGTTCGCTGAACCCACCAGATATCTGCAGGATTATTCTGCTGTATTATGCACTCATTAAAGTTATGAGAATCCGAATAAACTATGTGAAAAACGTATTTTACTTATAATTTTATTCATGAATCGGTCCAAATAGGTATTTGACGGGCGTACAATAGTTAGTAAATAAAAAACAAAGGAACCCAAAATATAACTTTACCCCCATAAATACGTCAGACATTAAAACCGAAATACTCTTGAACCTCACAATATGCCGAACACTTGTCATATAAACGCGAATTTGTTACTCGTTTATACCATACATGAGACCTTAACAAAACATTTTTTTTTTTAATTCAAAGACATCAAAGTAGACGAGATCAACATCGGAAAATATGTATCTTGTAAATAAATTAAAAGTAACATATCAGGAACAGAGGGAGTAATAGAAATTGCTACCTAATAACATAACAACATGTTGCAGTTAGCTTCGCAGACCAGTTTAACCATAAACCAGAAGCACGGATTACTAACGATTCAATTTCTTAAGCTTCGCTGTACCTGAATTTTAGTTTATACGGAATAGTGCTAGAGAATTTTCATGCGCGGGAAATTTGCGTAGCGCTGCCATTGTCCTCACTTTTTATTCACGAAACAATCTAGATAAAACGCGGGTCTCATTTGGATACGGTATTGTTTGTGATTCCGTAATTTTCCCATAATCGAGCAGAACTGGAGTTCATTGAACATTATAAGACACAAACCAGTAAATAGTCTTTCGCAACGTTGGTATAACAGAAATAAAAAATATTGGGTTTTGCTACTCTCAAGTCAATCCTCCCTTCAACACAAACGTAAACATGAGCTGATAAACATTACCTTATCAAAAGTGTGACATGCCAGCTTTCTATCATCGTTATTTTTAATTCCATACACGAATATTGATTGAGGGTTATTTAAAAGGACCCCTGTTTGATGGTCGAAGCTTTACCGACTCTGGAGTACTCTGGACAGGTATTCTGCATTATTAATGGCACCGCGTATTGGCCAGGGCAATTGAATGCCTTGCCGTGAGTCAGCAAAAGGAACATCAATGTCTCCGTAGCCTAGATTGCTAGCCATTGTTGTGGGTCGATTCAATTTATAACTTAGGGACGATTTTTCCATCGCCATATAACTTTTAACTCAGGAATAAAATTGACGTTTGACAGATTTTGTATAGAAAAACTATACTTAAAAGAATCTAATTTATTCCTATGTTTTAGTCTAAAAATTTAGTCCTAATTCCTAAGTTATCTAGCGATGAAAAAATCTGCCCTAAATCAACCCTTTTGAGTTTACAGCTATTTTCCTTAGCTATGAAGTCTTTCTAAGAGTTGCTATTATTTGCGTTTGTCTGAGCGTATCAGCATAATTCTAATATGTATGTACCTATAAGAAATATAATTATAATAACACAGCATCCTTATTTTCATAAAACTCTGTTGGAAATCGGAACAAACACAATTTTGTGAACCAAATTAGATTTAAAACAACTTCCGTTTATATTACACGGCTGGAATAAGTAGGTAGGTATACGTTCATTAAAATGGAACATAGCTGAATATACCTTTAATACATCTTACCGTACTACCACTATACGACTAACATACTATTTAAGTATTATTACATTATGCGTACAATTTGAAACATTAATAAATAGTTACTAACATAATTTTCATCGTACAAAACTTGTGCTTTTAACCTGTAGATCTTATAAATATAATTTCGCAATAATATTCTGTTTTCAGCCCTCGTTGAACTGTAAAGTATGCTATTCATCAAATGCATTAAAACGTTTATTTTACTGGTCCGCTTGCAAAACTGGTTCACGTGCGAATAGTTGGCGATTCGCGTGGGGGTATATCGAAAAGCGGGATTATGAACGGCTTTATTTGTTCAGTTTCTGGGTCGTCGATCTTGGCTGACCTGTCTCGTTTCAACAAGAAAGTGACTGCTGTTCTTACGCGCGTTTCATGTTTGCACTGAAAATAATAACCACCTGGATATTATTATTTAAATGATGATATTTAACTGTAAAACTCAATCCATTCTATTGAACAAATTGGAACATATCAGTAATATCAGTGTTATAAGCGTGGAGTCAATTAAATTAATAAAAACTCAGGGCCGCGTAATAGGCTCGTATCGGTAGACAGTTTGTCTTCACTCAGTTCATTGCTCGATGAATTGCAGTCGCAAAAATATCACTAACGGAAACTGAAATGTGACAAACATGAGCAGTATGCCATACGGTGACGCGGTGACATTTTGGCATGAATATATGATACTCTTTATACCTACCTACGAATACTGCAAATTATATACCAATTAGAGCATACGAAGTAATTTGTGCCACCTTTCAGACGTCTGTCTTCCGTGACCGCTCACGAGACGCGTTTTCTATGGTTTTCTTTCAGGCATTTAACGCCAGCATTAAAATAAGCTCTTTAAACTATTTCACGCTCCAGCTAATTCGAGTCGGATATGCCAGGAAGAAACAGATGAAATATCAAAACGACAAACAAAATCTAAAGAACTCGGTAACTGTCCATTGTAAAACAAACGTGGGATCCTATACTATCAAATCGAGCGAAGGAGGAAGACGAATGAGGAAATAATAGTAACAACAGTACATATTACAGTAATTCCGACTAATGAACGTTAACTGTATTCCAATAAAAAGGTCATAGAGTCGATGTAACGAGCAGGATCTCCGTATTATTTATAGACAGACCAACACGCGGTTTTATTTATCTGGAGCCGCCCACCCGACCGACTCGGGCCTGTCAACTGAACGCGACATCTAAAAAACTTAATGTTGTGATGTGATTTATGTGCTTTCGTCTTATTTTATGGGAAGCGTTGTATTATGATTCAAAAATAGTAAATGCTATATTAGATCAATATATGGAATTTTATTCATAATTGGCTAAATTACTCCTCTGTAAGGCAGAAACCAGGTTTGGTCCATTTCATATTACCTAACCTTTTGGTGAGTTCGTTAAAGCTAACTGCTAATGAGCCCTTCAATTCACAGGTACCAGTGCTCAAACAAAGCAATGATAATCAAGTGACCTAATTCCCTTTCCTATGTGAAACATCTTTTGTTCAAGGTGTTCCTTTTGTACCTAGTGTTTTTGTTTGAACTCCTGTAAAATACAGATTACAACACTTAGGTCCCGTCTGACCAGTCAGTGCAAGATCAGTTGAACTTGGACCGTTGGCTTGTTGTGGAACATAACATCAAAAGCAAGCAGTCACGTAAAAGCTGTCGCAGAGAACAGACGCGCTGTCGCCCGCCTCCTTGACAATTTTAGCCTGAAAAGGATACGTGTGTTTATTTCGGGACCAAATTCTTGTTGATCGCTTTTGGATGGTTGCCGTGGACTTGCTTGGTTACGTAAATTTGTGGGAAGTGCGTGTGTGTACTTGGCTTCAGATTCACTGATGAAAGCTCAAGTTTAATGTACTAAAGTTTTAGATACTCCCGATGGTTCGAGTCTAAACAACGATTAATTTCAAAAGATAACTCTATCTAGTGTACGCCACATGGGCCGTAACCCCATTTTATAGATAGAAGCGTGGTGACTGTTTACACGATAAATAAACTTTCGGTCGTGTTTGTGTATCGATGTTTTTTACTGGAACAGCAGTGCCTACGTCAGGATTTTGTGAAAATATTAATATTTTGAATAAATAATGTTTGAATGAGTGCAAGGTGTATTGAAAGATACACTATCAGGAACGATATAGTTAAACCTGGTAACTTAAGTGGATTTGTGAAAATGCTTCAATTATGGTAAAGATGCGAGCCCCTCATGGATAGTGAGGGTAGACTGGTGTTTTGGAAGAGCGGTGTATGGGAGGGGGGAGCCCCTACTCTTAGCTGCAACACCTGTAAGAAACGACGCGCTGACAGAATGAGCGCCAACGAAACGCAACGCCCCCAGGGGTGAGTATAGAATTGTTTCACATCACTTAAATAATGTGTACCTATACTTTCTTGCGCCAAGATTGTAACGAATACACAAATTACACGCACTATTTGATGAGGATAAAATGCTGTCCAGCCGTACTAATTACCAATGTACTAAGTATAGAAATGATGAATTATTGTAGGAAACTAAAAGTCTGTGCCAAATAGTTTTCAAGCCGTACGGAAAACGGATTCGTAGTTTGATATCTCAATTCTGTTCAATTTAGAAGATCTATGAAACAAAGCATTTTTTATAGTACTTATGTTGCAAAAAAGTGGACAACCCACCTAATGGTAGCTAAATGGCGAGTTACAGCTTAAGAAGACCAGTCACGCCTGTTCGAATTTCTTCGGGAAATAGTTATTTTGCCTCCATACAGACATAGATTTACGAACTGTTGATTGTATACAAAACAGTTCAGCCAGCACCACACAGTCTGCGCGATTCGCTCCTGTCAAGCTTATTATTGGAATCAAAAATAAACATCGCAAGCATTCTACGTCCCCATACAATAACATTCCTTTGCAACTGGCTCCTGAGTTCGTACAGATTTAGTAAACTTAGTTGCTGTTACTTACATAGATTTGATGCTATGAGCCTGCTTCCTGGCGGTCACATACGTAGACCTCCCATATTGTTCTCAGTCAATGCCTGTAACAGAGCAAAAACTTACCTTGATGAACTGCAGTTGTATGATGTTAACATCTAAGATTCTAGTTTTGAGGGATCTGTGAATAGATTAGACGCGAAAATTCGGGATCAAAGTAATTTTAAAACTCGGAATCTCTGCCCTTAAGGTCCGTGTTTTCTATTTTGCTAAAAGCTCTTGATAAAGAGCTTCTGTATATTGGCCCGACATCACATGTAAATAATGCCAATTCTCCGTACTTAAAACCCAAATTATCCAGATTACTCTGGCAATTAAAGTGCTTTACACGAAATACCAAGTCTGCACAGTGTTTGTACGCAAATAGATCGTTATTTTGATCAAATTCACAGCATTGTGAACTTATTTTCTCCTTGTTGCATAGCCTTAAGGGAAAATAATATTTGCATGAATCACCGTTCCTTGCGAATAGCTTCGGAACCTGTTTTCCTTATGCGGACCGTGCAGCCAATTTTTAATATCGCACGTACGATACTGTTGTGTTGACTTATTATTGGTTTAATATTGTTAATTGAGAACAATGGAACAAAGGCTACTCGTTATCTCCCTTTGTATAAGTTTTGACATTGTCAGATTAGGTAACATTTGACGTTGAAGTGGTGGGATAAGTAAATCACGTAGATGAAAAGAATGATTTCCGTGGTAATTACTTTTTGCTGACCTTGTTCACATGCGGTCTTTTTACGAATAACGGCGCTAAAAAAGACACAATTAACAGTTTTATGAAATCAATTCATATTAAGAACCCATTGCAGCTCCTTAGCAATTATCTTCTTCTATCTAATAAAAGAAGAACCTAACTTACTGACGTATCAACGCACAGCCGAAACTACAGGAGCTAGATTCCTGCAAGTTTGCACTTTGGTTTCCTTTTGCACTGTAGACGAGCACTAAGAAAGCATTTTTGGAAATTCAACCCATAAGGTTGTGAAAAGGGGGGTGAAAGTTTGTATGAAAGTCCGTCATTTTTTAGCGGGTGAAACCGCAGGGTACAGCAAGTCTAATATATGATTCATCGGCCTTTTTAGCCCTGATGGCTGATGAACATAAAAAAAATTAGATACTATTCTGAAAAACTAATGAAGTTTGTTAAACCCAACTCGTAGTTTTGGAACAAGGCCAGTAATATTATCTTCATTTCCGTAAAATCTACAAACTTACTTCAGCGGTTTCACAGCTCATAAAGGTTACCTTCCTTTATGATACACCAAGTTTGCAATATGAAAGTCAGTTACCTACCCCATAGTATTACCGCGTGACCAATGTGATCATCCTACATAGTTGGCAACAAAAACGCTTAAGAACTAGATACGCTGAAGGTTTATTTTTTACTGTGTCAGCAATACACATGAACGTTAATTATTTAAAAAACAGTTATACCTTTACCTTTGAATGATTACATCTTCGGATACATTCAAATCTTTGTTCCAGGCTTTTTCATAAAACCAATCCTCTTTTAAAAGGTCGGCATCGGCGGTCACGCATTTGTAACTCCTCTGGTGTTGCGATTGTCCATGGGCGGCGGTAATCGCTTACCATCAGGTGATCCGTCTGCTCGTTTGCCCTCCTATCCCATAAAAAAAAAGTTAAAAAGGCTACAATGCCACTAAGTATAATTATATATATTTACTCTTGGTCTAATTTAGAAGTTAAGTTTTATTAACTTTTACTAAAGCACTCATTGGCTCCAACCATATCTTCGGATCTTAAGTCTCCATAAGAATTCTGGAAATAACATTAGTTTCAGACACTGAAAATCAAGCACTGCACTGACTGATACTTTAATTACATTACATAATTACAGTTATGGTAATTAATGTTTATATAAACATGCGGTGTTTGGGCATCTGTGTAAATATTACTAATGAGATGGGAATGATTAGTTTACATTGTGTAATCAATATCAAAGAGGTTTGCTCCATCATCCATTAGTTACAAAAATATTCTAGAACAAGTGTTTGGAATGGAAATGGTTATTGGAATCGTGAAATATCTCCGGGAACCTTTCTCCAGTAAACTTTACATTTTAATTTAGCAAGTAATGAACAAAGTAACTATGGTCTTATATATTCCAAGGTGGTATAAATTTAAGGAATCCTACCAGGATAATGACTAGCCCGCTAATTGACTGCGCCATCAGGCATGTTGGACATTTGGGAATGTAACTACGACCTCAACACTTTCCTGCATTTGCACGTATATGGATGGAGTTTATAATAGCTTTGTGTATCTGTTTATATTTTTTCCTTATAACCATGAGTAACATAAGCATTGTCAAAACCACCAGAAATTGATTCAAGAAGTCGTAACTTTCTTTCGTGTTACTTACTCACAGCATTTGAACTAAGTTATTACCTAAATCCTAAATTCTGTTTTTATCGTGTATCGTATCATCCATAGATCGAACAAAACAAAGGCAGCAATTAATGGCAGCTGATATATATAATAAACAATGATCACCACGTATGTTTTGTACCTATATAATAATTATGTTGTGTTCCAATCTGTAACCTCCATGCAAATATGCTTCCTGTAGTAAAGAATCACCACGATTGTATTCGAATATGGGGTCGGCGGATATATCAGGTGTTACTCATCGTAGTAAATGCTTGGCATACTTATTCATGTTACGTAGAAACTCGAGTTTATAATTATTATTATATTGAAGACTTCCCCTCTGTTTCTCTGTACTGATTAGTTTATAAATCATTCCGACAATTGACACACTTTAAACTTAATACTATGTACCATTCATTGATTTATTTTGCTGTCATATTTATCTTACTACTTATGGCATTAAAAACCCCGCCTGAACTGTACCAGCAATATGTGTACCAAGAAAAGTCACCGGAAGCTATTTGCGACGTCAAACAGAAATAAACCGGTACCTTCACCTTTCATCTAGCTCTGCTTCCCGAGCCAACATTCCTAGAAGAGCCAGTAGTGCAGCTAGAAACACTTTGGATAACATACATAATGAGATACATTAAATGGATACAGTAAGAGGGCCTATCTCAATTGAAATTGGACCCGAGAACCAGTCGAGTCAAATGTCATGTCTATCATCGACCTCAAGTTATCATTCCATCTATTCATGTGCTGTAACATTCTGGCGCGTCATAAAGCCCGTATGTCTGTCCACCTGCAACATAAATATTGCCTATAAATCATCAAAAAGCATTATAATTAGCGTGCGTCGCGTATTGCAACCCCGTTTTAGTTTTAATCACTTCAGTCTGCCGAGTTTTTGGTTGTATGTGTTTGTGGATCATATCGATCGTAAATTTTCGGTGGGAGTAGGGACTAGTTAATAGAGTTTGAATCCTGGGGTAACGTAGGTAATATTTAGCTTGAACCTTTAATGGTTCCTTATTATCTTCTCTTTTGTAGAAGATTGCCGGCGTTGCCATTTCTCTTGAAATGGTTCATGTTCATGTGTCTTTTAAAGGTATCCTTTATTCATTGTTTTTTTTTTTAAACGTTGCCCCACACTAGGATTTTCTCCTGTATCGTGGGTGCGTTTACAAACACAAATTCTCACAAACACAAACACCCAGACCCGGAACAACTACCTGCAGATCATACAAATATTTGCTCCGTGTGGGGATCGAACCCACAACACGTTGCGCAGAAGCCGATCGCTCAGCCGCTACGCCAAACGTGTCGTCAAATTGAGAATTGAAAATCATGTTGAGTCGTCCCTTATGATCAGCCAGCCCTATTCCCAGTATCTATGTAATTCACAATTTACAACATAATTGCGTCAAGTCATTCAACTAAAGTACCTACAACCTTTCAGAATTTTCTGAAGGATTGGTAAACATGATGTCATAGATGAAAAAATATTTACAGTAACGTGTCCGTTTGCGGTCACGTTTCAAATAATATGAGTGCGCGTTGATTTAAATCGAATTAAATTGTAGGCTATTTGCAAATGTTCCTTGTGATACTTCACGGAAATTGTATCCTGTTAAAGATGATGTAGGTCAGTTTTTCAGACATATCAGTAGTAAATTCCCCGCCACAAAATATTTTCTAGCCTCAGACTAGTGTTAGTCCAGTTTCTAGTCTATGTTTTCTAGTCTACATAGATTAGAAACTGGGCTAAAAGTTGTCTGAGGCGAGGATGTTTTTTAACAATTCTTTACCGTCTAGAATTCTAGAGGATGCAGTAGGGTTTTCAGGTCAATACGAATATCATAGCTGGATATGTCGACTACTTCGGTGGTAGTTACCGATAGGCACTATAATTATACTGTACCTATACCCAATGCACCATTAATTTGTAGATTCGCTTCGGCGGATAGTAAAATAGTTCTCAGGAAACTTATTCTTAGCAGAGTGTTACAGGGCAATTACTGAGACGGTCTCTTGACCTTTAAACAATAAACAAACATGTTATTTTCATCTTTAGAATGCTTTGCGTGTTATTTCTTCCCAGAATTTTATGAGTAGGTAGAAGGATTTAAAATTTTCTGCATATATTAAATTTTTAAGCATTTGTCTCGCTTTATTCATAGATACATACCTAGATCCTGCTTTAATTATATATTTGGTATTAATTTCCTTCCTTCCGTTTATTATTTTGAATTCTGTTGCCTACGATTTTGAGGTAAAAAGTGATTTATGTCCTCAAATGTCCAATTAGGTTTAAGCGTGAAAAAGTAACCAACAAACACACATTCAGTGTTATTTTCGCATTTATAATATCAGGCATTTGGATGTGTCATCATTACTCATCATTTATCTGCAGAATTCTGCTATAGGAATAGTCTTATCGACTTCGTGTTTCTTCTTGTAGGTATTGAGAACTGTGTGAACGTCTTCTTCATGGTGTGGCATAATAACATATTTCTTTACACTGGCAACACAACACCATTCTGAGATTTTGTAAAATTTGCAACTTGTTCTCATTACCAAATCAAATGTTCTGTTCTCATTACCAAAGTACGACAAATAGTTATTCGCTTTGCAATTGCAATACCAAATTTTCAAAGCTGCGACGAGATAGGAAGGTTTGACACAATAAAGATTGTTTTGTATTGAAGGAGCCAGTGCAGGCGCAAGATCGTAATTGGGTACAGCACACATCGCATATGCAACGTTATCGGGCGCGTATGTGATTATAACGTAGTTTGTAATGGACAACGTCAACAGCATGTGCAGCGTGCAGGCCACACCCATGTTTGATAAAAGTTCGTTAGCATTGTCTCGCTTGATTGTTACATTTATTTTGTTATTAACTTCGTTCATGTTATGTTGATTGATAAGTGGGCAACTCATTAAGATATGATTAGTCCGTAGTGTTCCTGTTCGTGGGTAATAATTTGTCCACGCTGTCACATTTATGTTGAACTTTGGCTTAAAATGTATAAATGTTTGTTGAAGTTATAATTAGATATGAAATAAAAACTAATAACAATAATTTACAGAGTTTCGAGTTAAATTAAACCAATAACTAGTCGCCGTTAGTTCGTTCGTTAGTCGCTATTTAGGTCCTATGTAGTAGAAGACAAGCCTATTGTCATTACCATGCACAAATCCCAAACTCGGAACTGCTACTGAGAATTTCATAGACAAACCAATAGTAAGGTTTTTCTTAGAAAGACCTAGGAATCGAGCCCAGCAGTAAAATTTGCGCTTTGGGTCAGGTTATTGAGGTAGTTAGTACTTTAGTAGTTAGAAATAACAAATCACTAGTCACTAAATGAAAATACAATAATTAATCTTCCTACGTGTCAGGTTAATAAACAGACGAATTCGAATATACTCAGAACCATCTTTTTAATTATTGCTAAAGTCCAGATGTTGATATTACCAGGCGAACTGTTGACTTGAGACTTGAGGTGATAATGTGTGTTTTGTTGTTTGTTTCAGTGAACTGAAGAAGCTCTCTGAGGAGAGCTTGACGCGGCAGCCCGAGGAGGTGTTCGACATCATATGCAAGCTCGGCGAAGGGTCCTATGGTAGCGTATACAAGGTAACAGATGATGACTTGTAGTGTTAGCACTTGATTAGTACGCGAACCATAGATTTTAGGTTCTAGGAAGGTACTTATTCCAAAACGCTTAATAAACGCACATTTATAGTGTAAATATAGTCTGTTATAGACACGTGCACTGTCTATATATTACGATCAAAAAATGTGTCATACGAGCAGTTCATGTTTTTTTTTATGGGATAGGAGGGCAAACGAGCCTACGGATCGCCTGATGGTAAGCGATCACGCCGCCCATGGACACCCGCAACACCAGAGGAGTCACGAGTGCGTTGCCGACCTTTTAAAAGGGGATTGGGCCTCCGGTAACCTCACTCACTCGGCGAAACACAACGCAAGCGATGTTTAACGCCGGTCTTCTGTGAGGCCGTGGTATCACTCCGGTCGAGCCGGCCCATTCGTGCCGAAGCATGGCTCTCCCACGAACAACTCATGTAAAATCAGGTGAAAATTTTATTTGGCGGTCTACCGGAAGGGTCTTTACAGTCGGCTCCCGAAGATAAGATCGGGTCGAGATGCAACATATCGTATAGTACCCCCGAGATAACAATGCGCTTCTGAAGTTACCCGTTGCGAACAGCCGGACATCTCAAGTAACTTAATTAAGTGTTCTTAGGAAAAATATCGAAATCAGTAAGGACAATAATCACAAATGCGAAACAATTACGACTCCAGCTGTCTTTACAGCGAATTTTCATATTAAAATTTACCACGGCAAAAGCATTTGCTGATAACTTGCACTGTATTCAAAAATTATATCATACATTTTGTATGAAACACAACAAGTTAGCCTCACCGGGAGTTAGTTCTGCATTTCGACAGGCGGGGGCCCGGAGCGCTTCTTGTATAGTGCGCGAGGCTCTTGCATCGGTCGACATGAGCCGCGTTGGAGTGAGACTGCGAGTATAGAACCTCGCGTTTGCTCGTACGTGTCGGCACAGGCACGTGTACGCGCACGTTCACCAATGTGCCGCTTGAAGTTGAGATACGTTCGAGTGGCAGTACCGCCAGTAAGCCAACATGGATGAAGATCTAATCGAAGCTGTCCGAAGCGAACAATGTCTATATGATGTTAAGCACCCAGACTACGTGAACGTTAAATTGAAAGCTTCTATTTGGAAACGAATCGCAAAGGCCCTTAATTTTAAGGATGGTAAGTAGTAGATTTTTGTTTACTCAATGTTGTGTCTGAAGGTGACGCACTATAGCGCCATCTGCTATTGTTTGATGTAAAATGAGTGCGCTTCGACAAGGTTTCATAGATGTCACTAGTCTCCAGCCAGGTGGTGTGCAACCTGTGACTAACCTTCTAAACGATAATTTATTGTAGATGATACAAAAACCTAAACTTCAAATTTTGAGAATAATTCTCCAAAGGGGTTCGACGATGATGATTTACATGTTCTCAAAACCAGCATTTTGCGCGTTGGTTTTCTCAAATCCTATTAGTCCTTTAATATTATTCTAATTAATTGTATATTGGTTAAATATTCAATTGAAAAACGATTTGCGATATGTAGGTACTATTGTTGAAATTGGTTTACTAAAGGAAAATTCAGATTTCAAACTTTATTCTTTGGAATGATTTAAAAGTCAAAAGATTTAAGATACTTATGTAACAATTTTAATGATGGAATATCAATTTTATTGCAGGAAATGAAGCCAAGAGAACTTGGGAAAAGTTGAGAAACAACCATAGAGATGCACTTCGTCGCCAAAAAAAGAACACACCTAAGGGCTCGGGGACTGTTAACATAAAGTCATGGCGTTATCAGGACCGTATGGCTTTCTTAATTCCGCACATGGCAAATAGGATAAGTAACCCTACTATTAATGAAGAAATAGAAATCGACGAAACATCACATAATTATTCGGATAATCAAGAGATTGGCATTCAAGAAGTCCACATCAGCAATGAAGACACAGATGAATTATCTGAATCATCGCATGTACTAAGTGATCATAAAAGACGGCGTAAAGAGTACACGTTACATGAGTTAGATAATAAAACGTTAGAGGAATATCAAGAAAGTGTAGCGTACGGGCAGCCCAAGCAGGGGCGCTTATCTCGTGACACAACTAATGATTTCACTATTAGTAATGTAAAAAATGATCCCCTTTTTCACTTTTTCATGAGTATATACGAAACTACAAAAAGATTGCCGCCATTATCGCAACTTACTATAAAAACAGACATATTCTCAGTAGTGTCACGGGAAGAATCTCAATACTTAATGAAGTATTCGTCTCCTCCACAGTCTAGCACTACCTCAGAGGAGAGACAGACACGCACTACACATATAAGTGATACAGAAAAATAATACTGTACGTCATGTAAAATACAGAACTAGAATTTATGTAATATTCTACATAAATCTTTACAATGACACAGGCATGCAAACTGATGTTTAGAATTTATTGTACAAATGAGGCATTTTTTCAAATCTACTGGTAAAAGCCTTAAAATGTTTGAATGCAATGGTTCTTTCTTTATATCAATTACATACCTTATGCAATTGTTCTAATAAATTCAATTTAAGAAAACAATGTTTTTTTTCTTGACTGAATATCTTTCAAAACCAACAAATCCTTAATCTTTCTAAAATATTAATAAATTAATTCATGTAGTAATTCACGTGTGTTTCACGTGGGAGAGCCATGCTTCGGCACGAATGGGCCGGCTCGACCGGAGTGATACCACGGCCTCACAGAATACCGGCGTTAAACAACGCTTACGTTGTGTTTCGCCGAGTGAGTGAGGTTACCGGAGGCCCAATCCTCTTTTAAAGGTCGGCAACCCACTTGTGACTCCTCTTTTGGTGTTGCGGGTGTCCATGGGCGGCGGTAATCGCTTACCATCAGGTGATCCGTCTGCTCGTTTGCCCTCCTATCCCATAAAAAAAATGTAGTTAAGTATTTTATCAGAGATATCCATAGAGAGGTGAAAATTATTGGTGGGAATTCTCTATTTGTTTTTCTTAAAAAGCACCTCCAGATTCCTTGACAGATATTCCCATACCAAATGTCACTAAAGGTGTCTCAGTAAGCTGCTAGCTGTGAGATTTGTAAACGGAGTATCTGGGGGAAAAAAAATAAAAATTTGGAGATTCATCATCATCAGTCAAAGCACGATTTTAAAAATGAATACTCATTTATTTTACTTTCCTTCTGAAAATAAACATTCTCACGACACGTGTCAGTGGCATATCGCACAATACTGGCCTGGCGTACAGGATCGCTGCGTGATCATAGTGCCAATCCTATTACTTAGAAGCTATATTTATATATATTGAATTATATACATTTACAATTTATACACATATATATTTACAATTTATATATATTGAAGAAGCCTTACAATACACAATATGTAAGATGTAGTGCTACATGAACACCATTAATTATCTTATTTTTAAAGTATGGTATAATTGCAAAAGAAACGAATTTTCCGTCATGCGCCATGTGTCCAAACATTGTTTAGACGGTTCTGACAACTTTTATTGTTGCTTCAACAGGCAATTCAATTGATCCATGTGTGTATTACCCCAAGAACTGTAGTGATAAACTTGATGTAACACTTATGAAACTAAATTATATTTCTATCTTCGATTAATCGTCTGTCAAATCAGTTAGCCAATCACCAAACTGATTATTTGTATATATGTTGTCTCCTTGCTTGCAGGCGTTACACAAAGAGAGCGGGCAGGTGCTCGCGATCAAGCAGGTGCCGGTCGACACGGACCTCCAGGAGATCATCAAGGAGATCTCCATCATGCAGCAGTGCGACAGTCCCTATGTGGTCAAGTACTACGGCAGCTATTTCAAGAACACAGACCTATGGGTGAGCCATTCAGAGGTCACAATATGTTTAGTAAGTGGATAACACCGACGTCATCTTCTTGCTAACTTGTACCTATACATGTACGTTTTATTGTATGCTTGGATGTTTGTTTTATTATCACGTTCATTTGTATGTAGAGGGCCCTACTTTTTATTATAAATCTTATCCTATTATTATTTTGAAATGTTAATAAAAAAAGTACTGTAGAGTTATAAACAGTTGTTGGTCTTAGGAATGAACGAACCGTATCATCATTTCCTTGTGGAAAGTTTGTAGCAGCAATTTACGCAAACTTCACTTCGTATATCTATCAAATGTCTCAGTTAATTGGGCGGCAGACAATATGATATCATAATCAAGCCTTCTAAATCTACTTGCCATAAGTTAGTATAAAGCTTTATAAAATCTTGTATTAGACATTGTTATGATATTTCGCTTTTATCAGTACCTTATAGATATTGATATTTTGTGCTGAATAGTTCAGAAGGAATGAATTTATTGTTGATACGTTTTTATGGTCCTAAGTTACGTTTCCGATAGTTTTAGTTTGAGCCAAGCGGGCCAGTACAACACCGGTTTCCAGTTAATGTAACTTAAGTGAGTGCTTGAATTGATCACCGACTCAATGGAGAGCACTGAGCCATTATCAACAACTGTGTTTACGTAAGACTACACCTATTTCACTCCAACGGAGCGTAACAACTGACGTATCATGTCGTTGACATTCCAGATTGTAATGGAATACTGCGGCGCCGGTTCCGTATCAGATATAATGAGGCTTCGGAAGAAGACGCTCTCGGAGGACGAGATAGCGACAATACTGTGCGACACGCTGAAAGGGCTGGAGTACTTGCACAGGCGGCGGAAGATTCATCGGGACATCAAGGCGGGCAACATACTGCTGAACACGGAAGGGCACGCGAAGCTAGCAGACTTCGGAGTGGCGGGACAGTTAACGGTAAGACCAACGTTTATATTATTTGTGAAGCTTCTTGTACTTCTTAAATTGAGTTGATTGTAAATTATATGTGAGTAATGATGAGTTTTGGACAGACAGGCAATAGTTTTTCAGATAGTTGGAATTATTATAAGGAAGTATTAATAGGACGTTAAGAGTACTTGCCAGTTCGATTTTTCACAAGCACAAATTAATTTCCTTTAATGTCGATATTGTTTGAAATTCCGACAATACTTTTGCATTCATCAAATTATCTGTAATTTATTTATTTATTTTTATTTATTTATACTTCTATGCACAATAGTAGTACATAAGGCGGACTTAATGCCATATGGCATTCTCTGACTGGTAGAGACCTTTGGGTTTGGGAGAAATTATAATAGGTACAAAAAATAAATATTTGAGTAACTAGCGACAGACTATAAATAGACAATAATTTAATATATACTTTAATACATACATATATTTATTATACATACATACAATTCAACTATAAGTGCCAGAGACGAAATAAAGAAAGTATTTTTATAATTAAACTATAAATGAAACCAAGGGAAAAGGACAGTTGTTAATTCAGTGACTTCAGGTAGTATTCACGTACTTTGCACTTGAATGAGAAATTGCTCGGAGCTTTTTTAATGTCAAGTGGGAGACCGTTCCAAAGCTTTATAACTGATACAGCAAAAGAATTAGCGATGAAACCTGTACGGTGCGAAGGGATTTGTAGTATGAGATTTTCAGAAGCTCGAAGGTCGCGATTATGATTATGATTAATTTCAGGACACAATGGCGAAACGCAACACAGTAATAGGCACTCCGTTCTGGATGGCGCCCGAAGTGATCCAGGAGATCGGCTACGACTGCGTGGCGGACATCTGGTCGCTCGGCATCACGGCGCTCGAGATGGCCGAGGGCAAGCCGCCCTACGGCGACATTCACCCCATGAGGGCCATATTCATGATACCCACGAAACCACCGCCATCGTTCAGGTACCTGCTAATCGAGCAAAACATTATTGTAATATGTCATGAACTCATGAACCTCTTATAAATGTTGTAGTATTTTACTTTTAGCAAAATTCTGAAGAACTTTATCTGATAAATATTACTTTTTAAAAGAAAAATGATGTATTGCCGCAGAATTCCCCGCTACTACATAACAAATACATAGGTATTTTGTGTACTTCCAGAGAACCGGATCAGTGGTCGCCAGAATTCATAGACTTCGTAAGTCAATGTCTTGTCAAGAATCCAGAAGAGCGGGCGACTGCCGAGTACTTGTTAACTCATGAGTTTATAGGTACGGATACAAATCCTTCTCTCCTCCTTGATACATTATATATTAGATATTTTTTCTTTTTCAATTAGCTATTTAATTTTGATGTTTAATTGGATGATGATACTTTGATGTTTCGGCCCACAGGCCCTTTTTTGTGTATATTATTTTCTTGATAATTTCATACTGTTTTCTCTATTGTTCGAGTATTTTTAAAATGTGTCACAATTTATGGATATAGTAATAATTTAGTATTTAATTTCACTCTAGCATCTGATGCAGGCAACGCAAAGCACCCCAGCATCCTCAGCACCATGATAGCGGAGGCGCGGGAGATCCGAGAGAGTCAAGTATTCAGGAACGCACAACATCACACTAACAATGCTAAGACATTTGCTGCTGTACGTATATTTATAATATATAAATATTTTAAGAGTATTTCTTTGACATAGAAATAATAATAAGGCTCCTCAGATAAAAACAAGAAAAAAATATGTCTGACTGGTGCGTGATAAGGTATGATAAGAAGAAGAAGTATGCAAGAATTGTGGTATCTTTTGCCATATTCTTGTGGGGGAAAAGACGTGAATGTGTTTGTAAATGTATGGTCAAATCTTAGGAACGTAGGTTTTAAAATGTTGATCTGTAGATGTCGTAGTTGTTAATTTCAACGTTACTATTGTATGCTATGTTGAGATGACATCCAATAATGGTAACAATATTCTGGACATTCCAAAAACCCGAAAGAAACGCTTAAAGTCCACTTTTATCATGCATATCGCTGAAATATGGAATGCATTTCCCGAGTGGGTTTTCTCTCTCTAATAAATATAATCTGGGTGTAAATCACGAGTGAATCGTTTTCTTCTAGGCAAGCGCGCTTCATCGTAGATCGCAGTATCGCTTAGCATCGCAGTATCGCTTAGTATCGCAGGCGAACTGGCGGTCAAGCGTAAGCCTATCACGAATAAAAAAAAATGGTGTGTTGCAGGGCGCGGAGTACTCGGAGGCGACGATGAAGCAGCGCGACGGCACGCTGGTGCCGGGCGCCGCCTCGGCCGAGCCCGGCGACGCGCTGCCCGACCTCGGCACCATGGTCATCAACGAGCCCGACGCCGACCTCGCCACCATGAAACGTACCCGCACCCTCACACTCACACGCTACACACCTCCTACCCGTACCACTGCACACTGCACACTGCACACTGCACACTGCATGCGGCGACAACATCTAATTCTCTTTTGATACACCTTTTGAAAAAGGCAATTGATAATAACTGATAAATTTCTGCTGATAACTGATAATTTTTTAACACAATATAAAATACATTGATATCCATTATTCTAAATGATCAAACAAATATAGACGAATGTGGCTAATTCTACAAAATTTTCAACAAACAATGACTTAATTACGATCTTTTTATTAAAGATTTCACCCGCGCTGCTCCGTTCCTAAGAGGCGTAGCGTGATGTTACATAGCCCATAACCTCCCTCGATAAATGGACTATCCAACACAAAACAGATTTTTCAAAATCAGTTCAGTAAATCCAAAAATTACCCCATACACAAACTTTACCTCTTTATAATATTATTATAGATTATAATGGTGTAAAAATACTGTACCTCTCTATATAACATAATTGTATCCCCGGACAGGTCACGACACGGATCCGATGGACACGAACCGTCCGAAATACCGGCCGCTGTTCCTGGAGCACTTCGACAAGAAGGAGGTCAACCACCTCAACATCGGCGCGCCCACCAACGGCACGCTCACCTCGCACATACGACTGCCCACTGACGATGCTATCAGGTAAGCTGCCCCGGCCTCGAATTACTCGAAAATTGTATCTTAATTATTTGTGTCAAAGATAGTGGGTGTAATACTATGAATACAGTCAAGGAAACCCTTGGAATAGGTACAGTAAACGCTCAAAAGTCCATAAGCACACTAAGGATTATATTGCTATGAACAGTACGAGTGAGCTCGATACAGCCAGTGTGTGTCACTTGTTATCGACGATGAAAAGAAGGTCGTAAGTCAAACTAAACGTCAAGCTATTGCGTTGTGAGATTGTCTAAGGACTTTTGGTCGCCACTATACCTTTAGAAATAAAATGCTAAAAACTAAAAAATATTTTATGCTAAAGAAAGGTTTTAAATTCGTACCTGACACCTACCAATCTATAATGGATTTTATCTATGTTAGAAGCCACTAACATTATTATTATCAAAATAAAATATTAAATTTTTAAAGGAAAAAATCACAGAGCTAAACATTTTCGGAATAAGCCCCTTAGACATGCACAAGCAATGAATTAAGATAAAGCTGCAATTTTTATTTGAATGATAAATCGTTATGTAATCTGTTGCAGCGTGGAAGGAGAAGCGAAGACGGAATCGAACCCAGCGCTAGCGTTCCAACGCGCGTTCGTGGAAGAGGGCAATTTCGAATTTGTAAGTCAACTGCACGTGGTCAGCCTCGTCCCGCTGGCGCCGGCCGCACACGAGCGCGCGCCCCCCGGTACTGTGCCGCACGGCCGCACTGTGCGCACACCTCTAGCGTTTCATATCACTAATATTATCTGACTAAAACTTGTGTTTTTTGGGTGCGAAGCAAGTTGAAATTACTTGAACATTGAATTAATTAACCTAAAAAGGCAAACAAAAACCGTTACTAATAAGCCTTTAGACATTTAGTTTCTTTTTTGTAACTAATATAGTAAAAACATAACCCTCCTTCTAGCGTAATCGGGTAAAAGTCGAGCATGTATTACTTGTATGACTATGGATGGACCTTACGTCATAATTCTATCTGTAGTAAGCAAATCTAGTGACTGATCTGCTTTTTACGTGGGAGAGCCATGCTTCGGCACGAATGGGCCGGCTCTGCCGAAGTGATACCACGGCCCCACAGAAAGCCGGCGTTAAACAACGATTACGTTGTGTGTGAGTGAGGTTACCTAAAGCCCAATCCCGTTTTAAAAGGTCGAACGCACTTGTGACTCCTCTGGTGTAGCGGGTGTCCATGGACGGCGGTAATCGCTGACCATCAGGCGATCCGTCTGCTCGTTTGCCCTCCTATCCCATAAAAAAGCGTACATAATTGCATGATGTAAATCAGCTTATCTTTTGAAATCGAGCTGTCAAATTACAAGTGTAAGTTGAGTTGAGTCTATAAAGAAACTTTCTCAACATTGCACCGACGCACGCTTCTTGCTAGTTGATAAAATACATCGCGACTGCGAAACTAGATTAGATTTGCGCGCACAGAGGTGTCGATATGTACGTAAACTAATGTGAGGAAATAACGTTCGTGTGCGTCACTAACGGCTTCTGCGTGTGTTAATCTCGTATAAATAATAATATTTAAGTGTCTTTGCTATACGATATCCTGTGGCTCGAATTGCACCCGGGATATTTGTCCAATGACTAGGGTTACTAACGGTCGGTACGGTAGATTTAAATGGACTGACTGATTTGTTATTGGGACTGGTCGTAACTCTCTAAAGGACCAATCCGGGAGGATTTTAATAAATGGAGGGTAGGGGTGGTTTTGAAAGAAAATCTCAAATATTTGTTAATTTTTATTATTATATTGTTTGATTGAATTGAATTATTTTCCTTTACTAAAATAACTATATTGTTTTCATTTAAAGGAGGGTTGGGAACCCTACCGACGATCCATTTAGCCTCAGAGTGATTGTAATTAATTAGAAAATATTATTCTTAGATTGTCTCGCTGGTCTAGAGGTTCTAAGTGCGACTGCTAAGCTAGGGGTCCTGGGTTTGATTCCCAGGTCGAGCAGTGTTATTGGGTTTTTGTAAGAATTTCTCATTAGCAGCTCAGTTTGGATTTGTGACCGGTTAATGGCAATAGGCTCGCCTCCTATTATATGGGACCTAAACATACTGGTGAATTGTGAGGTGTACTACCTAAACCTCTGTTTAAACCTTCGGGGAGACAAGCGTGATGGTATGTTATTATTCTTATGCTGAAGTACTACCAATATTTAGATATTTTCATTGGATATTATTTTTATTAACTGTCGTTTGTTTTCAAAATTGATATTTTATTTATTCCTGAATGGTACTTTTTCTTAGTATGGCGTTTCGTTAATCTTAACATATGTTGTCACAGCTGGGCTACCTGTCGGTAGGCGACCTGGAGGCGCGCATGGCGCGGCTGGACGCGGAGATGGAAGCCGAGATCGAACAGCTGCGCGCGCGCTACAACCGCAAGCGCCAGCCCATCCTCGACGCCATACACCTCAAGCGCAAGCGACAGCAGAACTTCTAGCGCCGCCCCACCCGTAGCGGCGCCCGCGCTACAACCGCAAGCGCCAGCCCATCCTCGACGCCATACACCTCAAGCGCAAGCGACAGCAGAACTTCTAGCGCCGCCCCACCCGTAGCGGCGCCCGCGCTACAACCGCAAGCGCCAGCCCATCCTCGACGCCATACACCTCAAGCGCAAGCGACAGCAGAACTTCTAGCGCCGCCCCACCCGTAGCGGCGCCCGCGCACACGAGCTTTACATACCACTGCGAACAACTGCTAACAACCAATACGACTGACAAACTCACGTTCGTGCCGAATGAAGCGACATATAAAGCAGTGTGGTAAGTACTATATCACATGCAACTGACTCGGCGCTCTTCGTGGCTTATACGCGTAAATAAAATTAATAGAGATAGGGGTGTCGTTTATGTACAAATTGTATTTCACAGTAATCATTTTTGCTTTGAACGTTAACTCGCGCACTCACTGATTTTTTATTGAGCTTATTGAACCATAAGCCATCGAAAAAATTTACAAATACTATATTGACATTCATTAAATGTTTTGGTTATTGTTGCTAATGGTTAATTAACATCTTATTTCAATTTAAACGAAGCGGAAACCATTGCAAGGCTTTTACGAAAAATTCTAATAATATAATGAAATATTGCATGGTTTCGTTGATACGTTTGCGGTACTTGCTAAACAGACCAATTCCATAAGGATCATGGCTTGGTGCCACTACTGTAGGTGCTTTTCATTGGAAGGTGCCAAAGTCAAGACAACCATTGTCTATATGTTCCTAAATGTTCTCTTACGCATTTACTAGGACCCTATTCGGCCTAATATTTTTGAAAAGTTTCTCTACTTGCTATTGGCCAAATACCGTGCCATTGTATGGAAAGATAGTTGTGTGCTCATTACTTGTATTATCTGACGCAAGATTGAAGTTACATTGTTATGACAGTTTTGATGTGATGAAGAAAGAATGAATAGGACTAAAAATCGACAATTGATAGTGTGAGGGATTCATTTAATAACTAGCTATTTTCTGTATAGTTAATAAGAATAAATTATTATTATTGGTCGGTCGTTCGCGGAGTGTGAGGTCCTTGAGGGTTCGATTCTGAGGTCAGAGAAGGATTTGGCTTGGTCTATTTCGAAATTTTCAATATCAGTTTAGGATTTGGATTTATGCCCGGTTAATGGCTATAGGATCGATAATACAAGATTTACAAGCGACATTACGTTTGATGTCAGTCGCACTGTGGGATACACATCTGTGGGATATGCATTAATCGATAATCTATCTCTGTACCAAATTTCATTCAGCCGTTCTGACGGGATTGAGTAGCAAACATCCATATCACAAACTTTCACGATTATAATATTAGTAGGATTATTATATACATAAACAGTACCCATTATGAATTGTTACAATCTTATGTAACTTCAATCTTTCGCCAATTAGCACGCGTGTCACAAAATTAATGGAAAAACTTTGGGGAGTCCGCAATGTGTGCGCCCCCCATAGATTTAGTCTAGCTTGTTAATATAGATTGTTATCGTAGTGTAAAGTAGCGATAATTAACTTAAGGACACGTAAGGTTGCTGATACATATCCCTGGAGCGGAACAGATGGCGCCACTGTATACTGGTAAATGAAAATGTTCAATCATGGCCCATCTAATGTACTTTCTTTCTTTTATAATGTAGTTAAATTACTGTGCAGTGATAGTGATGATCTGCTGTTGCAATAAGGTGTTGAGACTTTTATAAATATTGCCTATGCCACACCATATTATCAACATCAACAATTTTATAAAACGTAACTTTTCTATAATAGAGAAGGTACACAATCGTTGCAAGGATCGAGAATAATAATTTTTGACACAATGATATTATACTTATTTTAAGAGAAAGAAAGTACACAGCCGCCTTGTAGAATACTGTATTAAAATTCATGACAATATTATTTGTAGATAATACTATAATGTAACAAATAATTTAACGTTTACTGTTTCGTTTTGTTTGGTGTATTGCGTTCAACCAGTTATTATTAAGTTCCTTATGTGTTAGATCTCAGATGTATCTCGCATACTGTATTATATATACGTATATATTGTAATTAGATATATTCACTCAATTTGTACATTGTTTACGACTTTGTAGTGGGTTGTGAGATGAATTTACTGAAAAAATATTATAATACAAGTTACATTGTGAATTCAATTGACTTTCAAGAAGTAGCTAAGTATGGAAATGCAATAAACGTAATGTAAAGGGTCAGTAATAGTACAGAATATAGTATGATATAAATTCAAACAATTGTGTGCTTTATGACAATAGAAGCTTACGTTGTGTTTCGTCGAGTGAGTGAGGTTACCAGAGGCCCAATCCCTTTTTAAAAGGTCGGCAACGCACTTGTCACTCCTCTAGTGTTGCGGGTGTCCATGGGCGGCGGTAATCGCTTACCATCAGGCGATCCATCTGCTCGTTCGCCCTCCAATCCCATAAAAACAAATAGACACCAAAGCATGGTCAATTAATAGAGAAAAATACAGAATGATCGCTTGTCGTGAAATTGCGTAAGTACATAACGTTTAACATGTCCATACTTAGTTCAATATAATCTGGTATGTCTTATATTGTCCGTTCTGGGTTCCACTCCCTTACACTTTTCGTGTGCTGGGTTCTCAGATTCGTAGCAAAATACCCTTCAAGGATATTTACTCTATTCTAAAAAGATTTTATGCATTTCTACATTTAATAATAAAAAATAATTTAGCAAATATTGTGAAATACTGTCTTATTAGCGATGAGTGATTATTTGAGCTGGACATAGATAGCTGTTTTCATGTAAAACTCTTCTGCCATATAATGTAAAGTATTTTGCGAATAATAATGAACAACTTCATCGATTGAAATTTTAATAATACTTACAAAAAGTTTTAGAAGTGCCATTAAGTATAAATAAAGAAATAATAGTATTTTCGTACTTCAGCAATAGTTGTAAATTAGAAATTTATATCTTTTGTCAATGAATTAAAAAAGATCGGCTATATATTTTTGTGCCATTGAATTAAAATTAATCTGCATAATGTTTGGATAAAAAGGATAATGAACTTGAGTGCTTAAGTCTGTTTTCAGTTCAAAGGCTAATATTTTGTCATCTTATTGCATATTACTTGAGCCAATAAACCTGAAAACAGGCAAGCTTTTTGTGACCATTTATGGAAAAAAAATCAAATGATTCAAAACATTTACTCGAGTATATTTTGAGCTACTAGGTTTGAGCATTTGGTTCTTTCACTTTTTGAAATGGGGGTAGGTAATTTAAAAGGCAAAACATGTCATTTGTACCTATATTTTTGTATTTACAGACAAAAATGGCATATAAATGTCAACGTTATCGATATTTTTTCGTTGATGTCTAAATAACTATCTTCTGCTTTCAGTGGAACACAGAGAATAACAAATGATAATTAATAGCATAGATGATATGATAGGTAGGTACCCACAAGAGTTCATCAAACCTAATGGCTCACAATAACCGGCCTATAATCAAATACTTGGGAAAAATAATTCGTCTTTGTAAAAAGTACAGGGTAAAATTATATGAAACTATTATTACTACGAAATTCGCTTGGACCGCGGTCACATGCTTCGTACATTTAGTTCAACATACTTATGAACTTTTCAATCGATTTTTACTAAATTTTTTGGGAAAATAATATTGTAATCAATCTAGTTTTTGAAGAAGTTATATATATTTAAGTTTAAGTACTGTAACTACAAATGTAGGTTATAAATTAGGCTGAAATGTGGATGACAAAATAGCAATAGTAATTTGTGATGATGCATTATGCTATTATTGACATTTCAGGTAAAAATGTTGCCTGGTTGGAAATGATTTTAACGTTAGTTTTTTTGTCATAGTAATACCGTTTACACACAAAACATTTGAAGAGATGTAGCAATATCCACGCACATCCATAGCGCTACTACGCTAATACCAGACTGTGTTACTGATTTTTTAGTACAGCCATATAAAAAAAATATTTTTATATCATAATTACAGAAGAATGTGGAACAGATTTAGTTACTTCTAAGTTTTTTTTTAAATATAAATTGCAACAAGCAATAAGTTGAATCATTTCTAGCAAGGTGCAGTATCGAACAAACAGTATAGTGTTGTTGACGAGTGTTCGTTGAGCGTTCTAGTAAGTTTGTTGTTGGACGAGTATGACGCTTTGAATACGTTCAGCGTGTGTTTTGTAATATAAGGCCGACAACACATATCGCGACACATTGCAACTTCGTATGATTATATAGTTAAATGTTTGACATCGTTTCAAGCTCCTCCAGGTACTTTCTGAAATGGCTATTACACTTTTTCTGTTAATGCGCTAGAAAATACAAATAATTGCTTTGATGGTGCCGTCTGAATAGCTAGATTTTAACCAAGAATAGTAGAGTTAATTTACGCGTAAGTATAGGTTTGCCAATATATTTAGATTTTCTAGAGCATGTGTGATATGGAGGTATTAAATGGCGATGTCAATAAGTCTCAAATGATCTAATTCGCTGTTAGTTGCGTACGCATCGCGCGGTGTGCGGTCGGTCTAATGCCTTGTATTATAGTTTGTTGTAGAGTACGATGGAAGTGCACTTTGTAATTTTGTAGCCTGTTGAAAAGTGTTGAGTAGCTGCGTACGCATTATATTTTTGGACAGACAACTCACTGAAATAAAAAGATAATTCATTATAAAAATCTTGATTTTATTTCTCGTTCAACGAAGTTACAATCGATCAAGACTGCATCTATACAATAATACACATCTTTACAAATACGGTTACTTAACCAATGAAAATTCACACAACTCTTTTTAAATCTCGAAAACAAATTAACATTTTTAATTAATTTCTTAACTCTTTGACTAGTATTTTAGATTATTTCTTATGAATCAACCTTTGATGACGAGGATTTACAAATTTTTTAGCATTTTGCATAAATAAAAAACGAAAATAACAACCGATAAATCACAGATTAAAAGATCTTAAATATGTAAATAAAGAGATAAAATTACACGTAAAAATTACAATAATACTTGTGAGGATTTCAGTGCAGGAATGTAATAATAAAAATTCGGTGGGAAGATCATAGTAGGTACAGACGCGGATCTTGCAATGTAAATTTTATAATCAGTAAAATGATATTCTGTATCTCTTTAATAAGTACCTATTAATAATAAAATCGTAAATAAAAATTAAATTACATACTGGTTTCTGACACTTACGCGAATATTAGACATTGAAATAAAACTACTTTTTACGGATCTTATCGCGTTATATTAATATTATTTGATGTTGATTCCCGACGTTTCCATCCTTTACATCAGAATAAAATAATATCAATATAACGCGATAAAATCCGTACAAAATATTTTTATTTCAATTAAATTACAGTAACAAAATACCTCTTTATAATACATTTATGTAAGCAAGTAATGCACCCAGCCATCTTTAAAATTTTAGTTTTTTTTGTTGACTTGGAAACTCCTTTATACTATGGCGGCTTGTGTCATTCTTGCATTGGAATGGATGTGACAGTCAGGCTGTACAGCTAAAATAAAACATATTCTCTTAACGTAGGCATATGACTTCACAATACTACCTACTTATTACCATTTTATGAATGTCATTAGGTACTATTTTCACATCCTTATGCTAGCTGTTTGTGGAACTTATCCATAAGGCCTTTTTCGATATAAAGGTAGGCACAATTTACTAAGCTCCTACTACTATGATTGACTTCGGTCCGCGTCTGACTAATTTTCACCTAGACTTACACTTATAACTAGATAATACTAGACTGCTCTAGAAACTTACATCTAGTCTCCATAAAGAAAAATAACAGGAATATACACACGGGCAAGGCAAGAACTTCCTGAGTGTGCACAATCATCAGATAAACTACGATATAGTGTTACAGTTATTGTCTCCGATATGAAACCTGTTTTATGAGTTGATTTAACGGGTAATATTTAACAATGACCATGAGATCAAATAAAATTTTAATATATTTTGGATTATGAGTTATAAAAGCACAAGTTCTTACTTGCCAATAAGATCTTTAGTTTTAAATTAATTTATTGGTTATATCCGACAATCACAGCAACAGTGTAATAATCATACATTTGATAATACATTGGTTACGGACTCCATCCTCTATGTCAGCATTCCTTAGTACTATTGCAGAAATACAAATATTGGTGTAAAACTTTAATATTTAGTATTTAACATTTACTTGCAATGCCAACTTTTTATATAAAATATACAAATAAAATTTGAAGTTTTTCAAACACAAGGAGAAGCCATCTTCCCCTTTTAAATGCATTTAATCTTTTTACAAGATTATATAAATTCTTGTAAAATAAACGCATGCATAATGATCAGCCTATATGGCGGACGAGTGCATCCTATGGATGGCTACTATTATAACGACTAATAATACCAATATTCACCGTATACTAGTGCCGTAGTATCATTTGACAGTAAAGAAAGCTGTCCAGCACTGAAAAAGAAGGAATAGGTATATTAAAAAAAATTGCAGGTGTCTTATTTTGAAGGACTACCTAGGACTTAGTGAACTAAAGCTAAGATGGATGCCAGTTAGGGTTAAACACGTGACATTTGTTTCTATCATCTAAATTACAGTTTATTTAATATCCGAATGCCAGGATATATTGCTCTACTATTCTTCATGCAATAATGCATAGTAACTCTGATTTATTACATTTGAATATCCTTAATGGAAGTGTTCCCGACATTGACCTTTAAAGTAAGGAACATGAGAAAGGGTTAAGTCAACCAATCTTCTTGATATAGTACGTTAGTCCTAATGTTTTAAGACGGTATGTTATGAATTTACTATAAACCTTGACCTACTTGCCGATGGTGTGACCTTTTAACGGTTGGTAATGTTTTGTGCCATTTATAAAGAGCAACGATCCCTGCAGTAGGGTGTCGGCTAAATAGAAAAATCGGCACGCCAAACTTTTTGCTATGTGATCTAGATACCTACTCCTGAAAAGATTTTTGTTTAAATTTGACGATACGATTGGCATAGTGGTTGAGCGATTGGCTTCTGCGCCACGTGTTGTGGGTTCGATCCCCACACGGAGCAAATATTTGTATGATCTACATGTAGTTGTTCCAGGTCTGGGCGTTTGTGTATGTGAGAATTTGTGTTTGTAAACGCACCCACGATACAGGAGAAAATCCTAGTGTGGGGCAACGTTTTTATAAGAAACAATTTTAAAGAATAAAAGAATTGTCCCACTAACGGTCACTTGAATGATGGCTGGGATCTCATAACTAGGAAATAAGTAAGTTGTAAACGAGCTATATATTATAAATCAAAGCCCCTGCTGCATCTCGTCTGACTGTGATAAAACTATTGAACTACTGAAAATAAAAACTACTGAACAGATTTTCATATGGTTTTTACCAATGAATGGAGTGATTCATGAGGAAGGTTATGGGCTATTTAACATTACACTACGACTCTTAGGAACCCCGCGCTACCCTGCGGTTTCACCCGCTTTGCCCCAGCTTGTGATTAGAAACTGTGCAACAAAGTGCAAAATTTATTTTAACCTTGCAGTGCAGGTGTTTTGCATAATATGTTTTATCTAACTGCGTTTGTATTTGGAGCAAGATGCTTGTAGCCCGATTAGGTACTAGCAGCCCTTAAAGAGAAATAAACCGGCGACCCATAGCATAGCATATGAATTAATTTTACTGTTAGGTTTAAAGAATTTATTCTCAGTAAAAACACAAAGTCACTTTCCTGAGAACAACAAGTTACTTAAGTTAAGAAATACAAGTTCATCTTAATACTTACATAATAATTTACAGTTCCAATAAATAAAAAAATAATGCTCTTATTTGTTTGCCACTAACTGATTATCTGATAATAGGTATTGTTTTAGTATAGCTAGCTACTTGTAATGTAATCCTACTCAATTATTTGTTGGATTAGAAGCATGCAGCAAGTTATCAAAATCAGATGGGATTGATAGCAGAATGTATATACATAACAGAATACTCACAGTACTGTGCAGCACTGATCAGCAGTTCATACAACTGTATCGGACCTTTTCCTTTCAGCACAATTTCACATACAAACACGTAGATCACGCGCGTAGTCTCAAACAGGGAATCCAGTAGTAACCAAGTGGTGATGTTGCGACCCGTGTTTTGGCTGGCACTGCGGTTCATCACCACACAGCTGTTCAAGAAGCCTATACCACTGGTCACAATCATCAGACCTGATATGAAGTAGTGGATACCTGTGAAGAGGAGACTGGTGAACAGTTGCAGATAATATTATAAAACAAGTTTCAGGCATGAGATATTGAGGTTGAAGCAATTAAACTGAACCATGAAAACACTGGTTAAAAAAAATGTTGAATATTTAATGATTTTATACTGAATATTAAAAATTATACCAGCCCACAGGAATAAAAATTAAGGAAATTAAAATTAGTTTTGAGTCCCTTGCCCACTAGTGGAATAGCTTGATATATTTTTTTATATATGGCACAAACAGTCAAAGAGAAAAGAAACATTAATATGGAGATAAGGATAATCACAAATATGATGGATAAAAAGTGCAGAAACTTACAAGTAAATATTCCTTACAAAGGAGATAATTATGTATATGGATAGGGCCATTCATATTTCAAAATTTTACTTCAAATACCTGTAGGTTTGCTCATACAACAGAGGCAGGACAAACAAAGTAGCAACATAATATGTGATGAATTATGTCATGCATCAGCAATCTTAGTACAAAAGTATAGTATACCTAAAGAATTACCTATATCACTTCCTTCTAGAGGATCTAGGTAAAATAGATCCGGGTTGAGGAGGCGGAGCAGTGCCAACACAAATGCTGTTGCTGAGGATATCTGTGAAACATGAAGACTGTGGTCAATCTTTGTTAAATCTAGTCTCAGGGTGAGCCCTAGGGTACATAAGTTCTCTTAGTAAGTAAGGGAAAAGTTATCTTAGGGGTTTATAATATTGAAGCACTCAATTGAATTTCTTAAAGTCAGCAACAACCCATCTTGCTCTTGGAGGCTGTGGAGCCTCCAGAAGATTCTGGACATCATGCAATTATAGAATGGCTTCCTCAGCCATCACCTTGTTTCAATGTGCATTTGAATTTCATTAATAATTATTAATTCAAGCAAAAAAGTGAATTTAGAGATTTTCAGAATTGGAGTACGTACCTAATTATCATTCAAAAATGTTGCCTATGTAAAGGGAGGCTATACTAAGCAGTGGGTAGATTGATATGAAAAATATAAGATCATAACACCAAGAAACAGAGATTTTATGAAATTACAACTAAGTACATATAAATAATCTCATTATTATCTTAACACCTAATAAACTAATGACACTCATTATCAGCAGTGGGAGATGATATGTAAATAAAGATGCTACTGTCTTGTAATTACAATGGTATTGAATGAATATTAGTTTTAGTTTTGTTTGAAATGAATACATTACTGCAGGCAGATAATTAGATAATTATACACATCCTGTTCTTCGTATGCATTGAAGATTAGGCACAATTAGTTACATTAACAATCTGCATTTATTACTTTCGTTAGAATAGCTATGTTCTAACATGTGGGTATAAATAAGTTTTTATGCCTCAAAAACAAAGGTACTTAGAGACATATTGCTCATTTACACTTTAAGTATTTGGTTGGGATATCAAATATTTTGGCAAACTACGCAAATAAGCAATATTTACTTACAGAAAATACAGCAGCTACAACCCTCACGTACATTTTAAGGTCTAACATCGGCATTGTTTTGGACTGTGTCGACATCGAGACACAAAAATAAACTTATAAATCACCAATATCACTGCATTTATATTTTGTGTACGAAAATCGATATTAATTATTTTGAGTCGTCCGTATTTACGCGCTCGTCTCTGCCCTAGCCGAATCAATGAATGAATGAAATGTCAAATTGTCATTATTGATTGACTGACTGACAAAAGGACAGTAGCATTCAATTCTGTCAAATTAAAGCAAAGCGTCAAAACCAAAAACCGTCAACTTTATTTTTTTTTATTCCGCCATGAGTATTTTTGATTCTTTGTACTTTATAAAATATCTGTAGGTCGTATAAGTTTAGCATTCTTGGAACATGATACAGTTTATTAACCCTTTCATTCTTTTATTAATTTTCATAAAACTATGCCCCAACAGCGCCATCTCTATTCTTACACTGTTACTCCATTTGAGAGAACTTTTGGACTTTTGTGTAAGTAGTCTAAAATAGATGTCACCAGTGGTACATTTACATCAAAGAGTAATAAACAGGAAAATTCACATTAGCTTAGCTCATAGGGTTTAGTGCATGACTGCAAAAACGAAGTTCCCTAGAAGGAAAGAAGCTAATTTTAAACCTTTTTTTTTAAACTTGAAAAATCATCAGAGTCTGATATCTAACTGGACAAAATAGGAACGGGAAGATACTTTCCTTCTAGGGGCACTCTATTCTTTAGGTATATATTAATAATATTTACAATATAGGCTTATGATAGGATTATTACGAAGATTAGTAAGCCTCTGCCTAACCCTTCGGCGAATACAGGCGTGATGGTATGTTATTACGAAGAAAAGATAACATTCATGTAGTAGGTACCTAGCTGTGAGGAGAATAAAGATAAAGAAAAAGGTTTGGGCTACATTTTTAATGTTGTTTTGAACCAAACAAAACAGAAAATAAATGAAATAAAATCAGTATTAATTTCAATTTGCAATAGATGTCAGCACTCGTCACGGGCACAATCAAAATGAAAAAGCAATTAAAAACCTTTGAAAGCTTTTCTACGGCTGTCAACAATCATTATGAAGGACGTACATTTGCATAGGGTTACTTTCATTTCGTTATGGCGATAAAATTTTAATGTTAATGAAATTTTATTTGTACTTAGGTACCTACAATTTATTTCAGTTATCCACGCCGTCCTCCAATTCTCAAGCTCATAGCTCACTTGAGAGTTGAAGATATCGTACATTCAGTGGTAATAGGTATCACTTGTGTGCCCTGACGGATTAATATGGCTCTGTAAGGCAAATGTCTTTTTTTTAAATTATTACTTACTAGCAATGTGGGTCGCACATTACTTGTATTCTTTTTAACGCCTCGTGCTAAGCTAAATGCTTTTGTTACGAGTGGGTTCACGTCGTGCAATGGGTGGGTTTCGAACTGGCAACCACATATCGCAAGTCCGACGCCCTAGTCATTAGGCTACCGCAGCTTCATGAAGTATGCATATTTGACCGGTATAGTTTTAGATAAGAGATTAACCGGGCACAAATAAAAACTGTGCTTTTACCTAATGCTTTTCATTCTCTTTGTTCGAGCTTGGAAATTGAACCCTCGGATCCGACCTCATCAACCAGTCAGATGGAAAGAGAACTGCCAATCACCAATCACCTACCAATCTAATTAAGTAGACTTAATTTCGCTACTACACATAAGTAAATAGCCCATTGTTGATTGAACAATAGAAGATTTGTTAATGTGGCCATTAAATGACGCATGGATTAAAGAGATCAAAGACCTTCGTAAGTATAAAACCTAATGTTTTTTGACCCCAACCAATCGATGTACCGGGGTGTTTTGTGATGATAGCTGGTATCTACTCTACATACATATGAAAATTCGAGTTTGTTAAAGCTGTTAACAATCTAGGAATCATTAAAATAACAAATATGTTTATGCTGGCTTTATGTGGAAAACATCATTAAAAATTTTAAAATTACAACCGTGATCATAGTGATGGGGCGGCTGGCATAATGCATGACGCACGGTCGATCATTAGCTCCCATTCATCGAAAAATAGTCCAATTCGATTAAACCGATCCTGTTCCAATTAATCTGATTATAAATTTACGACTTGTTGGCTGTTATAAATTTAGTTGATTCCACCAATGCATATTTTTATTGCGTGTCTGATTTATTGTTTGGTTACCAACTGGTATATTTACGACTACAGTTATGATTATGCATTTTTCATTAATTGCTATAAAGCTTTTCAATACAACAAGAATCGTGTAGGCTTAGTTACTTAAATTTGTTTTTTCTGCCGGTATTATTATATGGGCCTGTGTTGACAATAAAATTAATATTGTTTCATGGAAGGTTATTGTTCTTTTTGATTAATGTTTGTATAGAGCTGACCAACAAAATTGCCTTTTAATTAAATTTATAAGTGTAAGTATATTGCGCAAACAATAAACCTAAGTACAACATTTTGAAAGCTACTTATTAAAAGTATCGTCTCTATTTTCTCTGACCACTTGTCCAAGTGACCGGTCAGTGATGTGGTCAATTCTTTTGTCAACAGTCACCCGAATGTATGATATCAAGTAAATTAGACTGGACTTTGTTGGATTGTAATAAGGGTCCTGTAGTTTCGGATGTGACAATAGAACTTGTGCCCCATCTCGGCAACTAATTGTTAACCAATAAAACGGTATGGTCAGTCGGAGTGTATCACATAACAGGGGAACGTTTGATGCAATCTACTTTATTAAATAATAATGATTGTTACATTGTAACAGGTTTTAGTGGTCTTGAGTCTGGTTTAGCGTTTATGGTGATTCGATGGGCTTAGTTTATTATTTACTGTTAATCTTGAAACAAGACTATTTGAGGCATGAGAAAATTTTATTATATGTACTAGGTTTTCACTAATATAATTAGGTAGGTATCCGAAAAAGTATCTGAGACCTTAACACGAGAAAATAATATTAATTCCCTAAGTAGTATACATAAGTATCTATTCACTTATGTCTACTTATGTACACTACTTATTGACAATGACTTGACATCTAACCTTCTTCTGTTGTTTCAGTGAAACTTTCAATGTAATAATGAAAACGAGACGAACACAATGAAAAATGTTGATTTGTTAGGACTAAAGTTTAAACGCGGGACCTATGCAAATGACAGGATCATTATAATATCAAAACGATTCGGTCCTACTTTGTTATTCAAAGACCGACCGTCGTCCACGCGGATATGTCAATACGAGATAAATATTAAAGCTCAAACGTTTATGTTGTATGCATAATGTTTGCGCACATAATTCATATACACAATGTGGCGTGCGGACAGCAGCACAAATGTCCATAATATGATATACTTGCAATTGTTATCAGTTTCAGATAGTTTGTTAAAACTAAAATAAGTCCAGTTAAATTTTATAAAAAATATGTGATAATTTACCTTCTTTTTCTAAATAGATTAATAGGTGTAAATGAATTTTCTTTCGTATCTATAGCTACAAGTACCGTACCGTTTATAAGATTAGAAATATAACATTCTTGATTTCAATTTATAAGATAATTTAATAAAAATACTTATAATTATATTCTTGGCAATTGGCATCAATCGTTCAACTCTTCCTATTGGATTGTCTGTCGATGTTGATGATCGATGATAACTGATTGTCATAATCGATTTGATTCGGATAATTCAATCATTTTATTTGTCAAATGGCATGGCATGCTCTTGAATGAGTTTTTATTTTGGTTGTTGTTAATTTTTTTTTATACTGTGAGAATGTCTAGTGAACTATTAGGTATATTTTATTTTTATTTTTCTGTAATTAAAGGAGGTTTATAATTTCAGACTCCTCGAGAAACCCTGCTTTCCTCGGTTCACATAGATTTGGGTAAATGTAAAAAAAAAACTAAAAAGCAATAACTTCCTTGATATCGACGGGAACGCGACGTTTATATTACCACTAGCTGCTGCTCGCGGTTTCACTCGCTTTCCAAAAAGATTTACTGATAACCTGACTTCTAGACGGCGTATCAAGATGAAATATGCACCACATGTTAAGTTAGACCTCCAGCAATACGACTGTGGAAACCGTATCCAATTTTATGCAGTTTTTGCGTGATACGCGTACAAACATACGTACAGACAAGCAGATAAAATTCTTAAAATTGTTGTTTTGTCTTCTGTTGCTTTAATAAAGACACCCTATGTTAATTTTTCTTCAATATCTAAAAATGTACAGACTGACTAGGTGTGCCCCGCGGTTTCACTCGCTTTGCCCCGCTCCTGAAGGTCTTAGCGTGATGTTAAATTCGACTGGTAGTTCCAGAAATTAGTGCCTACAAACAAACTATTCAACTTTATTATTAGGTAGGTATACAATAATAATTACCTCTTGGTTTTTTTGTAAGATAATATCCTAATAAAAAGCAAGAAGTAACTAGGTATTTTAAATGTAAAATAAAAAATGTAAAAACTTCCTTTGTTTTGCTCAACTTAGCGGGGGCATTGCTATAAAAAAATTAAATAATTAAGTACAAAATATGTTGTCACCTACATATATAATAAGAATTGCAATTTCGACTTGGGATATCAACGGTTCCATGGTGTAATGGTTAGCACTCTGGACTCTGAATCCAGCGATCCGAGTTCAAATCTCGGTGGAACCTGTTCTTTTTGTGTTTTTAAACTTTTATTGACGGTTTATCATAAAAGATTTTAGTTTATATAATACATTTCCCGTGAATATTACCTAGTTATATATATTTTACAATATTTTTTTTTGTGTTATACGTACGTGTTGCGACTTGGTGAATAAATACTAAAAATACCTTAATCCTCAGCCTTAATTCTTTGAATTCCCTTGAATAACAAGTTTTTAAGAAACTCCGAAACACCATTTAAAAAAATCATGTCCATGATTCATCGTGAGCGCAGGCACGCGCGGCGGCGGCGGTCGCGCGTCGTGCACGTGCTGCGCGCTTGGCACGCGACCGCCGCGCGCTCGCTTATTTATTTTTTGTTTAATGAGTAAAAATATTTAATTGCTCTTTGAAGCTATTGTGCCCTGCAACTCAGTAATCTCCTGGAGTGCTTGTTAACTGGGATGAATATTGACGTTCGCGTTGTCTGAACTCGTGTCTATAAACCCTCTCACATTTTAATTTCGATATTGTGAAACTGAGTTATTTACCCATTTTATCCTCGTACGGAGTTTGACCTATTGTTATAAAATTTTCAAGTAAACAACTATTAGTTTCTTTTATTATGTAGGTACTATTATAAGTATCTAGACGAATTCACTCATGGTGAATTGGTGGAAGCTTTTGCTTTCGCGACCTTCACCTCTTTATCCTTGACTTTAGTTGCGGACGAAGTAGGAAGGAAGTTGATACCTAAAACATTATTTGTCTTTCTCATTTCTATTTACAATAATATCCAAACTTCCAATACTACCTACCTACCTTGCATTTTACAAAAAAAAAAACAACTAGGTATCATAATTACTGAAATATGTTTTACAAAATACCGCAATGTGCACCCAAGTTTTTACAGAATATACTTTGAACGACCGACGCTGTCAAAAATTCCTTTCGCCTCTGAGGTCGGGTCGGAGCACGGGTAGGTCCTCCTTTGAAGGTGAAGGCTTCAGTGTACCGTGGATGTGTGAATAATTATGACATTGTTGACGTAATGTGGCGTTAATATAATACTGTATGAATTTACGCACTTTTTAACATGCGATATCTTTTTTTATTATATTCCCTTTTGCTATCGCCTTAACGAATTGTATTTTAACGAATTGGCTTGTTTACATGACTTCTTAATTTTTTTATATATTTTGGTGATTCTATCATTTTCCGAATTATGTAATGTGTGTCTACAAAACAATAGAAAGTGTACCCATTTTGAGTCCCGCCTTTATTTAAGGGCTTCGGATTTTCAAATCTATCCTTCCGTATCTATTTTCGTAATTACAAAAATATTAAAATATGTACATAATTTTACTGCAAAATACGAAAATAAGATACCTACCATAAATACATATCATACACATTCCGATCATTTAATCAGTCATCGATAAGATTTTGATTTTATTAATCCCCCTTTATGTCCACTTCAAAACGCACCTCAATATTATGTTGATAAGGTTCTTTTTTAAAATGCAATTTGACGCAACTAGCACCATTTAATATTTCACTGTTTTGATGTAGATATAAGGTTAAATTTTCAGCGACAGGGTAGTAATAGTGTGGGGGATGAATAATACTTGTGATTATGGGTAGTCGCACGCGCCGGCGGCACCCCGTGTGAGCGGCGCGCGCGCTCGTTCCCACGACGTGGCGGGGAAAATTGTAATTTTTCCCCGAGCTTAATGTAAATATTGGCCGATAGATTTGTATAATATTATTGTTGGTATAATGGAGTGACATGTTTTGCGGCTATGATTAAAGAATATTAATTTATTTATGTCAGGTTATGCTACCCGCCTTTCTGTTTTCTTCGATTTCGTTGTATAAATTTTAGTGAAAGAAAAAATCCACCTAAGGACGGATTCTAATCTGCATCCTGTGGTTTAGTACACCAGACGCTTTAATCAACTAAGCTACCGAGATCACTGCCTGCTATACCGAATTTATTTTCCACATTGTTACTATTATTCTGAATAATAGATACTATAGGTACAAAGCCTTAAAAAAACAGTATTTTTTTTTAATAAGCGCAGTCAATAAATTAACGGGGATTTTGAATACATTAACAACTTTTTGTTTCAGTAGAGTAACGACTGAATGACCGTAGGATCGCAACTGCGCAGCTCATGCTAGCAGCACCGACCGTAAGCACAACAAAATATATACATATATTGATAGGTATGTATCAGAAGCTGACAATCACACCTGGTATCGAGCTACCAATAAACTCCGTCAGTGGGTCAGTTCCCTAATACAGATACGAGTTAGCCCATAAATAAGCGGTAAGTATTTATACGATTCGATACGAACAGATACGTAGGTAATTTTGTAAAGTAAGTAGCTGATGAACATTTTTACAGTAATGGTGCTACAGTTATGTAGATATTGTAAATTACAAGTTATTAATGTGTGATATGTGATAAGAAACCAGTACGATTATTGTTTAAAACTCACAGTTTTGTCGAGTGTCTAACGGCCTGTCCCAATAACAAATCTGTCAGTGGATTTGCTTACTAGAGATAGGATTTTAATATAAGGTCCATACAAATAATGTCGAAATGTCTATCTCTAGTAAGCAAATCTATCGACGGATTTGATATGTCATGCCATTACCCACGTCTTCCAAAACGCGTTAGGTTATATGTATCTGTAGGTACAAAAACCTTCCTCACTATAACATTGCAGAGAACCGTAATGTCGCAGTAACTATCGTGAAGTCGTGATCGTGTCGTATCGCTAAATGATAGAAGTGCTGGAAGGCAAACACATCCTGCACACAGGGGTGACACTGGGTGACGGGGGCAGGCACGTTATCTGCAGTTCACAGTATTTGCACTAACCAACAAACGCAGCATTGATTCATCTATGACGTTCACAGCGGGGTGAAATAGCTAGTGAATTTTGGACACACTCACACACATATAGGTACCTACTTGTATAATCTATAGCTCGAATTGCAGACGGAGTTTTGATTCTCATAGTAGTGCATCATCAATCAAATCAAATCAGCCTATTGCCGTCCACTGCTGAACGTAGGCCTCCCCCAAGGAGCGCCAACCATCCCGGTAGTGCATCATAGTGCATAGAAATTCGCCGCATATATATTTGGGCACCGTACCCGCAATTCAAAGCGCAGTAAAAACTTAGTCACATTTTATGATACCCGACAGTTTAACTAAAGCATCGTATCGATTCTTACAAGAGGAAAACTAAAATCAAATACGTCATTTAAGTACATTCATTCAATAACTTTCCTACCCTTTCCCCCTCTATAAAAACGAGTGCAGCCACGTGATA
Organism: Acronicta aceris; assembly: GCA_910591435.1. NCBI lineage: Eukaryota > Metazoa > Arthropoda > Insecta > Lepidoptera > Noctuidae > Acronicta > Acronicta aceris. Next base: position 18,206,742 of record OU342758.1, on the reverse strand, counting down.
CGGCAATGTTTCATGTTTTTATTGTGGCTCGCCTCTGTGTCGCCGCAAATGTCGACCGAACCTACCCACATTTAATCAACAACAATACCTAACCGACACCAATATTAATGAACTTTCTCATCACTTAATATACAATACTGTTTTAGGTACCATGGAATTACCAAACATAGGTCTGTGTGATTGCTAAAAAAGGACGGTATATTCATGGATATATATTAGTTATTATGTCAATAATAGCAAATTAAAAAAAAAATGCAAATTCAAATTATTGACTCGTATCCGTGTTCGCCGTGGTCAGTTTTCGAACTTATAGATGGATGACACATAAAGGCGTAGCGGTTGATGATCGGCTTCTGCGTCACGTGTTGTGGGTTCGATCCCCACACGGAGCAAATTTATATGATCTACAGGTAGTTGTTCCGGGTCTGGGCGTTTGTGTATGTGAGAATTTGTGTTTGTAAACGCACCCACGGTACAGGAGAAAATCCTAGTGTGGGGCGTCGTTTTTTTTAAGAAAAAAGACACTCCGTGCGCGGGTCATGGAACACCTATGAGAAACGTTAGTTGGAATCAGAAGCTATAGAAAATCCACATATGTACAAACATACAAACTTGTAGGGATAAATTACTGTATTGAGTCACAAACTTAACTACGCCGTTGGAAATCTTTCGTCCCCATATATCGACATAGGTCGCGGTTAATTTACCAAATGAAAAAAAAACTGTACAAGTTTTGTCACTCTATGACGTTGCTTCTTGCCTAATGTCATGATTCTAGGTCATCGGAAAGTACCTATCCTGAAGGTTTTGATTCCCTTGAGTGTCAAAATATGCGTCATAAACGGAGCATAAACGGCCGTATCTTATGATTGCGTTGACTTAGAAGTTTGATTTTTTCACTGCTCCAGGAATTTCAGATCTGAGTAAGTATTTGATAATAATTTCAACTCGATGCCTCTACGCGTTCCTGAGAAAAAGGGTCTTGACAGACGGCCAGACGTATAGTCGGATAGAGGGACAACAAAGCGATCCTATAAGGGTTTTGGTTTTTCTTTTCAGGTACGGAACCCTAAAAATAAATTGCTTAGAACTCTTACACACATTTGGTTGCTTGGAAGTCGACGTCAAGGTTATATGGTTCAGAGGTTTTAATCCCATCCTGTGTCACAGGCGGGCTTCCTGTAAGCGTCTCAAAGCAAATAAGAGCGAAAATCTTTCTGTTCGACAACTTCATGTGACGTCATTATTTTCTGATATTTATTTCTGTCTTCTTAAATAGATCTTTTATAGACCCTTTAACAAGTAAATGTTTTAATTTTTTTTAACTGGATAACGCTCTATCTGACGACCTCTGAGAAGAAATGCCGAAACAACAAACAATACCTCCTCATTGAAATGATGAAAAAACCACCACAACTATGTACACTTAGTTTGCAATAAATACTTTAAATTTGAACAAACTCAGAGAACTGGTCGCTTTTAAAGTCCAGAATTTATGTCATATTACCTTTTATTAGAAGAAATATAGTATGTAGTAGTCATAATACACTCATTAGTTTAGTGGTCCCAAACGCGACTGTTCAGCAAGAGGTCCTGGGTTTCTGAAAATATGACGTGGGAGAGCCATACTTCGGCACGAATGGGCCGGCTCGACCGGAGTGATACCACGGCCTCACAGAAAACCGGCGTTAAACAACGCTTACGTTGTGTTTCGCCGAGTGAGTGAGGTTACCGGAGGCCCAATCCCCTTTTAAAAGGTCGGCAACGCACTTATGACTCCTATGGTGTTGCGGGTGTCCATGGGCGGCGGTAATCGCATACCATCAGGCGATCCGTCTGTTTGTTTGCCCTCCTATCCCATAAAAAAAAATCCTCAGTAGCAACTTAGAATTTCGATTTGTACCCGGTTAATGGCAATGAGCTCACCTCCTATCACATGGGACATAAACATACCGGCGGCGGAATGAGGGTGTACTGTGTACTAGTATAATACTCTGATTTCTACCTTAGCAACCGTGCGAACAGCTTCTCGAGCAATTTGTTTACATATTGCCTCACTGCGTAGTTCAGTCATTCACTCAGGGACTCCCCGCAAATAGGTGAGGGATTTAGACTTCTTGTCAGCGGGGACCGAGGTTGATAAGAAAATTAATATGAGTACAAAATGGTCCTTCTAAAATAGATATCAAAGGCAATGTTTAATTTCACGTTTCGTTGATACTCGTGTCGTGTTGCCAAACTTGTGATCAGTCCAGACATACATACATACATACATAAACAGATAGTTACGAACAGTATTCAACAAATCATTCTTGTCATCATAGTAGTTCTCTCTTTCATAGTTCAGATTGTTTTTATTCTTGTCTTATAACTTGACGGCAGTGGTGTAGTTTAAGTTTTCGTTATCTTAATTGTAGTTTAACATCTGTATTCTTAACTTTGGGATAAGTTAATGATGTCCTGTTTTTCAAATATTCACCCAAATATTCTATTTACACATACGAGTACGTCACAGTTCGAGGAAATAGTGATGTATGGTAAAAATAGACATTATTACATAAACCTTCATGTATAAGGAAGTAACGATTACATAACGATGACAGGACGGTATGTAGGAAAAGATAAGGTATTCTTAGTTGCCAGTCATTGTGATGGAAGTAGGTCACTGGATGGTCATCTGTCATGGCTTCGATGCTTTGGCATTAATACATTAGTGCATTAATCCGCGGCCACATTCACGTGACGTGACCTTAACTTATTGTTCTGTCGTGTCGACTGGAGTGGCTCATTAAAACTAAAAAGATTGTTGATAGCTAGGCGGATTGCTCTGGTTTCTTCTTACGATCTCTTACTATATTCCGTGTCAACTATAATAATTACTCATCAAATACTCATTATTCCTTCTATCTAATGCCTATTTCCTAGAAAAAAAGAAGAATTATATTATGTAACTAGCTTTTGCCAGCGACTTCGTCCGCGTGGAATAGTTACTTTGTTCCCTAGTTCTTCGCCCGCAGTTTCACCTGCGTTGCCCCGTTCCTAAGGGTTGTAGCGTGATGTTTTATAGCTTGAAACCTTTCTCATGAATAACTCATTTTCCCAACATTTCCCTTCACTGCTCTGCTCCTATTGATCGTAGCGTGATGAAAAGTATACTATAACCTGTGGTTTGGGCTGTGCGTTGATAGATCACTATGTCAGTCAGTCAGTCGCCTAACGTAAGAGTAGACAAATATAATCAGAAAGCTCCGAACTGCTAAGCTATCGGGAGTTACACGTGTTATTGTGAGTCAACCATAAAAGATAGACATTTGCTGTCGTGGAATATTTTTTATATAATTTTAAGGAGAACATTTCCGTCATACATGATTTCTGTGTAGCTTTAACCATTAAGGCTGCACACGCGACGGAAGCTTAAAAAATGGAGTAAGTTCTCCTGTTTTTCCAACATTTCCCTTCACTGCTCTGCTCCTATTGATCGTAGCGTGATGAAAAGTATACTATAACCTGCCCAGGAGTATGAAGAACAATTGTACCAAGTTTCGTTGAAATCCGTCGAGTGGTTTTTGTTTCTATAACGAACATACAGACAGACAGACAGACAGAAAGACAGACAGACTGACAAAAATTTTACTGATTGCATTTTTGGCGTCAGTATCGATCACTAATCACCCGCTGATAGTTATTTTGGAAATATATTTCATGTACAGAATTGACCTCTCTACAGATTTATTATAAGTATAGATTATCGCTCACTGTATAACCTCTCTTTTACAAAATCATTCAAAAGCTTACATCATTTTATTTTATAATGTAGAGATATTATGTAAGGTGTACTTCTAACAAAACTTTTTATTGCTTTGATTTCCAATAAGCAGGAATATGGATGAAAATGTGAAAAAGAAAACCAATAACACATTTCTTTGGTCTCTGAAACTTCAATTGGCCTACAAGGGCTTCACAGATTTTATTATTCTAGAAATTTCGATTTACTAGTAAACGAATTTAACATAGGAATCTGAAAATCCAATCACATAGGTACCCACTGAAAGGGGAAAAGGGATAAATGGTTGGGGAGGGCTGTGTAACCTAATCTGTATTGGAGCGGTGAAGCCGAAACGAATTCGGCTAACAGGTATCATTAGACTTATAGTTGGGCTAAATCTATAATATTTACGCGTAGGCTTTGCAGGTGTCCTATTCGATCCCAAACTTGTTAAGTTTTGAATAGCAACGTGGTTGTTGACCAGAGATGAAAAATGTATGTAGGAATCTTAGTAGGTAACATTTTGTTGACATGTTTATTTATGAGAAGACTAAGACCCAAATTTTGGAACCGTGCAGGTAGTTTTGTCTTTCAAATGAATTTTAGTGGTCTCATTGAAATAAAACATTTTGACTTTGACTAATATAATGAATCCATCACCCTAACGCACTTGTTCGCCAACTCACCATGGACCAGTATTTGAGACGACTAACACGTCATCATATCCTAGAGCTAGAAGACCGGCAGTAGCTCCGGGCAGCAGATGAGTAGATGCTTCCATTGGGAAGCCACTCCGCATGACAGCAACACAGGACAGATTTGCTTATAGTCTTATGACTGATTGCAAATACAAGCAGAGTAAAAAAAGACAGACAACGAAATATAGTAAAACATAGACATGTAAATTTTGTTATTATTTACGATCTACAAATATTAGGTAGTTTTGTCTTTATATAAATAATATAGTTTATATGACTGGATAGATTCGCTGCCCGACCAAATGCCGTTTACAGAAGAAAAGTGTATGACTTAAGAGTCCGGCGGACCGAATTTCTCCTACAAACGTAATACCGAAATAAATCGTAATTCAAACACAATTTAATCAAATTCTATTATAATTTGGATTCCGATACCGTAAATCTAGGTTCCTATTATACCATTTCGTCCAAAATACTTCACTGGAAATAAATGTAAACGAATGCAATTTTTGATAATTTTACCAAGTTTGGAACGATTTTCCGATCTCTTATTTCCAGTGAAGTAATAGTAGACGAAATAGTACCGCAGGGACCTATATTAACGGTACCCAAATCCGACTAATAACATAATTTGATAGAATATTGTCTGGATTACGATTTATTTCGGTATTACGTTTTTGTGGGCAATTCAAGCTCCGCCGGACTCTTACAGGTTTGCATTCCCTGAACTAGTCTATAATAGACATACCTATCCGTGGCCCTCAGGTCAACATGATTGACGACTTGTTTTGATGTCGCTAGCCAGATGTTATTGTTTGTTATCCTTTGTTTTTGGGTGATCTAGAAATAGAAAGAAACTTTGCAACGCGTATTTATTTTGTTCAGTTAACGATGTCGAACGATGTCACTGTTGAAGTGCGATGATTGTTCAGGAGACAGATGTTTTTCACAAACTAATATGTATTTATAAATTGATTTGTGTGTATCAAATACTGTATCGATTTAATACAAATTCATTGTAAGATTTCCTTTGGATATGAAGATATATTTATTATATACCTAAAGATATTATATTTTCTGAGGACGACTACAAAGGGTTTTATCAAATCAAATCATTTATTCGAATTACAAATTAGTTAGTTACAAAGTCTTACTTAGGTATATTATGTACATAACATTATGTGCCTTAAGTAGGTAATCCTGTGCTTTAGGCGAGAAGTATATTAAGGAAAAAAATAATTATAAGTATAACAAAAGAAGTATGGCAATGATAAACAGAAATAAAATAAAATAAAATAAAATTGTGAAATGTGACCCGAAACAATTTTGAGGAAGTTAAAAAAAACGAAAAATGTCAGACTAATTATGGAAAGATGCCAGTGCTTCAGAATTTCCCCTTTACCTTACCGTGGTGAGATAAAAATACCTGGTTATTTTTACAACACCCGTGTCTTAGCACGTGTTTTTGTTTGAATGAAATAAATGAATGTCTGCTATTGGCTATCTACTTACGTTTTAATGCACGTTGTGGAGACAGTTGGGAGATTGTGACTGCGTAATCCGCAGGTTCAACAAGTAGGTGCTCATACTTTTATTTTTTTATATAGCTTCCGCCCGAGACTTTGTCTGTGATAAAGTGTAACCTATAAACTATCTGTTTGGCATCCAAATCGTTCAGCCGTTTTTGCGTGACTGAGTAATAAACTTACAAACTTTCACATGTATAATTTAGCAGAACAAACGGGCATTAGCAAAATTTTATTCTGCTATGCACAAACCCACTTTTTCCATATTTTTTTCTAAGCAAGCTAGAGCTAAGCAACCTTACAAACAAAGACGGGGTCCAGGGATCATTTTGCTTATACGACAATTAACTCATCAAAGGTGGAAACTGGTTTCAATCAATCAATTGTCAATACCTACTGCCAATTTAGTTTAATGATAGATATGTTTGATTAACTAACAATAAGAAGAAGAAGAATCAATCGGCCTTTAATAATCGCGTTGCTCTTCTGCTGACCACCACGCCAGTACGCCATTGACTATATATTAATGTAATGCCGTTCGCTTGGGCCGCCAAATTTAATATTCAATTGTTTTTTTTTTTTGCAATTTGTAGGTCTAGATACTTTCCAGATTCATAGCCTATACAATATTAACAACTGAGTACCAACACAGTAACAGCTTTTGCTTGAAAATCGTTGTTGGAGCTATACGTTGACAACAAAGTTTTTAGCTTGATAAGGATTATCGCAATTACTGCCCTGTGCTTAGTATATTATAGACCTACAATTTGTGAAAAACCTAAAACAAATTGAATTTTGCTACTAGGTGAACGATCAGACTCAAATTAAAATCTACCCAGATGCTTTATAGAAACAATTTTAAGCGAATATCTTTAAAACTTGTTAAGTAACACAATATAGGTCATTAGCCTGTCTTGAATGAATCTGCTACATTATTTACAAAGTCTCACGCCAGCTAACGAGTTGACCTTTGACCGGTGACCTTTGACTTTGGGTTAAAGGTGAGTTCGTTAGCTAGCAACTTTAACCCTACTTGATAAACTTCCCTATTCATCATTCTAGCGTGTATCTCGGATATTTTAGAAACACTTAATAAATAATTATCATAAATTATTTAAGTTAGATATTTATAGTCATGATAGAAAGGGTAAATAAACGTTATAGTTCTGATTGTAATAACCGTCTGCCATGCTATTATTGCCAATAAAAGTAATGTGTTTAGATTGTCATTACTCATAAAAACGTAGTTTGTTTTTGGCTATGTTAAGTTAGTAGTTAAATTATCTGTAATTATTAATCATTGTTTCAAACTAGCCTTAAAAATATCGAGGGTAGTGGTGTTATAATTATAACTGAAATACAGACTATGCTTACTTCGGCTACAGATGCTGCTGACTACAGATGCTGACTTTTAAAATATTAATTAGTTGATTGAAATACATTATTATTCATAGATCTCACTTTAAAACGAAGTTAAAGTCAACATATCAACTTTAAAATCATTAATATAGAGATATCGCCGATGAAAATGATATGTACGGCCACTTTTCTCTCTCTTCATCTTCTCTCCTCTCTCTCTTTCTTCTCTTTTCATCTTTTATATTTACGCTAATTGTTAGATGCTCTTGGTGTTCTGTTGAAAACTTACGAATAATAGTTAACCAAAGAATCATTTTACGTCTTAATAAGTCTAATCTTTCCATTGCATTACTGTATCTAAGTGACCTGGTTCCAACATCCCTCGCAGAAGGTTTACTGTCTGCGACCTAACGGAAAAAAATCTTTATCTCGCTCAAATACATCTACTAGATGAGACTTGATAAGGATTGATAAATACGCGGTGGCTTAGAGGTCGGAGCGTCTGATGTATCCAACCAGGAGACGCAGGTTCGAATCCTGCCGCGATTGAATTTGTTCCTTTACTAAAAAATAACTTTATAATCTTAGCATGGAAAATGCAAAAAAATCACAAAAAGATAGCATAACTATTAGTTAGGTCTGGAGTTCTGTCAATAAAAAATAAAAAGATACTGTAGGTATTTTTCTTAAAAAAAACGGGATTCTCACTAGGAATTTCCCCTGTATCGTGGACGCGTTTACAAACATTAATTCTCACATACACAAACGCCTAACCCGGAACAATTAACTGTAGATCATACAAATATTTGCTTCGTGTGGGGATCAAACCCGCAATACGTTGCGCAGAAGCTGATCGTTCAACCGCTACTCCAAACGTATCGTCGACCGAATGGTGAATGGGAGGAGAACTAAATAGTTATAAAGATACTCCTTTCCATCGTATCTTAATCCGCGTTATCACGGGGCAGGCAGCGTGCTCTCGTCTCCTATTTTCTTTCTTTAGCCGGCACGTGGTCATGACGCCACCCCGGTGCGGTCCGGTTACGAACCGTAAGCTGATACGACTGTTGATACCTATTGTTTAATGTGGCTTACATATAGCTGCTTTGTTAGCCTTGTCGTGGTAAGCGCGACTGCTATTCTGCAATGAGAAGTCTTATTGCGTTTTTCTATGTAATTCTCAGTGACAGCCGGACAGCCAATATGCTCCCTATTACATGGAACCGAAATATACCGGTGACTGAGTGTCCTTTTCGGCGCAATCGTAAAGGCATAGTGCAATTATTGTTATATAATATTTCGTCCTTTTAATATAGTTTATTCAGAGCATAAATGTACTTGTCTTTACTCTTCATAAATTGTTTCTTTCTTAAATTAATACCTACACCTCTGCCAAACCCATTTTATAATAAAAAACATACCATCACGTCTGTTTTACCCAAAGGGTTAGGCAGAGGCATACTTAATGTACACCCACAGTTCGCCCGGTGTGTTTAGGTCCCATGTTATAGGGGGCGAGCCTATAACCAAATCCAGACTCCGAGCTGCTACTGAGAATTTCATAGAAAACTCAATAACACTTTGCTCGACCTGGGGATCGAACCGAGTACCTCTAGCGTAGTAGTCGCACTTGGGACTACTAGACTAATGAGGCAATCCTTTTTATAATTTCAGTAGTAAATAAATATTTGGCAGTTTTATCACGGTCACGGTTTAAAAACATTTGTGTTAAGTATATCATATATGATCACCTTTAATAATTATTATTTTTAATCATCATCTAAACCATTTTTATTGGTGCCATCACTATCATAATTAAATTATCGTTATCCTCACAGTTAACATCAACACCTTCGCAGTCACCAACGTAATAATCCTTAGTATAATCATCAATACCATAGTCGTAGTCATCTTAGTATATCCATCATCGTTACCATGTTCTTCATCTAAATTAGTGACATCCAAAGTGGTATCACTGATTTTACAAGGGGTCTATGTCAGCAGGTAAAAATATGGATCCATGATATGTAAATGGGTATGGCTTGCAAAAAAGTAAGCAGTGGGTCTACACAAAACCGCAAAACATGCTAAGTTGGTCGACAAGATAAAATAGTTTGGAGTTTCTCATCTTAATTATTACAAGCGTCATAATCTTTATAATAAATTGTTGAACATCGCTTAGGGTTCAAGGTTCAAAAATCTAAATGTCTTATGCAACCTGAAAAGAACTCTAAACTTTCATTCGCCATGAACCTTAATTTATTATCATTAATCCAATAATCACGAAAACCACTTAATCGTTGAAAGCCAGCATCATCATTTATCAACATTACGACACACTGATCACGGTAAAAATGAAATATCTCGTGTAGCTGTGACGTAGCAGGTCGTAGCGTGACTACGCGGCTACGACACGTGCGTAGCGGCATGCGGCAACACTATGACGCGGTGCTACGCACTGCTACACGGTTTTGTTGTTTCGTCACCAGACGATCGATATTATTTTTTAGTTTTAAAAATATTTTAAATTATAAATGCCTACAATTGTCACAAATCTTTATATTCATAATTCTTCTGTACGTGTGTTTCTCATCTCACTCCTCCTAAACGGCTGGACTGATTTGGATGAAATTTTGTGTGTATATTTGAGTGGGTCTATGTGGTGCGATTTTAGGTGACGTATCAAGATGAAACATGCACCATTTTTTTACCTGCATTCAATTCTATGCAGTGGTTTTTGCGTGATGCGCATACAAACATACAGACGGACAGACAGACAAAAATTCTTTGTTGTTTTGGCTTCAGTTGCTGTAATAAAGACCCCCATATTCTTTTTTCTTTAATATCTATAATGTACATCGGCCTGTTACAATTTTATTATAGGTATAGACATACCATTACGATTTATTAGGCAGTATAGATTTTAGGAAAGTTCACTTATGTTTTAAATTTTTATTCGACATATTGAAAATATCCTATCTGATGATTCACACACTATCTTTGCAGGCGCAATTTAACCTTGCAGATAATATCAATCGACCAGCCCTTGACCAAGACCTACAAACTAAAATAAACTTTAGTGCCTACAAAATAAAATTCAAGCCTCTAATTATGAAGGTTTCATAATCACTCACCCGAATAATTTGAAGTACCTACCTCTACAACCTTAATCTGTCCCGAATTCCCCAAATAACCTATTTACAGAATCAGTTAAGAATCCGATGACCTAGATAGGTTCGAACATGTATGATAATTAGCTCGCCGCGGCCGAACATCGGACGTGGCGTATCGCCGGCGTGGAGACTTAATTAACAATTGATGCGACCTTTGTTGACCTCGTTTTTTAATACTCGTGTAGTGGTTTTAAACAGAATATTACATGGGAATTTTTATATTTACTTTCTTACCATGTTTTTTTTTAATCGTGTTACGCCTACACTTGATCGCCAGTTCGCCTGATGTTAAGCGATACTGCGATCTACGATGGAGCGCGCTTGCCTAGATGACACCGATTCACTCGTGATTTAAAGACGCCCAGATTATATCTATCAGGGAAGACCCACTCGGGAAGTGCATTCCATATTTCAGCGGTACGCATGATACAAGTGGACTTAAAGCGTTTCGTTCGCATAGCGGACGAATCGAAACTAAATGTGGAAATGACGTCGTAAGTTTTCAAATCTGTAAAGGATCCTGCGGAGCCTGAATTGTCCACAAAAACGTTATACCGAAATAAATAGTAACACAAACAGTATTTTATCAAATGGTGTTATTATTCGGATTTGGATACCGTTAATCTAGGTTCCTACCCTACCATTTCGTCTACTACTACTTCACTGGAAATATATGACTGGAAAATCGCTCCAAACTTGGTAAAGTTATCAAGAATTGTATTCGCTTACATATATTTCTACTTAGGAAGAGGCTTAGCGTTTAGCCATTTTACTACAGATCGATGTCGGTTTAAATATATTCTTACATAGTCTAAGTTGTTCTGAGTCTGAGGATCTATAGAGCCGAAACCTTTTTTAAGGCCACACAACTCCAGGCTACTCTAGTCATTGGTAAAACTCGCTGCTAATTACCTTTGTTTTGAGTGTGTGTGAGTTGAGTTTATTCGAGTCTATAAATCTCAGCTTGTTTATGTTATGTTAAAATTACTCAGAACTAAGTAACCGCGCCGCTGAGAATCGAACGCGTTGAGTCGTCACTAACAACTTAGTCTCACACATACGTGGCTCACGCATGTTACTTCACGACATTTTCCAGAAGATTAGAACCCAGAGCTCCATCGATGTCTCAGTCGCTAAATCCACTTCGCAAAATATCTACAGGTTGCAAATTGTCCTTTTCGCAGAATGTTGGCCCAACGTTCTAACCAAATATGTTACCCTTACCACTGTGCCCCAACATATATAAAATAATAGCTGTCCCCCGGCATGCGTCGCAATGCCTCATCTATCGTTTTTTTTTTATTTAGTGGTATGAAATATACATTCTCACAAACATACGTTGACAACTTATTCTCATACCTATCAAATATACATAATAAACTTCATAAAAATCGGTCAAACCGTTTTGGAGGAGTGCGATAACAAACACCATGACATTTTTATATATTAGATTGATACGGTCTGACGTACGCTCATATTCTCACATCAACACATGATTACATATGTTTCCTCAATGGTTGTCAAAATTATTGTGCGGGAAATAAAGCCACACAACAACATTGATCGAAACATACCCTGTGTGACATCAGGTATGGACGTAGCAACAGCTGTGGTCGACATGACCCGTGCGGCGTGCACTCACCTCGCCTTGACCGATATATTGCTATTATGTCAACCTGTACACGTCCGCAGGTATCGATATTATGATAATCAGATAAAAGCTTATATTGAATATATTAGTGCACAATATTTGGGTAGTTTTAGCGCGAAAAAGGCTAGCATGATGCTTCGAGTAAATTGTACCTAGTATTCAGTGCCTTGAGCTTAAACGGTAAATGAATACAGCTTGGAAGATTTTCTCAACGGCGTGTGAAGAATGTAAACACGCATTTGGGCCATTGTGGTAGACAATAGCCTAATAATCCCTTTTTTTTTCTGACAGGAGACCCGTGTCCAGTAGTGGGACAATTTATAATCGGTCGAAGATTTAGTTCCATAGATAATCAATAACTAAGAACAAAACCAAATTCGTCTATAGTTATATTTAAGATTTTTAAATTGTATTACGCATCTACTTCATCATCATCAGCCTATATTTGTCGACCTCTCTCTTGTAGGCTTCTCCTAGTAAACGCCACAGGGCCCGATCTTCGGCTTTTTTCATCCAGCCACAGCTAAAACGTCTGGGGTGAATCAAACCTTTTTTATGGGATAGGACGGCAAACGAGCATATAGATCGCCTGATGGTAAGCGATTACCGTCGCCCATGGACGCCCCCAACACCATAGGAGTCACAAGTGCGTGGCCGACCTTTTAAAAGGCGATTGGGCCTCCGGTAACCTCTCTCACTCGGCGAAACACAACGTAAGCGTTGTTTAACGCCGGTTTTCTGTGTGGTATCACTCCGTTCGAGCCGGTCCATTCGTGCCGAAGCATGGCTCACCCACGTAAATAAGTAAATTACCTAAAAATAATAATAATAATGGTAAATAGCCCAAGAGCCTCGACCGACACCTAAGGAGGCTCTCATTAGGTGGTTGGATCAAGGGTTTGATACAGAAAGTAGTACTTCTGGAGACGGCTCGCATTGTTAGGAGGTTTCTCTCTCTGGGGCACTGACTACCGGTAGCTTGGACCTTGCTCCCGATGCCGATGGGCTACTATTTTTTATATTTTTAAATGTTTTTCTTATTTTTATAAAAAATTTTAGAAATACATACAAATAAGTTAAAATAATAAATAAATGGAATAATAATAATAATTAATAGTAATAAGTAAATTACTTTCGATACATTACGTAAGACTACGTAAGCCGAGTAATAATTTACATGTATAATCAACAGCGTCACTCGCTATTGTCGCGGCACTCACAATCTTATCGCGGCATGTTTTAATTAAACCTAAGCTGTTCTGTCGGACGACTGTCCTAGTTTCTAACATTAATATGTCTGATATCACTCGAGAAAATGCTGTGCAGTTAGATTTTGAACGTGACTGCTTGAGTTAAGCATAAATTTAAGAAAATGAAGCCCGTTTCTCAGTCTCTCTGTTCGTATACGTATATGTATATTTCTTTTTAATTTTTTACCCGTTCTCAACACCTGTCTGTTAAAATATTTTATTTTATTTACTTACTTTTTTAACTCAGTCTATCAAACTGAATGATGCTCAAACTCAAACTATTTTTTGCATTTTTCATGCTAAGATTATAAAATTATTTTAGTGAAGCAAAATTCGATCAGAACCAGAAGATCGTGACCAGAACGTCACCTTAAGACGTAAATTCAGAATGTGAAGGCAAATTTCGATCTGGTGAATGGGGCCCGCGGTGGCTTAGAGGTATACGTCTGGTATATCTAACCAGTAGACGCTGGTTCTAATACCGCCCGCGATCGATTTTTTCCTTCAATAAAATATAGGAATTCATTTTCAAAAGCTATTTGTAAAGAAAACATTGCCTTACACTAGGATTGTTCTTGTATCGTGGTTTGCGTTTTTAAACACAAATTACATACATAAACGCCCAGACCCGGAACCGGATCTGTAGATCATACAAATATTTGCTCCGTGTAGGAATCGAACGCATAAATCGTCGCGCAGAAGCCGATCGCTCAGCTGCCACGACAAACATATCGTCATATTGACAATTTAGATTAAGGAATATCACCCAATAATCTCAGCCTCCCAGTGTTTAGTTATGAGAGAAGCACCGGTGCATAAAACTCCTCAGCAAGCCTTCTGGCGTGAGAATTAAATATATAAAATATAAATAATACTATTCACGTAAACAGCCTTAATGCTCATAACATTCATATCACTGAGGCATATTTTTATAGTAATATTCTTGGCTTGGATAAGGCTTGGCAGTGTACGTAATAAATAAAAGATTAAAGTAATTTAGGAGAGAAAGGACAATAAACTTTTTTAGGCTATCTAATTATTTAACTACTCGACTGTAATGCAATTTAACTCTTAAGTTCTAAAAATGTCGTGACTACCAACTAGATTCTAATATTTAATTAACAACTTTAGACAAGAAGGTTACATACCTCTCTGATGAAATAGTTCTATGACGTGCAATTTATAACAAAGGTCATCTGTGACGTCTGACGTACCGTTATAAGGAAGTGAAGAGGTCCCAGAATTTGAAGAGATTTGCTCTCAAACATATCTAATTATATCTTCCGCATTTATGATAATATTTGCACGGATCCTATATACGGTAAGTGACACAATGTCATTGTTTCGAGGTTAGCTGCCTTTTGATAAAAATTTGCACATCATCGACACTGCGATGTATTTATGATTCAAAATATATTTTACCAGATACTTATCGAACTTACTTACGTAAATCGTAAACAAAATCTGCAATAAGTATGTATAATTTAATATACTCTGACTGCAATTAGCAGAGTCTTTTCTGTAATAGTTCATGCAATTGCCAAAGAGAGCATTCTAATAAATAATTAGATGAAGAAACACGCTTGTCATAGGGGCTAGAAATCAATCGAAGACATATGAATGTAGATTATGACCAATATTTATTTATTTATTTATTTACTTATTTCAAACAAACTTACAACATCATTACAGGCAAACCCAATGCGATATATATTCCTGCAGAACCCTTATACCGTACATAGAGCTACTGAGCTTTACGTACAAAATAGAACTATGTATAATTGCCTCTTTAGTCTAGTGGTCCCAAGCGCGATTGCTATACTACAGGTCTTATGTTCAATTCCCAGGTCGAGAAATTTTCAATAGCAACTCGGAGTTTGGACTTGTGCCCGGTTAATGGCAATAGACTCGCCCCCTATTACATGGGAGCCAAACAGACCGGCTGACTGTGAGTGGACATAAGTACGCCTCTGATAATCCCTTCGGGGAATACAGGCGTGATGGTATGTTATTTTGCTATAGAACTATATTTTAAAGAAAATATGATACAAATTACGTTTTATATATTATAATGCGACCAACGATATAATGATATATTATTCAAATCTAGGTAATTAGGTAGCATTACCCAGGTAATACCAAAATTATTCCTATGATATTACCTTCGTTCTGAAGAAATGTAGTTAGGGACTATACACATTGTACGACCATTTCGTTTTTAAGGTCGATGTAACACCTCTTGTGGCAGGAAACTTCAACGTTGTTAGTTTTGATATTTTCTACCATTGCTTGGGCGTGATTGTCTTCTCCACATGGTTTGCGCAATCACGACTTGTGCTTTGCTCAGTGGCTTTCCGCACGAAATTCCTGGAAATCCACACGAAACTAAAAGAATGGCTTAAGAGTCCGGCGGACCGAATTTCTCTTACAAACGTAATACTGGACTAATGACTCGGAATTCAAACAAAATTTAATTAAATTCTGTTATTATTCGGATTCCGATACCGTTGATCTAGGTTCCTACTCTACCATTTCGTCCAAAATACTTTACTGGAAATAAATGTAAGCGGATGCAATTTTTGATAACGTTACCAAGTTTGGAACGATTTTCCGGTCTTTTATTTCCAGTGAAGTAGTAGCAGACGAAATAGTACCGTAGGAATCTAGATTAATAATCTATACTTATAATAAATCTGTAGAGAGGTCAATTCTGTACATGAAATATATTTCCAAAATAACTATCAGCGGGTGATTAGTGATCGATACTGACGCCAAAAATGCAATCAGTAAATTTTTTGTCTGTCTGTCTGTATGTATGTTCGTTATAGGAACAAAAACCACTCGACGGATTTCAACGAAACTTGGTACAATTGTTCTTCATACTCCTGGGCAGGTTATAGTATACTTTTCATCACACTACGATCAATAGGAGCAGAGCAGTGAAGGGAAATGTTGGGAAAATGAGTGATTCATGAGAAAGGTTTCAAGCTATACAATATCACGCTACAACCCGTAGGAACAGGGCAACGCAGGTGAAACCCCGGGCGAAGAACTAGGGAACAAAGTAACTATTCCACGCGGACGAAGTCGCTGGCAAAAGCTAGTATAAGATAAAATTTGATAGAATATTTTCTAGATTACGATTTATTTCGGTATTACGTTTTTGTGGGCAATTCAAGCTCCGTCGGACCCTTAAAGAACTAACATACGATGCAACGAAGTCTTCTTTGCCCAATTTAGTAATTCAAACTCACACACACATACAAAATACATACACTGTGCTGGACCTGACATACTCGTATGTTATAAAAAAGGTAATAAAAAAAATACACCAAAAAAGTCAGCTGAAACTTCCCAGCGCTAACGGATAGCAATAAGTACTGTTAAATAATGTTCTGTTGTTTTTGGGTCACCAAGATACAGGCTGTGCCTAGCTTGGGGCCCATTGCTACATCCAATCGTGTTCCATCTGCTTACCTTTGAATGTTTATTTATCTTTGTTCGATGTCTATGTGTTTATTAAATAGAGTATTAGGTATTATTATTTGTTGTTATCTCTTTTCTGGATATCACGGCATGCCTCACCAGGAAAACATCCGGTCCTTTGGAAGGCTTGCAATTATGTAGTTTTGTATTCTTAATCGGGATAAAAGCATCCCTTCCTAGACAAATGTGTCTAATCCTTTATTCTGCTGGCTGCTGACATGATAAAGTTTAGCATTCACAATGGCCGCAAAGACGTCGTCAACACGCATCAGTATTCATGACACCTTTTCTCAAAAGCGACTAAAGTAGTTTTCTCCCTAGCCAGTGCTTTTTTCATAATTTGGTCATTACCTTCTAGTTGAGTTTATCTTGACTACTGATAAATGCGATAGTTAGATATCACCATTATTCGCTAAATACGATGTCCATTCTACATCTCATCACACCTGTATCCCTGGAACGATTAGGCAGAGGTGCTTGTACAGCCACAGTTCAGCGGTATGTTTAGGTCCCATGTAATAGGCGGTGAGCATATTGCTATTAATAAATCCAAAAACCGAGCTGCTGCTGAGAATTTTATAGTGAAACCCAATAACTGCTTCACCTGGGAATTGAACAAAGGACGCTTAAGACCACTAGGCTAATGAGGTAGTATTATCCTTATCGCCCAATCCGCATGGTAATCACTTATTCATGTAGGTCTCATCATCAGGCGTATCATCTGACGTACGTAAATTACCACTGAAAAGCCACACTGACAGGAAAGTGGACTGTATTTGTTCTCATGTGACGTATACGAGTATTATACATATGTATAACCGAATGACCCATAGTTTCGTGGTGTAAGGGTTTTACCAACAATCATTTTTTTAAGAGGAAAGAGTATTAGACGATATCGCACTACTAGTAAATAGTATGATAAATTAATGATGATATGAATTGAAACTATAAAAAAAATATTAAATGGTAGAGGTGCTCGTGGTTCAATCAATAAAAGAACTTTGATTAAGATTATTTAGTCTTGACAGACAAATAATTTGCTATTACATAAATACCCATATTACATTGGGGAATGTGCATAATCTTTTATTAGTAAATAAAATCGGCCTAGTGGCCGTAAGCGCGACTGCTACGGTAGAGGTTCTGGGCTCGATTCTCGGGTCAAGCAAAGTGTTATTGGGTTTTTCTATGAAATTGTCAGTAGGCATTTTGATTTACATATTACATACACTCACCTACAGGGGTAGGTAGAATTAGAACGCCACTTGCTACGATTCTTGCATACATCTTTTGCTTATGCTCGGATAATGACATTAGACTCGTCCGCTATTACGAGTACATGGGACTAAACAGGCGTGATGATATGTTAAGTATATGACTTACTTGCTTTGTGCTTTTTGCACAACAAAGGTAAGTAATGATATTTTTTTTCTGACTAACCCTGTTTCCTTTACCTTTCGATTACCCTTGTGGAGGTTCACAAATACTCTACCTTATTAAAATCACAGATGTGGATTGGAATATAAAATGTTTATGACGGATTCGTTACGAAACTGGTCGAAGGTGACAAGGGTCACCACACTTGGGGGACACCGCTCCTTGACCCAGTTAGTAACAGGGTTGGGGACACTGTACACTTGAAGGCTGGAATGTAGCAGTACTTATTTATTTATATTTTTTACCTCACCCCACCAAACCTGTTTGTCATTTTCTACAAAAACGGGAAGAGAAATCATTTTGTAGAAAATTTGTCGGATTTTTTAAAACTCGCTACAATTAGATACTCATGATATATTTATTTATTTTTATTTACCTACTTAAAACTTTTTGTTAAAAAGTTATTTCATGTCGGATGCTATATATAAGGCACGGAAACTCCCTTCCCCCACCTAAATGTGAATGTCAAATATGTCATTCAACCTATTACACATTAAACTATTTACATTCATGGCGAATGGGATTCAATAATATTATGTATCTACGCATTTTTCTGTCTGATTCATCGCTATACAATAGTTAATAATAGGTATTTTTGTGGTTTTGAAAAAAATGATAATAATATAAATAACAATTGCCTGCGCAAGTCGCGTATGCGCAGTTTTGATAAAAACAATATGGCCGAGGCGTGCATGTTACTGATTTGATGTAACTTTTTGCAGGCGCATACAATACATTGATAAATGTTTATCACTGTTCATTTAATTGGAAATTAGGTATAAAAGTTGGCCAAGACCAAGTTGGAATCTGTTTAATAAAAGTGATATTAGCTGGCTTTCAATTTTATCAAAATATATGTAAGTATATGATAATACCCAGACACTTGCATGCGTTTCGTTTGATCCTCCTTTCCGACCCATCTCGTTATTTGTCATAGTACCTAGCTTCTAAGGTATAATATGTTTGGTGATGGTGCTTGGTGCATAACATTCTAACAACTCCTGGTTTTGGACTTTGGCAACAAAACTGACTATTTACCAATAACAGTACGTTGAGATAATCAATTCTACCAAGTGACGTGACTAATAACCCTAAAAATCTTTTAACTATTCATGTGATACTTTTAATATTTGATTTTAAATTATTGTGGTACTAGGAAGTGGTTAGCCAAAGATGGATTTATGAGGAGACTTCCATAAAGATTCCATCAATCAATTATTACACAGCATTTATTTTAAATTTAATTAATTCTAATTAGGAAACCATATATTCTTATTTACCTATATGTATACTTTGTCAAACAGCTTTACAGCCCCGAAATAAGATTGCATAGGTTTTCTTTTGATTTCGGCAACAAAATAACACAAGTTAGTTTTAGTTTTGTTAACGTGTGTTACGTCAGAAATAAAAACGCTGTCTAATAAATAATGAGGCATATAAGGAAAATTAAATTAATACCTAAAACTTACTATTATGTATTTTATTTATACTAATTATACTGTCACTTACTAAGCTTAAAAACCTACATTATTGTATAGTTAATAATGAAGGCCGACTCACATGGGAGCTGGATACAAATTCCCATTTAGGGATTTTCACTGTCAATTGGCCGATATTAGTCGGTATCTTGGATTTTGCTCCCGATACCGGTGGGTTACTACTTTGATATTTTTAAATAAAAAACGTTTATCTTATTTTTATAAAAATAAGTAAAATTAATAAATGAATGGAATAATAAAATAATTACGCCTCATAGGACCAAATGAGCAAACTGATGTAACACCTTTAGGATAGTATCGATGCAAAATGAAGCGTAGTGCGTGTTTTGTCGATCGCGTCACAAACTTTTCATTAGTAGCTACAATGACTACTGTTTTGGTATTAAACTGTTCGGGAATGAAACCCAGGACCTCTAGCGTAACAATCGCAGCAGTATATAACAGAATAAACTTTATATTAATCTATACTATTAATGATTGATTTCCTTAGGATCTTTCGACATTTAAATGCTTATTTATCAACCAAGTTTTACCTATTTAAAGAAAACTGTATTGCGACTATTTCGTTTAAGTCATCATTTCAGACAGAGATTTTAGATTTATACCTGAAATGTCCTTTATTTATTTGTACAAGTTTAACAGGGTTGAAACATATTTTTGACATTTGTGATAATGTATTATGATGACCAAAGTAACTGACAATTTTATTCACCTAAGTATTACAAGTTTGTCTACTCCGCAAAGTGTAATTAAATTATTGTATTAAAGTAATTTAAATAATAATGATCAAAATAATGACTTCATAGTACTTAACAGCTTTTTCCTTGTTTCAGAATTGGGTCAACGGGACAAGAATAGTTTTCTAGAATGCAAGTTGTTTTATAATCTATTAAGAGTATATTTACGATCTTAGCTCGATACTTTAATTTTATTGCTACAAGAGTTTTATTACGGATAAATGGCGAAGACCTCGTTTATATTTAGAGCCAGCTTTTAGATAACATTTTTAAGACAACAGGTAACTTGTATCATATTAAATTTTTGCGTATATAAATTTCTTCTTCTTTAAGTATCAATGGCAAACACCTTTACACTTTTTTTATACATACTTGGGCTTAGTAGGGAATATTTAATTGTTTGAACAGACAGCATAGAATAGAATTTTTGTAAGCGAAATCAATTAACGTTATGTCTACAAACCCCTCTAATTGCAATTGAAACAGTCATTTTTCGCAATACAAAAAATCCTTTGTCAAACAACCCCTTCGGAATCCATTTAGTTGATTGTATTTTTGGCCCTTTTTAATTCGATTATTAAGCAATCATAACCGCAGAAGTGTCCTAAGGGACGCGGCGGCTGCGTCGGCCAAAAGGACGGATCGCGGCTCAAAGGACCGCGAAAGTGTGGGAGAATGTGGGGGAGGGGCGTAGGACCAGCGTAGCGTCGCACTTGCGCGACCCTCCGACATTCTCTCAGTACTCGCCGGCTAGCTCGCACGCCGCTCGCAGAGCTAACTTCGTCCTCACGCGATTTTTCGTAACAGTAAATAAATATTATTTATTTTGTCAGTGATCATGGTGCTTTCCGATTTCTTGACGGAGACCAGAAGGCGATGGCTTAAGGTGAGATTCCATTATCAATTTAGTTTGTTTATTATTTTGTTTTTTAGGTTTGTGTTGTGTTATTAGTAAATGTGTTGTTGTTATCAATTCAGTTAGTGTTCACCCTATTGTGAATGAGTATGTATTGATATAAGTAATTATTTATTTTTGTTGTTTTAAGATTTAGTTTTAAATAACTGCTGCATACAAAGTAATTTTTAATGGTAGATATATTTAACTTATGCTCTTATGAAAGTGGATTGATTCCATTAAACATTCAGAAGCAATAACATCCATTATCTTAAATATAATTTATTCTATTTTTTATCTGATTGAATCCAGTTTAAATCCTATTAGTTTCCTATATGATGTTTATGGCAATGTGTTGCATAATAGTATATATGCATATATATGCATTTTCAAACTTTGCCATACCAGGATTCTATTTTGTATCGTGGTCATCACAATTTTGCATTCCCAATAACCGATAACAACTTCGATAAAAATATGTTGAGGGTACGTACATATACGGCCCAGAAGCACTCAGAAGCTGAACGCTATCCCATACGACCAATATTGAAGGCATATTTTGTTTATTATCATTACATGAAGGTTTTAGCAGCTTTTTCTAAAGATTTTATTAGGGTAAATTTTGGTGGCTACTCAATCAAATTACTTTAGAACTTTGCTAGGAATAAATCTGGAAAATGTCTGGCATTGACTGCTTTTATATTTCTGATTTTTTAGTATATTCCTAGGGTCCGCATTGCTCGATAGGTGTGCTTTATCAAACAAGTGGCTACATTCCTCATTGTTATGATGAATTTGGCACCAGACTTTTGAACAAACATTGACCTGGCCACTCCTTGATATAAGTAAACCATTTTACTGCGCCTTGCGTAGGTAGGTTCTCAATCAATATCTTGTCAAACAACAGCGAAGTCAATGATTTAATGTCTAGTATGGTATCAACTGGGCTGAGTATTTCAATAGGTGGAAGTAGATAGGTACAGAATTTAGTTCCGTGCGCAAATCGAATTCACGACCCGTATCTCAGTAGCCAATCATTTGACTGCTGCGTCAATTGTAATAAGAAATATAGGTCGAGCAGCTTGCTACCGAAGCAGACCACAAAACACTAACTATAGAGGTTTTGTTTGTAACGATGTTTCAATTACATATCAGGCAATAGCGATTGTGTAGGTTCAAGTCATTCAGTATAGGTACTCAAATCAAAATAATGTAATATGAATGTCCGTTTCCTAGCCGTCGGTATTACGCACATAAATGATGAGTCAAATTGTCATAATATGTAAACAGCCACTTGAAAACAATCGGTTGAAATCAAAAGGTTTAAAAGTCAATTCTGATTTTAAATTATCTCAAAATGTCAAATTTACTTACCAACCTGGCTGCGCAGCGTCAGGAAATGTTATGGAAATAATGTCAGTCATGCCAGATTTCAAACAAATTCCCTGAATTCTAGAATGGCCAATCGGGAATTACAATATTGTTTGTGCAGCTTTTGAGAGACCAATTTTTTTTTTAAATGGAAGGCAGTCTTTGCACCCAAATATAAGACCTTAACTTTATATTTTTAGCATCACTCTATAGATAATTCCAGCCAAGAGCGTCAGTATTCTTTCTTTAAATGTACGAGTATGTCTGTGTATATCAAAAATATAATCGTAAATTAACAAACAGAAAAATGGCGATGGTGAAGACATATTAAGTTGCAACACTACTCACATTACTCATTACTCAATCTTATTTCGGGCTTCCGGACCATCCTGCCATCCGAACATGGCGCCTCACGTCCGCACGTGGTGATAACAGTGTGAGTAAACAATTAACCGACTCGATAACGACGCGACGTGACGATCAACATAGTGATGTCGATTGTCATGTAATGATTCTGAGATGATGCTAGTCATGGTACATTAGCTAGGTCAGAGATTTAGTCTGCGATGTAACTTTCAAGCATAATATTGTATATAATGTAATCCCAGGTCATAGCCGCGCTTGCCCACAAAAGGGATTATGCGGGTTAAGCGCTGTTGAGAGAAAACAGGGATCAAATGATACCCCTTTGAATAACACTGACTGTTACTAGTCATAATGTGTATATAAAGCCTTTATTAGAACATCGCTAATATAAATAGTGAGTTTCATAATCGCCAATACGTGTAAATTGATCCAAGTAAATATTATCTTACGCTTTCATAATGGATGCCTAGACGTGATAGATACGCGTCTACTATAAAGATAATTGGTGCAATTAACTTCTAAGGATCACGGATTTATTGCCACAAGGAAAGATTTCGTTTGGCACAAGAGAATGTTCAGCGTAGCAATATCCTCTTTAAAAACAAACAAAAAAATAACCTTGGCTTCTCATCATTGCAACTGTGCACTGACACTATTATTAAGCAATCAGTATGTCTGGTCTTTGCTTTTATTTGTTTGTCAAACAAAGAGAATATCTAGTCTGTGCAATCTAAGATCAGAGGATTTATTGCAACCCATTAAAAAGGTATTTTTATCAGGCCATTAATGGGCTAGACGGAGTATTTGTGGTCTTATTTTCCATTGCCTAAAGATAAAAAAAATACGAAATATAATTTTTTTATGTCGGCTTTGATCAGTGATAATAGTATCCTGTTATAGCGTACAGTGTCCAGGTAATTGACATGTGCTCAACTATAAAAGGTGGTCATTTTGAGACAAAAGTGTCTGGTATACACATTGTCTACGCTTAGATAAAGCTAGAATTGGCTTACACTTATTACTCATTGTACATGAGAATCAAAACGCTTCAATGTGTGAAGTAATATGTCGAGTATCTAGTGCTAGGAGCCGTTTTTGCAGCCTTATATCCCCTTAGTTTACAACGCAACCGGCACATGTAGATATGACAAATTATATATACGTAGATAGATGAAGTACCTAACAGAAATATGCAGGAATTGTAGCAAGTACCTATTGTTGTAGTTTCTACCTATAAAACGTTATCGTATGTATGTATTCCAAACGAAGTTAGTTAAAAGCCTAATTATAGATATTACATACGTTTAAAATGGTCTACAGTTTTGAATTCAAATGAATGGACTCATCTATTCATTAAGACAGTTCTATCCAGTGACTATTTAGATAATAATTTTCTGCTCACCTTACAATAGAATTTTCATGAGTAAAATCGCTAAGTATGTTATATTAACAAGTAGAAAGGTAAATATAATTAATTTTAGAATATAACAATATCTCGTTGTATTTTAAACAGTTAACTGAATATCGATGAGACTTTTAGCGATAATAATGGGTACGGGTAGGTACTTATTATTAACAATATCTTGTTTCCTCTTGAAAATATAAGCGATGTAATTACTTTCTCTTCTAAGAATTTCATCAACCGTCAGTCGACTGTTTGTTTCTTAGAATATGTTTAATAGCTCAGATGTTCATAATGAGGGGTCGAGCAGTCTCCTAGCGACTCATGCATGCCTAGTACACCTACATTCATAGTTCAAAGTTGAGTAGGCAACCTGATTACATACCAGTTGTAGTATCTGAACATAAATTGTGTCTCCTATCAGTTCAATAAATGCATTTAAATCAATATAATCATGTTGGCAGAGTTAACGTACTTTGCGCAAACAATTTATTATTGATAATAATTATTGGAGAGTGTTTGTTCCGGCCGCCATTACAGTATGGGAGTATGCCAAATGTCACGTCTTTAAGATAAAAGTTTTGTTTGTTTGTTATGGTAATGATAATTATCCTTGTGGAATGTTAATGGGTGTGGTTGATATGGGATTGGGAAAAATACATAACATGCGCCATGGAGCCTTTATCCACCAGGAGATAGGTTAGGTTAGATTAAAATTGCAAATCAAATTTGGTAAATCCTTACTAATATTATAAACGTGAAAGTTTGTGAGTATGAATGGATGTATGGATGGTTTGTTACAACGGCTGAATGGATCTGGATGAAATTTGGCACACATATAGATTAGGTATAGCCTGGAATGACACATAGGCTAATTTTTATCCAGGTTGGACCCAATCCTGAAGTCCACGCAGATAAAGTCGCGGCCAGAAGCTAGTGACTCAATAAATATTTTAGGACTTCTAAGTCTTAAGTATCATGAATCTAAAAATGTTGGTTGTTCTTAGTGTAATTTTTCTTCCGCCTTAATTAAAAATGTGTACAAAAAAGATTATTAAAAAATTAACTATACCTCAGGGTTTATAGATATTTTTGGACCAATTTTTTACATGTATATTAAAATACTTCAAGTTAAAATTAATACTCTGAGATATTTTAGTAGGTACTATCCCTTTTTCTTTTAATAATTACTCTAGACTTTTTAATCCGTGATTAGGGATCGTAGCTCTCAATTGAATTAAACAGTTTAAAGGTAAAGTATTCTTGACTAAAAGGTTATAAAATGGAAATACTCACTAAATCACTCCTAAATTGAACCTTTCAGCTCAAAGACCAGAATAATCCGTTTAAGAACTTTTTATGTATAAATTGCTTTAAAAGATAACTATTGTATGGACTTAATAGTTTTAAAGCATTAAACCAAAAACCCATTACAATTTTTGATAAAGTTTTTATAGGGTTTGGAACCGATCATGCAGATTTGACCTGAGATAATGACCTTTGTAAATTAATTCGCTCATCGCCCATTATACCATTAGATTTATGTTTACATTTCAAAAGGTTATTTGTCTGTAATTGTGAGGTTAGCAACCTTTTTTCCTGGGGCTGTCGTTCTACGAATATATGAATCAGTAATTATTAGTAAGTAATCATCTTTTACAGTAAACTTGTACAATAAACGAACAGTGCCCTCATCAAATCGTTTTAATTTCATATATTATATGTGTCCCCGCGTAAAACTCAATTGTTAAACAGATTATGTTTTGTATGTATGCCTGGAATCCTGAAAAACCAACTAGTAAAAAAAATATTATCACGTTCAAGTTCAAATGTTTTTATTTCAAATAAGCTTTTACAAGCGTTTATGAAACGTTATTGAGTCTAGTTGCACGGTTCCAAAAAGTTGATCCTATGGAGAAGAATCCGGCAAGAAACTCCATTATTATAATTATACTTAATTTGTCTATGATGTATTTGTCATGAAAATTGTTGTATTTTACTGAAGACTGGAGGCAAGAAATCGTGTTTAAGTAAATGTCATCGTGATTAAAACCGATAAAACCATACTTATGTTTAAGACTCGCACAGTTGGCACTAGTACCTAATCACTTGAGCAGCCTTTGAGTAACGAGTTGATGCAAAATGAAGTCTGTATTGAAATATAGATCATTGTGATCTTTCTGTCTTCTTTTCGTAGTCAGTACTTACAATGGTTCCGCGTTCCCTTGAAAAAGTTAAAAGGCACGCAATGACGAGCCGGAAAAGTGCTTCCGAATTATTAACAATCTTATCGATAAATTTTCAACTCTTTGAAAAGTTTCTGAATACCCGCTAATTAACAATAGCGCGTTGTTAGTCTTCTCAAGAAAGTTTGTATTCATTACAAAGCCTTTGTAGAACCTTGTAAATTTTTATTAAGTGACTTAGGAATTTCTTTGAAGTTGAAAACTTGTCCCATACTAGGATTTCTATTATTTCTCGAATAAATTTATTTTATGGATATCTACAAGAATGTTTCTTACTCTAAAATGTATTTATTTGAAAAATACAAATATTTGTGCTGTGCGGAATTCAAACCATTGAAAACGCATAACCACTGCGCTCGCTTATCGTAAAGTCGTTACTTACTTCGGTGTAACTCATTTAATTTTATATCGTATGGATGCCTTTACAAATACAGATCCTAAGTACACATCCAGGGACCCATGCTTTGGGCGACAGCGCCCTTTGGACCAAGAGTCAGACGTCTGGGTCGCAGAGATGTCAAACGAACATAGGTACAGTGAGCTGCTGTAATTAGGTATCCCTCACGATTAAAGAAAGTTTGGATAGGTACATACTCGTATGTAAACTTTTCCATAATCTGTGTAGAATCGACACTGTGGCCTACATTACGGGCATTAATTACTTGTTGATTAGCTAGGTACTATTTATTGTACATATATAAGTCAAGTGCATCTCTCAGCATCCCACCCGCAGAAAGTGCAGGACATTTTAATCATGGCTGCAATATAATCCTGGTTTGCCTTTTTAATTTTGTTCCACGTTCCCTGAGACATGGATGTAATACGATATGGATGGTTTTTGTCAGATAGAAGTAGCACTAGTAGGAATGTAGTGGGGTTTGTCCTGTAACATATTTGTCTAGCTTCCGAATCCTCTGATATTATATACTTATGCTAACAACATTGTGCAGGAATCGACCACGCAATTTATTGCAGAACTTTATCGCGCGCCTAAATTGTTTATACATACTTACCTATAATAAAAATGTAACAAGCAGATATCTAAGCATTATAGATATTAAAGAAAAACTAATATGGGGGTCTTTATTAGAGCAACAAAAGCCAAAATGACATTTTTTTAAATTTTTGTCTGCCTGTATGTTTGTACACGTGTCACGCTAAAACTACTGCATGGAATTGAATGCAGTTTTCACCGATGTATTGCTAGATGTCTAACTTAAAATCTGGTGCATGTTTCATCTTGATACGTCGTCTAGAATCGGACTTATAGTAAGTTAATATTTTTGGGACGTGAGTGAAACTGCGGACAACAGCTAATACATCGCAATTAGAAATTTATATTTCCTTAATGAATGCGGAAAATTATTCATCAGGTAGAGTTACGGGTATTAACGCTTTGGTTTTGTGACGTAAATGGCAAGGATATTGTGTTAACTTAATGACACCTAAATAGTTGTTTACATTTAACACGTGCTGAGTAGGCCCAGTGACGCTAGTAAACCGGAATTCTATAAATGTGATTCCATCTTATTTCGCGGTATCTTCATATGACGGATTTTTTTATTAAGAGAAGTTACGCTGCGTAGTATTATAGTTGTTCTGCGGTTGTATTGCAGGCTGCTCCACTGTATCTAAAGTATTAAGAGTCAGTTCAGGGTTCAGTTTTGGTTGTTGTGCATATGAAATTTGCGTCTGCTAACCTGACTTTATAGAAAAACAGTTTTTTATAACTACACTAGTGTCACTGACACATTTGGTTTTATTTATAAAAAAATTATTAAAAAGAAAATATAAACAAAATAAAATTAAAATACCTATCTAATAAGATGTTTCATGATGGTCATTTGGGTATTATTATTATTATTATTAGCATTGGATGATTCCATTGCCCACAAATATCAACGAAGCGCAACCCTCTTTTTAATTTCGCGGCCGCGTCGCTGGAATAGTGTAGTTACGATAATATGCAAATAACTGTAGAGCACTGACATTGACAGGTGCGCGCGCGCCGCCCCATTATTCCCACGCGGTGCGCAGTCACACGTGGTTAACATGGAAATACTTTCACTATAATGTAGTACAGTTTTATAAACACTAATCATTATTTCAAAGCTCGTATCGTAGTCGTAGTAGCGTATTCCACCCCTGCCTTTTTAAATAATTTATAGCATGCCATTGACAATGGTTTAGGTAGCTGATTACGAACCATCTACTTCAGCTCGATTACCCAAGAGTACCCAAATTCCGACTAGAAAAATATGTTAGCAACGACTTGCTTGGCTCCAAGGACCAAAAGTTTTGTAAGTTGATGAAACGCCTACAGCTCCATTGTGATCAATTATAGCTTGATTATTCATTAACAGTAGGTCAGTGATGAACCGAATTATTGCATTGCTTAGTATGCAAATAATTGTAGCGGTCTAGATCGCGGGCAGGTGCGCGCGCGCCGCCCTTCGTTCCCACGCAGCGCAGTTAGCGTGGTGTGCAGTTAGTTTGCACATGTGAACTTAACGTCCGTGCCTTAATTAATTTACAGACTTGTTGCTTTTTACTTTCACTTAATTATTTATGTTTTGTTAGTTAAATTACTTGAACTTTTAAGGTTCAAAATAATCAAGTATGTAGGGTGAGTATTCATTTTTTTGGATAAGTTTAATTATTGTGTTGGGAAGGTTCTTTCTTTTAAAGTTTTTGTATCATAGAAAGTTATTTTTTATACCTTATCTTTAAGCTAATTATTAACGCTAGTGACGATCTATGATTTCATGAAAAACGGTAATATATATTGCAGTTACATATTGCAACTGCAAGCTCTATCTATATCGCCCACCAACGCAACGTCGGCTCATACGCAGGCATCTACTCGCACGGATGTATCATTAAATATCAATGGTACTTCAACGTCGCGCGAGTTGATTCATACGGAGAAAACACTTAATCTGAACAAGCTTACTATCTCTAGTGATAATAGCAATACTATTTATAGCAACCGACAGTGTCCACTAATCACGTGCTTGCGATAAATCCACTTATTCATAAAACCTGTTCGCCCAAGTGAGAGCTACGTCAGAATTCACGATGCACTGCTGACACTGCTTTTGAGAACGAATACCAGTAAATCCTTCCCTTCCTAAAAAAATGTACTTGAGATTTTCTACAGAATTTTCACAGTAAAAACGCATCTAACATTTCTTTCAACACAATGTATCAAGTCGTTTAGGCTACAGCATCACGCCCATAAGCCTGAAACATACCACCGCTGGAGCAGTTTCAATTATATTTAGATACGTGATCCATGATTTCTATATTCATTTGTGTCATTGTCTTCAAAACAAGCCTAACCTAAATTTCTCGAAACCCTGACAATATTTTCCATTTGAGAATCTGTTCACGCGATCTTTATCTAGAGTCCTCTACGTTATCTTGAGCAAATATTAGAGCATAGCGCTCTCGGTGATAGCCGATTGTCCTAATTTAATTATCTGTGACGAGCATTAAATTATTAATAATGTTTGCCCTACATTCTGGGCTATCTTAGCGTTTAGATTATATCTATTTCTAACCTGGCTTGAAAATAGAACATTTTGGCATCTGTCATCGTGGTACCTGTCTTTAGAAAAAGCTTTTGCGAGGCGAAAACCTTGTGAAGGACATGTTTATTTGTTTTGAATGTGTTTATGGGTTTATCCACGTTTCGGACGGAAAATTCGCATCAATTTTCGTGACCTGTAATAAGCATGATAAACAAAACGGTAAAATATTATTGTTCATTCTATGAATAAACCACACCAAGTAAAATTCGACCTAGTCTATGTCTTAAGTAAAATATATGACTTGTAAACAATGAGAAATGATAAAGAAAGAATTGCAGCTGCTTGCGGCTCAATGCTCTTCGTCCGTGAAATATTTTACGGTTCGTTACCGTATTTTTCTTCAGAAACAGAGAAGTAATTAGTGGTAACTACACAAGTCATTATTCTACAATTTTGTGTAATTTTTATGCATACACAATAACAAATAGTTTCTACCGTGTAGTAAATCAAATCGCCATCTGCAGGCAATGTCTGGTCCTAGCACATCGCGTGACCCTAAATGTTCCCACGTCGACTCCAACGCGAGCGACGGTCTAACTGCTATATTATGCTAATGACGCAACTGTCGCTTTACCTGCAGTTAGTAGGCGAAACGACTTGAGCATAACGTTTCGAGCCGCTTGACAGAACACCAAAGGGATGTTTCACTTAGAGCCAGATTCCTGTACGAGCAACATAAATAGTATCATTCAAACCCAGCCTATCCCAATTATGTTGGGGTCGCCTTCCAGTCTAACCAAAGTAAGTGCCATTAGACCTCATCAGCCAAATTTCTAGGCAAAATAGGGATAGACTGGTTAAGTTAATATATAACTGCAGTATTGCTGTTAGTAACTAATTCCGTGAAATGTTGTTCATTAATAGCACATACTTTGACGAAAGGCAATCTCAAAATCTCATTTAAGTTCATTCAAGCACCCAAACTTTTAGTTAAAATGATTCTGGCCGAGTTTTATAGCACTCTATTGCCTTATAGCGCCGACCATTCATAAACTCACATTATAGAAAAAGGACCAATTTCTTCCAGCAATTTACTACTACTTTATTTTCTACCTTAGCAACAGTACAAAAACGTTCATACAAACTACCAGTAATATTCCCGACAGCCAATTACCATCAGCAACAATGAAAGCTATCGCTGATAATAATGTCATTGGACCACAACCCCCGTGGATTCGTACGTAATACATAGTTGTTGGATACGGTTATTATGTAATAGGTATATAGTATTGTGTACGTCAGTACAAACGCGGCATGTTATCAGTTGTTTGTCCCTAATTCCGGCAAATTGGACACGTGTACTTGTATTTATGAATTCATTGTTTGTTTGTACGGTCGGCGTCATCATCTGTAGGTATATTGATGAAGTAGTGTTTTATTTTACGAAAATTATATTACATTTTAGGTTCCTTTCACTCCCAACAAATGCAAAAATTTACCGTTGCAACTAAAGAAAACATGTCAAATAAAGAACATATTTTTAAGCTGGTAATACAAATTCCATTGCGGTTATAATCGTTATTTTATAAGGCAGTTTTCATACCTACATTGTTCATAAAAAATATAAGATACTTAGAGATCATAAGCATTTTTCGTTTCCAATTCTAGAAACGTATTGCAATACTACACCAGTGGGTTGTATTAATGGTATAACAATTTTACATCATCCATTAACTTAAAGGATCGACTAAAGTTTATTCTAACCAGACAGGACTTATCAATTTTAGTATCAATATACTCGTAACGAGAATACGATGATATTATGAGTCATAAAATTATGGTGTATTTAGTGGTTGGTCATTAGTTATGTAGACACGAATATACGTGATAAGTTTGATGATAATTCGATAATATTATAGTGTACCTAGTAGTAGACGGAATTCAATAATAGCCGAAATAAGTAGACCAAAATCGGTTTGAATATAATTGTATATATAGTTATGCTTAATTAGTTACTTAGCGCTCACGCCCATGGCTTATCTGAATTATTTCTCAATATAGTGCAGAGTTTATTATTATAAGCTTACTGCTATAGAATTAAATATATAGTAAAGCTATTCACAAATATTATTATCAGTATGTGTGGACTAATTCCCAAAAGTATCCGTACACTTACCACCCTCTTCAGACAGATTAATTATACCCACAAGCATCTTAATTAAAGCCAAACTGACTCGTATTATCTATCTTTGCAGGCCTTCAAACTGTTCAAGCGGAACAAGACGCGCAAAAACACACGCAACCGGATCTCGCCGGAGCTGTCCCGCTCGCCGTCCTACAGCGGCACGGTGGATGCGCGGCAAGACATCGACATCCAACGCTTCTGCGGCTGCAGGGCCTCGCTGCCACCCCTGCACATTTCCAGCAATGAGTCCTACGAGAATAACTCCTACTATAGCAGCTACAATAGTTACAATAGCTCCAGAATTGATAGCATGGAGAGCTATGGTACGAACGAATCTAACAGCGGCAGTGCTCGATCAGACTCCGCTTACGACTCCGCCAGATCCAGTCCTGAACACGCCAGGGTTTGCTACGCTACTGTCACATACTTCAATGTTAACGATAGCGAGGACAGCAGCAGCATTCGCACAGAATACACACTGCTCGATGACGCAGAGGCTGACCGCATGAATGATTTGGATGAGATGGATAACATGGACGAGGATGAACGAACACAGAATATGATCAACGAAAGCATTGAACTAGTTAGCACGTTATGAATGCAATGGACTATTCACGTAATTGTATTTTTATTCTAGGTT
This sequence comes from Acronicta aceris, assembly GCA_910591435.1. Classification (NCBI taxonomy): domain Eukaryota; kingdom Metazoa; phylum Arthropoda; class Insecta; order Lepidoptera; family Noctuidae; genus Acronicta; species Acronicta aceris. Next base: position 18,173,522 of record OU342758.1, on the reverse strand, counting down.
AGTTTTACCGAAGCGTTTTATTCCGAATTTGGAAGCGTGTGTGATATTTGATGGGTGATTCGACGATGTTGTGGTGAAATTATTCGAGTGTTGACCAGAACAATTAATAATATAGTTTTAATTATACTTATTTGTTCGATGGTGTATACTCTGTATTTAAATTATCATATTATGGCAACTGTAAGCTATCCGATAGTTAAGATTTTTTATATATCTGTAAGTAGTTTTCGTGAACTTTCCTTTTAGTCGTAACTTAGGAACTATGAACCTATCGGTGGAGTTTTAATTGGTCTGGAAGCAAAGACCATTACTTCATTAAAATAATAGTTCTATTATATTTACGATTAGTGTGTGAATAACAAGCAAAAGCGATCTAAGTAAATGATGTCGACGGGTCCGTCGACATCGCACACAAAAATCACCAAAGCTAAAAATATCTTACCATTTGTCTAATATTTTAGATGGATTAAAAAAAATACCGATTATGTGTACTATTACTAAAATACATCTACATAAACAGATGGTCATCCAATTCTTTGCAAAAGGACCATACTTATTTAAAATCTCAAACGGATTCACGTAATTGACCAATCAGCGTTTGCTAAAAGCCCTTATTGACGAATCAGTGAAAACGTGCTGCAATTTGCTCAGTGCCGATTTTATTGTAACATTTCGTTCAGTCAATATTACTCCCTAAAGAGCTTCAGACACTTACATTGAAGATATTGGAAGTAGGAAAGCGGAAAACACCATCTGATTGGGTGGGTATTCAAGAGCCTTTTTAGATTGTTTTTTTATATTTTTTTCGGATATAAATGTATTATTGGTGTAGCGAGAAAAGATCCGTATTTTTTCTTTTATAAAGGAGTAACTTGATTTGTTTCTAAATGGAAAATATTCTTTTTTTATATCTTTGCTTCTTTTGTTAGGCTGTGAGTATAGCAGCTTTCAAATTTAAAGGTCCACTTTGTTCTAATACTCAGAACAGTAACAAGTTTGCCAGTCAACTGGTAATATAAGATGAACCCGAAATTATATTAAAACAAGGGAAACGAAAACTTTTTCTTGGAGCGGTGAGAGCTAATTCTGTTCGAAACTTCGAACTTTTTTTCATTTCTTTAGAATTGTCGAGTTTTGTTTGACACAGTTAATGTTATATGAGTTTGTAATATGAAGATTCTATAACTAACTTAGGGGATAGGAGGGAACAATGACCTAATCGATTCCAATCGTACGATTACGGTTAGCTAGTGTCCCAATTCTGGACAAAGTCATGCCTCCATCAATTTCAATCTTGTGCTAATTGGATCGATAATAATTACCATCTTTAATTTATATTACATATTCCGATAATTTTAACTCAAATCCATTTACGTAAGACGTATATTATTCACAATTGAATGTCCTCCTCTATTGTTTACCAAAGTTAATGTGATACTATAAGATTATTTACAGTTAAGATTTATTAAATTTACTTAGTTATACGTTGGTTGATCTCAATGGTGTAAATTTTAACAGTAGTTAGGTAAGCTTGCGTCACAGGCCGCTTCGCTATGCAGACGCGAAAACAATGAATATTAGAGGTGGTTATAACGAGTGACGCACGTAATTATGTATTTAACATTTTCGTAATTAGAATCAATAAAATTTTAAGTTTTTGACGTCAGCATTTTTATTTAATATTTTCACACAGTCCTTCTAATTGTATTATCCGCTATGGAACTTCATTCACTTCACTCCAAGGATTATGATTATCAACTTAGATGTGAAACGAAAGAGCATTTTCTTGTTCAAAAAATTATAATTTAATGTTCAATCCAAGTTTTTGACTGCTCCATTGGTTTAGTGGTCCCAAGCGCGACTGCTATGCTAGAGGTCTTGGGTTCGATCCCCAGGTCGAGCAGTGTTATTGGTTTTTTCTATGAAATTTTCAGTAGCAGGTCTGAGGTAGGGATTTGTGCCCTTTTTGGGTTAATAGCAATAGGCTCACCTCCTATTACATGGGACCTAAACATACCGGTGAACTATGGGTGTACATTAGTACGCCTTTCGCTAACCCTTCGCGGAATACAGGCGTGATGGTATGTAGTTAAAAATTCTAAACACCTCAATGTTATGCTTTCTTCGGTGAATTCCTTTATGTACATCAGTATGAGCATTAGGATCATTCACGAATCACGTTTATTGAAGAAAAAATATGTATTAATTGAATTTATTAAATTATCAATCACAGTCATCTAACATTACAGGAATATATTCCTAATTTTCTAAAGTGAGCAGAGTAGGTGCTTTGTTAATCGGTTAAGTCGGCAAAAGAGCAGACGAGCCATCATGGTAAGTAATCATCGTCGCCCCTGGACACCTGCATCAACAAAGGAGTTGCTGATGCGTTGCCGAGCCTTTAGAGCCCCTACGGACTGCAGCCTGCTAGAGCCGGAGTAACCGTAGGGAAACCTCTTACGCGCAAAAGTCGAAACACACACCAAGGTGCTTTACAACAGACTCGACACTCGAAATTAGGGTAGTTAACGGCCAGTCGGATCCTAAGAGGTCCTACCACCGAGCAAGTCAGATATTTCCTCGCATCGCCTCGTCGAGATGCCTGTTTTAATGGGAGTGTGGAACCGTCCCCACACGGCGTAATGTAATTATTTATATCACTATTAATTAGAATATAATATAAATCACACTTACCCAACCTACAGCAATAATTTCGGTAGTAGGTACTTAATGATATTGCAACACAAGTGACATTTCCATTCACGACTTTTTGGTTTTGCGAATTGAGATAAATAGGTACTATCGTTAGGCATCATTTTAGCGTGTTTAGCGTCACTTTCTTATCAATACTCGTATGAATAAAGCACATGCACTATAGTTACACCACAGATTTTTTTTTTTTTTTAATTTTATTTGAAGGCTTTGTCGCTTAGCGACCACATCGCCTTATAAGAAAAAAACATAAACAAATAACTTAAACCAACATATTCACTAGTTTATACAGACACTTGGCTTCATCAGAAGCCGGACGAGATAAAATACTATTACAAAATCCGACATCAAAGGTTTTATTTTGACCAAACAGTGAAATTCGTAAACTCGAATTCCGACTACATTCCATCAGAATATGCAGGACATCCTCTACGGCATTACAATACGAACAGTTAGGAGAAGGCTTTTTTTTCATTAAAAACGCGAATTTATTCGAAGGAATGTGTCCGGAGCGAAGTCTGAGTGCAACAGTTAGGGACGGTTTATTTAGTCTTACTTGATCAATCCAAGGGAATTTATATACATTTGCTTCAATAGTTCGGTACCAAATGCCCTTTTCCCTCGAACGTTCATCAAAGTATTCCTGCCAACTATCCAAACATTTTTTTTTAACTTGAATGATGTAGTCTGAGTAAAGAGGAGTTACACTTAGAGGAATTCCATCACTTAGAGCCTGCTTAGCCAACGAGTCCACTTTATCATTGTATTCTAGATCGACATGCGACGGTATCCATTGGATAAAAACAGTTTTTGAGGTCATCATTCTTAAAATGGACCCGTAAATAACATACGCTATCGGGCAACCTCGCCCGGGCGAGGTGTACCGAGTTAGATGCTGTAGGGCACTTTTGGAGTCCGTTAAAATAACGATTTTATTACAGTTTATTGATTCTGCATATGATAATGCTTCTGCTATAGCAATTAATTCAATATGCATGATGGAAATATGAGAATCAATCTTAAGTTTAATAAAACTGCCAAGTTGTGAGTCCAGAAAAGCCGCACCTCCCAAACTCCCATCCTTGGAACCGTCTGTAAAAATTCTATAACAGTCACGATACTGACGTTCTATAAAGTCTGTACAAATATTCCTAATAGTTTGAATATCGTAATGTCGTTTAGCACGGGAAATCGCAGGAATGCTCTCATGAACCACTTGGTTCATGTTAACATTACTCACCCAAGTATCAAGGGAAAACATATCGAGCTGAGGACTGGAATGCATAACAAGAGAATTAAAATCATTAAATAGAGATGCAAGCAGGGGAAGTTTCTTTCGAACCCAGTACCTGGTCTGCCTATTCATAAAAAGTTGTTCTAATAAAACAAGGGTTTTATTGTCATGGAATGATTTTGCCTTAAGCCAAAATTTCCCTGCCAAATACTTCCTGCGAATAAAAAGGGGCGGGAGGCACAATTCATTTTCCATGACATGAATGGGGGTGCTGCGTATATAGCTACCTATAATACGAAGAGCCTGATTTTGTACCCTATCTAACTTTGCCAAATTTGTTTTACAGCTATTATCGAAAAGAAAACTACCATAATCAATTCTGCTACGTATTATCGAAATATATAATCTCCTTAAATGTTTTTGATGGAGACCCCACCCAGAGCCTGACAGTACTTTTAACAAGTTCATAAATTTATTTACTTTTTCCGTTAATTCATTAATATGTTTTCCCCACCTTAAAGAGCTGTCAAACCAGATACCTAAATATTTAATCTGACTTACGACTGGAATAGCAGTACTTCCATCACCATCAAAAGAACAAGAAACTTCACCTCTGAAACGACCTCTTTTAAACGTGCAAATTTTGCTTTTCTTTGGAGAAATATCTAAACCTAGACAATTAAACGACTGATTTATATTTCGCAAAGCTAAATTCATTTCGTTTACGGCTAAGTTAATATCCCTCATTGCTATATACATGACGAAATCATCCGCATATTGGGAGATCTCGACATTAGGTACACATTTACATATATCTATAGTAAGAATATTAAATAAAAGGGGTGACAGAGGGTCTCCCTGAGCTACACCACGGCCAGAAGTTCTAATCAAATCGCCGTCGAAGGTTGAAACTTTAAGGAATCTGGCTTTTAGATAGGACCATAAATACAAGCATATTTTAGAACCGACCCCCATTTGATCAAGAATATTTAATAAGCAACTAACATCTACATTATTGTAAGCGCTGTCGATATCAATGAAACAAGCAATTGTAGTCAAGTTTTTGGAGAAATTTAATTGGATAAACGAGACAAGTCGACAGAGATTATCAAGACAGGATCTAGCTTTGCGAAATCCCACCATATTAGCAGAGAAAAGATTGTTTTTTTCAAAGAACCATTCCAGCCGCCTATTAAGAATAGAGTGAAAGGTCTTGCAGATACAGGAGATAAGGGAAATAGGACGCAGTGAGTTTGAAGGATCTCTTCCCTGTTTAGGGATGGGAATTATCTTAACATCTCTCCACTGTGAAGGGACAAAACCAAATAAAAGACATCTATTATAAATAGTGAGAAGAATAGACTTGCCGTTAGAAGGAAGAAATTTTAGCATAGAAAATGATATTTCGTCACATCCAGGAGCCGTATCGTTTTTTTTTATACAGTTCTCAAGCTCATGCAAGGAAATCTCGGTTTCCAACTGGCTATTGATTGAGGTGAAACGAGGATCGGGGGGACAGACAAAATCTGGAGTGAGACTTTGTAATAAATGCTCAGCCCTCTCTTTATCCACCCAGACACTCGGCGAACGGAGACCCTTGAACCATTTCATTTTACGCCACATTTCAGAAGATGAAGTCGCTTCATCTGTAGCGGAACAGAATTTTCTCCAAGAAGAACACTTGGCATTACGAATCACTCTTTGCGCCTCGCCGATTTTACTTTGCAAAATATCCCAATTCGCAGGCGATGGATTACCTCTCAAATTAGCCAAGGCCAATCGCCGTACTGCTACCGCTCTCGATATTTCTGGAGACCAATAGGGTTTTGGGGAGAACTTGTTGGTGATATGCTGTGGAATATTAATGTAAGGAATATACGCCTCAGCAGCTTTCTGCAAATTGCCCACAAACATGTCATATAAATTTTGAGAATCAGAAGGGATTTCAGTGTCAGTAAATAAAACGTCTAAAAAGCTAGTATAAGATTCCCAGTTACTTTTACGAAAATTCCTTTTCTTTCGAAACTCATGGGTTACGTTCGCGATATGGGATATTTTAATCACTAAATGATCACTACCAAGAGTTTCATTCATAGTTTTCCAATCAAACAAAAGAGCCAGATCACAAGAAACAAATGAGATATCCGGGGAAGATCTTTGCAGTGAACCTCTTGCCATCCTCATTCTGGTAGGGCTACCATCATTCAAGTGAATTAAGTTATGAACTAGCATGGCATCAAAGATCTGCTGTCCTCTGCGGTCAGTTTTACATGACCAGTTTGAGTGATGTCCGTTAAAATCCCCTAAAATTAAAGACTTGCTATTACTGAGAGTAAAAATATTATCCCAGTCGCTTAGAGAAGTGCTGACAGATGGAGGACAATAAACAGCAATTATGTTCTCAATATGTTGAAAATTAAGAATTCTTACTTGTAGTATCTCAATTCCCGAGTTGCTATTAAGTATAGGGCACGGAATAGCTTTAACTGAATAATGAGTCAAGATGGCAACCCCACCATAACCATCATCTCTGTCTAAACGAAACAAGTTGTAACCATTAACTCTAAAGTAGCTATCCGGCTCAAGCCATGTTTCATTCAGGATAGCAATATGTATATTTTCCCGGTTGAGCAGTAATTCCAAGGAAACCGTCTTAGGCCTTACACTTTGGCAATTCCACTGGATAATATTAAACTCAAACAATCGAGGATTATCCATTGTTAATGAATAAATTAAAAAAAGAACCAGCAGACACATTATTTAACATTTTAGCTATAAGCCATTCTGCAAGAGTAACTACAACCTGTTGAATTTTATTTTCCAATGATTCTTTACTCGTAACAATATTTTTAATTTTTATTAATAATTGAGTAAATGTAACCTGTTTTTTGTGCCTAGCTGATGGTACCTTACTTCTAACTTCATCATTGTTGCAAGCAGGTGAGTCTTCGACTTCGTCGGATGAGTTTTCTGTATCCTTACTAAACCTAAATACAGGAGTTGATGGACGATGATTTTTCTTCAGTTTCGATTTACCACTCATCCGGCCTAGCGATTTCGCTCTGTAGGCTTCATCTAAGTTAGAACTAGGTTCATTCTCCTGGGCCGCACAGCTAGGTGGCAAGTTTTCATGTTCTGGAAACTTCTGTATTAGTTTTGAAGTCGAAGGAGGCTCACTAACTATAGCCGCAAATGTAGGGTTCAGTTTTTTTTTTCCTGGGTCAGTAATAGACAGAACTGCAGCAGGTTCAGGAACAGGGGAGACCGGGTCAACATATAAGGTAAGCGCCTTCCTATACGTGCAGTTGAACTCCGCCATCAATTCTCTAATTCTCCTTTCCTTAACATAATTTGGACAGCTTTTGTGGAGTGCCATGTGTGGACCCTTACAGTTAACACATAAAAATGACATAGTATCGCAATTTTCATGGTTCTTCGTACATTTGGGACATACAAGATTTTTTGAAGGACACATTTTCATAGGGTGACCAAACTTCCAACATCTGCTACATTGAGTCACCGGAAATACAAAAGGGTCCACCTTAATTCTCATATCGAATATATAGACATGTGATGGCAGTGAAGCTCCTTTAAACCCAAGGCGAACGGTTTCACTGGCAACCCAACCATTGCTTCCAGGATTCCCTACGATGTCACAGCGTCTATCTAATCTCTTTACTGATACAATCTCATAATCACACGATATATTCTTCAACATCTCGTCATCAGAAATTTCTAAGTCCACATCCTTAATTAATCCGTAAGAAATATTCACTACTGATGTTTTTCTGCTTCTCCATTCTAAGTCAGCAAATGCCTTACATTGCAAAAAGTGGTCTGCACAAGACTCGTTGTCAAACGTTATATGCATTCTATATTTATGTACATATTTAACCTGAGTAGTATGAATTATATTGTTTTCTTTAAAAATTCGAGCCAACGAAAATTGTTTAGGCAGTGGATTTTTGCTTGATACGCAAACTTGAATTTTTTCATTAGTTGAAATCGGGTCTCCCGTATTTACTAACTTTTTTACTACTTTTCGTCCTCGTCCAACTGTGTTCCATCCTTCTTCCGATGAATTGTCATCCCTACTCCTTTTTTTCCTGATAGTATACTCCTCCTCAAACATATTTGTTGCGTCGTCTTCACAAATCATTGTTAAGTCTTCAACTTCAACTTCTCCACTCAGCGAGTCAATTGATGCATTATCTAATGTATTTTCATTCATTAAGTTTACTAATTACGTGCGCGATGACAAGGCCGCTTGACCAAACCGGTTACGCCGGCTGGTCCGAGCCTGCGCATAAACAGATAAGAGAAACTAATAAACAAATACGCAGCGACAACGATAAACGACCGACTACTGTCAAGCACCGATCACCACTGACACCACAGATAAAAAAGAAATTGAGGGATTGGTTTGAATTTAGAATTCGATTTCGTTCGAATAGGTTAGTTTTTTTAAATTTAGAGATGCAATAGACTATTTTATAGATAAGCAATAGATAACATTCTTGAAGCAAAATCGTTTCTCGCAAAATAAAACTAGATATGACGTGAACCTGGTTACGGTTTTCTTTTCGAACATAATTTTGCGATTCTGGTGCGGATGGTGAAGATAATGTTGATGGTAACGTAGAGTACTTCATGTACAGTACTCCACTCCCAAAATAGAATATAAAAAAACTAGAAATACGAAAAAGCGTCATCGATTCATAGTGGACATTTCAAAAACCCGAACGAAAAGGTTAAGTTCACTTTTATAATGCGTACCTACCACTGAAATGCACTTCCCGAGTGGGTCTTCCCTGATAGATATAATCTGGGTGTCTTTAAACCACGAGTGAATCGGTTTCTTCTAGGCAAGCGCGCTCCATCGTAGATCGCAGTATCGCGTAATATCAGGCGAACTGGCGGTCAAGCGTAAGCCTATCAAGAATAAAAAATAATAATAGAGTGTGTCTGAAGATATCCGCAAATGGTTTTACCGTGGTCAATTTTAATATAAAAACTTTGTGTAAAGACAGTTGGAGTCGTAATTGTCCGGAATATTGTCCTTAGTGATTTCGATAGTTTCGCATGAACACTTAATTACAGTTATTTGACCTTTGCGGCTGTTCGCAACAGCTAATTTCAGACGCGCGTTATTATTTCGGAGGTACTGTAGTAAATGGTAAATGATATTTATTTCTGTAAATATAGTTCATAAAAAGACATTTTTCTATGTAAATTCTTTGAATAAAAAAGTAAAAAAAAAACTTTAATACGTCACATTTGATAGCGGGGTTGTTGACCTTTTGCAGTGACAGAAGCTCATCACTGACCTGTTCTAATTCTGGAGGTAACAAAGTCCTGGATTGTCCCACGTTTCGCTAGTCGTTCTGATAACCTACTTTTAGGTAGCAATCATGGCTTTGTCCTGCATTTAGGTCGAAATATTATCTTGAATTCTAATAGGATCGTCAAAGCCTACTTCGAAGAAAGTTTAACTTCTTATTATTATGGGTTCTGAAACTATTTTCTCTTCAATAATAAATCCTCCATTCTCGATCGAAATGGTCTACTCCTAGTATGGGTTGGGAGACTGTATATACGTCAAGATGTTTTCCCTCATATTTTCCTGTGCTACTCCACTCTAAGATTGTTCTTTTCACATGGCTACAAATCAAGGTGTAGTTTCCAGTTTGAGCGGACGGCTTTCAGTGCATAGAGAGGTCAGTATATACTAGAAATGTAGTTGTTGTAATATGTATATAGTAATAGTGTAGCTAGGCGTACCGTTGTCGAAAGATTGCAGTGTTTTCAGTTAGGTAGGTACATGTTTTCCACGTGACGCGTGTTACCTACAAAATCTTTTAAAAGTGTTGGGTGCCTTTCCTCATTACGCTTGAAGTAGCAAGATTTTCTTGACCATAAAAATAGTACTTCCGCCCACCGAATACTATTTCCATACGCAACGCAAAATGTTGTTTTTAATTGCATTTTAATCACAAAGTTTAATTTGTTGATCCAAAACTTTAGCGTATTACGTAATACGAAGTTAGTATAAATTGTATGGTTGACGGCAAATTTAGCCGCACCACCTACATGCGGAGTTTCAGCCTGAAATTAAATTGTGTGCTCAGATAGAATACCGCACAATGGAAAAGTTTCAAGGAAGCAGTTCTGTACGCAAAAATAAAACGTAGGTAATTTATTATTTTGGTCCTTTTTTCAGAATAGGACGACTATTTAAAATAAATAAGAACTCCTACGAAGTTGCACGACCGCAATTTTAATAATGTTTTATAATTAATAACAGTAATATCTATACGATAACTAGGTAAGTAATTGTATTTTTGAAATCATACATAATCTATGTACCCACGCCACATGTATATATACGACATGTCGCATGTATTTAAAAAAAACACGTATTTACACAATATCGCGAAATCCATTGTGCTTACTTCACAAAAAAATCTATAACATTTTACTTGAACTGGGAGTATAACTCTGGAAAAAACTAATGAGTAGTCGATAATATTGAACCGGTTCAGAGCTTATTTCCTGAACAGTAACTACATAGTATTTGTACTAATTTGTTTTTAACAATCGCCGCTTATTGTTAAGCCGTTTTGTTCATATATTCAAAGCTCACAATTACAAAATGCAATTTGGTGTCAAAATATAATCCATAATCTGCGAGTATTTATTCGTGTTTTGAAAGAGTTCAAGCGTTATTATAGCTTCAAGTGAAAGGAAACCTGTAATACTTGTTTTTGGTTTTGTGTTTTGCAAAAGAGGGATGACTGGGGAATGTCGGAGGACATCGGTGGGGTAACCAACCCCACAGTCTGTTGAAATCAGCATTATTTTGAACTTCAAAAAACGAGGAAGTTCTCAATTAGACTTTACCGAGATTTCACTAAAAGAGAAGTGTGTCTTCACAGTTCGTGAATTAGTTCTTTTCTTTAAAATTTGATGGAATATACTTCTGATTAATTAATATTCGAAACACTACTTATTAATTCTGACCTACTCAACTTAACATACCGTCACGCCTGTATGCCCTGAATGGTTAGGTAGAGTTGTACTAATGTACACCCACAGTTCGCCGGTATGTTTTAGGTTCCATGTAATACGGGGCCATAACCGGGCACAAATCCAGACTCCGAGTTGCTACTGAGAATTTCATAAAAAAACCCAATAACACTTTGCTCGACCTGGGGATCGAACCCAGGACCTCTAGCATAGCAGTCACGCTTGGGACCACTAGTCTAATGTGGCAGTCAAACCTACAAACCCACTTACAACCTACTTAACTAGACCGAAATATCCGCAGATAACTTCATACATTTCTCTAAACATCGTAAGTACTTATATCTACTTAATTAAAGTACCGGTACTTAACATTTATCCCCTAAATTCTCAAATCTCGACTTCAATTCACCAACCACTTTAAGTCTCAGCATCTCACAATATAATCTTGAGCCTCTTTTATAAATAACTAGCTTTTGCCAGCGACTTCGTCCGCGTGGAATAGTTACTTTGTTCCCTAGTTCTTCGCCCGCGGTTTCACCTGCGTTGCCCCGTTCCTAAGGGTTGTAGCGTGATGTTTTATAGCTTGAAACCTTTCTCATGAATCACTCATTTTCCCAACATTTCCCTTCACTGCTCTGCTCCTATTGATCGTAGCGTGATGAAAAGTATACTATAACCTGCCCAGGAGTATGAAGAACAATTGTACCAAGTTTCGTTGAAATCCGTCGAGTGGTTTTTGTTTCTATAACGAACATACAGACAGACAGACCGACAAAAATTTTACTGATTGCATTTTTGGCGTCAGTATCGATCACTAATCACCCGCTGATAGTTTTTATAGATAGTAGATTTTGGAAATATATTTCATGTACAGAATTGACCTCTCTACAGATTAAGTATAGATTTGAAAGTTATCTATAGACAATGAAAATAAAAGAGTATTGGTGAACACAGTTCATCAAATTTTGACGAACGTGTCAAATTGCTTTGAGAGGTTTCTGTAAAATGGAAATTGTATATAGGTACCTTATATCTAAATATATATAAAACTCAAAGGTGACTGACTGACATAGTGATCTATCAACGCACAACCCAAACCACTGGAGGGATCGGGCTGAAATTTGGCATGCAGGTAGATGTTATGACGTTGGCATCCGTTAAGAAAGGATTTTGATAAATTCTACCCCCAAGGGGATAAAATAGGGGATGAAAGTTTGTATGAAACTTTGTTAATTTTAAACCGATCGGGCTGAGACTTTGCATGCATATAGCTACTATGACGTAGGCATCCCCTAAGGATTTTGATAAATTTCGACCTATGTAGGGGTGAAATAGGGAATGAAAGTTCATATAGAACAAAGTAACTATTCCACGCGGACGACGTCGCGGGCAAAAAGCTAGTTTATATATATTTTTGACTAGCTGCTGTTGCCCGCAGTTTCACTCACGTCCCAAAAAGATTAACATACTATAAGTCCGATTCTAGGCGGCACATCATGATGAAACATGCACCAGATTTTAAGTTAGACCTCTAGCAATACAGCGGTGAACACTGCATTCAATTCCAAGCAATATTATTTGCGTGATGCTCGTACAAAAATATAGACAAACAGAAATTATTATTCTGCCACTCCATATTAGTTTTTATTTAATATCTATAATGTACAGACATCGGCCTGTTACAATTTTATTCTAGGTATAGATAAGTCTAGTATAAGAGATTAAGGGTCCGATCAATTTAGACGCCTAAATACATCTCAATGTAATATTTACCCGCCTGGTATAATGTTGTACTCACAAAGTTCGCCGGTATGTTTCAGATCCAATCCCAAATCCGGGCATAAATTTACACGCCGAGCCGTTACTGAGAATATCGATAAAAAATTCAATACAATTGCTCGGCCTAGGAATCGAACCAAGGACCTCTCGCCACTAGATTATAGAGACAGTTTTATATCCGCCTTTTTAAATGATAATTTATTTCTTGTAAGTAGCAGGTAGATATATATTGATTCACGTTCTTAATATTGTTGTATTGAAACGCACGGGTGCTTGGTACAACGTTTATTGCAAGACTGAAGCGCCACCTGCATTACTGGTACATTTATAATAACTAAGACACAACACCTCCACCCTTATTTTATCGTACAAATAGATGACCTTAAAGATACGCCACCTGCACTACAACTACATTTATGTTAATTAATACATAACAGAATATATGTATTCTGACTCTTAAACTAGGTACAAATCTATTTTTTTTCTTAAGATCTAGACCTACTAACATATAAAAACAATAGTATAATTTTTATTAATCTATTTCATCGAAACCGAATCGTACAGGTCGATTACGAGATCTCACTGGGCGACTCGATTCTACCACACCGCTAGTATCTGTATTCTTTTCGTTTGGCGATACATTAGGTTCTTCCGGGTCAGGCTGAGGGTTTGTAGGTATGACCGCTGCTTGACCTGTTTCAGAATCAAACATAGGGCTTCCTGAAATAGAAGAATCTACGATATTACGCTCCCTCTCGCTGCCGCTGCTCCTGCCGCCGGCCTGATCTGGTGTCTTGACATTGGTTGTGGGAACGGCTAAAGACTTACGTGATTTCTTATTTATTTCTAATTTGGCCGATATGTTCGATCTTACTGTTATATTTGGAACATGACCATTTATAACCCTTTGTCTTAGCTGATCGACATGCCTGTGGATTTCCGAGCCGAAACTGTTTTTTATAGAATAATCTGTGTCACCTAGTCGTTTAATTATCGTGCCAGGTTGCCATTTATCCGAGCCCCTATACTCCCGATACCAAATGTGAGTGCCGGAATCGAACAGGCGCTGTGAACCACCAGTATTTTTCTCGCTACGTGCTTGACGCGACGCAACTCGAGATGCCCTTTCCGGCTTCAAATTATCTAACCTCATACGAAGACTACGCCCTTGTAGTATGTTGGCCGGGCTATCACCAGTAGTAGCATGCTCCGTATTTCTGTATGTTAATAAAAATCTGGACAAGGCTATATCCACGTCTAAATTCTGTTTCAAAGCTTTTTTTATCGTGCGTTTACAAATTTTGACTGCGCTTTCAGCCGCGCCATTTGAAGCGGGGTGATAAGGAGCTGTGAAAACGTGTTCTATACCATTATGTTTTAAAAAATTCTGAAATTCCAAACTCGTAAAAGGTGGCCCATTGTCACTAACGGTTTGCTTCGGGAGGCCAAATTGCGACCACAGTTTACGTAATACCGCAATGACTGCTTGTGCAGTCGTACTTGTCATTTTAATCGCTTCAATCCATTTAGAACACGAATCGACCACAATTAGATATGTTACACCAGATATTGGTCCTAAAAAATCGATGTGTAACCGCGACCAAGGGCGCGAGGGCCAAGGCCATGAGCGTGGAGCGTGCGCGGGAGGTGCGTCAGCCCCCGCAGCGCACACGCCACACGTGCGGCACTCCGCCTCCACTGATTCGTCTATACCCGGCCACCACACATAACTACGAGCTAATGACTTGGTCTTCACTATTCCCATATGTGAGTCGTGAAGCTCTAAAAGGACTTTTTTATGACATGATGATGGTACGACTACACGATGACCCCACATAATACAGCCTAACTCACAATATAATTCCTGTCTCCTATTAAAATACGGCCTTAGTTCCTTAATTTCGACATCTACTGGCCAGCCACCCACTATATAACTTATAACCCGGCTCAAAATGGGGTCACGTTGAGTTTCCCTTTTAAGGACATTGTAGTCTAATAGCAAGGCTTCTGTCGAAAAATGTAAATAGGTTTGTTCGGGCAACTCAACCTCCTCATATGTTACCTCATTTTTTTGTGAATAAATTAATCGAGATAGGACGTCGGCTGTATTTTTATCTGTTCTGATATATTCAATTGTAAAATCGTAGGCTGACAATTTAATTGCCCATCGCTGCAAACGACTAGCTGCCGCGCTTGGTATGCCTATATTTGATCCAAAAATACTAACAAGAGGCTTATGGTCCGTACGAAGCACAAATTTCCTCCCATATAAGTACTGATGAAATTTATCAACTGCAAAAACGATCGCTAAAGCCTCTTTATGTATCTGGCTGTAGTTTAATTCGTGAGCAGTGAGCGACCGCGAGGCATACGCCACTACTCGCTCGTCGCCGCCGCCGGGCGCGCGCTGCGCCAACACGGCGCCTAGACCGCGCGCGCTCGCGTCAACTGTCAGTACCGACTCCTTATTTAGATCAAAATGTTCGAGTCCCCCGGTACTACACAAAAAATCTTTTACTTGTAAAAACGCTGTATGTTGTTGAGGGCCCCATTTCCAATGTTTTCCCTTTTTTAAAAGTTCGTATAACGGTGCTAGATGCATACTTAAATTTTTTATAAATTTCCCATAAAAATTTACCATCCCTAAGAAGGATTTAACCTCTGAAACATTTCTTGGATGTGGCATAGTGGCAATAGCCTTCACTTTGTCCTGGTCGACCTGTACACCGTTTCTATTAATTATATACCCAAGATATTTTACTTCTCTGGCTAAAAACTCGCATTTACTCTTTTTAATTTTTAACCCATTAGCCTCTAAGGTCTTCAAAACTTCTTCGATTGACTTTAAATGCGAAGGAAGGTCTTTATTCCTTATTAAAATATCGTCATAAAAAATTGACACATTAGGCGTATTTTTAAACGTGTTTACCATTAGTTTTTGGAAAATCCCTGGACTTGAAGACAGGCCGTACACTAAACGACAGTATTTGAACAACCCCCTATGTGTATTAATCACGGTATAGTCCCTGGAATTTTCAGATAACAAGACCTGGTTATATGCTTGCGACAAATCTAACTTAGTAAAATACATATTTCCACTAAGGTCACTAAATAAATCTTCCATTTTCGGAATCGGAAATCTGTCGATCGCTAAGACTTTGTTCAGGGTTACCTTGTAATCGGCACATATTCTTAAACCGCCGTCAGCTTTCCGTACGACAACCAATGGAGTGGCCCAGTCGGAGTGATCAACCGGCTCAATGACACCTGTCCTCAGCATGACATCAAGCTCCGTATCGACGCGCTCGCGCAACGCATACGGCAGCGGCCGCGCTCGACAGAATATAGGCACCGCCCCCTCGCGCACACATAGCTCCGCCACGCCGCCCGTAAAAGTACCCAATGTGCCGTCAAACAAGGATTCATGCCTGGAAACAATTTCCTTTATTACCTGGTCGTTGTTCAATATATTAATATTATTATTGACTAGATAATTGGTTTGTGAATCAACCTTACACACTTTTATCGGTATATTAAGTTCGGCTAACCACTGCCGACCCAATAAATTCGTAATTCCCTTACTTAAAACATACAAGTCTAAAGTTTTAATTATGCCGTTATAATAAACAATGGTTTCTATGAAGCCTAAGGGTCGCACAGTAGAACCGTCGTAAAATTTTAAACTTAAACAACATTTATTTAAAGGCAACTCACTGAATAATTCCTCATACACCGTTTTACTAATACATGATAGGGCTGAACCGGTGTCAATCTCCATTTTAAGTAAACGATTTTGAACTTTAATAGATATACGCACCGGCTTATAATTGCTTAATGATAATTGATACATAGGCTCGTCGTCGCACTCGCCGTCGTCGGTTTCGTCCTCATATATTTTAGTATGAACATTCTCAGTGTCATAATCATTGTTTACTTCATCGTCTCGCTTGTAGAACATTCGAGACCTGTTGCCTCTCGGCGCCCCGCGCTGCCCGCGCCTCGCTCTGCCCGTATCGCGCCCGCTATGTCCGCGGGTGGTTGTACGTTTCCCGTACGAATATGATGATGATCCGTACCGACCACCACCGCCGGCAGAACCCGCCGACTCATCCCGTCTTGCAATTCTTTGACACATTCTCCTCAAATGGCCTGTTTCACCACACCCGCTGCACACGTAATCCTTAAATGAGCAATCACTTGACCTATGTTTCCCGCCGCATCTCGGACAGCTGTCGAGATTCAGTTTGTGTACCCCTTCAGTCGCTTCCCCGTTCCCAGGCTCTACCGCACTCGCGTCCCGCTCTGCAGCCTCTAATGACAGCGCCAGACTGACGGCTTTGTTGTAAAGCAAATTTTCCTCCGCAAAAAGCTTTTGTCGAATCATCTCACTATTCAGTCCACACACTAACTGATCTCTCAGGTTATCATCCAGAGCAGATTTAAATTCGCAATGTTTTGCAAGTTTTTTGAGTTCCGTTACGTAGTCTGCTATAGATTCGTGTGTCAGCTGACGCCGTTGTCGAAATTTGTATCTTTCAGCCAAGATCGATGGTTTGGGCTGTAAATGAGCAGCTAATATTTCAACAGCCCTACTGTAAGAAAGATCAGAAGGTTTCAATGGGCTGGCTAACGCAGATAATAGTTCGTATGCCTCTTCACCCATAAATGAAATTAAAGTGGGTAATTTAAAGTCGTCCTCCACTTTGTTTACTTTAAAATACATTTCGAGCCTTTCGACATACGATGTCCAATTCCCTGATTTGATCACAAATTCCCGCACTTTACCGATCGACATTTTGTACTTTTTAGTCCAAACTAATTGTTACACTTATTTTTGTTTTAATCCTCGTCGCCACTGTTGTATTGAAACGCACGGGTGCTTGGTACAACGTTTATTGCAAGACTGAAGCGCCACCTGCATTACTGGTACATTTATAATAACTAAGACACAACAAATATAAGAAGATATTATTTTACTAACTGAAAGGAACGACAGAAATATAATTTCGTGATAGGAATAGTACACAATATATATTGAGACGTTAGTGGGTAGGTACCTATTACATTAAACGAAGTCTTTCACAAGGACATCTACTACAAAACGAATTAAGAAGTGTAGTACGGTCAGCAATGAAAGTCGCTGAATACGATACAATCTTCAAAACACTTTAACATCTTTATTATCCAGAAGTTACAGAGTTCTTTGCATATAGAATAATAAAGGTACGTACATAATTAACTAATTCTTTTTATAAAATAAATTGTCCCTTATTAAGATTTTCTCCGATAAAAATACAAATAGTTATTCCGTGTGGGGGATTGAACCTACCATCCATGGCGCAGAAACTGACCCTTCAGTCACTGTGCCAACGTGTTGTGCTTTTATGCTACAGCTAATTTCTTTTTGATATTTTAGGGGTGAAAGTTGTTTATAATTTATGAGTAGGTACTTTCATCATCAGAAAGGTAAACCGCGAATTAAAAAAATATTCTGTTTACTTCAGTACTTACTTTATGTTGTTTTTAGATAAGATTGTCGTCTTATTTCTTGTATGTTATTGCGAATAAGCTACCGAAGATAATTGGTGGATTGTATATCTAATTTCATAGCGAATGGTATTGGTTTCATTGTCGGTTGGCGACGGTACTTAGCGTGATTGTCACCAAGCGTGTGGCGTGTCACGTAACGTGGGCATTATACGTGCTAGACACTACGTCCAACACTATCTGCCAGTATCGATACCGTAGTAGTTATTTTATGCTCATTAACTAATTGTGTTTTAGTGATTGTTTTGTTTAGTATAGCATCGGCGCCAAAGAGCGAGTACCTTTCCTATAGCACGAAAAATCTCTGCCACGTGGGGACGCAGCTGGGTACCCTATAATTTACGTGGGAGAGCCATGCTTCGGCACGAATGGGCCGGCTCGACTGGAGTGATACCACGGCCTCACAGAAAACCGGCGTTAAACAACGCTTACGTTGTGTTTCGCTGAGTGAGTGAGGCTACCGGAGGCCCAATCCCCTTTTAAAAGGTCAGCAACGCACTCGTGACTCCTCTGGTGTTGCGGGTGTCCATGAGTGACGGTAATCGCTTACCATCAGGCGACCCGTCTGTCCATTTGCCCTCCTATCCCATAAAAAAAAATCACGGCTATGCGAGGGTTCGTAATCTTTGCCACGAAGTGCAGGTACCTATGTGACTGAGGGAGGTTGATTAGTCACCAATACACAATCATCTTTTCTTGATTTAAAACGATATTTACAAATATTGAATAGATAACCAAATCCTGGAGAATAATTTTAAAATGTATATTTGAGCTCGGTGTATGTAGGCTTAGAAAAGTGTTTTTTTATAAGTATATTGGCTTGCTTTTGATCCCCTCATACGTAATCGTACACGTAGCAAAAGGAAATCTACAGTCAGTTAATACAATCCATACTTAATTATAAATGTGAAAGTATCTCTGTCTGGATTTCGATACAATTTACAAGGAGATAGATTGCAATATATAGTAGGTACCTTTTGTCTCAAAAAGATCTTTGGGATGTAAGTGAAACCGCCTGAAGCACTTGTTTTCTCATATATTTGTTATTGTATTTTGTGTCCTTTTGGTATGTTTGTAAAGTATTTTAACTAACAAAAATTTAGGTAATAATTGTATAAATAAACA
This sequence comes from Acronicta aceris, assembly GCA_910591435.1. Lineage (NCBI taxonomy): Eukaryota > Metazoa > Arthropoda > Insecta > Lepidoptera > Noctuidae > Acronicta > Acronicta aceris. The sequence continues at coordinate 18,154,099 of OU342758.1, read as the reverse complement.
TAATTATTTTAAGACTTATATAATGACGCTACAGTCTTGTGACGTCATTATATGCAAATTAACATACTAGTTTCACTGAACTAATCACCGTATAATCATATGCAAACAAAATAACTATAGCTACAAGAGGTATGTACCTAACTAAGTTTTATTGTTGTTTCAGAACTTCTGTGGTGCAAACATTTTCTCTAGCGTTAGAACCACCCCGAAAATGGGGTTGTAAGTAATAATAAATATCATCCTACAATTTCAAATCATGAAATTATTATACAAGAAGACCCACTGCAAAATATGTACTTGAGATTTAAAAATATATAATTTGAATTAAATTGGTTATTTGATTTTGGTAAATACTTTGCACTTTTTAAAATCACACATTTAATTATTTTTTTAATCTTACACATAACAAATTACAGTTACAAAGCAAACTTTATTATTCTTATATCAGTTTTTAGTAAAAACACAATACTAATTCAAATCATTTTATAAGTATACTAGCGGGACCAGCAGACGTTTTCCTACCCTGAAAATAAAAAAATCCCAGAACTCGATTGCAGTGCCACCTGATCCAATTGTATTTTCAAACCATTCAGGGACCCACTCAAATATACACACAGAATTTCATCCAAATCCGTCCAGCTGTTTAAGAGGAGTTAGGTGACAAACACACGTACAGAAGAATTAAGTATATATATTTATAGACTAGCTTTTGCCAGCGACTTCGTCCGCGTGGAATAGTTACTTTGTTCCATATGAACTTTCATCCTCTATTTCACCCCTACATTGTAGGTCGAAATTTATCAAAATCCTTTCTTAGGGGATGCCTACATCATAGTAGCTATATGCATGCCAAATTTCAGCCCGATCCCTCCAGTGGTTTGGGCTGTGCGTTGATAGATCACTATGTCAGTCAGTCAGTCACCTAACGTAAGAGTAGACAAATGTAATCAGAAAGCTCCGAACTGCTAAGCTATTGGGAGTTACACGTGTTATTGTGATTCAACCATAAACGATAGACATTTGCTGTCGTGGAATATTTTTTATATAATTTTAAGGAGAACATTTCCGTCATACATGATTTCTGTGTAGCTTTAACCATTAAGGCTGCATACGCGACGGAAGCTTAAAAAATGGAGTAAGTTCTCCTGTTTTCCCAAGATTTCCCTTCACTGCTCTGCTCCTATTGTTCGTAGCGTGATGAAAAGTATACTATAACCTGCCCAGGAGTATGAAGAACAATTGTACCAAGTTTCGTTGAAATCCGTCGAGTGGGTTTTGTTTCTATAACGAACATACAGACAGACAGACAGACAGACAAAAATTTTACTGATTGCATTTTTGGCGTCAGTATCGATCACTAATCACCCGCTGATAGTTATTTTGGAAATATATTTCATGTACAGAATTGACCTCTCTACAGATTTATTATAAGTATAGATGAACTTATAACTAACAACTGAATAGGATTTAAGTATTTAAAGAATTTTAAATATGATTTTGAAAAATTTTTACTAAAGAATTTCAAAACAGTTAACGAATAAACATTTTTATTTTTTTCATTCATTTCATTATAACGCTACGCTATTTATTTATCGTACAACGTCGTACTGCGCATTTCCTTCAAACGAAAAACCCTTAAACTGTATCATAGGTACGCCTGGCTAAGCATAAGTCTGACCTTCTGTACTAACCTGTTATGTGTTAACTGTACGGTGTTATCCAATGTTTACGCTATAGTTTCACGACCTTCGAGATATTTCCCAAGTTTTAGCAGTTATTTTTAGCCTTGTTTTGATCTTTGAAGATGGTTATAAACATTAATATCGAAGTTATAATTCGCTAGTCTTACTCACTTAGATTTGTACTCACTACTTCATCTCCATAAATCTGGTCATCTCTGCATTAGCTGCTTTCATTAATATATATACCTTATCGTGTATAGTACAGGTTGTGATATTTTTGCCGGTGAATGAAAGAAGATCTTATCAGTATGACTGAAGCATTATGAGAAGTCCGTGTGAGATGTGAGAGCTGTTGTCCTTAATTAGTGTAGGTAAGTGGGCTGATTAAGTAGATACAAAAAAAAACGACCCATTCGCAGATTCATCAGAGCTTCCGGTTGATCAAAAAAAAACATACAAATCTAGAGTTCACAGCTAGGAGCACAATTAAAAAAAAATCTGATGATCTTACATACATTTGCATGCGGCAATTGCTTTTTATTATATAATATAACATACCATCACGCCTGTATTCCCCGAAGGGTTAGGCAGAGGTGTACTAATGTACACTCACAGTTCGCCGGTATGTTTAGGTACCATGTAATGGGGGGCGAGCCTATTGCGAACCGGACACAAATCTAGACTCCGAGCTTCTACTGAGAATTTCATAGAAAAACCCAATAGCACTTTGCTCGATCTGGGGATCGAACTCAGGACCCTAGCGTCTATCCGTCAGTCAGTTATTCAGGACAAAGCATTTTATACGTATAGATTTTGCTTATAGAAACGAATTTAATTATAGCAAGGGAACATTATAGCCACAGCTATTACGAGTATAGTAAGCTATAAGTTTTTATTGATAAAAATTATTACCAAGCCCTTAGTGCTTATATTATGTGTTTAACCATTCCATTACTTACGTCACAGATCAGTAAAAAGCGTCTTTGACTCGCGTAATCCTAGGATAGCATTGTAGGTCATTGCATATTTCTGAAGTATTGTGTAACTGTTCTGCCTCCTTGGTCTAGTGGTTCTCATAGGAACTGGTACGCTAGAAGTCGAGGAATTATTGGGCTTCTCTATGAAATTTTCAGTAGCAGTTAATAGGGCCTATTGTCCTTAAACTCTTGGTTTTCATATTACATGTGTTAAGGGAGTAAACATACCGGTGAACTGTGTAAATTAGTACATCACTGCCTAACCCTTCGGTCAATACAGGTGTGATGGTATTGTGGCAATATTTAACTTAGTTTATTATAATTATGTAGAATATCGTAATGATAATTAAAAGGAAAAGAGAAAAAACTAGATTAACTATTGTCCCTTGCGCCTAGATATAAAGGGCAAGGGCAAGCAATCGTGTGGGTGACTGGATGTTTATAGGGTTTTAAACTTCACTAAGCTTACTGACATTTATGATTATGTATTAATAGTTCCTAAAAAAAAAATTCTATGAAGTTCTCAGTAACAGCTCGGAGTCTGGATTTTTTTCCCGGTTAATCACAATAGGCTCGCTATTACATGGGACCTAAACATACTAGCGAACTGTGGGTGTACATTAGTACACCTCTGCCTAACCCTTCGGGGAATACCGTGATGGTTATATTATGTTATTTCCTAAAAAATACCGCCACACGGCGCACACACGAACATTAAAAAACGTGACGTTTTTGCACCCTGCGTCTTCCTACGGAAGTACCGCGATAGAATGAGATAGCAATAGATTATAGCTCAAGAGGGAGGGAGACAGACGTCGTGGGAACCATAAGGGTGGCGATATCCCATAGGATCATTGATGTGGGACGGTCATATTGACCCTTCGGTGCATATGTCCGTCAGAACGGCTATAATAGCCGAAACGACACCTGTGCGATTCTTATCGCTAACTTATGCGACAAATGGCGTATACGTTTTTAATTACTATACAGGTGCATTAGTGGTCAGTTAATAAAAAGCGGTGTCGTGTATGAAAATAATTTAATTTTCTTTACTCTCATTATTTACATGATATGTACAATCGTTATTTGTAAGTAACCTTATTAAATGTAGATTTTGTACATTTTGATATTAGCCAATAAGCTAAGTATACAAATCGCACTTTGATATAAAAATTACGATTACTTTATTTGTAGGTAAATTCACAACCTTATATTTGATATTTCATCATAATTGGAGCGGTATATTTTTTGACAAATACGAAGACGAATAGGCTTTGAACGTTCAAATCAAAGTTAAGAAACATTTTATTCTAATGGTACCAGACAACCTAATTCCACTGTTATTAAAGCTTATTTTTTTGGTCCCGAAATACATCTAGTGACTGTCGATAAACTTATACAATATAATATATAACTATCACACAACTTACAAAATAATATTTTATATAAAAACTATTTTTACAACAGTACAAGTTTCCAAAAATATAATTTAGATATTTTAAACTCTGAGATCGGTACAACAGCATCCTGTAGCTGAGCAACATGCAGCGTGTATACAGTGGGCCATCGTGGGCCACTTTATCAATAGCTCCATCAACAATAAGCATCATGGACATTGTAGCTACGTATAGCGTCAAGGGCGGTTGGAGTGCGCCCTTGAAAAGTCCTTTCGTTACAATTGCCAAAGAAATACTTTTGTTTGAAGTTACAGGCGGACAGAACTTCAATACCTTTGAAAGGTTAGCTTACCTTTTGAAACAAAAAATATTCCTTTCACTTATTTGAAACCCGCTAAAATCGCTAAGCCACAGGACTATAAATCTGGTAAGTAAGTTTATAACTCTAGTAGGCCAGCTCCGCACCCCACGGTCTGTAGGGCTTCGAACTGTTCTGCGAGTACTGATGATGCGGCGGATGGTGAGGGTATGGTGTAGGGTAGTGTGGTGCTGGAGGGGCAGGGTGAGGGCCCGGAGGACCGGGAGGAGCGGGGGGTGCGGGGTAGTGGGGATAGCTTGGAGCAGCTGATAAAGGAGCAGCAATAGCTGACATGGCTGTAGGAGCAGACACTGTTGTAGCTGCTGTCGTCACCGCCACATCTTGTCGAGGTCCCCCAAGATCTGTGTAGCCATGCTGCGGCTGAGGCACTGGCGTCGTAGGATACTGAGGGTACCCCCAGTTTGCTGACTTCGCGGCCAACTCCCTTTGAGCAGCGAAGCATTGGAGGTGGCTCATTAGGCGCAGCCGTAAAGGATCCTGGATATCCAGGCCTTCACAGCTGACGAGGTACCTCGCCACTTCGGCTGCGCACTCCCGGAACCCAATGCTGTGATAATCCATCGCATACCTCTGAGGATCGTAAGCAAACGTGTCTAAACCTGAAACAAAGAGAATCAAATTCAGAATTGTATTTCGATTTTCATATCAAGTCTAGAATGACGCAATTTTACTAAATTAATTCAGCTAATTAATTCATTCTACAGCGTGTTAGGTTTAAAAACTAATTAGGTCTGTGTTTTTTACTTTTGGAAACTCACAAGTACGTAAACGTTTGAGTTTCCAAAAGTACGAAATAAGTTATTTTTGACTTTAACTTTGTATTATTATTGTTTACAATGGCTTTTGACAAAATTTGAAGCTCACGTTTGATTTTAAACTGTGTTTCTCTGATTCCTTTGCAAGCCTGCAGATGTTATTTTGCATGTAAATAAGAAATAAACAATGGTGAACCCAAAGGTTCAGTTCATTCAGGAAACGACCCTCCATATCACCCTTGTACAACTAGAGAGGGACGGAACACTTTTTGATTAAGAGCGTAAGAGACGGAAAATCCTTGTATTGGTAACGGGAACCCCAAGTTTCCGGCTGTCTTCCGATAGGGAAGGAGACAAATATAAAATGAGCTCCCAGACCCTAGCGTTTGTTTAGCGGGAACGATGATTCATTGATGAATGAGAGGTCAAGGTTATCTGGTCAAGTCAGTGTGCCACCGGGCCACAGGACCAAAGGGAGAAAGAAAACTGTCTGGAAGCACTTTTTATTGTTGCTAAACTAGTTTAAATTCTATTAAAACTTTTTTCTTTGTTCTCCTTTCGCTGCTCTGGGATAGCTTTATATATGTTTTGCCGTGTCTTTGATATTTTTTTATTTTCAAACTTGATTAAAAAACAGAGGCACAAGGAAAAATAATTATGTTTTCTGCTAATTATGTAACAAGAGAGGCTCCCGAAAATGTCAGACTGACCTTTTTCTTTCTGTCTGTATCTCTAGCGACCTATGTAATCATATTTTGTCTGTTTTCTTTAATGCCCTACTTATATTGAATGAAGAAAATGTAGTTAGTTGAGGGTTGATGTACGTAAAATACTTTGCTATTCAACATCAAGGACATCAAATTGATTCATAATGTCTTGGAGAAAACATGGCTTTTAGAAACATTTACAAATAAGCGAGTATTGAAATTTTATTTTTATTTATTTTATCAAGAAAACGAATCATCTTCCCAGCTAGACAGCTAATCATTGTCTCATTGATCTTTAATTTTATATGGGTTCATATGTGACATGGATTTTTTTCAGAAATCCCTGTCACATTCAAATTTAATCGGATTGTAAGCAGATACCTCAACCTCAATGGAGCATACAATTGTAATAGCTTCCTTCTTCCTTCCCCGGGACGTTTTTTAATGCATTTTTTGCGCGCACGCAGGTGGGACATAACCCTTTGCGTTAGATTTGCTTCCGCTTGTCACGTGGGACACAATGGGCGCGTGATTTGATGGTAAGAATATAGATTTAGGTTTTTTATTGAAATTATTGAGTACTGGAGAGATGAGTTAGTAGTTCGGTGAGTCGTGATTTTTTTTTGGTAGAAAGTTTCTTAGGTACTATAAGGTATCCACACACTATGTAGTATATGTATATATATTATAGAAAAAAAATATAATAGTTCTTATGGCTAAAAACTTAGTCTAGTAGGTAAATCAATAAGTCATAGTAATGAGAACATTCCATTTGACAAAATGTAACCAAATATTTAAATATTTGGTTCGTATCTTCGTTCGTTTATATTACTTCATCAATACAAGACCAGGGGAATTCCCTAGACCATCAAATAATTGGGCAGTGAGCTGTAATAATCATGATTTAAACAATTCCCAATGCAATGAATCCCCAATCACCGCAGCATAAGCTCCGATTAATTCCCTAGTTGACGTCAGAGGGTAGGCATCACCATCCCGCTTCATCGGGGTGAGAGCGACTCCGCTATGTGTTCCCACGCAACCCCAATGCGCACGAGTTGATTACCGATTGATTTATCTGTGCTAATCTCATGGCGTGTGAATTTATTTTCCAGATCTGTGTTAGTTAAATGGTGGGTGCTAACAGAAGCTAGCATACTGTTATAAAAATAACTATGTTGAAAAATGAAAACGGTAGAAAATTTAGTGATTATTTGCGTTTTTTCATAGGTTCCAAGATATTTTTCCACAGGTAAACTACAGCAGTTGAAGCAAATAGAGTTTCTAAAGTATTCCCGAAAGTAACAAGTATGTGTGGTTTCCGTGAGCTTATTATTGTTAAAGTACCTTGAACGGAAGTAAATATCCTATTTGTTGAGCATAAAGTAATTATATCAAGGTAAAAAAAAACTTCCCAAAGCCATCACTACACTTCTTCAAATAAGCATAAAAGCGACCACACAATGGTCCATGTAACTAGTTTATCCAATCTCATTCACCGGCCACAATATCTGTTGACCAAACAGCTTCAAAGGCAGCGGCGCAGCGGCGCGTACGCATCGTTTACGTCACACACCTGGCGCTAACAAAAACGCAGGAAGTCGCTAACTGGATCGCGCTGATCCAGTTTTTGTCTCATTCGCTCGGTTTGAGGGAAAAGGATGGAGATAGTTAAGGAATATTGATGTAGTTGATAGGGTGTCAATGTTGAAATCGATATGAAAATTAATGAAGTGATACGATGTGGTCTATACGGTGTGAAAGTGACCAACGAAAACCCAATACCCAATTGTGTTTTAAAAAAATCAATTGGGTATTATAGTGTCCCATCTTGTTAAAAAATAACTATCGTAGTAACGTAACAGATAGGTACAGATACATATTGACTGTGGCAAAGTAAAAATGCTAAAGCACTTTGCCAACTTAACAAGAGCGAGGCATTAGAAAAATAAAACATCACTAACTAATTTTCTATGACGGGTATTGAATTGAAATTGGAAATAAATACTTTACTCTCTACATGCTCTCTACTTAAGTGCATGCTGTCAAAAATTACTTAAAACTTGTCTTCTTTAAAGTTGTCAAAGTGGTACTCTAGTATTTTTACATTATGGCTGTGAATAACACAGTGACCTTATTAATAGGCAGTCATCTTGGCTTCTGAACAATAGGCCCTGGAAGTAGGCTTACTACAATAATGACGGACGTTGACTCTACTAGCAAAATTTTATTGTGCCGGTTTTCTAACCGAGAAAAATACATTTCTATTTATCCGTAGCAATTCCCACTCACCCCTAAATATAATAAAACGAGGGTGAATAATATCTACTTATTTTTTTGTTTTTCTCTTAAACGGTATAGACGTTACAAACTTTAATAAACAAAGAACTGTTGAATAAAAGTTTCACCATACATCTCACGATGAACTAGTTTCCGAGTCCTACATTGACCTTTTAATGGCCATCGTGGCCGTTACTGGCCAACAGTCGGCCATCGTGGCCGGAAACTACACTCATCCGAAGAGGATGCGGTTTTTCGTACACTGAACCATATAGTGATGTGAATTACTTTTGTTGTTATTGTCAACCGCAAATTGATTTGGGTAAACCTGTGGTTTCAGTTAAACGGAAGGACGAAATTATACATAAGTTTTTAATTTTAAAGTTTGGAACTTTCATTTTAACTGTTTGTATAATAACAGTTAAAATAGGCATCCGATAGTTGTAGCGCCAAATCCAAAGGAAACTTTTACTTAATTAAAATCAAAAGCATCACCTTTTAAAATGTTATCTCTCTCATCTTGAATACAAGTATATCTGCTGGCAATTAACAATACGTGAAAATGGATGCACAGCTGTGCTTAAGCCAAGTTAAAACAATATTATTTCTGAGAAACGTACTGTTAATTTCAAATTTTACCTGCAAAATCAAATCCTGTCCCATCCTACTATTATAAACCTCAGAAGATCATTTACTACGTGTGTCGTAAGAAAAACCTTGCGGTGTTCACCTGTCAGGACCCGGAAGCGGGGCGTGGGAACGAGGCGCAGGCCGTTTGGCGATGGCCGAGATAGCGATGTGGGTATGATGGCATAACAGCTGACTTTGTTTATACTGAGCCTTTTTTGTAACAGGTTTAAAAATGCTGACGTTAGAATTTAAAATCTTTTCAGAATTTAGAATCTAAAATATTAAATTTTATTCTTTCTAGCACGAAATTGATATATATTTATATTATAGATATTAACGAATAAATCGGTTTCTTCTAGGCAATCGCGCCTGACGCGGCTTAACATCAGGCGAACTGGCGGTAAACCGTAAGCCTTATCACGAATAAAAAAAAAGATAAGATCTACTCCACATGCAAATGCGATATAATTTTGTCGTCACTTATTTCTTATTGAAATTATATTGGAGACGAGGTAATGCGACATATTTATGTACTTGCTTGCATGCTTGTTTGCCAATTATAACACACAAAAGCGTTTGATGTTATACGCTTATAATTTGCTTTAACTACCTAAGTTTCCAAAAGAAACGTAGTGCCTACTGTTGTTAGCACAGCAACAGTACTGTATTGAACACACGGCATTGTTGTTGACGTCATAAATAGAAATGGGATCAACAAAAGGAAAAGTCGTCATGGAAAATATTTAACTTAATAACAAGCCCTTGTGAAAATCGGCATAATGGATATTTTGTAGAATAAGATCAATCAATTGGTAAGTATAATTGCTCAATTAGCATTGTTTTGGCCTAAATTTCGATGCAAAAAACTTTCGCTTTAATCATAATTCAATTTTATTGATAATACTTTTATGGATTTTGTATTTATTAAAATAACTTGGCTTATTGTTTTATAATAACTCTCTTGAGATATTAAACAGATATATTGCAACATCAGTGGTATCACTCGCGCGTGTTATTTTGAAAACTCGGTTGTTAAGTTTCATGTGTCCAGTAATTTGCTAGCTACATACCGTTCAACCCGGAACACATCAACGTTAGAAAATATTTGGCAATGCGGTGGGAAGTGTATGACCCAGATGTTAAAAAAAGAACGTTTCTGCGCTACGGGTCGGGGTTCGATCTCCTAATTATTTCGTATAGTTGCTAGTGTGGGTGTTTGTGTGTGAGATTACTTGTAGCTGTAAACGCACCTACTACAGGAGAAAAAAAGGGGAAAACTTGCAAGATTCACAAAAGACAGGAAAGCGCATTGAATTATTCGCTTTTGCTTTTTAATATTTTTTAGCTAAGCACCGTTACGGGCTCGTCTTTTTTTAATTTGGAGGAAACGGAAACGTTCCAAACAAGTTTCTGACAACTTAATTGTTACATGTAACGGACACACACACAATCTTTTTATAATTTTACTTATTGATATTGGAACATGTTTCGCTTTTAACCTGTTATTTAAAAAATAGCGGTTTGTATTGCAAAAAGATTTTTCTTTATAACTTTTTACGAATTTCATCGGAATCAACGGTACTTATCCAAAGTTTTTTCCAACCTTCACCCAAATTGCTTTTTATCAGTAATCAACTAGCAGCCATTAGAAATTCTCTTTTTATTTTAAGCGTTTCAGCTTTCAGGTAAAGCTGCTCTTTGGTATTATTTTTCTGCTTAAATATTCATAACTTTTCAAAGAGGATTACTTAAGTAATATAAAACATTACTACTTAGCTATTTATCTTAACTAGAACACTCGCTCATTAATTATTGAAAATCCTACACAATGTAGATTACGTTGAAATTTGGCTAGCATTTAGCAGAGAGATTGGATCCTATGGAAGGACTTAGACTGACTTATATCTAAAAAACAAAGTAATTTTTATTTTTTATGGGATAAAGCCAGAATGGCCCCAAAGCCAGATGGGGGGTTTTCTGTGAGGCCGTGATATCACTCCGGTCGAGCCGGCCCATTCGTGCCGAAGCATGGCTCTCTCAAGTATAAAATGGTGCTTTTAGAGCACGAGTGAAACCGTGGGCATCAGCTGGTTTTATAGATGACAAAGGTCAAACGGTATTCGTCCAAATGTTGTCAGACTGGAAGACGTCACGAATAGTGCAGCTGATTGTATTAAACTCAACCCACCTTTAGCGTGCAGCATCTTCAGGTGGTCCACGGTGAGCTGCAGTATCTCAGCCTTCTCGAGCTTTGCACTTCCCTGCTTCTCGCAGGCGGCAGGCACGAGTCTCTTGAGCTCTGTCAGCGACGTGTTGATGCGGTCGCGCCGCTTCTTCTCAATCACGCCGCGCCGGCGCTTGCGAGTCATCAGCTGGCACGAGTCGCCGCCAGGGGATCTGCAATTGTTTTAGTCATAGGTAAGTATTGTTGGGTTGTAAGGCAGATTTTTGACGGCTAAATTTAGCTAAACTATATTAAAAAAAATGATAAATAATGTATTGGATGTTGATCTTCTTAATGTAACAATAAGTCATTTGCTGTGTATCTGGAGTATTCGAGGATTAAACCATGTTATAGCATACTGCAATACAAGAAAGAATATCAGTATATTACACGAAGCAATACCTACAAATATTCTGATGGTTGTAAGGCTTTTTAGGCTTCTGGTTTACGGCTTTACATATTCTCCGAAACACGTTCAATAGTTTAAATATGGTAATCCATCCTCACACTGACCGCGGCAACGTATCCTGTCAGACCAGTTGATCAGCTTAGTCATTGCATAGCCACGAGGGTCTGTTATGGTAGGATACATAATAAAAATCCTGGCAGAATAAAGGAGTATCTAATCTTAGTTATTAAATTTAATAGAGCGACAATCTTGAGCGCGACCGCTGCGCTAGATGTTCCTTGGTTTAATTCCCAGGTCGAGCTATGTTATTGTTTTCCTATGAAATTCTCAATAGCATCTCGGAGTTTGGGGTTTGTGCCCGGTTAATAGGCTCGCCCTCTATTACATCGGACCTAAAATATACCCGTTGAACTGTGGGTGTTCATTAGTACGCCTCTGCCTAAACCTTCGGGGTATACAAGCGTGATGGTATGTATACATTTATGTTTGTAGCCAACAGACCTATTTTTCTGTAGTCCACATGACTAAACCATGTCAAATTAGATCATATTGTCAAATAGAGTAACTATACGTGACTGGATATAATATTTATCGAGATAAAAACGTCTTCTCTCATGATATGTTTGAGTAAGTATGTTTGAGTTACCGTTGAGATAGGTCTGAGGCCATATAAGTACAGATATTAGGATATAAGCTGTGAGCGGTTGTATAGTTTCCTTTAGTTATTTCACCTAAATATATAATATGTACTTTGTAGGTTGGTCTAATCATTATTTCACTACTTTTTCTACCCGTTTCGAAAATATCATGGTTCTATTATTTTATAGCTTACGCTAAATCACAAAAGAAAACCTTAGGCTTTAAACTGTAATTAGCATGAAATTGCACAACTTTTGTATGGACAAATGCTTACAAAATGAGATTTTAATTTGAAGGAAATGTATAATTACTTACGTCATATGCCATGACTTTCTCGCGACTACCGTGGAATCACGTCATAAATTAAGTAAACAAAAAAACTTTTCATAATTACAAAGGATTTTCTGATGTAAACCTTTCGCTTTTAAAACAATTTTGTAAAAGAAACTTTTTACGCGTAACATCGGTTATTACGTAGCATATTGCTACGCGCGTAGCACTTGGTTACGCGGTGAAGTCTACGGATTCTTATTGGATTCTTATACGATAATGTTATGAAATGAAATAATGTATTAGGTTTTTATTAAAAAAATATTGTTTTTGAAACAATATCTCCAGATATTGGTATCACGATTAGATTGAATACCTACTTATACTATTTATATTGAATTACTTATATTGTGAAGCGTTTTGCACACAATTTCTTTATTCGCCACACACAAGTAGATAACTGTACTATCATCTATTATGTACCATGGCTATCTGCAGCCACCAACCACTTATTTTTCTTGCCGTCAGGAATTTGATTTCCGCAAACGGCGGATATAAATGAGGATTTCCACTCGATAAAAACACTAAAACACAACTTTTTTCTTAATATCAATACGTATAACGTACCAATAAACTAGTACCTGTATCAATTTGTTTATGCATTCATTTAACTTTTTTCAAGCCTTCGTGAAGCTCGAACTAATTGGATGCTATGTACCTCGTTTAATTACAGGAAAAATCCGCGGAACAGAATACAATCCAAATAAATACACGTGTATTACTTTATATATATGTATAGGATATAGGAGTTTAAACCCTAGTTTTAGTACAAATTATGAAGCGATTAATTATACTAAATAACTCTATTTACATAGAAGTAATACCTAACTTAATATTGTAGATAATATTACGTACGCAAAGCTAATTTTCATTATTTAAAGAGCACAGAAATAACCTTGGTAATTATTAAATTTTAGTTATAATATTTTATTAACTTAATTAAGTTTCGCCTGAATAAATACAAATCTTCAAAGGAAACAAATTATGTGTTTCCACCGATTTTTATACTTTTATAAGTATCTTATGTTGATTTAAGAATGAAGATTAATTCTTAAAAGAAACAGTTTGTTTTTAAAATAACTAACCAGTGTTAATCGAAGAACCGTTAATAAGTACGTAGATATTAAACTTACTGCGCATCTTTGCTGCTTTCTTCAGAAAATGCATCATCTTCGCTCTCAGAATGGGTCCTCTTGCTTCGCTGCGCGGGCGCAGGGGGTGCTGGCGCTGGTGCCGGTGGGCCCCAGCCGTACCCCCACTGTGAACCCTGGCCCTGTAGCGGAGGACCTGACTGCTCCATGTGTCGGTGATGGTACTCCATTTCCACCAAAAAGTTTCAATCACTTGATCACAAATACACGAAAAAAAACACTGAATTCTTGTCCTAATTATCAATTAATATCACTTTGTTTTCATCGGAAACTTGGTCAGTTATCTTGAGATGTAAGACGTGTGCGCAGGTCGGCGGTCACGTGCGCGCGCGCTGGGCGACTGGCGCGGAGTGTGTGGCCGCGTGGCGCCCCGTGTCGCATCGTGTGTCGCCGCCCTAAGCGACCCACCCTATAGAATCGCTGTATTATCTCACACAAAAAGGCCTTTTCAAAAGATATTCGCGATTTAGGACCTTATTTTTACGTGATAAGGGTCTAGACCATGTTATTTGTAAGCTGGTTATTATTTTAACAACTACGATACAAAATACAGTTGTACTATGCAATCTTGTGCAGTATATATACTCGGAATAAGGCTGTTTCAACTACATTTATGGGTCACTTAGCAATATTAAAATTCATAAAGTTTTATTAAGAAATCGATTACACTAAAATGGACTTTGTTACTGAGAAATAGGATGGAAAATAGATAGGTTTTATGACCTAAGGGTGTATCAAAGCGCCGCGTGGCGGGCGTGCGATGGGAAACTGCAGACAATTAGGTAACGCAATTTATTCGCTGCAATATTGGTGTGAATGTATTCTCATGTAGGGGGAGGCTCGGAGTTCAATGAGAAGCGTGGGACGATAGTACGAGGATTAGCTAGTCAAAAATATTAGGTGCCTACTCGAAAGCGAGATTAGGGTACGAAAATAAAATACAGTATCAAGCTTTTAAGATTGCTTGATTGAATAGATTTTTTTTTCTACACATATTTTTAATAGCTATTTATATAACGAATAGTTTATAACGAATTATAATAAGAATAAGATTTATTGACCAGAAGTATTACATTTCCATACATTTAAATTATAATTATGTTTATTGCATAGGTGTTGCATGGAGAAAATATGTTCACTGTGAGGCCATTTCTTTGTAACATCATTATATAAATTTGGTACAGAACGAAAACTGAGATCTACTTTAGAATAATTTTTTTTTGTAAGGTAAGTTGTGTGTGTGTACATGTAGCATTGCACCCAGAAACTGATTTTGAAATCTCACCTGCACAATTTAAACGAACACTTTAGACCTTTATACTTAGAGGTACTTTAGCCCTTACACCTATTATAATTTTCGTAATTTCATATAGAATTTTCTTATCAAGTAAAAGGAATAAGTCACCCAAGTGGAAATTCATAATTTTCTGCCCAAAATCCGTTTATTTGTAATTCCTAACCGCAAGAAAATCAAAAGTTCGTTAACTATTAGGTAATTAGTGGCAACGGCGCGGCGGTTAGTTAGCTAATTGTTTCGTAATGGCCGTTTTCCGAGGCGTGTGCCTACGTCACGGGTGACGTCACCCGACGCCGGCGCACGAGACCGACGCAGGTCGGACGGCGCAACACGCGACCACCGGACGTCGCAATAAGATGACGAGGTTTTGTTAGGTGTTACCAAAGCTCAGCCAACTTTACAACAATATCTATGGGGCAATCGATTTTGAATTTTGTTATTTGAAAGGTTATTTTAATATAAAATTCGTATTCAATAATAAAAAAAATATTAAACATTTGCACTGCAAAAAAATGCCATAAGACCGGCTTCGTCAAATGTATCAATACGTTTGAAAAAAATCAGTATCGGAATAATTTATTTGTGATACATAGGTAGATACATATTGGTCTTAATTAGTACTACATAATTAGTGCGCTATGTTTTGCCTTATAGACATACAAATATAGTAGTGTGTGGGTATTATTATTATTACGGCAATGTCGATAAATCAATTATTTTTGGGTTAATTACGTAAAAATTAAGTTTAAAACAATGTCAGATGTAATTATGTATTATAATTAAAATTAAGCTTAGGATATTATTTTGCCATGAAGATATTCATTAACATTAGGTATCTCGATTATGTTGGAGTCTAGCTTATATTTTAACGGCATTACGATCTGTAGCCGAAACTGGAGTTGAACGTGGTCCCTTTCCACTGTTGATATGAAAGCTGAAAGCTTGCTGTTATGTTATAATATTTTTTTTAAATACCCCCGAAAGAAAAGGCGATTACAATAATCCTTTCTGCTCGCATAAACAACATACAGTGTGATGACATTACAGGGATTATTTGAGGACCACTGATTTGGAGCGTTCCTCCGGAAAATCGTCTACAACTCACACAGAGGCCGCCATTGAGGACGCGGTGTTTTTTTTTAATAAGTAATAATGTGAACAAGGCGCGGGTGTCGTCACAAATCCTGATCAGATCTAACGTCAGTCAACAAGATCTCCATTGTGTAACTAATCCGTTTACAGATCATGTAAAAAAGGTTCTTTGTACAACATTTTCTGTTGTCACAGAGGTTTTTGGACGCTCAGTTACGCTTTGAGCTGTGAAATCAAAGGTTTGAGGTGCTAGAAATTGTAAATCGATATCTATAAATAAAATGAACGTGTCACCGCGTCGGTGATAATAAATATTATATCGCGTGTTTTTTTATTTAGTCTATAAGACCTAAATAGCGTTCGAAGGCATTTTATAGAATTAATGTCATAACCATGGGCAGGAATCACTATGGGTATAGTGGATACGGCCCTCATTTAAGTATATTTTAGATATTGAGATTCAATTTGGCTAGGCTTCCTGATAAACGTGAATTGGTTATGACTTTATAACTAGCGTTTTGGACAACAAAAGACAGGCCTATACCCAGCAATATGTGAAATCGAGCTACGGATAATGATGTTGTTGAACGATGGACTGCTTACATACCTGAAGTAGTTTAGTGTTAGTAGTTTAGTGGGTTTTAGTGGTGGGATGGTTAAAGGCAATAGGCTCGCCCCTATTACATGGGATTTAAACATACCGGCGAACTGTGGATGTATATTAGTACACCTATGCCTAACCCTTGAGGGAATACAGGCGTGATGGTATGATATAAACGTGCATTGATCATCGTATTAGATCCAGCTATGATATCAAGCACTGTATTCGCAATTAGCATAGCGCGTATTTTTCATACTACAGATCCAATTAATGGTTTTCGAAAATATATCGAATAATAACAGGTCGTGATAATTATGGCCATTGTCTTTGGCTAACATAGTAGGTACTAGTAACTGTTGAGAGAGTTATGCTTGCGGCCACTCTGGTGGCCATCCACTGTTAAGGGTCCAGCGGAGCTTGAATTGCCCACAAAAACGTAATACCGAAATAAATCGTAACCCAGACAATATTCTATCAAATTAAGTTATTATTCGGATTTGGATACCGTTAATCTAGGTTCCTACGGTACTATTTCGTCTACTATCTACTACTTCACCGGAAAATCGTTCCAAACTTTCTTAAGTTATCAAAAATTGCATTACATTTATTTTCAGTGAAGTATTTTGGATAAAATGGTACAGTAGGAACCTAGATTCACGGTATCGGAATCTGAATAATAACAGAGTGTGATTAAATTGTGTTTGGATTACGATTTATTTCGGTATTACGTTATTAAGAGAAATTCGGTCCGCCGGACTCTTAAATAGTAAGAAGGGCTAAATTGGTATTTTTTAATGAATATGACACGGACATACAACTACACAACGCTATACCTACCTTTCCAATACATCTCTAACAAGTGAAGTCAATGTATCTTACCTCCCTGTCAACTTGAGGTTGTTGATAATAGGGACTTATACCAATAATCTGTCAAATTTTTCGTGGTTACTATTGTTTACCTCTACTAAGTATCTTTATCAGGACTTGTAAATGTGAGTACATTGTATTATGTCTAAGTGGACACCTAATTTTATATACTTTGATGATGTGTGTTTTTCCACATAATTTTTTTTTTACATAATGACTTCAGTTAACGAATGATGAGAACTTTCTTTTTTCTATTATCGACTTCGGTCCAACTTGGACATTAAATCAATGTCAGCACATCCTGTTGTATTGTACCTACTTGAAGATTGTAATACAAATGACTTTAAAAGAGTATCCATGGAGTTTCTTGTCGGATTCTTCTCCATAGGATCAACTTTTTTGGAACTGTGCAACTAGACACATTAACGTTTCAAAAACGTTTGTAAAAGCTTATTTGAAATAAAAACATTTGAACTTGAACTTGAGCCGTTGTGGCTAGATTCATCCAGATATAACAATAAACACTATTGCGTATCTAAACATCTTTTTAATTCCATTACTACACCGTCTACGTCTGTAGCCGTATGAATATTCTAAGTTCTGACGCATTTCCATAAGTAAGGCATATTTGACGGTAATGGCGTCGGTGACGGCAGTAAGTTTTACTGCATGCACTTGTGACTTGACCTTGCGCGAAAAAGTAATTAGGCCTTACTTTAGTAAACGGAGATGGGTATGCAAGTCTCCCAAACATGTAGGAATTGTGATTCGTGAGTCATGTGACTTATTTAATAAATTGTTAACGTTTACGTTGTAGGTTTTATTTGTAACTTTTGTGGTTGTGATTTATCTGGAAACGTATTTTAAGACAACTTAAAATAAAAATACAATAAAATAAAGTTTATTCAGCCCCTACATATACAATATCTTAAAATTAGGATTACAAAAAAAACGATTGGAAATTTGAATGGACAGTGACTCCCAAACTAGACGGCCGTCTGTATCTTGGGAGTCAAGAGTTTCAGTAAATATATAAATGATTTTCTTAATATTTATAGTGAATGGACTGTGTGTTTTAGACAAAAAATAAGCAATAAAATAAGCATGATAGATCAGTGAACGTGTGTATGTCTGTGACTTAAGTATGAACTTAAAAATAACAATATTTTTAACCCTGTGTAATTGAATTCGCTACTCAATCATCAGTAACTAACGAATCATAAACAAAAATACAAATTCAGATATACCGATCATACACTTGAAAAATTCACGGTAAGTATCTATGTCATATCAGCCAGAGGAAGTTCACTGCAGAAGTAAGTTCTGCTCCATAAATTTCCAAAAGGACGAGTTACTGATATATTTTATAGGTATATACTTAACATAATATAACGTAGGTACCATCACGCCTGTATTCCCCGAAGGGTTAGGCAGAGGTGTACTAATATACATCCACAGTTCGCCGGTATGCACACACATTGCTCGACCTGGGGATCGAACCCAGGACCTCTAGCGTAGCAGTCTCGCTTGGGACAACTAGACTAATGAGGCAGTCAGGTATATAGGTACTTAATTCATAAATAAAATCTATAACTGTACTTTATGATATAGGTACCTACTCTATGCATATAAAATATCAAAGCCTACGGTTCACTACTTCAAGAAACTAATATTATAATGCACCCACGCGAAGTCGATCATGTGTGTAGAATTTCAAAAGACCGACCATCATTGTTAAATCGAAAAAATCAAAGCAAAAACTGTGAGAGTAGTTCTTTTAACTTTTTCGAGTATTAACCCGTTTTTTGTGAGCGTGGGATAGTCCCTGAGACTTTTGGACAGGTGTTGTGTACCTATTGTAGTTCTATTGTGGGCTTATGGAGGGTTAGGTTGGTTGTCAATGAGTCTTTGATGTACTTAGTCAGGTTTATTTTAACTTCTGACGGAATATTTACTTAGTACCTAAGTACTGATTGTATCTGTGGTTTTAGTCAATATTTTTGTTTATAACTCCTGGGCCGCTTTATTGGAAATCACGGAGAATTACCTCCTTACGTGTTGAGGGTGCTACCGTGAAGTTTAGTCGGCAAGAGACCATCGGGTACGTCCATTCGTTTTGCGTATATATATATATTATAGATTCTTTTGCGAGTTGTCGTAATATTCATAAGTGTATCATGCCGAAACCAATAGCTGTGAGTTTCACATAAAAACTTATTGCAACAAATTATGTACGTGATCAAATCGCGACGTTCTTAAGCTACTTACTTACATAAAAACGAGAATAAAAATTAAATACCTACGTAAATAGTTAGCGATTGCATTTGCATTATGAAATCCTTGCACGCAAAAATGCACTTAAATATTTTTTCATTGCAAAACATTATTGCCAAGGGCACGTTTGAAATGTGCTAGTGAATGCAAAATATTATCAACAAACAGTACAAATAAAAAGGTAAGCAAATAAACGTGACTATATCAAAGTCCTATTGAGAAACGATTCAACCTTTCGTGCTTATTGTCAATAGGACTACAATAGGCGCCCCGCAGTCCCTTCAGGGTTAACTTATTTCAATAAGGATTCATAAATACTCTTCAATTGGAATACCTAACTTTTTTACGAAGAACACATTGAGTATATTTGACGACACGTTTGGCGTAGCGGTTGAGCGATCGGCTTCTGCGCAACGTGTTGTGGGTTCGATCCCCACACGGAGCAAATATTTGTATGATCTGCAGGTAGTTGTTCCGGGTCTGGGTGTTTGTGTTTGTGAGAATTTGTGTTTGTAAACGCACCCACGATACAGGAGAAAATCCTAGTGTGGGGCAATGTTTTTTTTTTTTAAAAAGTATTATTATTATAAGCTGTTGCTATGCCTGTTTCCTTATAACTCTTAAACTTTTATTCGTGATAGGCTTTTGTCAAATACCTTTGCCGGTGCGCACATAGTAACTCACAATAGTTTTATCTTATACAGACGAATGGTACAGGAACTCACAGACAACAAAACAAATATATTTTTTATACATTAGATTGCGTTATTAAATTATTGCATTCATTTAATCGCCCTCATAATACAGCCAAGAACAAAGGACAGGGACATTCGTACTTTTTTATGTAGGCATTGACGTAGCAATATATACCATATACCAGGTAGCCAAGGTAAATAGTTACTTAAAATTAAAATATATTGTTATTGAATACTAGCTTCTGCCCGCGACTTAGTCTGCCTAGACTTCAGAATTGGATCCGACCTGGATAAAAAGCCTATGTGTTATTCCAGACTATAATCTATCTCCGTACCAAATTTCATTCAGATCCGTTCAGCCGTTCTGGCGTGAAAGAGTAACAAACATTCATACTCACAAACTTTCACGTTTATAATATTAGTAGTATGCAATATGTAATAGTAAATATGATTTTGTTGATGTTATCAAATTATTTTTTTAATTAAAAATTCATTCCATCATACCATCACGCCTGCATTCCCCGAAGAATTAGGCAGAGGCGTACTAATGTACACCCACAGTTCGCCGGTATGTTTAGGTCCCATGTAATAGGGGGCGAGCCTATTGCCATTAACCGAGCACAAATCCAGACTCCGAGCTGCTACTGGGAATTTCATAGAAAAACCCAATAACACTTTGCTCGACCTGGGGATCGAACCCAGGACCTCTAGCTTAGCAGTCGCGCTTGGGACCACTAGACTAATGAGGCAGTCAGGTTTATACTTAATTCATAAATAAAAACTATAACAGCACATACTTTTAATATAGCTGTTTTAGGCTAAAAAAATATCAAACTCTAGGGTTCACTACTTCAAGAAACTAAAATTATAATGCACCCACGCGGAGTCGATCATGTGTGTACTATATTATATTAAAAATAAAAAAAATATCTGGTAAATATTACAGCAAAGGCATTTGCGTTTTCGCAGTTACATTGTGGGTTCTTGGCCCATACGTACACAACTATACACTATAATTTGAAATATTAGTTACAAGACATAATTACAGGTAGAAAGGTACGGTGGTACACACCTCGAAGAGATTATTTTGTACACCGTTTTATTACTTGAAAGCATTAGTCAATCACAAGTTAATAAGAAAATAGACAATATTAAATAACATAAAATTCATAACAGACCTACAATTTGCGAAAAAGCAATTAAAATTGTAATTTACCTTAGGAAAAAACGTGGCTACTTTACGTAAAAACTGTTTGTTGATATTACGCTTAGATAGCAAACGGATCTCGTTTTACCTTAGAATTTTTGTAATGGACCCCGAATAGTGTTTGGTTAGGTTGGTTTGTTTGAAGAAATATATTGTATCCAAAATGGATTCCTAGTAAGAGGTAATGAAGATTTTATTCATATCAGATGTTCCTTATTTCGATACTGTTTTTCTGTTATCAAATTTTCAGCTTCATAGCGAGTTTGGCTTTGTGCATAATCAGTGGATACTTGTTACAATATGGAACATATCTATAACATACATGTTATGTGTACCTACTGGTGTTGGTATTGGTATGTTATATTATAATTATGTTAATGTTGCGTTTGATATTTATATAAGTACGTATATACACGTTTACAATAGAAAAAAAATTTTTATGGGGCAAACGAGCATTTGGGTCGCCTGATTATAAGTGATTACCGCCGCCCATAGACACCCGCAACACCAGAGGATTCACAAGTGCATTGCTAGCATTTTAAAAGGGAGTACGCTCTTTTCTTGAAAGTTCGAAGTTTCGTTCGTTCGTCGGTCCGGAAATACAGCAGGCAATAGTTTATTCCACAGTTTTGTTGTGTTAGGCAGAAAGTTTCTAGAGAAATGCATATTTGTGGACTGCCAACCATCAAAATGATAAAGATATAACAAATAATATAATATATCATAAGGATAGAATGTTTTAAGTCATAATAGGTACTGATAGGTACGGTACCATAAAAAAATATTAATTCAATACTAAGGCGGTTACATCTATTAACCTCATACAATTACAATCAATCAATAACACAAAAATATACTCACCAAGCAAACACAATTTCGAATAAAAAGTGACTACTACTTACTTATATTTACCGTATACAATTACACCACACTAACCGCTACACCCCTAAAAATGTTGAATAAAACGGTACAAGGTATATTTTGGCATGTTTCAAGTGTAATTCTAAGTCTGTATTCGGTTGGTTCCCGTGTGAATACAGGGAGCGTAGTGGCGTCCAGCGTGGGGCTCAATTTAACTTCAAAAGTTAGCAAGTGTGAGTGTTTGCTATTCATTGCTAATCCCGAACGTCCGCTGAGACGGCTAGCTCGTGTAACTTAGATGTACCTACTAAGCACTTAGTTTATTTATAGAAGGGCTGTCGCTTCTAGACGGTTCAGGAGTAGGTATTTCGTTTATTATTTTATTGTTCAGGTAAGCAGACTTCAATATGTTCTATTTAGGTATATAAGCCTTGTTTTTTTTTAGCAGTGATAGCCTATTCTACTCGAGTTCGAATAACACGCACCTCTGACATTTCGAAGTCATGTGCATATTATTAGTAAATTATCACGCGCTTAAACGGTGAAGGAAAACATTGTAAGGAAACCTGCATGCCTGAGTGTTTTTCGCGACCTCTTGTGATGTCTGCCAACCCGCACTAGGGCAGCGTGGTGGCCTAACCCTTCTCATTGTGGCAGGCGACTGCGAAATAATTGTGCGCATCTGAAATTGTCCGCGAGTGGTTTTGGCAATGGGTGTTGTATTTATGGGTGCCTTGTAATAGGGAATGAGTCAATTCCCATCAACCCATTACCTACATGACTTGAGAATCGACTTACTGTAAGCAAGTTACGAACTAGGAAACAAGTACACAAGCTTTGCGATCTTCATCGCATTTTCATTATGAAATAATAAGAATAATCATTTGGTAAAACAACTTTATATTTTTTAAGTAAATACGTCGTTGACGTTGAGAGTTAATTTAACTATCTACATACATGATGTAAGTAATTAATTGTAAACTTTTACTGAACAAAACCGGCATAAAAACCATAAGTAAAACTACTTAGTTACATTTTTACTGTTATCTTGCAGTAACATCATGTGCCATTCTCTGATTTATAGGTAACATTTAATTAGGTAACATTTAATTACCTACTAAGCATTAAATTTCGTTGGGTAATACTTATAGATTATTATGTTATATTTATCTGTCTATATTTCTAATGTTTTTATTCTAGCCTTAAGAGTCCGGCGGACCGATTTTTTCTTACAAACGTAATACCGAAATAAATCGTAATTCAAATAAAATTTAATCAAATTCTGTAAATAATCCGATTCCGATACCGTTAATCTAGGTTCCTACTCTACCATTTCGTTCAAAATACTTCATTGGGAATAAATGCAAGCGAATGCAATTTTTGATAACTTTACCAGGTTTGGAACGATTCTCCGGTCTTTTATTTCCAATGAAGTAGTAGTAGACGAAATAGTATCGTAGGAACCTAGATTAACGGTATCTAAATCCCAATAATAACATAATTTGATACAATATTGTCGGGATCACGATTTATTTCTGTATTACGTTTTTGTGAGCAATTCAAGCTCCGCCGGACCCTTAAGCAATAATTCTCATCTTCGAATACACTGTTTGTCTAGTTATCCTAATTACAATATTTTCGACATGATTCTAATACCTACGACACATGTTTGCCTTTTTTTCCAACAAATGCCACCCAACTTTTCGCTTCATTAAACAGAGCCACAAAATATTATGACCTGATAGCAAGCTACGATTTGGAGCAGTCCCCCACACTCGAGTCCCCATACGTATCGTCAAGTGAGCGTCGCGTGCGCAGCGTGTGAGCGGGCGCGCGCCACCGGTCGCACGCGCCACCGATCGATCGGAAGTCACTCGCGCGCACCACACTGTTCCGGCACAGGTTCAGTGTCAGGGAACTCAGTTTTCTTTTGCATAATTTCGTATGTTACTTTACGAGAAGTTATCTAAGTAGGTATTGTCACAAGTAAGTATTATGACATTGTTCAAAGCTTCCTATCTTCCTAACACTATTTTTAAATTACCAAATTTATGTGCTCATTCAAGGCCATTTTCCTATCATTTAGGTATGTAAAATCAGAAATTTCATTTTATGTTTGATAGGGAGATTTGCTTTTGTAAACATTTGGAATAAACAAGACTACTTACGTAGGTACTAAGGTACCTTGATTTTCAGCTTCTTGATGGTTACCTACCTGAATTAGTTTAGTGGTCCCAAGCGCAACGGCTACGCTAGAGGGGTTCGATTCCCAGGTCGAGCAAAGTGTTATTGGGTTTTTCTATGAAATTCTCAGTAGCAGCTCGGTATCTGGACTTGTACCCGGTTAATGGCAATAGGCTCGCCCCCTATTACACGGGACCTAAACATACCGGCGAACTGTTGGTGTAAATTAGTACCTACGCCTCTGCCTAACCCTTCGGGGAATAGAGGCGTGATGGTATGTTATAAAACATAACATACATAATCAACCCATTATACTATCCTACTACTGGGCACGGGTCTCCTCTCAGAATGAGAGGGATTAGGCTATAGTCCACCACGCTGGCCTAGTGCGGGTTGGCAGACTTCACACGTCATCGAGAAAATCTCTCAGGCATGCAGGTTTCCACACGATGTTTTACTTCACCGTTTAAGCGCGTGATAATTAACTATTTAATACGCACATGACTTCGAAAAGTCGGAGGTGCGTGCCTTGGGTTCGAACTCGAGACCTTTGACTTGGCAGTCCAACGGTCATACCACTAGGCTATCACTGCTTTTATGGTGGTATGTTATGTAATTGAAAAATTGTGTTGTTTCTGTAGGTATTTGCTCCGCAGGGGAACCAATCGCACGTCATAAAAAATATTGATAAGTACCTAAGTAATTTAATTGCGTCGTTCTGGATCATTTTACATCATTGGGGTCTGGCTGGCTAGTAAAATATCTCCTTATGTGTTTCAAGTTTCTTGCGCGTGAGACTTGAGAGCCAGTTTCCCCTCGATTGCATCGGGGCGGTTAATGCCGGGCAACGCATTAGCAACTCCTTTGATGTTTGCAGGTCTCCACGGAGGACGATGACAACTTACTATCAGCTCGTTTTTATGTTTCAAGTGATCTCTTCAGTAATAATTAACTTTTCTAAAAGATAATCTTCTAACTTCCCTAAAGGATAATCCTTGGGATGATTTTGCACTTTTTTACCAAATATATTATTGTACAATACAATACACCTTTTACCTACAATATATTATTTCCTCGGTAAATTCTATAAAAAAACGGTACGATAATATAGTGAACGGTGTCAAGTGTTTCCATTGAAGCGGAACGGCCACACATTCAAAACAAAACAAATCCACAACGTGCTTGACTCAGTTTTGTCCGGCTCGGGGCCGGTGTTCATATATTTATTTGAAAGTCCGCTCAGCTCCATTTACACTGTTTCCACTGATGCGGAGTCAAGATTTCGAGCACTGTGATTGGGCATATCACGGTCCGCTCCTCTCCACTCTGCCCATCTCCGCATCAGTGGAAATGCACCCTTAGGCAGGTGTACTAATGTACCTACCGCCACAGGTCGCCGGTATTACCATGTAATAGGGGGCAAGCCTATTGCCATTAACCGGGCACAAATCCAAACTCCTGAGCTGTTACTAAATATTTCATAGAAAAGGGTAATTACACTGCTTTACCCAGGAATCAAGGCAGAGGCTACCTGTTAAAGTGAGTTGTTTATCCACCTAGCAGAGGTCTGCCTAACCTTACGGGGAATATAGGCGTGATGGTATGTTTATGTTAAGATATGAAAAAACCAAACTGATTTATCGCATTTATTTATAAATCTTACATCTATGTACTTTAAACAATAACTATTCGCCCCCCGTGTTCATTTGTCGTGGCTTGAGCGTGAGTCTGGGTCGGAAGCCAGATCGCGGTGCTCATGCATCTCCATCTCAAAGTCATCCACGGCCATAGGAGTGTCTGTAGTAGAAGAAAATGATATAATATTCTTAGTAGGTGTTGCCCGCGGTTCCAGCAGCATTCCAAAGAACTTTTTGACACAAAAGTCATCTATGAAAGTAACCATGTCTTTCTCCAAGGTCCAATCTAACTCAATACGAAAATTCATCAAAACTGGTTCAGCAGTTTAGGTGTGAAAACGTAACAAACAGATAGACAGTTACTGCGACTTGGTGAAAAGCAGGTTAAGCCTGTTTTCTAAATAGTATAAAGCGAAGTTGTTGTTTTCGTCTGTTTATTTCTCTCCTAACTTCTAAACCACGCAACGGATTTTGGTACGGTTTTAATGATTTAGAGATTTTTTCCCGGAAAGTTTATATGTTTAACTCATGCATATTACAGTAGAGGAAAACTAAGAACTTCAATCATGCGAAGTCGGGGCGGATCGCTAGTTTTGAATAAATCCGTCAACTGCTGCATTAGGTATCATATGAGGTTATATGCTTACCGAGATGGTCGAGTGTGACGCCCATGGCCTTCCGGATGGCGGGCACGGGCGCCACGTGCTTGGGCGGCACTTTGCCGAGCATCCCGCGCAGGCTGCCCGCCACCAGCCGCGCCAGCTCGCGCTCCGACGCGTTGGGCCGCGCCGCCAGCGACAGGTGCCACGGTGGCGGCGCTGATAACCTAGAAACGTACAGTATTACATAAGGCGTCAACATAATTGGCTATTTGACTTTTATGGCCTTTTTATGGCATTAATTTTATAATAATTAAAAACATTAAAAATCAGTAAATGTACCATTTTAAAAATGGCTGGCGACTGTATTATTTTGAGTAAGTCTTCTCATATACACTAGTCCGCCTCTGTCTAACCTTTTGGGGACTACAGGTGTAATGGTATATTATGTTATAAAGGTCCAAAGTAACGTACCGGTCGTACTGTTCCTTCTCGAGCTTGGTGAGCAGTTCCGTGGTATGGCGCAGCGCGTCGGCTATGCCGTAGTCGTGCTGCGCGGCCGCCACGTCCTCCTCGATGTCGTGCAGGTACTCCACGTCGATGCCGTGCGCAGACAGCGACCGCAGAGACTCTATGTCTACCTTCACCGACGACAAGTCCTGCCAAACATTTAGATAAGTTAATTTTTCTCAAGCTTTTTTATGGATTAAGTTGACAAACAAGCTGACGAGCCACCTGGTGGTAAGTAGTCATTGTCGTCCATGGACACCTGCAACACCAGAGTTGCTGATGCATTACCGACCCTTAAGAGCCCCTACTGCAGACTGCCAGAGCCGCAACAACTCAGGGAGAACTGGCTCTTACGCGCTTAGTTTATTTTTAAAACAGTAAGTAACGCTGATTAAGTAATCCGCAAGTCCGCAAGGTTAAGCTGCGCTTTTTTTAAATATTTGTTTGCGGCTATAGTATCACTGCGACCGTTGTCAGTCTATTGTGATCGCTAAAGCTAAGATGAGAAGATCGCATAAGCTGCGCTTGCTACAAACACACTGAGGATAGGTGACGGTACTTTTTTTTTCTCTCTTTAAAAAGTTTACTAGCATTATGTGGGTCGCACATTACTAGTATTCCTGTTAACCCCTCGTGCTAAGCTAAATGCTTGTGTTGCGAGTAGGTTCAAATCGGTAGTGCAATGGGTGGGTTTCGAACCGGCAACCACATGATCGCAAGTCCGACGCCCTAGCCATCAGGCTACCGCCGTTCTTAACAAGTCACACTCAACACTCAAGACTACGTGAGAATCATAGATTTCGTTTCTGGTTGTCACATCCAATGGACTCATATGACGATCTGTGTTTGTTAGTGGTTACTCAAATCAGCATCGTTTATCTATCCGACAACATTATAATTGGCTACTAGTAGAAATTAACCATTAC
This sequence comes from Acronicta aceris, assembly GCA_910591435.1. Lineage (NCBI taxonomy): Eukaryota > Metazoa > Arthropoda > Insecta > Lepidoptera > Noctuidae > Acronicta > Acronicta aceris. The sequence goes on along the minus strand of OU342758.1, from coordinate 18,125,789 downwards.
TTATATTAATAAGTTCAAGTATTCCTTACAACATTAGTATCAGATTGTCCACCTTTTCTTAATTGATAGTGTTTTCTTGTAGGCAAACTATGTTAAGCTTACCGTGGCAGGGGATGCAGGAGACTTGGCCTGTTCCTGCTGTTTCTTGTCGGGGAACAGCGTCTCCATGTCGTAGATGAGCGCCCAGGGTGAGTCTGGCGCGAACCGGAGTAGCTCTTCATTTCCCTGGCCCGTTTCAGATGCTAAGGGTAAGACAACTGTCATTAAGCATATTAAACAAGTTTTTTTTATCAGCTCTGGTTGGCTGAAATGGAAATTAAATCAGCTCGAAAATATAAAGGTCCTGGACATACTGAAATGGAAAAATCGTGGAAGAGATGGATGTAATTTCCGACTTGAATAATAATGCCTAATTAGGGACAAATGGAGGAATATTGACTAGCTTTTATCAAAAAACTAGTAAATGTTAATTTATTTCTGTTCATATTCAACTGTCTCATAGCGATCCTGGAGGCCAGAAGTCCTGGGTTCGACTCCCAGATCGGTTTCCCAGGTTTTTCTATGGCGATAGGCTCGCTCGCTATTACATGGGGGTGGCGAACTGCTCTGCCTAACCCTTTGGGGAAGACAGGCGTGATGGTTAAGTTATTTTTGTATAATGTATAACTTCAAATGTTTGAGGTAAACTTACGTAGTGTATGGTAGAGTAGATGTGACTCCTCCTTGGTGAGCGTGGCGAAGGTGCCGTCGTAGGAGGGCGCGTACGAGCTGAAGGGCCCGTAGTTGAGCGGCTTCACGCCTTTGGCCACGTTGCGCCGGTCCTCGCGAGGCGCTGCCAACATCACCAGCCATTACAAAGAGGTACTATAATTTACTAATAGAAACATTAAATTCCTTCAAGTATCATAACTATTTTGCTCGTATCGGTTCGTCTCAGTACGTCTTAATAGTTTATACAGGACTAGCTGTTGCCAGCGATTTCACTTGCATTCCAAAGGAATTTTAGAAAAAAAAGGAATCCTTGTCCTTTCTTAAAAATAGTAATTTTATGCATGTCAAAATGTGCATTCTGTTGTCACTGTCAGTGTCACTGCATAGTGTGACATTGAAACAGTGCTGCCAGTGTAAAATGTTATTTTTGTATAGGTACTTTTTTGTGTTCATTTTCTATCTCTCTCCGTGTGTATTTTGTTGAGGAAACAAACCATTTTTCATTCTATCTTTCCTTCCCCGAGGTCTTATCTATCTCTATACCAAAATTCCTCGGAAATGGTCCATCGGTTTAGGCGCGAAAAGGTAACAGACAAACGGAGTTACTTTCGCATTTATATTTGTATGTATGCCTATTTACTGTACCCGGTTAAGGGATACAATACAACTTACGTACAACGTACTCAATAACTTTTTCTGCAAAACCCTTATCCTATTCGTGAAAAATAAATATATCTTCTTATACAAAAGTAGACAGACCGCATTTAGTCATGTAGGTATAAAAATATATATTTACATATTTTTTCACGTATTATCAGATATGGGTTACATAAATCATAGGGAAAGTTAGTCAGTATGATAGTTTATATCACCCTTTTAATAGGAAGAATAACTATACTAGTTATTCTTATAACTTGCTAATTTTTTGCATTGGGAAACCGAAACATTTTCAGTTAAGGTTCCCAAAGAGATATTGTACTGACTTTTTTATTCTGTTTTATACATACAGCTACCGTTATCAAAAACTAGTGTGTTACAATTTGACAGTAGTTACTTACTGTGTAGTGTGCCGGTGCCCTGCGTCAGCTTGCCGATGTACCGGCCGAGGGTGAGCGGCTTCTTGTCGCCGCTGCCGTCCACCGTGTTGGTCACCAGGCACAGGGTAGTCTTGCCTTCCGAGTCCATCCGCGGGAACGCTGGACAAACACAGATTAAAAAAATTAAGCATATCTCAGTCATTAGCTAAGGTCGATCGATTCGAGACTGAGACAAAAGACAGACAAAAAAAATGCCTGTACATTCTGCTTCAAAAATGTTATTATTTTCTTTTCTAATTCAAAAAAGATCATCGCAATGTCGCTTAACATCAGGCGACCTGGCGGTCATTTTGTTTCTTTTTCTTTCTTTCTTACAAGCGTAGGCCTCACCAAGAATAAAAAATAAAAATATCCGTGGAACACAAATATTCGTCTCGGGCGGGAATCGAACCCTTAACCGCCAAACATACAGTCCAATTTTGTTCTAACTCTACACAGTAGAAGAAAATTTGGAATAATTGGTCAAAGAGGGACCTTTTTAATACTGTGGGTGTGATGCACTTGCACGCTGAAATCACTAATACATGCTTCTCACAATACAGTGCTTGTAAGTAAACACACTTTAGACAAGAAGTGTAAAGAAATTAAGTAGATCTGCAAGTAGATCTTTAGAGATACTTTTACATGTCAATGGTTTGGGTTTTCTTTTTTAGCTAGATGGCTTCGGAAAGCTTCATGAAAGGGATTACCTACAGTACGATCGAAATAACAAGGTGCTTCTGAAGTTTTCCAGAAGTGGTTTTGCAGCGGTACATTTCAATTTAAATATAACTTTTAACAAAAAGTAAAAAGTCTTCCAAAACATAAAAAAAATATGTGTCTGTCGGTGCGTTCGATTTGGTCGGTTCTTTTGTTTTCGCCATCGATTTCCGAAACTGTTTCGCACATTGTATAACATTAGTTTTTATGTTTTTGAAGGCGGTTTTACTTTTATTGTTAAAAGTTATTTTATTTCAACATTTTGAGTATGACTACCAAACAAAAAATATCATCCGAATCGATTCATCATTGGCGGAATAATAGCGTAAGTAACATATAAAAATAGTCGAAGAATCTCCTCCTTTTCGAAGTCGGTTATAAAAAGATAATTGGGATCGTTAAATACGAGTATGACTGGCATTTGTGATCTTCATCCTTACTTATTTCGATCGACAGTACTGTCACAGTTTAGACTCAAAACACACACGACACGTACAAAAAGGTTAAATGGTGATGCATACCTTTCTTGGCGAGTCGCCGGCGGTGTTGCTCTCGCGCTGCCTCCATCTGTATCTTGACGGAGTCGGGATGGTCCAGGCCGCCGTCGGACGCGGCCTCGGCCTCGGAGCCGCCGCTCTTGAGCGGGGAGCTGCGCTTCAGCACCTTGTGCTGCCACACACGGACAGGTACACTCGAGTGCGCGCGCTCCACCACGCTACTACGCTAGGCGCGGTCGGTCAATGTTGAACTTTGATTCTCATACTTTATGGTGGATTGTAGTATGAATTCTTTGGCGCGCACGTACGGCAACATTTGATTGTAAAGAGTTTTGAATTTATGGAATATGCATGGTCAATTAAAAGTGGAATCCAATAGTCTGTATTTAATTTGAGTGAAATATTTTGATCGGTTTATCCTATGCGACCGAACAGACATATTTTTTTAAGTATATTTTGTATAATAGTGCTCTTATTCATGAATGCGACAATATTGTCTGATTATTGTTAGCTCATATCTTACGAGTAGGTAGGTATAATGCAAAATTTTAAGTTATAGTTTAGGTTTGTATTAATATTTTAATTAAAAGTTAATGTAGGTATATTAATATCTATGATTTTTAAAAATAAAAGCTATCGAAAGACCATGTTTACATTATAAATATGCAATTGGAAGATATATTTTACTTTACTCACATTATCCGCCATTCTGGTTCAACATTCACCCACCGTACGACGCATGCAATATGCACAAACGCTCGACGCTCGTCAGTAGTGACCGCCTCCCTCGCACACAGTCCACAACACAGACTCGACCGACATAAGCAAACAAAATGCCGCTAGACCTAAACACGACTACGCTCCTAATTAACTATTAATTAGTCAAAGTGTCACCTTTCTGCCGTACGTCCTAAGAGGCTGCGATGCAAAAAGTCATTTTATCAACATGTTTAGTTCAACTTCAATATATTATCATAATCAATACAAATATAAAAAAGAAGGTAGATTTAGTTTTGACACTCCGCGAACATTGGACATTGAAATTGAAATAAAATACGGATTTTATCACGGTTTGCATTCGATACATCGTTCATCATTCATATAGATCGGGGTTATCATGCGCCTGTGAGATAATTTTATCGTTGCATAGTCCTGCACGAGATAAACAATGACAAAATTATTTCGATGAACATGTTATCCTAAGTAGGTAGCATGAAACAGGTTTGAAATCTGGTGTGGCGCTTATTGTTTAATAAACTGTGATAAAATCCGGTAAAATTTGTTTTATTATAAACTAGCTTTTGCCAGCGACTTCGTCCGCGTGGAATAGTTACTTTGTTCCCTAGTTCTTCGCCCGCGGTTTCACCGGTGTTGCCCCGTTCCTAAGGGTTGTAGCGTTATGTTTTATATCTTGAAACCTTTCTCATGAATCACTCATTTTCCCAACATTTCCCTTCACTGCTCTGCTCCTATTGATCGTAGCGTGATGAAAAGTATACTATAACCTGTGGTTTGGGCTGTGCGTTGATAGATCACTATGTCAGTCAGTCAGTCACCTAACGTAAGAGTAGACAAATATAATCAGAAAGCTCCGAACTGCTAAGCTATCGGGAGTTACACGTGTTATTGTGAGTCAACCATAAAAGATAGACATTTGCTGTCGTGGAATATTTTTTATATAATTTTAAGGAGAACATTTCCGTCATACATGATTTCTGTGTAGCTTTAACCATTAAGGCTGCACACGCGACGGAAGCTTAAAAAATGGCGTAAGTTCTCCTGTTTTCCCAACATTTCCCTTCACTGCTCTGCTCCTATTGATCGTAGCGTGATGAAAAGTATACTATAACCTGCCCAGGAGTATGAAGAACAATTGTACCAAGTTTCGTTGAAATCCGTCGAGTGGTTTTTGTTTCTATGACGAACATACAGACAGACAGACAGACAGACAGACAGACAGACAGACAGACAGACAGACAGACAGACAGACAGACAGACAGACAGACAGACAGACAGACAGACAAAAATTTTACTGATTGCATTTTTGGCGTCAGTATCGATCACTAATCACCCGCTGATAGTTATTTTGGAAATATATTTCATGTACAGAATTGACCTCTCTACAGATTTATTATAAGTATAGATTAGCTACTTTTTCTGTTTCTCACTAACCTTAAAATGGCAACTAGTATTATTTTTGTGTTTGTTTTAATACGTGTGCGTTTAGGTTTTGACTTTGGATAGATACGATTAATATAGGTACCTCGCAAAATAAAGTTGCACCTCGGTTGAACGTACTATAAACACAGTAATGCCATATAAAAAGGAAATGAAAAATGTCAGCATATTTCAGTGTCTTTACATTACAAATTATAAGCATATTTTTATTGCAGGTAAAAGCGGCATTTGACATTATTTTCTATGATAAATATGTTGTACCCTTAGCGAAACTTTAGAGCGGCAGCTTTGGCTAAGAATTTATAATTCACTGTGGTAATTTTATTACTTGGGGAGAAGAATCTGCTAGTGGAAGATTTATGTATAAAAAGTCAGCATTCAGCCGCCAACCATGTTTTAATCTGAGCTTTAGTAATCATAATTTATCCTTTTCTTTGTGTATGACACTATATTATCGTACCGAGGTAAAGTCCATAATATAGGGGCTGTATTAAAGCTGTTTTTTATTTTAAAAAAGCTTACTAGCGATGTGTGTCGGACATTTCTAGTATACTTGTTAACCCCTCGGGCTAAGCTAAATGCTTGTGTTACGAGTGGATTCACGTCGTGTAATGGGTGGGTCTCGAACTGACAACCACATGATCGCAAGTCCGACGCCCTAGCCATTAGGCTACCGCCGCTTCAGTTATATGCTAACTTGGATTTTATGCTGTCGCTTTATAGAAATATATAATTATTTTTGTTATTTCAACACTTCCTACACCCTCAAATACGAAATTATATATTTACTGGGTAACTGCACAAGTTTTGTGAGACATTCATGTGAAAATCAAGGTCCTATTCCTACATTTTACGGTGGTCACCTCGCTAATACCGTTGCACGTGTCGTGGGTTCGATTCCCACCCGAGGCAAATCTGTTTGGTTGCACTTTGTGCCCATTAATATGTTTATGAAGGCCCCCGCGACACAAGGCATGCTTCCTACTGCTGAAGCTGGCTTTTAAAAATGAATTGAGAAAAATGTATTCTTATTGTGTACCAGTAACAGATTCTTCGCATAAATAATATAATATAATATAATACAGGCCGGTAATTAATTAAAACAACATCAGTATTATTACTAAGCGCACGAAGCTGCCAACAAAACCAACCCTATGCATCTTTGCTTTGCGAGGCGCACTAACAAGTCACAAGGCGTACTCACCACGTCCATCTTGCCGATGTCGAAGCCGAGCTCCTTGATGGGTATCTCGTACATGTAGGTGAGCAGGTTGCCGAGCGGGCGCAGCTTCTGCGGCGTGAGCTGCTTGAGGCCGGCGTGCAGCAGCCGCCGCGCCGCCTTGTGGTACACGGTGCCCGGCTTATTGTACTTCATCGCGTTGTTGCACATCAACTTGAAATCACTCTGTGTGGAGTGATAAAGGCTTGTCATTGGGAATGGTTCCAAACTTCTAACATAGGGATATAAACCTATTTAATTCAGTAAGTCACAGTAGGTTCCGGAACCCAAGAACATGTCTATATTCTGTCATTTTATTATTTGATAGATTAAAAGTTGCCAAAATACTAGGCAAGTGTTAGTGTACATAATATAAAATTATAGTAGTTATTTATATCTTTAAAAATTTTGACTTTGACTTTGAAAGATGTTTCCCATGTGTAATAAAGCCAAATATAATAAAAAATCACAAATATAATATAAAATTCCAACATTTATAACACCTTTCAAAGAAACTTAACAGTTTTAGACTTATTTTTGCTTTCAGTGATAAATAACTTGCCGATATATAATCACTAATTATCCTACTAGTTTATAAAATAAACACAAACAAAGATTCTGCATTATACTTACAATAAAACAGTTGAGTGACTTGTACTCATTGTCGTCAATCTTCTGCTTCATAGTCGAGAAGTCCATGGGTCTTCTGATGATGTCTGAGTACCCCGGCGCGAAATTGTCGTTCACCGGCCAGGCAAAGAACTGGTTGGGGTCTCTCTTTTCTAGGTTGCGGAGTAACTGCTCCAAAAGGCGGGAGAGCGGCCGCCGTTTCTGACTAGCCTGCAATAGGGAGTGTCTGTCTGTTTCTGTCTGCAATTTTGTAGTTAAAGAAATGTGAAATAGTCTGTAAATCACATATGTAACATACCTAGATTTTGCTATGTGATGTGCCTGATTAAATTGAATTCGAAAATCTTTCCTCTTTCACAATAATACTATGCTCTAAATGAAAGGCTAAATGTCCTCTGCATATATAGCATAGATTTTAAATAGTAGGTATCGCTACAGCTCAAGTTATAATTCTCCAGTGTAAGCTGACTCCACAATTTACAGGGTTTCCATGCAATGAGAGGTCAGCATAAACTGTAAATGTATAGCTTTATGGTTAATTAGTTATTTTAGTGATGGAAAAATTCAACCATAGGCAGGATTCGAACCTGGTTAGACCGCTAAAGCCACCGCGAGTCCCACCCACCGAATCGAAATTTGCCTTCACATTCTGAATTTATGTCTTAAGGTGATGTTAGTGACATCTATTGAATCTATGTCATTAGCGACATCTTGCGGTCGAATTTCCTTCGACCGCAAGATTTCTATAATTTTAGCATTTTCAATCATTTGTAAGTCAGATTTTTTTTTTTTAAATTGTATAACTAGTTGAAAATGTATTTGGAAAATAAATTTGATTGTTTATTTACCTTGAGCACACATGTGCGAGGTTCCCTGTGAGAGGCTGGTGAGTTGGGCCCTGGACCAGGACTGAGCCGTCGGATGAGCTTCTTAGCCAGACCCTCATCATCTGTATCATCATCATCTGACATCTTAATCTGTAACAGAGGATTTTAAAGAAATTAAAATACCTAGCATATTTTGAGAACTCATGATTAACGGAATATTCAAGGATAAATTATATTTATTTCTGTAAGTAGATCTTTTACAAGTTATTGTTTTTAGATTTTTAAACACTGGCATTTTGTAACTGATGACTTCTGAGAAGAAACACGGAAATGAACTGAGAAAAGAATTGTCTCTTTGAAAGTGCAGACAGCATAGGTGCTATCGGCCAACGCCATATCTAGCCACCGTAAGGCCCCTACCGCTATATTTGCTTGCAGCCTCGGCTGCTATTTCAGTGCTTAGTTACACTTATCAACCAATAATATCGTTCTTTTTATGAAGTTGAAATCATATCTCTAATCGTATACACAAAAAAAGATATTGAAATAAAACTACTTTTTATGGATTTTATCCCTTCATATTTATATTATTTAATTCCTAAAAGTCAACACCACTGTGTGTACGGGATTTTGTTTTCAAAATGGCTAGATATGGAGTTGGCTGATAGTACCTATTAATTATTAAGTAGGGCAATGTTAGGCATGGAGTTTTGAAGAGCCATAGGAGCTTGGAGTTCCCATCCCAACAAATGACAAGCATGTAACTATCAGTCATTGTGTAGATCAACCATATTGTAGGGTGCTCAACAACCAGAATCATAACAATACCGGAAGCAAGCCTATACTTACAAAGAGACATTAAATTTTTTCTGTGTGAAAGTACTACTAAATGATGAGCAGTATTATAATAATTAGTAACGACTAACTACACTAATACGAATTTAACAAAAAAATATATAAAAAGCTTACTCAAAGTATCGTAAAACTACTTTGGTTATCATTTTTGGTTATAGTAATCAGTGAAAATATCGATCTTTACCATGTCAATTTCGCGGCGTCTCCGCGTCTTTTTCTTAGGTTTCTCGTCCATATCTTTGTGGTCATCAGTAGCTGAATGTTCAACATCACTCGCTTCCAGTTCTTCTTCTGTAAATCACATTTAATTTGTGTTATTTTTAAACAGTTCATAAACATAGTAGTAACGCAACACTGGTTACGGTGGTTTTTTACTCACTACAACTTAATTTTTCTAGGTCATCCATACTTCTTAAATTGTTTCAAAACAATTTAGCTTAAACCTTTCAACACTGTATCGAAATTATTGCTAAAATCCGAAAAAATAACAAATGTTTAGTTAAAGCTAAACTAAAACGCTCCATTCCATTCCCTCAAGCCAACAATCCAGCAAAGTGACAGATGCGTTCCATTCCATTGAACTACGTAACCACTAACTAAACAATAACCTCAGGAAATAACTAACAAAAAAAAGTAACAAACAAAACAGTTGAAGATCAAGTAACCCTAGATTAGTTATTGTCTAGAGTCGTTAGACTCTACTTTTCAGTGAATTAGACAAAGATAAAACGATAAACATAATAGCGTGCAACTGTAACGTAACGTAACGCCCTTTTAACGTGCGTTCTCTATTACATTCGATCGATTTGTTTTTGAGTGCTATGCGCTCCTGCTATTCGTATTCGGCGTATTCGGTAAGGTATTCGGTGTATTCGTTCATTGACATTTTATGTTATTGGTCACCCATATGTACAACATAACTAGATAACCAATAGAGACTAAAGATTTCGTAATGAATTAAAAAACTAAGACCCCATTGATAAAAAAATAGGTATAGTAAGTACCTACTTTTATAGTACTACTGGCTCTCATTGTTAGTATCTTAGATTATGTACTAATTTCTTAGTACCGTACCTTTGCACGGACTAATTTTCTAAAGTTATAAATTCAAGGTTTTAATTTTAATTTATTTTTGCTAAAAATATTAAGTAGGTACGGTACATACTACCGTATAATCTATATGGTTTTTGTTTTATTTTGAAGAAGTTTAGTCTCCAAAATTGGAAAGTTTGGTAGGCTTAAACGTACGGGTCATACGTTTAGTTCTAGGTACTAGGTACCTAGTACCTATTAGCTAGGTCTGTAGGTACCTTCTCAGAGGTAAGTACCTATGCATTAGCTGAACCTTTACATCAAACCTAGGTAGGTACTAGGAAGGTAATCTACCAAGTATTTTTTTTTTATTAATTGTTATGTTACTTTCGAAGAAGTAGGTAGGTTTGTATAGGACCGCATGAGAATTTCGGCGAATTAGGTAACGCTAATTAAAGGTAGGTAGGTACTCGTAACTAAACAGCAATAATTTTGTATTTTGTCTTAAATTCTCACAGTTATTAGAGAGAAAGTGTCGCTTCGTTAGATTTGAGGTGATGTCATGAACCTACTATGCGAAACGAGTTTAAATTATTCGTAGGAACTAATGTAATGCGAGTCCAACGATTAGGGATCTATAAAATATAGACCTTTCTCTTTGTTGAAGTACCTACGAGAATTAATATTATCTGGTACTAATTTGAAAAAGATTGCAAAGAAATAAGAAACAATAAATCTTCTTTTTTATAATTATTTTATGTCATGTGGCAGTTTATGTTTACATGTACAAGCATGGTTACTGAATTTGATGATTTGATAGACTGATATGGCTCGCATTGTTAATCAGATCCCATGTACATAGAGCCAAGCTTCTAATTCTACACGCCCTAACTCTACAAGCCCTAACTTCACAAACTCTAGACGTTAGTCAAAATATGTGGCTCGTCCGTTTCATCACTTCAAGAACTATTGTTTATCAGGAAAGTAATGCACGGAATAAATTTTTCACCTTACGCTCAACGGTAACGTGACGGTAGCGAAACAGCCAAGCCATATATTTTGACTAAGGTGTAGAATTTGTGAAGTTAGGGCTTGTATATTTAAAAGCTTGAAGTTGATTTAGAAGCTTGGCCCTACATGAGATCTGATAACGTTTTGACAGTGCGAACCATGTCATATGGCCCATATGGTTTCGTGTTGGTAACATTTTACATGAAAATGTTTTTGGTGGGATAGGTACCTAAAGTTATTTTAGTGAAGGATAAATTCGACTGCGGGCAGGATTCGAACCTGCGTCTTCTGATATCACCGCGAGTCCCACCCGCCAGTCCAAAATTCGCAGGTTCGAATCGTGTCCGCTGTCAAATTTTTCCTTCATTAAAATAACTAGTTATATAATCTTAGCAGGGAAAATGCAAAAACCTACCTACCTACTTATTTCATTTTAGTTTTACCATGTCATTTTAAAGCATAATGTCATTATTTACATAGATAAACTCATAAACATGTCATAAACTTACTTGTCGTGTCGTCATCCGGGGTTAAACTAAACTGTCATCGGACTGATTGAAAATGATTGAATTAAGTATTCTAATTTCTCAGTAAATCGCTAGTGACACGATTCTCGCTCGATAGTCGTAAATACCACATTTGATCGATTCACTGTCTCAACATCGTGTCAACTCACAGCTTAGTACCGATGTGGCTCGGGTGTCGATGCGTTCGTATTGCAATTAACACATTACCATACTTGTCGGAATCGGAACAGTAGCGGTTGTGCGAATTTCATTGTTAGCGATAATGCATTGTGCGAGTTTGCTTGTGGATATTGCATTTTTTCCAACAGCAGAATAAGGATCTATTACCGGTCAACATTTCTTAAGCATTTGAAACTTTCTGTAAACTAAGTTGTATAATTACGTTTGCTTATAACCGCAACAGTCCTCGCCCCGTGAATGGGTCCACCGATTGAACAGCCTATCAGTGTTGTGGTGAATGTGGTCACGGGTCTCATGGCACTGACCATAGACTAAGGCAATGCAAATATACCGACTCATCATCACCTTCCTGCCCTTGTCCCAATTTATTTGTGGTCGGCGCAGCATGTCGTTTTATTCCATTGATCCCTATCAGCCGTCACCTCATCATTCACTCCCTTTCCCATCATATCGGCCTTAACACAATCCATCCATCTTTTCTTTGGTCTCCCTCTACCCCTCCGTCCCTCCACATTCAAAGCAAAATACGGACTCATTACGATTAAATGCCACACCAAAGAGAGGCACGTTCGTTACGTTCCTTCAATATTAAAAAGCTGTTTTTACGTTCATGACAGAGGAGATACTTGTGCGTTAGTGTATAATATCTTATAAGCAACGCCTAAGGCTAAAGCCGGACAAGTGGATACCTACCATTCTGCAGGTCATTAAAAATTAGTTCCGTGCGAAAATCCAATCTACACCCCGCCGCGTCGCATTGAAGCTGCAATAGAATGCACACCCCTTTCAACTTACTGGCTACTTTCCGGTTAACTTATACCTATCTATTACAGTATCTAATGGCCATTGCATGTAACAACACCTAACAAATCTAATACGGTACAGTTTAATTTATAAGAATCGTGAACCTTGTATTTATAACTGGGGAGCGTTGCGGCCCGCGCAGGTGCGAGGCACGAGCGATGATCGATACAGCAACGCTATCGCTTTCGGCGGGTGCGCCCGCGCAGCGACGACCACCAATTAATTTAGAAACTGCATTTGTTCGTTGATAACATAGGTAATGCTGTGTGTTTGTCAGCAAGGATGTGTTTATATTGGATAGGGATACAATGAGCTATTTATATCTGGGCACTTCTTCGCTAAAAACTTATTCAAGGCAAAATGTCTTGCAAATTTTCTTATAGAAAGGATATTATATGGATTAATTTAAAAAAAAGTTTCAGCCTTTTCCTCAACTATGTTGGGTTCGGCTTGCATTCTAATTGTTTGAACAGTATTTTACATGAAGCGATTACCATCAGACCTCCGAAACCCACATTCTGAAAAGTCATGTATAGGTACATATTTGTAGGAAAGAAATTTTTTTAAAGTATAAATTAAAATTATTTTTTCTTATTTTTTAGTAAAGGAAAAAATTCAATCGCGAGCAGGATTCGAACCTGCGTCTTCTGGTTTGATATACCAGACGCTCTGACCTCTGCCCGCAATTGAATTTTTTCCATTACTAAAAAATAACTTAATAATCTTAGCATGGAAAATGCAAAAAAGTCACAAAAAGATAGTTGAAAGGTAAGGTGGCATCGTACGACACTGAACTAACTGTAAAGTAAGTCGTGTCGGTTGAGAAGTAAGGTAACTTGCCTCTCATAGATGTTTCCAACGTCACCTTATGACGTAAATTCAGAGTGTGAAGGCAAAATTTCAATCATGCGGGTTCGCGGTGGCTTAGAAGTCAGAGCGTTTGGTATATCAAACCAGAAGACCCAGGTTCGAATCCTGCCCGCGATTGAATTTTTTCCTTTACTAAAAAATAACTTAATAATCTTAGCATGGAAAATGCAAAAAAGTCACAAAAAGATAGTTAAATTTTCTTCTTTTTTTTAGGTATATTTGTTTTATAAGCGGCGGTAGCCTAATGGCTAGGGCGTTGGACTAGGGATCATGGTTGCCGGTTCGAAACCCACCCATTGCACTATCGACGTGAACCCACTCGTAATACAAGCATTTAGCTTAGCACGAGGGGTTAACAAGAATACTAGTAATGTGCGACCCACATTGCTAGTAAACTTTAAAAAAGTAGTGTAAAATATAATGTTCTTCACTTACATTGCTTACAGTCCTACACTATGACAGTTATGTATAGTGGCGTTTAATGTTTCTGTTTCGTGATATCATAAGCTAGTATCATCATGTAACATAAAAGTATCCATTTTCACCAAGTCCAGCTTTCCCACCAAGAATCCTTGCAGTCTACACGCACCCTTACCAAAAATTCAGTTTGTTCTGTTGCCATTGCATCCTTCCGTGTGATCGGCTAATTAAATTGGCTGCAGCTGGTCGGCTAATGGAAAATCGCGGCAAATAAATCTTGAGTCGCGTCGAGTTCCACCCACCGCGCTAGATACAAGATGCGCGCGCGCACTGAGAACGCGCAGTCATTAACCGGCGATAGCTCAAATTCATTGTTTCACCTCATGCTGGAAATTGCTTGTCTGATCTGTAATTGTTTATGGATGTATTGGTTTGTGGTGAGATCTTTGTATTGCAATTGTTTCATAGTCTCATTGTGACTGCCTCATTAGTCTAGTGGTCTTAAGCGTGACTGATTCAGTCTTGTATTTGAGTCGAGCAGTGTTATTGGTGTTTCTATGAAATTCCTAATAGCAGCTCGGAGTTTTGATTTGTGACCAGTTAATGGCCACAGGCTCGCTCCATATTAAATGGGATCGAAACATATCGGAGAAACGGGGGTGTACATTAGTGCACCTCTACCTAGTTCTTCTTGATACGGGATGGTATGTTATGTATTTTGTTGCAATGGTTCGGAATGTAGGTACTCATTACAGGCATCTCATAGGTATCCTAAGTGAAGGGGTACTAAGTCGATTCTTGCATAGTAGACATTACATATCTTCCCTAAGACCTTCATTAGGATTTCCGCGTATACCTACGATAAAAGTAGCGTGCAGTATTGCCGTGTAACAAAACCATTGCATTCAGCAATTATGTTGGTCATCAAGCAGTTTGTTCTTAAGAAGAAAACCTAACCGCTAACCGCTAACGTTCTGCCTTTTCCACTTCTTTTTTGCTCCTTGCTGCGGTGCAATAGTGCTATGGGTTTGATTCCTATCCGTGGCAAATATTTGTGTGTTCCAAGGATAAGTATTGTTACGCCAAGTGGCTATTAGTACGGAGATGGGTCACGAAGATTCTAGATAAGTCGTAGAAGCACGTAGAACATTCGAAGAAAAGCCGGGTTCAAGGTGAATGACCGTAAACAATAGACGATCACTTTATCGTCTATTGTTTATAAGTAGGTACTTAGGTACTTACCTACTCGTATTTTGTGGACCTATCGAGAATGTTCGATTCTAGAATCTTCGTGACTCATATAAATACAGGTCGTGAGGGCCGGCCGGGGCAGTTTAGTTCTGAACACGGTGAAGTGAATATCGAAGCGAAGTTAAGTGATTACAAGTGCGACATTATAGTGCGATAAGTGTTACTGTAGTGACTCTCTCAGTAATTTCTGTTGTGTGTTTGTCAAGTTAATTAAAATATTTGTTGTTTCGGTGAAATTGGTGTTAATTAAATTTATCCCGAACCCCAGCTCGTAACATTTGGTGTCAGAAGTTGTGGGATAAATTATGCCGGTTTTACCGAAGGAAGACACGGAAGGTATCCGTACTAGAAGTCAGCGGCAGCAAGAGATGGATCAGAGACGATCTGGAGATTCTCCGGCACTACCTGTGGGTCATCAGCAACCATCTATAGACCCAGTTGCTGGTCCATCTGGAACTTCTCCAGCACCAACGGTAGACCTGGCGGCCTTGATGGCAATGATGCAGGAGCAGGCACGCCGTCAGGAAGAGCAGGTTCGCCGTCAGGAAGAGCAGGCTCGCCGTCAGGAAGAGCAGGCTCGCCGTCAGGAAGAGCAGGCACACCAACTGCGGGAACAGCTGCAACGCGACAAAGAGGAGCAGGCCCGCCGTCAGGAGGAGCAGGCACGTCGGGAAGAGGAGCATACCAGACGTCAAGAGGAACAGATGCTCCTCATAAAAGACCTTCATGGGACTCTTGGCAAACAGCTCGGTGTTATGAAGGAGCAGGTGGAACAGCACGAGACCCGGATTTGTAAAACTGAGGAACAGATTGCTCACGTGACAAAGGCGTTAGGTGATCTAAAGGCACGAAACGTACTTGCGACTTCCGTGAATGTTGCACCCATAACAACCTCCCTACGTGGATTTAAAGTGCCGCCATTTGACGGAACCTCCTCATGGTCGGCATACAAAATGCAATTTGAAGCCTTTATGGAGTCGAACGGATGGGACAACGGTCAGGCAAAGACAGCACTCACCTTATGCCTCCGCGACCAGGCCTTGACAGTACTGGAGGCCCTCGGCAAGGACATGACCTACGACCAGTTGATTGAGGCGTTGGACTCAAGATACGGTGACGCCCATCTGGAATACGTGTTTCGTGCTCAGCTAAAGGATCGGGTACAGCGTAGTGCCGAGACCCTACAGCAGTGGGCCGTGGAAGTTGAAAAGCTGGTTCGAAAAGCATACCAGTCTACACCTGCGCTCATCGATGGTAATCTGGTCCAAGC
Source organism: Acronicta aceris (assembly GCA_910591435.1). Taxonomy (NCBI): domain Eukaryota; kingdom Metazoa; phylum Arthropoda; class Insecta; order Lepidoptera; family Noctuidae; genus Acronicta; species Acronicta aceris. The sequence goes on along the minus strand of OU342758.1, from coordinate 18,109,711 downwards.
GTTCGTCGACGGAGTTCGTGACCTTGAAGTCAGAGCTGCTGTGAGGCTTGGCCACCACAAGACATTGAAAGACGCCTTAGCCCATGCCTTAGAAGTAGAGGCAGTTAGACAGGACCATCGGACTCATCGCATCCGAGAAGTCGTGTTGCCAATATGCCACCTCTGCGGGGAAAAGGGCCATTTTCAGGCAGGATGTCCAAAACGCAGCGGAAGTCGAAGGGATGGCTCAGCATCGCCTAGATGCTACATTTGTGGAGAAAAGGGTCACCTCCGAGCTAATTGCCCAAAAGGAACCACGTGGCGACAAAAGACACAAGATGATACAGTAAGGGTGGTGAATGCCACCACCGAGGAGCAGCAGGGAAACGAGTAAAAGCCAGGACTGCGGGGCGGGTGCTGGCTGGTATGGAAGGAGCCCCAAGGATTTCGATCTCGCAAGCCCATGACGGGAACAGCCTGATCATCAAAGGCGAAGTAAATAGAAAACCCTGTAAGCTGACACTAGATACTGGAGCTTCTCGCACGGTCGTGAACTCTCAGCTGGCACGTCGGGTTCTTGGGGACTGCATCAGTGACCGCGAGTGCATACAATTAGTAACAGCTACTGGCCAGCACATATCCGTCCAAGGCGAGAAGGAGGTGGAGTTGAAACTTGGTAACAGAATATATCGGCATAATGTCATCGTTGCCGATATAGTAGATGATTGCATCCTGGGATTGGATTTTATGCGGAAACATTGTTGTGAGATCGACGTTAACCAAGGAGTATTGAAGTGCGGTTCTGAAGAGATCTTTATGGAAGGGGCAATATCAGGGAAAGTGTTCTGCCTGAAGAAAATAGTTCTTCCTCCTAAGTCGGAAACACTCGTTCCAGTAGCTCTACCGCAGAATGCTGGGCAGGAAAATCGATGTGTTCTCCTAGAGAGGTTGGAGAATGACTTGCCATGGAAGATGGCACGCACGCTGGTGAAGGCTACCAATGTATCAGCAGTACGCATACTCAATGCAAGCGATAAGGAGCAAGTGATCAAGAAGGGCACATTGATGGGTACTTGTGAAGAAATAGCCTGGTTGCGACATTGCAGTGATCAGTGTACTGGTAATAACGTTCAAAATCCAAAGTTTAACGTGAGCGCTCTCTTGGAAGGCTGTCGAAATCATCTTTCTGATGAAGAAGCGAACAAGGCTAAGAAGATGTTGCTCCAGTACGCTGACATTTTCTCTTCAAATGATGCCGATATAGGAAAGACAGCACTGGTGCAGCACAAAATTAATACTGGCAATGAGTCACCAATTCGTCAGCGACCTAGAAGAATGCCAGTTGCCCGAGAGAAAGAAGTGGAGACTATGATTAACGGAATGGTGAAAGACGGTGTAATAGAGCCTTCATCTAGCCCATGGTGTTCTCCTGTGGTGTTGGTGAAAAAGAAAGATGGCAGTATGCGCTTTTGCGTGGACTATCGACGATTGAACGACGTTACGAAAAAGGACAGTTACCCATTGCCAAGGATCGATGACACGCTGGATACTCTGACGGGAATGAAGTGGTTTACAACCCTGGACTTAAAAAGTGGTTACTGGCAAGTGGAAATAGACCCTAAGGACAAAGAGAATACTGCTTTCTCTACGGGAAAGGGGCTGTGGCAATTTAAAGTCATGCCGTTTGGACTGTGCAATGCTCCTGCTACGTTTGAAAGACTTATGGAACTAGTGCTCACTGGCCTTATTGGAGACGCCTGCTTGGTCTACTTGGATGACATTATCATTGTGGGCCGCACTTTTGATGACCACCTTCAAAATCTCGAACGAGTGCTATCAAAAATCCGAGGAGCCAATCTAAAGTTAAGTCCGAAAAAGTGTTCATTTTTCAAACGTCAAGTAAGTTTTCTGGGACACGTAGTGTCTGAAAAGGGTGTTGAAACGGATCCTGAGAAGATAGTTGCTGTCAAGGAGTGGCCGGTTCCGAAAGATAAGACCCAAGTCAGAGCATTTTTGGGCTTGTGCTCTTACTATCGACGATTTGTGAAGAATTTCTCGGACATTGCGAAGCCTCTACACAAACTGACTGAGGAAAAGAGACAGTTCTGCTGGGACGCAAACTGTGAAGAAGCTTTTCAAGAATTAAAGAAACGTCTGTGCAATACACCTATTTTGGGCTACCCTGATACTGAAAATGAATTCATCGTAGACACAGACGCAAGTAATACTGGAATTGGTGGTGTTTTGTCACAGCGAAAAGGTGATCAAGAGGTCGTGATAGCCTACTTTAGTAAATCGCTGTCAAAACCAGAAAGAAACTATTGCGTCACGAGGAGAGAACTGCTCGCTATAGTTAAAACATTGCAGCATTTCAGCAAGTATTTATTGGGACGAAAATTTCACTTGCGAACGGATCATGCTGCACTGCGGTGGCTATTGCAGTTTAAGAACCCGGAAGGACAAGTAGCAAGATGGATCGAGCTTCTCCAAGAATTCGACTTCGTAATTGAACATCGTAGTGGGAGATCTCACGGTAACGCAGATGCGTTGTCACGAAGACCTTGTTCGGAAATATGCAAGCACTGTTCCAGGCAAGAGGCTAAAGAAGCAGCGCCCGTGAGAATGTTGAAAACTGATCTTAGTGACGAATGGAAACAAATCTTACAGCAGGCTCAGGAAACTGACTCGGATGTTAAACCGATCGTCGAGTGGATGAAAGCTGGTGCCCCTAAACCGATATGGAGTGACGTTGCGGCATTGAGCACAGTCACAAAAAGCTATTGGGCACAGTGGGACAGTCTGTTGTTACAGGATGGTGTCTTGTGCCGTAAATGGGAAAATGCTAAGGGAGATAAGTGTCATCTACAGATGGTAGTCCCTAAAGTTAAGGTGCCAGATGTCCTTCAGCTTTACCATGACGGATGTTCGGGAGGTCATCTAGGAGTTAAAAGGACTTTATTGAAGATTCGAGAGCGATTCTACTGGATCCACTGTCGGGACGATGTTGAAGACTGGTGTCGGAAATGCACTAGTTGTGCATCTGTAAAAGGGCCTCACACGCGCAGTAGAGGTGCATTGAAAGTCTACAACATTGGTGCGCCCTGGGAACGAATAGCTCTTGACGTTGCAGGACCATTCCCGGAGAGTGAAAGTGGAAACAAGTACTTTATGGTTGTGATGGATTACTTCACAAAATGGCCGGAAGTGTTCGCCATTCCTAACCAAGAAGCTACGACGGTCGCAGATAAGTTGGTTCATGAAGTCTTCTGTCGTTTTGGAGTACCCTTAGAGATTCATAGCGACCAAGGAAGGAACTTCGAATCTCAAATATTCCAGGAAACATGTCGAATAATGGGTGCCCACAAAACCAGAACCACCTCTTACCACCCACAGTCTGATGGAATGGTCGAACGGTTTAATCAGACCTTAGAAAGATATCTAGCAAAAGTTGTAGGAAGTAGGCAGAGAGATTGGGATAAGCATATCCAGCCATTCCTTTTGTCATATCGAAGTGCAGTTCACGAAAGTACGACGGTGACACCAGCCTTCGCGAACTTTGGAAGAGAACTACGGTTGCCTGCAGATCTCATTACCGGCATCCCTCCAGACACCCCCTGCTGTGTGACTGATTATGCGAACGACTTGCGTACCAGAATGAATGACATATATGAGCATGTCAGGCAGTCGGGCCAACAAACTTCTGAGAGAATGAAGACCCGTTATGACCGCAAGATCAACAATAAAGTCTTCGATGAGGGCTCATTAGTATGGCTACATAACCCGGTTCGCAGCAAAGGAAAGTCACCCAAGTTACAAGCAAAATGGGACGGCCCCTACCGAGTCGTGACTAAGATCAACGACGTCACCTACCGGATACAAAAAGGGCCAAGAGGTGCTCCGAAGATCGTTCATGTGGATCGTTTGGCACGTTATTACGGATCTAATGATGCTCGGGACGAGCATGTCTTAGGAAGGGGTAGTGTTACGCCAAGTGGCTATTAGTACGGAGATGGGTCACGAAGATTCTAGATAAGTCGTAGAAGCACGTAGAACATTCGAAGAAAAGCCGGGTTCAAGGTGAATGACCGTAAACAATAGACGATCACTTTATCGTCTATTGTTTATAAGTAGGTACTTAGGTATTACCTACTCGTATTTTGTGGACCTATCGAGAATGTTCGATTCTAGAATCTTCGTGACTCATATAAATACAGGTCGTGAGGGCCGGCCGGGGCAGTTTAGTTCTGAACACGGTGAAGTGAATATCGAAGCGAAGTTAAGTGATTACAAGTGCGACATTATAGTGCGATAAGTGTTACTGTAGTGACTCTCTCAGTAATTTCTGTTGTGTGTTTGTCAAGTTAATTAAAATATTTGTTGTTTCGGTGAAATTGGTGTTAATTAAATTTATCCCGAACCCCAGCTTGTAACAGTATTATTGTACTTAGATATCTGTTTCGTTTTTAATTACGATGTAGGCTGGGAGGACTTAGGAAGGTTGTTCCTCCTGCCCAAAATTATCAATAAAAACATATGTTGCTTGTTACTTTGGAATAGGTATTTACCTATCCACTTAGGTATAATAACAGTGTCTCTGTTGGGTTAAGCCTAGTATTAGTAAGTGCTATAAACAGTAGAAAAAACACTGATATATTCTACCATAGGAGCCTTATTTGCTCAGGTTTAATGAAAAAAATATCTCGGTTATTTAAAAAATTCGATTGGGGTCTGTGGTGCCAATTAGCACTGCCGATGAAATGTGTGATGGTGTGATGAACAATGAGCATCTGCGACACTCCCGCGCAGATCGCCGATAATGGCTGTGCGGGCGCAGCGTAACTTAGCGCGCTCTACACCGCGCGCGCACACACGCGGAATTTAACCTTTCATTAACGCTTGCGCATTCGACCACACGCCTCACAAATACTCAATTTGCACCCCGAACATTACTATAGCATCAGAAAAACATCTATTGAAACATTTTGATTCCGAAAGTATTAAATTCTGACTAAGATCTGTGCAAACGCATAAAATATTCAGTAGGAATATTCGAATAGGATTATAAATTCATGAATTTCATTAGGTATAATTGGACAAAACGGACACCTGATGAGAATATCTCCATCTCGTGCTAATTGTTGGTTTAGTAAGTCTACTATTGCACTACTGACTTGACTTATGAGTTTAGTTCTATAAAAATAGCTATATTGTGAAAGCCTGATATGATTGTAGTGTGGGAACGTAGTAGCATCTGTGGCAATGGCAACACTGATTGCCCTCCATGATATAATCATCTAAATACTGTTCATAACTAGGGTTGATTTCGCATTGGCGATGAGTTTATGTATATATTTAAATTAAATGTATGGTAAGCAATTTGAGTGCTCAATAGTCCAATGGTCCGAAACGCGGCTGCTACGCTCACAGATTTATATTCCGTGGCTACGTCAGAGGTCCTGGGTTGGATTACCACGTCGAGAATAGTCGCATTGGATTAATTGGTTTAGAATGACATCGTGAGGATACTGGCGTGTCAAGTCTGTTGAAGTGATGGACATCACATTGGACCAGCGCGGTGGACTATAGCATAACCCCTCTCGTTCTGTGGAGACCCGTGCTCAGCAGTGGAACAATACATTTTAATGTGTTAATGAGTGAGTGTTGATTGTACTTTGGAAGGTTTCGTCATAGAATCAACATAAATGGAAAGTTGTCAAAATATTGTGCGCACAGTTATGCGTTTATTGTTTGTAAAGTCGCTTTTACTGGTGTATTGGCAAACGAAGTCGTGTACGGAATTAACCAAGCATTGTGATATTGTATTGTAATACTTGTAATGGTTCTTATTATTTCCATTATGAAATAGGTTCTCAAATGCAACTTATATACGGATTGTATGTCCACTATTATGAAGCTGCTTACAATGCTTACTATAATGTGTCGATAAAGATTTGTTATGGGAACACTAGGCCACTTGCAATTTGGATCACATAATTTGGTCATTAGCCCTCTGCATCAAGTCTCTGTCATCTACCTTCATTCGCTTGTTGATCCATATGATTTGGGCGTCTTAAGCTTCTTATGCCGATAGGTACTACTGAGAACATTGAAGGCCTGATATCGTAGTAACTAGTATCTAATAGGCTGATTAAAAGCAAGTGCCTAATCTCTTGTAGTAAAGAGGAGTGCGCCATCGACCATGCACACATACCACTCGCGACGCGGTGCATTCCGCGCATTCCAAACTCCTTTAACTATATAATTCGGCCGTTTACGCCCGCCAGATAATCTCGCCCTTTGTTCCGAGCCCTTCATAAACATAATTGTGCTGGCAACCCGAGTTATGGATGTAGGGGAAAAATTCTAGTATTCTAACCCCAAGGAATTTCTGCTTTTGTTAGAGATAAGACGGATGTTTTGGCGGGTAAGTAGTTTTACAGGATTTGTATTGAACATTTAAGCGTCCTATTATATATGCTGGTTGACAGATGATGTTATTGTATTTTATGTTTGAATAGAACGCAAAGATTATAAATGATGGAATAATCAGAGAATGCAAAGTTTGAAACAGTGTATGAGAGGCAGGTAGGTACTTCATATCTAGTCGTAGTTTTGATTCCAAGCTTAATTTCAGCACAGAATGTTGGTATGGACTACGTGGACCAACAGATATTGATACATATTCAGTTCTACCCAGAACTGAATATGTCTCAATATCTGTTGTTTATAATTTTATAAAACAAAGGACGGTTATTTCAAAAAATTGTACCATTATGATATTAGCGAGGAGGGGATCATCGTAGATCTTATAGCTCCTTAATAAAAAGATGATGAAGGTTGTCGTGTAACTATGAGTCAGACTGTCATCAGCCCATTTATGGTCTGACCTAGTGCGGTTTGGCAGACTTCACACGCTGAGAAAATCTTTCAGGCATGCAGGTGTCCTCACTATGTTGTCTTTCACTGATTTCTGACACTTACGCGAATATTAGACATTGAAATAAAACTGCGTACTTCAATTTTAAAATTAAGACTCCAACTCTGCCGTCTGCCCGTGACCATGGATGCTGTAAACGATTCGAAACATCGGGAATCAAATCATATTTTTTTTTATGGGATAGGAGGGCAAACGAGCAGACGCATCGCCTGATGGTAAGCGATTACCGCCGCTCATGGACACGCGCAACACCATAGGAGTCACAAGTGCGTTGCCGGCTGTTTAAAGTGGGATTGGGCCTCCGGTAACCTCACTCACTCGGCGAAACACAACGTAAGCGTTGTCTAACCGTCGTCGTTGGGTCGTCTCCCACGTAATATAATATCAATACATACATATATAATCAACCCATTATACTATCTTCCACTATAGTCCACCATGCTGGCCTAGTGCGGGTTGACAAACTTCACACGCCATCGAGAAAATCTCTCAGGCATGCAGGTTTCCTCACGATGTTTTCCTTCACCGTCGAAGCGCGTGATACATGACTTCGAAAAGTCAGAGGTGCGTGCCTTGGGTTCGAACTCGAGACCTTTGACTTGGCAGTCTAACGGTCATACCACTAGGCTATTACTGCTTAATATGCAATATCAATACAATGTGATAAAATTCGTAGAAAGTAGATTTCTTTCACAGTTAAGTGAGTGATTTAAAATTGTTAATACTTACACAAATGATTTAGAAATGTCAGAGCTCCGTGCCTTGGATTTGAACTTGGCGTACTATAATTGAGCGTGGTAGGATGTTGACTAACGCACACAATTGTTAATACTTACACAAATAAAATCGAGGGCGGAAGCTTATTATGCATATAGATTATAGAATGCAGTTAGTGAGTTACGTTTGATTACATTACAGTGATGGGTAGTAACATAATAATTAATTACATATGTGTAACAGGTGATGTACCTAATGATATAAATGTACCATGTAACCGATGTGTAACTTCAGGGAAATGCATCGCGCTATAGTGACGTAGGTACCGTGGTATGTTCTAATGAAATATTCGCCGTCCATAACACTGTGAACTTTTTTTAGGCGAATGCGTATGTACTTGCGTAAAGTGTAGGAGAAATTAAATGAAGATATGCTTTATTTAAAGGTATATTTAGTTAGCCTAGTGGTCCTAAGTGAGACTGCTAGGCTGTAGGTACGTATGTACGTAGGTAGGTACGGCCCTTATTACATGCGACCTGAACATACCGGCCAACTGTGTCGGTGTATATTAGTAGATACTCCACTGCCAAACTCTTCGGGGAATACAGGCGTGATGGTATGTATTTAGTTTAATGAGGGGCTCGTGGCCAGTGCCGTAACAAGCCGTTTATGGGCCTAGTACGAACTGTTATACCTAACTACACTCGTGCGCGGTTGAAAAATGTTCTGATCTCGTCATTTCTGCGCCCTTCAGGGTTTGCATCCTGTACCTGGGCACTACTGGTACCGCTTAGTTATTGAAATGCTGCCAGTCATAACTAAACTAATTTGCAAGGTTTATTAGATTAGTTTGTAACACAATACCTTTATTGTCAAAGCAAACCCCTATATCAGTTTCATTAATTCAGGAAACAATTGACCAAGAAATTGAGAAGATCCAATAGGGTATCAGTTGGCACCAACAAACAGCTCTATAAAGGATATTTTATTTTTATTGTGTATGCAGACTGGTCGCGGAGTGCTCACTGCTCCGTATTTAGACATCGGCGACAGATCGGCTATCGGCTACGTGGGTGTCATCTGTCACAAGCCAGGGCTGCCGCACGACGATATGGAGTAAGTTATTGCGAACTAGCTGGCGTCTGCGTCTTTGTCTACTTACGTGGTTTTTGGATATATTTTTCCTACTAATTCCTTGCTAACCAAGCTCCAGTGATATACTTACTCTTCAAGGTACGTTATACGACCATTTTAAATGCCCAGGCTTCCAGAGTCCGTGTGTAAAAAAGGTGATCCTACATATTGTACATTCTGGTATATTACACTGCTAGCAGAGTCTGGCTACTTAGTAGGTAGTTGAAATATTTAATCGGATAAATATAACTTTGATCTGTCTGTAAAAAGTTAGCTTGAACCCACTCTATCCGTTGACTCGCGAAACCAATGTTGGTAATTGGCATATTGCTTACGGGAGTACTTATAACGTGCGGCATTGCCAGTAATCTAAAAAAATAATCGACATCGATAATCGGCCCTGCATTGAAAACGGTTCAAGTAGCAGCCCTACAGGTAGCATATCTCGCGGAAACGGCTTGTGGTGACGTAATCGACTCTTGCGCCGATGTTATAATAACGATCACTTTTGTGCCATGCCAATTAATACAGCTTAACGGATGGAGCAGATAGTTTAGACAAATAAAATTAGGTTGTTTATGAATATATGGTGCCAATGCCACCAGGGGGCATAGGGCATTGTGTCCTCGCTGGTTAGATAAAAGGGATCTAACCTCTCATGATATAAATTATATACTTAATTATTAAGATTGTTAAAAATAAAACAAAATTATTTTAGGTATAAGATAGTTAGATATTTTTTTATGTTATTGTGTGCAGTGTCCGTGACTGTGTCAATAAAAACGTTTTTCTTTCTTTCTTTTTTTTATACCACTAAGGTGCAAACAAGCATACGGCCCGCCTGATAGTAAGCGGTTACCGTAGCCTATGGACGCTTTCAACAACAGGGGTATCACTCGCGCGTTGCCGACCCTGTAAATTAAGGAGGAATAGTTGAGCTGGCAGCATAGGAGACATGCTTACATGCATGACAGCGACGGTAACAAAACACACTGTCAATACAATGCTTCCCGGCAGAGCTTTGGCGACCTTGCTCACCGTTAGGAACACAACAGCTATGGTACTTGACATGGTACTCTTTCTTTTCTTTCTTTCTTTTCTCTTATAAATTGTTATGGTGTTGCTTACCATGTCTTTCGAATAGAAAATTCTCTTAACATTTATGTAAATTCAGGCTTAAGGGACTAATTAATGTGTGATCCTTTACTTTATTAGATTCTACAGATGAAGGGATATCATTAGGCACGCGCATTTATCATACGATTAAATTTATTTATTACTACTTTTATAATTGGTGGGAAACATTTTAGAAACTAATACCTACATATGAGACCTCATAATCCGATTACAGATGTACAGAAATCCTTTATGTAGGTACTTACATCAAATATGTATATCTACCATCGAAATATGATGATTTTGAGTTTGGTACAATTACGGGACTTGCAATTATCGCAAATTTAATAGATAATCTAACAAAGACTATAATAACTCCCTAAATATTAAAAAAAAATATCAGAAACCTTGTTTTAGAATAATTTGTATTAAAAAATCTAGTTTTTCCAGTTGTGCCACTTTATTATTAAAGATGCAGTATGTAAAGTGAACATTTTGGTCTGAGTCAGGCAATGAACCGCCTCCCACGCGCCTCACTACCCTAAATATCACTATCGAATGGTATTTATGAAGTAAGTAGTGCTACATAGTTGCTTATCTGTTCCGTGTTGCGATTCACATGTTATTTACATCTAGATACCGCAGGTTTTGTAGTAATCTTATACGAAGGCGTTAGGCTAGATAAGTTTTAATTGATTGTTTTCCTAGTATTGATAATAATAGATGTTTTTAAGAGATCCTGTAAAGTAAAGGCATGTTTTGTTTTTATAAATCGGTAACAAAACTCACTCGTATTAAAAATTACTCGTATTAATTATTTAGCTTATGCTTTATTCAAACTTTCAAATTTTTATTAGATATGGTAGGTATTTTTCCCGCGAGGGAATTGCCTTAAGGACAATTGGTGCAGCACATACTGGAATGATATAGGATAGGTATAGGATGCGACACAAGGCTTCGCCCCTGTTGGTCGTCGATGTCTAGTGAATGTGACCCTGACACCCATGTCCCCGATCATAGGGATACGGAAGGCAAGTACGGGTATTAGTCTGTTTAATTCGATATAGCTACTCTGCCGCCCCCCCTCGCAACTGACGATCTATGATAGTAGTGTGGCTGAGAAAGTTGAGTAATAATATAATCTTTATTGACACAATTAAAGGTACTACATACATATAAAGAATTCCCTGAATCCTGCGCTAGTATTCACTGTATTACAGGAGCCAGTTTGTTGCCCTTAATACTGAGTTACTATGAGTGGCGCAGGCGAATGAAGTCCGCCATCCCAGAGTGGCGGATTATAGTCTACTCCCTCTGACACCAGGAGGACACCCGTACCAGTAATGAGTAAATGAGTAGATGATGACGATATTTGTACCAGTAGGTATAGTATTAAGTCATCTGGGTGTGGAGACATAAGATAGCTTCACACCCTGATGACTCTACTTTCTTACTATTCTGGGTAACTTTCAGTTTACCATCTAGACATCGTCCATTAATCTACTCGTTAAACTTGTACCAAAAAGCACTCTCACTGCAACGCATCTGCATCTGATAAAACTTCGTTTGCAAAAATCTCTCCAAATTCCTCGGACATCCTGATGACAACACAAGTTTCTCCTGAACCACTGGTTTCTATGACCTTGATGCGAGATCACATATGTATGCGCGTGGCGGCCAGGATCTGGAGACATTTCCCCTCGTTTAGTATGCCGCGCGACGTTCAAGGCCAGGGGCGACGCGCCAGGCATAATGATCAGCTTCATTTGTGCACAAGTGTGTTTTGGTGATAAATAGGTGCTGAGTTGTTGTGGGTGATAGTTTATGTAGTTTGTTAAAAGTTGTGACCTACTTTCTCAAGGATAAAGTCAAAATAGTTTTATTTTCATAGCAATTATTAAATAATGAGTCTATGGCGGAGAAGAACTAGCAAGAAACTCCAGTTACTTACTCTTAGAAGTCATCATATTATATGTTCGATAAAATAATAATATAATATACTTACAAAAAGACAATATGGATAAGACATTAAACTTATACGCTTACGAGAGCTTCATAGGGTTTTGAAGGTGTGACTAGTCTACCAATTCGCTTGCAATTTGGTTGATTAAGCCAAAAAGGCTAAAAAGTAAACATTTAGCAATTCCTCTGAAATACATTCTTATTTACTATAGCATAGCAAATCCTAAGCTGTTTTGAAATGTGAATCATATTATTATGAATACTTCGGATAAAAGCGGGTTGTTTCTCCAGCTGATTTCTATCAATCATAAAAGAAGCCTTATTGCAGAATAAGTACTAGCCACTATTTAGTAACTAGCCACGATTCCAATGAATATTGGTCTAATATATGCTTATAAAGTGACTGCCTCATTACTCTAGTGGTGTCAAGCACGGCTGCTATGCTAGAGTACTTGGGTTCAATCTCCAGGTCGAGCAGTGTTATTATTGGGTTTTTTATGAAATTCTCAGTAGCAGCTCGGGAGTCTGGATTTATGCCCGGTTAATGGCAATAGGCTCGCCCCCCCATAACATGGGACCGAAACATATCGGCGAACTGTGTGTACATTAGTACATCTTTAACTAACCCTTCGGGGAATACAGGCGTGATGGTATGTTATGTTATGCTTATATAGTTCACATTAGCATCCATCCCTAAAAACGTCATAAGAAAAATATCGCATAGCGTTGTTTTTGGGAACGGTACTGGTCTTGCTTTTCCAGTTCGATATAAAATAACAGATATTTACACAAATGATCGCGAACGAGATACTAAAGGAATGTAGGCGTAACTGACCTTTTAAAAGTAGCGAGAATGTGCTGGATCAATTACTGTAGCCGGAAGAACAGCTTAGTGCAAAACGGCGTATGATGAAGCATGGGAATTCATAATTATGATTCTGGTAGTAAGGGAGACGACTAACAGGCGACTAATATCTATGTCTGGACCGAGAATATCATTAGCCAGGCTGGACATAATTATGCAGAAAATTTTTGACACTCAATAAAAATGTATACATTCTGTGTGCACCTTTTGTAGTAAACTAAGAATACTGTCAGAACTATGGTAGGTCTAGACATTTCACTGTTCAGTTTCTGAAAGTATGCGGCCGGATTTACAAGTATCCCTTTGTTGTCATACTTGCCTGATCTCGTCCACCTTGGTTAATTGCTCAACACCCTGACGAAGATGAAATCTCTCATTAATAGCTTCTTCCCAACAGTTTCCTGCAACTGGTTGTGGGGAGAATGGACACTGACAGCTCCTTCATGAAATACTGGACTAAACAACATGTCAGGCGTTTCTGATCCATTGTGTCCATTATTGTAATAAATTATAATTAAATATTATTTTTAAGGTATTCTTATTATGTAATTTAATTTAAGGATGATTTATCTGAAATAAATAATTTGAATTTGAATTAATAATGTGCCCTGTACATCAGCACCCCGCATCCTATGCAAGGATTTTTTTGGTTGACAGTAAAATACCCTTCACGAGTGATGATATACTTCAAACGATTATCAGGCTCGGGATAGCTTTGCTATTATTCTGTTTAACGTAGCTCACGCCTACATGATAGAAAAAGAAGAAGTCACCTTTTATTCAATCTGATTGATTCATTGTGAGGTGAAGTTATTGTCAAAGATATCGGTAAATAGATTGTCCCAGCCAATCTATTAATAAGTATTGTTTGAACAGTTATGAAAATAAACGGAGCGTTGCATTCTTTCGAGCTGAATTCCAACCACAACTATCTTGCAGCTATCTAGTGCTGTATACTTTAGAGTACCTAACCTTTCCATTTCCCACTTTATTAAGGCTGGCTCCTGTTCATAACAAATGTGGTTGATTAAATATGTGGATTTTACTTTACTGCTGCTAATAGGTAGGTACGCAATTGCCACTGCGATGGACCCCAGCCTAATCGCTCTTCATCTAGTGTCAAACTAAAATTCGATGATAGGACTCTGTCTGTCATTTGATCTGGTCTATTAATTGGTCAATATCGATTGATTGGCAAAGTATTGGAACAATCTATACGATGCACTTAAAGATCAATCTTACGACCATAACCTAGGGTTCCCTGGACATGGTCGTGCCGTGCACTTTCCCTCGATCCACAGCTTCCAGATAACATCGACCATCTTCATTGATAACTGGCAGTGACAAAGAGTGAGAAGCGCAGAAGCGAATGTGGGCAGAAAACATTGAAGATAGTTTTTTTATGTAGGCACCTAAATACTATGAGCTGGGCTACAAAGACCACTTTCGATAAATTGTCACATTAGAAAATTACTAAGGATCTTCTACGGGTTCCAAATATGAATTGATTCCAGACGGATTTATGTGGACTTTTCAGCCTCCAGGATAGCATATTAATTCATACTGGAATTAATTTCAAAATAATATATACTTATATATACCTTCGAGACTTGAAGTTAATTGTAGACTGGAAGAATATCCGCACCGCTCCTGATTTAAAAATGAAAAAATGGTTTCTGATTTAGAAATCAAAATTGGAAGAGCTGTGACTTTGCTGCAATTACATTAGGTCATTAACCTAGACGAGATGTCTATGGTTAAATGCAATCAGTTACTTTTCATTATCAATGTTACATTGACCCTGGGCGCGAAGTCCATGCAATTTTATTACATTCCCGTAATTAATCTCGCGAAATTTCATTACTTTTTGTCACACAATATAAAATCATCAATATCACATCCGGGAACGGGATTCAATCACATTTTTTTTTGTCAGTCGGTTCTACAGTAGTACGTTTTAATCTTTGCGCATCAAACCGCGACCGCTTTCCACGGTGCGCGCGCGCCGGTGCCGACAATCCGACATAACGGCGCGACTGCCGACGACGCGCACACGTACCTGCCGTCAGCCTGCGCACGCGACGCGAGTGAAACACGCGTGTGAACATATTCTTACGACAAAGTGACTGTGCCTGTGAATGCTCCTACATTTTGAAGTCTTTGAGGTGGTAGTTAACCAGTGCCTGTATCTTGGTCACTATTCATCCATCTCAGGTAAGTGTTTACAATTTCGCATGCTATTTGTAATGATTCGGCCTCTTTGAAGCTGCAGGGATTGTTCTGCGGTATGTTATTAAGAATTATTGACTTTCTAATTGTGGTTAAATATGTTGATTTATACATTTTCTGCATTATTCACATCGCATTAACATAGCCTCGTTTTGTTGTTTTCTATTTTTGCAGAATCTCGTAAAGCCTAGTTGATTAAAGTGGTCACAGCAGTTTATTAAACAAAATTTTCTCTTGAGCTGTTTGATGTGTCTATTCTGAATGAGATGCCTAGTTAGTTTGTGTTCATTACATTGTTGATCAATTTACGCATGAAGTTTGCGCGCTCATAATTCGGTATCTACCCGCATTTGGAAACAACAAGGTTGAGTATTAATGGGTAAAAGTTGTTTACAAGGTATTTAGCAATTCATTTATCATTTCGGAAGACAATTTATGATCTTAATAAACTGACCTTATAAGGAACTTCCAACATCTCTGTACCTTCAATGTTAAATTGGACTGAAGGGCCTTGTGTAGCATTTGCACGAACATGCGTACCTACCTATACATAAAAAATAAAATTGGCATGGGTTTTCTTCATAGATACCGGCAAAGTATTCCAATTTGAATAGTAAGACAGTCTTATTTCTATAAACAGTAAGGGCTGTATTATTTTAATAGTCTACTTAATCTTAAGCCTAATAATCACACCTTTTTCATCCGTACCATTTGCATGAACTCCAAGATATCGTGAAACCTCGTCTCGAAGAGATCTGCCACCTTCAAATAGAGCTTCGGAAACAGGTCCTCAACCTTCTTTTCCTCAATCAAACACCATAGATATCTTCAGCATAATCGAAGGAACAGGTTATCTGAAGAAAACCGCGAAATTGTGATGTAGAACGTAAATATTGTTGAAGAACAAGCTCCAACTTCGTCTTAACAATATCTTACTAGACATTATTAGTAATACGTGTGGGTGTGGAAATCTGTCAAACGACAATATTTGCTCTGCCACGCAGTAGAGATCGAACCCGCGCGTGCGCACTTGTGCACATACGGAATGTGGGCTAATGTCTCAAATGGAACTCGCTTAATTTATTAACTTCAGAATTATTTGATGGCTAAGATCAGATCCTCAGATCTTCAAGATTTCCTTTTAGCGAAAAGTTTTTTTTTATTTGTTTCAAATTGTACATAATTTTCTTTATCAACACCGGGCATGTCTTGTTCTTTCTTCACAGCACATTCTGATTTTAGTTAGAGAGAGAATAATTGTATTAAACACACTATATTTTGTTATTACTTGTATAAATTCATAAAAGATACTTTTACAAATATGAATACGACGTAATTTGTTTAAATGTATTTAACATTTCTCGGTTATGAAAGCGATTCTAAGCAATTTCTAAAGTTTTACATTTTGGGAAACGAAAATTCTCGAAATCGTGTCCTCCGACTTGGTACAAATGATTTTATAATGTCTCATATATTTCCCGAAAATGGAAATTGCCAAAAAATTGGTGCGTTGTCAACACATGCCGCAGCTAAAACAACATGAATTATAATGTACATAACGCGTGTTGATTACATTGTATATTAAAATTAACTATAATACATGAACGTTAACCTTGATACTTGTATAAAGCGTTTTCGTCGAAATATTGGTTAATTTATTATATGACTTTAAAACGATCGTTTAGTATTGGATTGACTACACTAATGGTCTATCTTTTACATTATCATAAATAACATTTTCTATTCTGTTTTAAATTAATTTTAGTTAGAGATATCATTTAACACCATTTCCTGAGCCTATGAAATCCCAAGACACTGAAACGGCAAGCTCACAATAACATTGAAATTAATATATTTTTGAAAATGTTGAAAACTGAACTGAGACATCCTTACTTTTCGTGGAAAATTTCAAGATTTTCTACTTATGTCATAGAAGTAAAATAGGCTTATACGTTAGGTAATTGTGCCTATATTAAAAATCCATTAGCAAAAGTACTAGTCCAGTTCCGTAAGAATACAGAAGACAATAGGTATCTAAATAGTTTAGTGTCATATGTCAACATAGGTACGCCGTAGTCTAAGTCACAGGAAACATACTAACGATGAATGCCTACTTAGTTAATTATTGTTTTTTCTACTGTTTTTTTTTATTGTATTAAGATGACATTATAATAATGCCTGTCATTAGACTGCCTCATTAACCTAGTGGTTCCTGAGTGCACCTGCTAAGCTAGAGGTCCAGGTTTCCATTCCCAGGTTAAACAAAGTATTATTGGTTTTTTTCTATGAAACTCTCAGTAGCAGCTCGGGGTTTGGAATTTGTGCTCGGTTAATGGCTCTATTAAATGCGATCTAAACATACCGGCGAACTGCGGGTGTATATTAGGACGCCTCTGCCAAATCTTTTGGGGAAAACAGGCGTGATGGTATGTTGTCATCATAATTGTGGTATATTCCTTGGTCGTAAAGTCAGATGCAGATACGTTTTGAGAAAAATACTTTGTATTAAGTATCTATCAACTTTTATCGAAAGCATTCCCAGCTAATAATTAGCTGATTACTTTAAAAAGTAGTTTCGTATTGCTTTCCACGCTCTATAAGAGCTTGAAACAACTGCAATTATATCTAAATTGGAACGTGATCGTATGTAGTTATACTTACGTCTTTACTCGCATCAGTAAAATTGGCGAAGGAACTCTTAATTATTAGAGAAAACCAAAATTGGTAAAATTATGGTCATGACGTTTATGGCTATAATGTTACCTAAGTAGCTATTATTTAAGAACAGGGTCAAGAATAGGATCTGTAGTAAAAGCACGTAAACTGTGTATTTTGTCTGTAAAAGCATGTTAACAGCAACTTTTAAGTCTAATGCTACCAGCTACCTTATTAATATCATAAGCCTGTAAACCTTAAAAGCAATACTTACTTCTTGTTTCATAATTATTAAAGAAAATATTGGTAAGTATGACCCAGAACTTGATTTTCTGGATCAAGTTCTGATATAAGTAAATATCTGATTTCTACCTATTTCAATTTATATTATTTATATTTTCTGTATTTGTGGCTGAATTAGGCTGGAATTTAGGTTTAGGGCAACCAGACCTACAAAATTATGTTATATTCTTGGAGATAATAAAGATTATTATTACTATTAAGTATATAGATACTTAACATAGTTCTTAACAGTTCTTTTTTGCTTGTTAGCTATGTTTCCTATAGCTCCCCATCAGTATCAGTTACATGACTGTTCTAAATAAGTAAAGGAAGATATTTTCACGGATTAGTGTTACTTATTAATTTCATATACCGTGTGGCTCATAGAACCGCCAAACATTTCAACCTGTAAAAATATGCCTAAAATTCTAAACAACAAACGAATCCCGTCAAACTTTTATAATTCCGTTCTAAAATATTGATCAATAATAATCAACAAATTTTTAGAAAACAACGCGTTGTTTCTGATACAACTTCCTAAAAATACCGTGAGCAATCAATTTTGGAAACAAGTCGTCTTATTTGCTTAGTTAATTATGATATTGTTTGTGTTAATTGAGTCTATCCAGGTATTATGGCAGGTGGTAACAGTAAACTCACACAGTCTCAGGAAGTCCGCGGTGCTAAGTGCCGACATGGGACCTTACGGTTTCTGTAGCTGTGCTTAAGTTATAGCTACGTAGTGTAAGTACGTACTTTTTCTTTCATGCATAATTGTAATCTTGACTGTGTTTATTAAGATATGCTGAGTTTGTTTCGGTGTTCCTTCTCAGAAGTCGTCAGTTAAGAAATGTTGGCGTCATCTAGATGTTAAAAACCAAACTCATTGACTTGTAAAGTGTCTCTAAAGATCTAAGTACTTAAAGCAAAATTAATAACAATAATTTCTGTGGTTGGAAAAGTAGCTTTGAGATAAATTTATTACTGGCACGCTAAAAGGAGGACCAGGACTTTTAAAGGAGACCAAAAAGAAAACTGTATCAGATATTTCGGCAGACAAGAACCCAAAGGCCAGGAAATATTGATAAAAATTAACAGGCAGTGTCTTAAGATACTGATAAATTTTCATAATTTATAAGGATTAAGTCAAGTTCAAGTTAAAACCAGATTAATGTAACTAACTTTTTCTAAGATCAAATGGTTTAGGACCACCTTATATTATAAGGGGGTGTATTAATAGCTAAGTTTTATGACGAAATAATTTAATAAAGCATAACATTGGTCCTTAGTGTTGTGCAGCTACCAAGTTTCGTAGTCAATACAGGTGGTGTAACAAGCAGTTGCCCCGCGGATACTAAGAACCAGATATTTTGTCGCAATACTCAATATTTGTCGCAACTCTACGGTATGTGCGTATTACCAGTTTTACACATTTACACAACACAGCGTATCGTATAGGGAAAAAATTAAAATACGGTTAAATTCGGGCTGATGTTGAAATCTGCAGCAATTATTTTTTAATAAGACTAGAATTTGTGGATGAGCTTATTTAATGCAAATCAAATAACTTTAAGCATCGATTTCAGTAACAATACAAATAAACTTTAGTTATCAATACACTACACAGGCTGCTTCATTAGTGTAGTGGTCCCAAGTGCGACTGCTACGTCAGAGGTCCTGGGTTCGATCCCCAGGTCAAGCAAAGTGTTATTGCGTTTTTCTATAAAATTCTCAGTAGCAGCTCGGAGTTGGATTTGTGTCCGGTTAATGGCAATAGACTCACCCCCTATTTCAGGGACCTAAACATACCGGCGAACTGTGGGTGTATATTAGTACGCCTCTGCCTAACCCTTCGGGCAATACAGGCGTGATGGTATGTTATAATATTGTTTTGGAACATTTCACCCCAGGATCCAAAAAATAAATTAGGTAATAATTACTGTTAGAATCGGATGGAAATCAGTAGAGTACTCTTGAAATTGAAAACTGGAATATATTTACATAGAAATCTGCTGCATAGTATGAAAGATCATCACTTTAGAATGACTCTACCGATGAGCTCTATTTTTTGTCATGTTCGTAATTGTCAAAAAAGTACCGGAATGTCGGGAAAATTTACACAGGCAAAGTCCGCAGGGGTTGTACCACGTAGTAGAGAATTCCACGTTTCACATATTTGCGGTGATTTAAAATTACATTGGTTACCTCAATAGCTAGCCAACCATCGTCAAATCTCATAAATTGTTCGATTTCAAGATTCCAATTTTTTTAACTCGCGGTAAAAGAATTGGATGGCATTGTTGAAATGTGTTTCGTTCTTACAACGGAGTTTGTCTGAGTTTGCTAACAGTTTTTGTCGTTAGTCTTCCAATAATAATTCTCTGTTGATTTGCACTACTACCTACATATATTTTTTTTATTTAAAGAAGTATATGTATATAGTTTCCTGCCGGTTCTTCTCCATAAGACCCATTATTTGGGACTGTGCACCTGTGTTTTGACAGTTCAAAAGGACTTATAACATTGTTTTAATTGATACCGGCGACCCGCTCGCGGTTTCACCCGCGTTGCCCCATTGCTAAGAGTCGTAGCGCAATGTTAAATAGCTTACAACCTTCCTCTTGAATCACTCTATCTATTAAAAAAAACCGCTTCAAAATCCGTTGTGTAGTTTTAAAGATTTAAGCATACATAGGGACGGACAGACAGCGACAGCGACTTTGTTTTATACTAGGTAGTGATAAAACATTTGACTTGTTTTTGGCTGCATCATTTAATAATTATTTAGGTACAACGTTTTATACCATCACGCTTGTATCCCTCAAAGGGTCAGGTAGAGGTATAGTATTGTATACCCACATTTCGTTGGTATGTTTAGGTCCCAAGTTTTTTTTTCTACCAGAAGTTTAGTGAATGATGGACCAGTACCTCAGGTGATTTTATTGTATCTATCTATTCCGATTTTCGCATTGCCCGAATTGTAGTACAGGTTTAAAATCCTGCGATAAGCTTTTAGGTCCGTAATTTACTCCATAGTAAATTAACTAAAGTACCTATCCGTGGTAGCAATATATATTAATAATTATCTTATCTCCAGTTACCTCTTAAATTTCTGTTAGCCAACCTATTGCTTTCAAGACAACGCACTAGGAGCAACTTTATTTTGTCGCAATCCACATTAATATTAATGTGAAAATGAGTCTGTTTGTTACATCTTCATGATGAACTTGATAAAAAGCTTAATTTTATGCTCGGCACAAAAATAGAGAGAATAATATTTGATTCTGATTGACACACAAACAACCAGAGTCGTGAATTGTTCAGTAGGTACGAAAATTTTACCAATGGTCCATAGTGCAAAAGCTGATCATTCAGCCACTGTACTGTATTGTATTGACTTGTGCTTTGCTTAAACATTCATTTACACATAACTTAATTTGCATAAGTATGTAGCAAATGAAGTCACGGGTAAAAGTCAGTGAGAAGCATTCGTCGCAAGAATTCGGTATGAAAGTGTGGAATTATAGTACCATTGCAGTTTGATCTTAGAGTGTAAGTAGTGGAGTGCTTACGAAATATTTAGATATAGGTAGCTTTACTTGAATTTTGAGCTCACTAATAATTGACACGTGAACAAGGGCATCTTCTGGGTGTGCTCGCTCCATCGTAGAACTTATCTATGCTTCTGAGGCAAGATTGAGCTAAAGAGCAATCTAATTTTTGATAAAAAAAAACACGAGTAGACGAACAGCGCAAGCACCTTCATTGATGTGCTAGTGATACTTCGTTTTTGGGTCAAGTTATTAAAATTTTATTGTACGTCTCGAAGGGCTACTGATTATTTTTTCCGGATATAAGGTATTTCGCAATACGCATCTCTGAATTCTAAAACGTTAAATTGCGAGATAAGTCTATTTAGGTAATTGAAAAACTGTTGACACTCACTAAATGTAGTTCAAATTTTGTATGGATACATCAATTTCATTTTCATTTTTGTTAACCAAAATCAATATCATGCCGATACTATAGTACGTACAATCAAAATCGCAAATTTAAATTAATTATTATAACATACCATCAACGTGTATTCCCCGAAGCGTTAGGCAGAGGTGTACTAATGTACACCCATAGTTCACCGGTATGTTTAGGTCCCATGTAATAAGGGGCGAGCTTATTGCCATTGACCGGGCACAAATCCAGACTACGAGCCAATAACACTTTGCTCGACCTGGGGATCGTACCCAGAACCTCTAGCGTAGCAGCCGCGCTTGGGACCACTAGAATAATGAGGCAGTCAAATTAATTAGATACAATTATTATAATTTCATAAACACTACAGTCGATTCCGGGGTCAACGTCCTGTGCCAGATAATGCTCGACTTGATGAAAACACAATAAAATGACAATTAGATTCGAATTATCGATACCAGTTACATTTGTGTGAATTTTTTACAATAAATAAAAGTCGCTCTTATGTAATTTACGTATCAAGAACAATTCGACAACTCTACAGTGTAAAAAAAAGCTATAATACATGTAATACAGCTCCCATATCCACGAAAAATATGTAATCCTCTTAGACAATAGATTTTCGCGTGTTTCTTGTGTTTAGTTTCTCGTGGAACAATGATGGAT
The DNA here is from genome assembly GCA_910591435.1 of Acronicta aceris. NCBI lineage: Eukaryota > Metazoa > Arthropoda > Insecta > Lepidoptera > Noctuidae > Acronicta > Acronicta aceris. The sequence continues at coordinate 18,087,200 of OU342758.1, read as the reverse complement.
ATTGTGGCCGCCATGTTGCAAACAATATGACTTCTCAGACACATGTTGCACTCGTTTTTGTGTAGTAGGTGGTGAGAGGTCATTTTATACCTTACAATGGATTGAATAGTAACTATATCGGTTCAAGACAGTTCAAGAACTTCTTGTTCTAGTCTTAGAATATTGTTAGGTTTTTACGAATAAAAATAAACTCTTAATTTTGGGTAAACCATGGGTAAAAAAGGGTAATCATGCACCTTAATAAAAATCCAAACACTTTTGGTCCTTCAGACCTTTGGTTTTAAGCGTAGTTATTTTTGCCAAGCAAATTGATCAGTTCATTATTATACATACACATACATTATGGTTTTATAGGCCACATAAATAATCTCAGTTTTTCGTTTTACTAAGTGTACAGGATACTAGTTTCTATTTCTGTTCAAAATGTATTTTTGGATAAATCGAATAACACAGTAGACCTTCTCCAAAAACAATTTGAACCAATTAATATCGACCTTTGAAATTGAGAATGCCTCATGGAGTTTCATTCGGTCTTTAGGTTCCACATAACATTGATATATCAATTCTATTTGGTATAATAACACTCTATCACTAATTGACATTGTCACCGTCCTGCATTCCTGCGTCATTGCAAGCCTGCCTCATAGTAAGAAACTTGCGAACTGTGGGCGTTATGAATACTCCTCTGCCTAACCCTTCGGGTGTCCTCGATGGCCGCTCAGTATGCGAAATACCAAAATTAAGGAATAATACCATCTCTTAAAATCATAGACTACATTTACGAAAGTTGAGACCAAATTCTTAAAATGTAATAGTATGTCACCATTATCCCAGGATCATAATTTTCTCTTAAACTTAATGGATGATTCGCTATAAGCTTGCTATGTGGAGCGAGCACAATAGTAGCACTATTTTATCAAAAAGAAATCATTTTAGAGTCATTAAATTTGTATTAAAAATATAATAGATTATTTCTCACGCCGATCAAGTGTTCTTGTGACAGTTTTTTCTAACTTTCCATCTCAAACTTCATCGTGTTAAAGTAATCGTATCATAAATATCTAGGTCAGATAAAATGTTGTTGTCTTTTTTGTGCTGATCTAGGAAGTACGCAGCGGTGGCCAAATAAGTATGAATACAGAAAAACCTTAAAATGAATACCTAGTTGTATGAAAATAATCTATGAAAGGCGACTAACGAAAGGAATTTACAAAGCAAATGTCAGTGGAGCCTAGACAACGACCTTTTTGGAGGGGTTCTTTAAAAAGGTCAGGTATGTAGTACTCACAAACGGCGTGACAAGATGAGCGTAAACGAAGGAGAAGAAGTAAGCATGAATGCCTAGGTATATGGGAAAAAGTTGTGAGTGCTTGTATGTCTAGTTGGATTTATCTCGACTCACTCAGAGGACATCGGACTGCACACTAGAAACAAATCTTAAGCAGCGCAGGTTTCATTACATTGTTTCCTTTCAGATTCAAAGCCGTATCTTGCAGATGATTGTATAGATACTGTTGATGGTGTATTTCGAAATACTTCCTTTAGACCTCGCTTATTTTTATTATCGACCTGAAAAATAAGAGTTCCAGGCACATTTTTATATTCAAGTAATCATCGTAACCATTATATACTTAATGTACTTCTGTCTACTCAACAGAAATACTCCAGAACAATTACAGAGTATTGGAAACAGTTATTATTTAACCAGGTGTGCATTGCATCACTGAACCGGCCGGTATCGACAAAAACTGTGGCGTTGGGTAACGAGTAGCGTTAGTTCTCGGTACCGGCGATATGTGGTGCAGTGGTAATTATCGACTGCATTGTTGTTACGTGGACACTGTTATGATACTTGTTGCATTGCTTTTTTAAAAGTAACCCTCAAAGTACCTACAGAAATCAGAAATATATTGGACGCTTTCGGTATTTGATCGTGCAAAATCTCCTTATTTGTCGTGTGTGCGAATTGTTAAAGCTTGAAAGTTTAGTTATCCTTCTGAGTACACGTTGGGAAGCCGAAACTTTTTTACCAAGGAAAGAAGTAACGCAGTGTAGGAGTCTCCAATGAGATGAATAGGCGACCTGGTAAAGGTTGCCTGGAATTGTTGGATGCAGGCGGCATATAACCCAGTCCCTGTGGAAACCTATGAGGGAGGTCTTTGTTCAGCAGCGGATCAGTTTTCACTGATATGATGATAAAGAATGGTTTAGAGAATGGCTAGTATCAATTCGGATGTTTTATTTTATTTAGTCAATATTCAACAAAACACAGGCCCACTATTATTTCTAAATTTATTTAAAACGAGTATTGAAACCACCCAGGCAGCAACCAGTCAAAAAACTTTTTTTGGTGGGTCGTGCCACCTTTGACTGGAATCTCTCAAAGTTCGAATGTTCTTATTTCAAATAAGCTTTTAGAAGCATTTATGAAACGTTATGATTCTAGTTGCACGGTTCCAAAACTTTGATCCTATGGAGAAAAATCCGGCAAGAAACTCCATGGACACTCTTTTAAAATATAAATATATGGTGTATAAATATGTGTGTGTTCACTGGTTCAATATTGCGATATCAGGATGTGTGAACAATTAATGTCAAAGTTGGACCAAAGTCGATAATTACAAGAAGGTTCTCAGTATTTGAGAACTTGATGTCATTTTGAGGAAAAATATGAACTATGTGGTAAAATACACACATCATCAAAGCAGTATACAAATTACGTTTCCGCTCGACTTGCACACACATTTACAGGTTCAGGCTCTGTATATAATTTCTTACTTTCTTTCCTAGATATAAAGTTTTGTTTGTTATCAATCTAATAACGATTATGTCAGTCAGACAAATTATCTCTTTTATTAAAATCGACCACAAGTAAGTAATATGTAGTTGTCTAAACATCATCAAGTTTTTAATGTTCCGTGTTTTAATTAAATCAAAGCAATTTCCGTAGCTATAGAAGCGAATGTTAAGGCTATGTTTAATAATTAGCCACGTATAAATGTATAGGAAATGCTCGGAGATATTATGCAGTAATTCATTGTAAATGCGGAATTATAATAACACTGTATAAAATTGCTATAACTTGATTCGTAATTGGTAATTAGGGATTGTTAATCTTTTGTAGGACGGAGTTTTACTGTTCGCTGATCGTATACGTTTATTGAATCATCCGACTTGTGAAGTATTTTGATGAAAAACGAAACGTAGGTATGAGTGAGCCAATATGATAGAGTGAGTGAGATGGATAGATATGAAGCGAAAGCGAGGGAGTAATAGGTATAAGTTTGATAAAGCTTTTCTTTTTCGATATAAATGAAAGTGTGATTGTTAGTTATCCATTGTTATTTAAATAGTTACGTCAAAAGACTTAGTAATATTGGCAAAATATTACCGATACGTTTGTAAGTAGATTGCTTATTTGATCAATTGACGAGAAACGAATAAACTCATATTTATATAATACGTTTGATTGTTAATTTTCATTCTCTTACTTCTTCAATTAAGAAACTTGTGGTTTAAAATAATTGACCTGAAACGCCAAAAGAGTTGTGTTCTTTCTTTATACCACTAAGGTGGAAAACAAGCATACGGCCCGCCTGATGGTAAGCGGTTACCCTAGCCAATACCAAGGTATCACTCGCGCGTTGTCGACCCTGTAAATCAAGGAGGAATAGTTGTGCTGGCAGCATAGCAGACAATAGCGTATCACGCTAAACGTGAAAGCTCCTCGCGGAGCTCAGGCGACCTTGTTCATCGTTAGAAACACAACACGGCAGCACAACATAGCACGGAGCTATGTCATTTGGCTACAATTTTCTGCAAGGTATTTCCCCAGTCGGGCAGCTCCAATTGTGAGTGAAATTATTCGATTCTACTATGCCCTACCTCTCTTTAATGCAACCTATCATGCAGACTCATTTAACCTTATATAAATTTGTAAGAGCTTATTTTTTTATATGAAATAAGCTTTTACAAACATTTATTATATATTATGAGTCTACTTGCATAGCAGGTTGCATTTGAATTTGAACTTGAATGCGTTTTTATATGAATATTCGTTATATCGCTAAAAATGATCACACAGTTTGTGTCGGTACGCAGTAATGATATAAATAACGCACAAATTCAAAAGTTGTCGTACTTTATGTCTTGACGAATGTCCACAAGATTGTCATCTAGCATTGCGTCTACTGTAGCCATTGCAGGGATCGGCACAATGCTGAGATGTTCTCAAATGACGACACAATCCCACCATATCTGATGGACAGCCTCCAGCAATCTTGGTGCGGATCAGCAATCAGCAAAGCTATTACAAGTTATTATTATAAACTTGTATTATAAATTTTAATAGCGGTGTAGAAATTAGGTAAGACTGTATCATCACCCCTGTATTCCCCGAAGAGTTAGTCAGAGATGTTCGACACCGATGCTTGCATATTTAAGTAGGCTTCGAACCTATTTTCATAATTGGGCACAAATCCAAATTCGGAGCTGCTACTGAGAATTTCATAAGAAAAACCTAACAATACCTTTTTTGAAGTTAAAATCGAACCCAGGACCTCTAGCGTAGCAGTCGCCAATAGGACTACTAGCGAATGATATTGAAGTAGTTTTTAAATGGTTTTTTATTTCAGTTTGTTTTATCACATAGCACCGGAATCTCTCTCATCACCATTTTCCAAATATTAGGTTGCAAGCTGACTTGGATTCAGTTAACTTTTACCAAAATATGTAGGTATATTTAGGTGATGGTAAACGTTGAAAATTACCGTAAACTTCGATCATTAACAAGAGTCGTTGGATTGCATTAGCTAATGTTGATAAATACTTTTGTGAAGGCTAGCTTTTATTGAAACTATTTATTACGAAAACAGATAGTTTTCCGAATTTTCGGCCATTTAAAAATAAATTTTCTATCTATTGTGTCGTCGATATCCTAAATTAACAAACATCGACAAACCTATGTACAGTAATGAGATTAATTTACCGATAATTGACATTTCGTATTAAAAGACATTAAAAATTAAACATAGGCCATATATTGCTATCGAACTGAAGATCCATTCATACAAAGTCAGCATTCTATGCTAGTATGTATGTACCTACACCATGGGTGTCTGGACGACTTCCTGGCTTCATGCAAGCAGTGAGCAGTTTTTGTTAAAATTGGAGAACTCTCACAGTCACGACGCGTTGCGTGCGGCAGGCGCGTTTAGCGGTCCTCTTAGACTGTGGTCCAAGTAACAGGCGGTAGCGGAGAGAGTACCTCTTGTTTTCTATTATTTGTTTATTCCTCATTAGTCTTGTCGTCCCAAGCACGACTTCAATGTTAGAGGCCTTGGGTTCGATTCCCAGGTCGAGTGTATTACGTTGTTCAAAGTGTTGTTAGGTTTTACTATGTTATTCTCAGTAGCAGCCCAGAGTGATTTCGACCAAGTTAATGGATCTAAACATACCGGCAAACTGTGGGTGTACATTAGTATTTACCTACACCTCTGCCTAACCCTTCGGGGAATACAGGCGTGATGATGATGATGCTGATGTGTATGAACAAGCCTTCACCAGTAACGATATAAACTTAAAATCTGCTTGGGCAGAGCCACAAAAGTTAGTTATCGCTTCTGTTTCTAACTTGAACTGCAATCCCCAAAGATATAATTGTCTCATACGAGACATGCTAAATTTCATAATACGTCGCGCAGTTACATTAGTCGATCACTGAATGATACTGTGACATGCGCCGGATTAGATGAGCCGTAATAGTTACAGCGGGTCGTACAATAGTGTGAGTGATGGCTGTCTTTGTGTGGGTTAGGTAGTGTGGGAATATGATTGCAACAATTTGAGATATAAATATTAATCAATCTGAATTCTTTTTTCCCGTAAATTTTACTATCATGCCTTTATTGACCGTAGGGTTAGGCAGAAACGCTACAAAGGAAGCGAAAGATGAGATGACGGCTGATAGAATAGAGATATAAAAAAGAAAAAGATATGCTGTGCCGACTCCAAGTATTTTGGGATAAGGGCAGGAGGATGATGGTTAGGCAGACAGGTACTATTGTACGCCAACGTTCGCCGGTATGTTTAGGTCTTATGTAATAAGAGGCGTAGTACGATTCTAAACTCTGAGCTGTTGACTTCATCATCAGATATTCTTTCACTGCTGGACGTAGGTCTCTCCTAGTGAACGCCACAGAGCCCGATCTCCGGCTTTCCTCATCCAGTCGCTGCCAGCTGCCTTCCACAAGTCGTCATTTCACCTGGCCCGTCGGCGCCCTACACAACGTTTGCCTAGACGCGGACACATTTAGTTGATTTCGTAGAAAAACTTAATAACACGTTTGAAGATTCAGGCTATCCGTTCTAGTTAAAACTTTCCAACACACGTGGAAAAACATCATCAGACAGCAGAAAATGTTATCTTGATAGTCTCCTCCCGTCCCGCTGACATTGATGACATGTAGGTATCCATGACAAATAGAGCTCTTCCTTAGTCCTTTTAGTTCTTCCATGGATTTCTCTTTTGGATTTCCATGTTAATGAGGAAAGCATTTCCATTTATTGCATTGCATTCATGCGTTCCAAGCATTCTATCATTGTCGACCTGGAAACCGAACCCAAGACCTCTGGTGTAGCAGTGTGTACTTTCATACCTTTTATCAGTTCGTATACAAACGAACTTATCAAAGAAGATTCGTTTTCGTTTAGCAAAACGTGTAATTAGGCGCATAGGTCATCGCTGCACTAACTGCGGTGTGTACTGTCACAGCCTTTGATGAGTAACTGTTCTTAGGAAGCACTAGATTGTAGCGACTGGGATTTGCGACGACCGAGTAAGATCGAGGTGATGCGCCAGGGCAAAAATATACTTTAAACTAATTTAAAAGAACATACTTTGCCTTGACAAAATTATAAAATTGTTGATGCCAATAAATGGGGAAATGTCGAAAGAGGACTTCCGTTTATAGAAAAATCTAAATGTTAGGTTAAACTGTAGGTGCGTTAAAAAGGTCATATCGATTATGACTTGGCATGACTTATTTACATGCCCATGTACATTTTTTGAACATCTCTCTATTGAACTATAGGTTAGTACGAACGTAAGAGTCTAGCAGTCCTTTTAGCAGAACGTTCAATTGTGAACCAATTTACAGTCAGCCACTAGTTTCCGACACGTGTAGCGCCTGCGCAGTGGGTCGTCGTCGCGGGCGCACCGTCTTCAACTGACACAGTTCAAATGAATGATCGACGCCGTTATTGTATCACCGGCGCGATTAGCCGACAATCGAGATGTACCGAGCATTCATGTTCAGCGATTTGATTCGGTTAGCGTTAATCTTTACTTAGATCACTCCGTTATCTTTAAGCGTAAGGTTACTATGATGAGACGTGCTGATACTTTTATTGAAGTACATGATGACTATGTGCACAATTTATTTATGCCAATGTCGTACAAACGTACCTACTTATTTTACATCTATGGTTTGGCGGTATGTATTAGGTCCCATGTAATAAGAGGCAAGCAGTGAGTGCCTATACACTGCTCGATCTGAAAATCAAGCCCCGGACCTCACGCACAGCCTTGCTTGCTGGATCAATGAGACAATTCTGGGTCTGGGCGTTTTGTATGTGAGAATTTGTGTTTGTAAACGCACTCACAATATAGGAAAAATACTATTGTGGAGCAACATACATTATTTAAAAAAAATAGACAAATATATACTTAACATTATTGCAAATCGCATGTCATCACAACGTATTTCCGCGGCGTCGTGAATCTGCAACGGATTCAGTGCAAATTGTAGCGGAGCGTAATGTTTTATGTAAATGTTGTCATGTTAATAAGGAAACTACTAAGTTCCTAAGTTACTAGGGACATTCCCTCGATACTCACTTGATGAGCTAATTAGCTTGTTATTGCGCAAACTTCTAGCCGCACGCACAACGCTGTTGACAGTAATGAGGGAACACATAAGTGTATTAAACTGTTTTTCCATTACGAGATTCTCACTACTAAGCTACTAAGAATCTCCTACTGCTATTGAAGCAAAATGTATACGTAAGTATATGGATATTATATAAGCTTTGGGCTTTCATAAAAGTAATTTTCATACATTTCCAATATGAGGCTGTCAATATTGAGCTGATACTAATTAGTCATCATCATCATCATAATCATATCAGCCAATAGAAGTCCACTGCTGAACAAAGCTCTCCCCCAAAGACTTCCACAAGGACCGGTTATATGCCGCCAGGTCGTCCTTCCATCTCGTTGAAGGTCGTCCCACACTGCACTTTCCGGTGCGTGGTCTCCTCTCGAGAACCTTATTAATTAGTATGTACTATATAACCTTTTAATATAGATTACACAACGTAACCACTGTGTCAGTGCAGCGGGTTGACGACAGAAACGTGCCGACGAACGTGTGTTGACGTAGCACTTGACTTTATGTTGCTGACATCAGCTTGCTAAGGAATGCACTACACACGATTACACGAACAATTGATAAAATGCGCATTAAATGAGTTTTTATTTACGAAATACAATTTTATAGGAGGATCATTTTGGTATTTCCTAAAACGCGAAGCGATTGGTCATCACTATCACCTGAGTGTGCGAATTAATTTCAGGTTTATTCTATTCTTTCTTTATTTAATTAGATTTAATCGAAATTTTGATGTTTAACAATAATATTAGCAATTATTGTTTAAGAACTCTTTTTGTTGATTCGCTTAAGGAATCGAAGTCGTTCGATTTAGTCCCAGCAGTTATATATTTATAACCAGAAGACTAAAGAGGCAGTCTGTTACCTATTTTTTGGGTTCGATTATTTACCAAAGGATATCTATGAAATCCGCAGTGCGGAGTTTGATTTGTACCCGGTTAATGATAATAGGTTCCCCAATAGATACGTTTTAGCCCAGGTGAAATGTATAAACAATAATTGGCGTCACACGTAGCGTATCTTGAGGTTCCATAATTGACGGTAGCTAGATTCACGGTCCGTGGCGCCGCGCCGCTGACGTAACCGCGATCCAGTCTGCCATGTACGATCTATAAACCTAGGTTTTGTAACTGATTCGTGTGAAACACATTATGATAATCGTGATGTGTTTAATGTCTTAGTCAATTGTCTACTGTGTGTAATATAGCTTAATGTGCAAACTTGAACAGTACATTCGATTTGCAGGGAAAACAGCTAGCTTATCTGTACCTACCTATTTGGAATGTGTTGTGTATCGCTCTATAATTTTTACCGAAGTAGTAATGGGATTCGTACGTTCAGCTCATCGCAGTCATAATAATATGGTGGCCAGATCTCCTTCAACTAACCAAAAGTTCCAAAGCTTTTTTGGCTTCTTCAAAGGCCAAAGCCTTATTTAGCCTCGAAATAAGTAGTCGATTATCTAAGATTTTAATAATAAACATATTTACTAAAAAAATATTTATTATGTTGATAGTGTGCAATATTATATTCTGTATTTCGCGTGCATTTCACCAAATTCTATACTCTCGTGAAAGACGAGTCGAGTGCGTGCTCATCTTGACACTTGGCCACTTTTAGATTCTCTGCGGTTTCTTTTCTTCCAAAATACTTGCACGCTGCTGTTTGAAAGCATCACATTTATTGCCGAAACATTTTTTTTCGATTTAGCAAAAAAGCAAGATTTAGATAGGCCATGCCAAACACGTACTCGTAATTCATTTTTTATTGCTAGATTGAGGTTTCCTAAACTGTAACTTATTGAGAAAAACATAAAGGTTAGATTAGAAATTCATATTTTAAAAACGGTAACGCGTCGGCATCTCCTCTGGTGTTGCAGGTATCTATGGGCGACGTTGACTAATTACCACCAGGTGGCTCGTGAGCCCGTTTGCCGACTTAATCCATAAAAAAAGTAATGCCTCTGACTCTAAGCTCTCCCCATCTCGCATTGACAGCCAAAGTGATAATTACTCCATTTTAATTTCCCTCTCTCACAACAAAACAAGCTTACCCACTATATTTATAGTTTTATTGTAACCATAATTACATCCTGAACACATCAAGTTGCATGCAAATCGTGCGACTTTTCCAACAAAAACTGTTCACGTTAGGCGATTATGAAATAATAGTAGCACATGCGTTTTTCTCACTAGCAACGGAATATGCGTAACAATGCACCCTGATCGCTAGCTTTCTACAGGCGACAAAGTGACGTAAGGGTGAAGCAATTAATGATGTGATGCGCAAGAATGAAGACTCTCACGGTATCTGTTTTGCTGTTACATTGCATGTGATGCGTTGTCATTCAGTCAGGGCATAGGTAAAGAGTCATGCCTTCCTACATCTTACTTAGTGTTCAAAACTAAATATTAGATACCTCATTAATATCTGACATGCTAACATTTGCGGTTTACTGCAGTTTTAAATCCTGAATGTGTTAATATGCAGAATCAACAGTGTATTATATTATAAATATATTATTGATCGTTGATCAAAATGTGTAAAATATCAAATTAATTAATATTAATAGCTTCCTCCCTAAAAGTATTATGGCATCACTCCAATAGCCCAGAAGAGAAGCCTATTTATAGAAAAAATACCGTTTTATATCCTACTAATTTTATCTTACTTAATATTATAAACGTGAAAGTTTATGAGGATGTATGGACGAAATCGCTGAACGGATGAAATTTGACACAGAGATAGATTATAGTCTTGAAGCTAGTACAACATACACGAATTCTTACAAGTCTTCTATGAATGTGAACTGTGAACACTATGAAAATTTAAGGCGAAACAGGTTTCGCACGATTCCATTCATCCGAAACGCGCTAGGGAAGTTCTCAAGCTTGAGAGAAAATTAAATCTTTCTCTATTTGTCACGCATATTCTAATTAAATTACTCGTATACCGGTAAATATGTGAATTACATAATGCTAGCAAATGTTCCGAGTGTCTGTATTTGTCGTGAAATTTCAATAGCATTGTAAACAGCGAGGTTTAAGTGGTAAGCAAATGGTTATGTAACAGTTTATTTACTATTCGTCGGTCGGTGTATAATCAATTGAAGTAAGTTCGTGAAGTTCTCACGTCATTTCACTTTCTTTGTGAATATTTGGACTTGGTCTTAACACTCTTAATTTTAATTTGTGTTGATAAAGCCGTCGTATGTTATTTGCGGTCTTTGTCGAAGAAAATCGTTAATATAAAGTCAAATTTTTAATGCCATCGATTTCTTTAACAATGTTAGTTTTTTAGAGCACACCATTAATTTTTGGGATATGAAAACGTAGGAAATATAAGATTTAAATCGCTAAAGCTTCCACAATCGCTGAAGCGGCGGCAGCCTAATGGCTAGGGCGTTGGACTGGTGATCATGTAGTTGCCGGTTCGAAATCCACCCATTACACTAGCGACGTGAACACAAGCATTTAGTTTAGCACAACGGGTTAACAAGAATACTAGTAATGTGCGACCCATGTTGCTAGTAAGCTTTTAAGAAAAAACCTTTGGCTAATAACACGCAACAAAATGCAATGCTTTAAATAATATATTCTAAGGGCTATTGTTTATTGTTATATAAATACAAAATACAAGTACCTAACTACATACCGTAACCATGGTTAAATTGATTCCAAGCACAAAATACCGTTGACCACTAGGCATAATATTCACGGTATCTCTTACAATTCTGAGTGTGCAATAAATCACAAGTTCAATATTCGAGCATGGTAATTGTCGGCGGTCTCGGCGGTCGGTGGTGGGTGCTCGTTGACCGGCGCATGCGCGGTATCGCGTGCGCCCGCGCACTTGCGTAAGGTGGAAATGGTGTAAGGTATAGGGAGTGGGCGGTTATAACATCGATTGGTTATACGTAACAGATTTTCTTAAGTTTGATTACTAATCCACGTTTCTCGACGTGTTAAGTTTGAGAACCTACACTAGGTCAGCGCAGTTGTGGACTATCGTCCCTTCTTATACTGAGACGACTTGTCTACTAGCTAAACAAGTTGATTGCGTGGTGTCTCTTGTAAAGGTTGCACCTGTATATGTAGACCTCGCATTGTATAGACTTTTTGAACACTTAGAGAAGTCACTTAACACTTATACAATACTGGAAATATTTGGCACATTATGTAGCCGTGTCTGTGAATGTTATTGTGCGATTTTAGCCTCTCTGACCTACTGTCTTCCATAAATCGCGTTTATGCTATGGCTTGCTCCCTGCCCCCTGCCGAATTCTCCCACGGCAGTCGAGAAATGGCGGAGCCTCACCTTGGGCCGTCTAACAATTGCCACAATTAGCCGATTGTGTTGCAACCTGCCGCCACAGTGGCCGATCTGCAGCCAAGGATCCAGATGATAGTAGGGTTGAATGCTGGAATTTTAAAGTGGTTAGAATTTTAACATTAAGTTTTCGTTAGTAGTTCTGACCTTCACCTCTTTATATTAGGTTTATTTTTTACTTAACTGCTTCAATGTCTAGTGGTGATAAGCGCGATCACTGGTTCCCAAATTAAGAAGTATTGGTGGGTTTTTCTTTAAAAGCGGCTCGATACTATTGACGTAATCTAATCAAAGATAGAAGTAGATGCCTTAAAACATAACGGCGAGCTGTTAACTTTACACCCTTATATAAAGGTGTGAATGGTACCTATATTATGTTCAAAGCTTATGACATTCTATTAACGTAATCTAATCTTAAATATAAGTAGGTACGTAAAAATATAACTGCGAGCTGTGAACAGTACACACGTATATAAGGGTGTGACGGTATATTAGGTATATTAAAAGCTTATGACTAAAAACTTTGGCAGCGAACTTGTGTGTGCTTCAAAGAAACAAAATGATTTTTCTGTCCCAGTTGCCACGAGGAGCACGTTAGCACATTTAGTTAACGCTCCTAGTAAAATTCGATAAGTAAGATTAGAACAGTCTCACACAGGAATAGGCTAGACTAGGATAATCATATTTGTAGATAAACAGATGTAAAATCACAGTAAATTCGACTATGTACCTGTTGAATTAGAGGTTCCAGTCTGATTCTTACTTGCTAATGATAGGCATAGTGATTCAAGTTGCATGAGTCATCATTTTTTGTTTCATCAGTCACGAGATGAACTTATAGGATTGATGCTGAGGTCACAGACCTTAGCTCTGACTTCTGTTTAAGAAACTAATGAACATAGCTGCGGGGTATAATCAGCTGTACCCTGAGGCAAATTCGCTAATGGTGTGTATTACGCGTAAAAGAAAGCGTATATAAATTACGCGTCACTCTTCGATATCAAACAAAAGCTGTTAAAAATATTTAGGTACTTGCTTTTGCCTGCGACTTTGTTTGCATATCATTCAGTTTTTCTAATTACCACTTGGATCGTTTCCCAGAATTTTCTAGCCTAAGATAGTTCCTGGATGTAGTACTTCTTAATCTATATAAATAAAAAATCGATCGATTGCAGTATGTAGGTATGAAAGGCATCACTTGTGAACGGTTCAATCGAATTGTCTAATTTTTAGTTAGTCGATTTTTTTTAGAAAAGTCACTGGACACGTCATTTGGATTAGATTACACAGGTGAAGACAGGTCCTTTGTATACTATAAAATGATTGTTGATTTAACTGTCTTACCTGACAGAAAGCCCAAACAAAAGCATGCAATTCATGTTAATACCTTGTGGGCTTTCGCTGTCACAAATACGCGATAAACCTGATCAGCCAGGCGAATCATGATGTCTTACCGTCAAGCGGAGTGGAAGTTTTGTATTCTTAGCTAGACAGCAGGACAAAAAAAAATCTCACTTCAAATCTAACAGGTAGCAGCCCTGAGATTGATTACACTGTGAAATATTAAAGACGTAATTACACGTGGTATTGTTTGCACACATCAGTACATTCTTCACACACGGTCAACTCAAATAACTTACTCTAAGGCTACAGCTCAAGTACATAATGACACATGGGAGATCTCGTCATAATATATGTATAATTACAATTATGTAATTAGAATCATTCATTGTAGCGTGTTACGTCATTTTAAGACTTAATTCGTTTTCTTTTAATTACTGTTTGTTTTTACTATTACGTTAAAAATATATTGTTTGTAGTCTTAATTGAGCCTATTAAAGATGTTATGTAATGAGTTGGTTCTAGGAAATAAATTTTGGTTGTGGTAATGAGCTCATACTTGCATAAATGAGATAGATGATTTATGGACATTATGATTTTAGTAAAATTCCAACTTACGAGTACATATTCGTATGGACAGCTTGTTACGTAAAAATAAAAAAGTCACCATATATGTGTACTTGTGATTAAGTATGTGTGTTATCTATATCTTTTTGTAGGTGACTTATGAAACATTACTTACTTATGGAATTCAGCTTCCAATATAGCTAAGGATTTTTTATAAGGGGTGTGGAAAGATTGACGATTGACGATTGTAATAACCCCGGTGTTGCTAGGGTCCATAGGCTGCGGTTAATGCTTACCATAAGCATGGAGATAAGACCTTGGACATTTCATAGTCCATATGAGCGAGATAGCGTTCGTACACGTACAAATGTGTGGTCAAGTTGGCAAACGTACTGACGAGCCACCTAGTGGTAAATAGTCATCGTCGCCCTTGGACATTTGCAATATCAGAGGAGTTGCTAATGCGTTGTCGACTCATAAGAGCCTCTACGGACTGCAGACTGCCAGAGCCGAAACAACCGATGAGGAACTGGCTCTTACCTAAAAGTCGAAACACACATCAAGGTGCTTCACGATAGACTCTGACGTAAGGGTGGTCGCTAAGAGGTCTCACTACCGAGCAAGTCGGATATCTTCTCGCCTCTTACGAGATGCCTATCTGAGTAGCTGTGAGAAACAGTATTCTGATCCGTCCCCACGGGGAAAAAACAAAGTACATATAGTACTCGTATTTATTTTATAGTTGGGTCTTAATATCTGAATGTTAACCGATGAAAATTGATAGCCTATGATTCATCCCCAAAGTATCCAACTGTTCCCGGGTCCGATTCAATAATTACAAGAGTTTATGTGGCGGCCCCCACCAGGGTTATCACACGCCTCCACGAAGCCGCGTAGCCATTACATACACAAGTAACCCCGCCGCCGCCGCCGCCGCTGCTGGGGCCACATCTCGTCCTTATCGCCGCATATCACATAAATATCGGAAGGACACGGACGCCAATTACACATATCTATGTGTTTTCAGGGTTGCCAGATAGGTAGGGCTGGATATTCGCACGGTGGCAAACAACGAAAATAACGTACCTAGTTACATAATATTTCAATAAATTTTGACAATCATAATTGAATAGAATACCTACCTATAACATGTGGGGTTGAAATGTTAAGTATATACTCTGGAAAAAGAGATTTTTATAAGCTTACATGGGAATCTAGCTGTTTCCCGTAGTTTCCCTTGCAACCGAAAGGAATATTTGAGACAAAAGGTAGCCTATACCCTTCAAGGTCCAATCTAGTTCTTTACCAATCTCCAATATATATTGGTTGAAATTTTTTCAACAGACCAATTTTTGTTTGTATTTATAATAGTAAATGGATAAATCTCTCATTAGTGGTTTAGATAAAATAAATTAGATTGATCTTCCTCCATAGCCCTGGCAACCATAAGTTTTGGGCACGCACGCTGCGCCCACGCAAGCATCTTCTCACCTAGATCAACCGATACAGTTGCTATCTGGCTTATTCTGCTTTATCTAGTGATCGATCCTAAGCTCTGAATATGAGGCTGCTTTTGCAAACTCACATTTTTTGCGAAGAAAATTATGTTTTCAATAGAAGGGAAGAAACTTTAACAAATATTAGGTTAATGATTTAAAAGGAAGAGGGAGAGATACGGTTATGGAGGAAGAAAATTATGAGATGACAGACAGAAATACAAGTGCTCTTATGTACAAATTTAGTGAAATTTATCAAACATCACACAAATTTTACATAAAAATGACGGACTTTCATACAAACATTCACCCCCCCTTTTCACCCCCTTCGGAGTAGAATTTCGGAAAATCCTTTCTTATCAGATGCCTACGTCATATAAAGAACACACCCTCCAAGTTTCAGGTCTCTACGATCAGCGGTTTAGGCTGTCCGTTGATCCGACAGTCAGTTAGGACAAAGCATTTTATATGTATAGATGATGGATGACAGACGTCAAAATCTATTGACATTTGAATCGATAAAATCGAAGAAGAAAACTGCTTCTGAATTTCCTTGAATGTGTATTGGTGCTCGTGACTGTACCTAAGGGGGAAAAAGACAAACTCTATCAGCTTCAAATGACTAAAACGTACAGTTATTGCACTTTACTAAGTCTTTAAACATACCGTTTTACAGATTCTAATTAAGTAAAATTAGTACTTACTTATTTATATCCAATTGCTATATCCAAGACCATTGGTATAAACACTGCTCACCCACTTACAAATATAATGGTAGGTTTTGCACAGCAATTTATACTTACCATTAGTGTAGTAATATTAGTCACTTTATTACCTACACATTACTATATCATTTGTCGTTGCCTGTCATCGTCCAACGTTTGTATTAGAAAACTCCATTTAATACATTCTCTGTGTGTGAGTTATTACTTGTAAATGAATGATTTAGATCTCTCGACGTATCGTTTGGAAAGGCTTTCTTATTTTATATGTTGATGCGAGAAGCAGATATATTAGAAATTCCATTATTCTTTAATGTTTAATGCTTTATGATAGACCACCCCGTAGATAATGTAGTCAACATACTTGTAGTCAAAAATAGCCTTAGCCAGGAGTTAACTGGGGGAGGGGTCAAGCTCTAAGCACTAGAGATATTAAGTAACAACCATTTAAAAATACGTCTGGAAAGGAGTCAAACAAAACTGAGGGTTGGCTTAAAAATTTCTAGAGACATTAGCGTCTTGCGCTCGCTATAAATTCCTTGTTGCTACAGCTGCATAGATATTTTTTCTACTAATTAAAGATTCTTCATTATTGTGGGTGTGTTGCTCTTTAAAATCTTACCCTTTCTGAGGTTAAGGAACTCCTCTTCCTTAGAGCAGTTTGAAATAGTTTAATAAATAATTGATGACGTGACGTGACGATTTTTTATCGTGGGAGAGCCATGCTTCGGCACGAATGGGCCGGCTCGACTGGAGTGATACCACGGCCTCACAGAAAACCGGCGTAAAACAACGCTTACAACGCTTGTTTCGCCGAGTGAGTGAGGTTACCGGAGGCCCAATCCTCTTTTAAAGGTCGGCAACGCACTTGTGACTCCTCTTTTGGTGTTGCGGGTGTCCATGGGCGGTGGTAATCGCTTACCATCAGGTGATCCGTCTGATCGTTTCCCTCCTATCACATAAAAAAATGACGTTAAACGAAAAGTAAATTCTCTTATCAGATTATCTTAACATATGGTAAATGTAATAACACCCACACACGATTAAAAGATTCATAATTTCTACAATAAATTACAACTTTCACTTAATAAAGCTAATTGCAGAGTATCCTGAGTGACGTAATGTTATGTTGAAGTTATCGATGAGATCTGACCCCTCTCTTGACGTGTAGGTACTAAGATGTTAAAATACCCACTCAATATGCGTTTAATTGTCGTGTAAACTATCCTATTACGGTGGTATCGAATAACGCCCATTAAAGTACGGTTTTTATACATTTGTATGTATAAAAATCACAGCGGTTTAGTATTCAAATACTTAAACTAAGTTCGGTTTAAGTATAGAGTATTTTATCGTCTTTAAACCTAATATTATACGTTTGAAGACTTTACATTCTATTTATTAGGAAATTATGCATAATAAAATCTTTCCTCCGTGTTTATTTGTATAAAATAATTTATAATTAGCTACTAATAAAATTAAGTTGAGCGATTGTGCTCAAATGATTTAAGCGATTTAATGATGATTAAAAGCGACTGTTTATCGTAATTGTTTTATCACTTGTCAAAATGACCGCGCTGGTGAGACTCTGCTTACGATACCGGTAGGGTAACATTTTTTTAAACAATTATGTACCTAGGTGTATCTACACTTTTTGTGAGAATATTTAAAAATATAATTTAAATAATCAAAATAAATGAATTTGGAGAAAATAATATACATAATAAATTATTTATTATAATAATTATAATATTACGAGATTTTTGTCTGTCAAAACTGCACTAGTTATGTCATTATTTGATACAGACATTTGATTCACAATAAACCATTTAACATTTCCAAATAACGTTAAATTGCTAAATTGACTGTTCGTTTGAGGTGTCAAATGCTGATAATAAACCGTGCGATTTTATTGTTACGTAAATCGAATGTCGTGTAGTGAATGGGCGGTCTTAGTGGCAGTGAAAGCACGATGCGCTGACCAGCCGCCATCTCTTTAACATGTTAATAATATATGATTGTATTTATTTTTCTCAGTGCTTAATATTGGGCATTACATGTGAGATGTGTTACGCAATGTTTTAGGTTTAAAGGGCAACACTGTTTAGTGAAAGCGAATTTTCAAATTAAAAAAAAAAAATTCGAATGCTTTCAGGGTTCCGTACCTCAAAAGGAAAAAACGGACCCTTTAGAGGATCACTTCGTTGTCCGTCCTTTCGTCCATCCGTCTATCAGGACCGCCCGGAGGTATCGAGTTGAAATTAAAACCATGTACTCAGGTCTACAGTACCTTGAAGCTGTGAAAAAATCAAACTTCTAAGTTAACGTAACAAAATATACGGGCGTTTATGCCGCAACGTATATTTCGACACTCTCAAGGAAATCAGAATTTATAGGGTATTTTCCGTTTACCTAGAAGTATAAAATTTGGCAAGTAATGCCGTCTTATACTACAAGTATAGGGAAAATCTGAAAACTATACGTTTGTAATTAAATCATAAAAACCAACAAATTTGTACGGAACTCTCGATGGGTGAGTCCCACTCGCACTTGTCCGGTTTTTTAAAGCGTGGACAGAGACGTTGTTTGCGGTATCACAGTAGCAATACAACTGTGAAACCGCAAACAACGTCCAAACATACAGAAAGACAAACAAACATTCTAAAGATAATTGTGTTAGCTTCTATTGCTCTTATCTTTAATATTATTACAGAATTTATTATACATTTTGTATATTTCTTGGAACTGTAGAGGCTAAATGACACAATAAGAAATATTTCTGTTTTAAACCTTAGTTATAAGTTATAACTGTTATAAATTATCACTATAATCTGGATCAGTGTTCTTAATCTTATGGTTATGGTACCAAACCTGTATTGATTACACAGTGATATCACGAGAAGAGGTTGTAAACCTTTTGGAACTTATTAAAACTTAATTTTGTATTTTTCATGAATGACGTGGAAGAGCCATGCTTTGGCATGAATGGGCCGGCTCGACGTGAGTGAGGTTACCGGAGGCCCAATCCCCTTTTAAAAGGTCGGCAACGCACTTGTGACTCCTCTGGTGTTGCGGGTGTCCATGGGCGGCGGTAATCGCTTACCATCAGGCGATCCGTCTGCTCGTTTGCCCCCCTATCCCATAAAATAAACCATCGTTTTTATCAAATTATACGGGATATACCCGGTCCCTTTCCAGTAATTGTATCTCACAGACTCTCAATTATGTCCATAAAAAGTTTTACGAAAAGGCAGAAGTTAACATTTACATAGACTGTTGTCTCTTACTTATTCGCAATTTAAAAATATTTTTATTAATTACGGATCTTACGAGTCCGTGTGCCACAGGTTTATAACCTCTGCCCTGGAACTAAACCTGCTACTTGATGACTGTGTCACTAATGTGCGGGCGGCGAGCACAAAGAACTTGGACACATTACCACATTTAAAAAAAATATACGTGTGTCCAGTATAACTTGACATGTGGTGAGATGGGACACTAGCCCATAATATTTTCCACGGGATGTTCGTGAAAAATAATTGAAGCAACTGTAAGAAATACACTATTTTTTATTAGCAATTTATTATCGACCAACAGACCCTCTTGAATGGTCTGAAATCGCAAGTAATTCGTAAATTATTGTACGCAACGGCACGTTGGCGTCAAGATAAAATGTAATTAGCAAAACAAGTCAATTTATTTTTTATTATAATTGACCATAACGCAAGCTAGACATTTTTACAGATATAAATTTTTAATTATTTATGTAAAATATGACTTCTTTTTGGTTTTCAATTGGTAGGATTTTTTACGGAATCTGCTGTTCCGGAAAAAAACACAGCCAATCAACTTGATTGCTCTGTATTTTATCAATCAATCAGAATTATTAGTACCATTGCATGCGTTTGTCTGACACAGGCAAGTTTTTATGGAATGATAGTAAAAAGTAAAGTTGTAGTTGATATTCTAGATTAATTATGTGTCAAATGATTTTTGACAATAAAAGTAGAACAGTGTAGCTTTAATTTAATGTAGCTTAGTTGTGTAATATTTCCATGCCTCAAGAGTCCGGCGGACCGAATTTCCCATACAAACATACTTGATAAATCGTAATACATAAACAATTTAATTAAATTGTGTTATTTTTCGGATTCAGATACTGTTAATCTAGGTTCTACCATTCGTCTTAAATACTTCACTGGAAATAAAATATGTAAGCGAATGTAATTCTTGATAACATTGCAAAGTTTGGAACCATTTTCCGGTCTTTTAATTCCAGTGAAGTAATATTAGGCGAAATGGTACCTACAGGAACCTAGATTAACGGTATCCGAATCCGAATAATAACACAACTATATGAAATATTCTTAGGATTACGATTTACTTCTGTATTATGCTTTTCTGGGCAATTCAGCGTTCGCTCACTATGTGGTGTCAGCTAATACTGGTTGTATGCCGTAGCGCCACCGTGTCACGCTACATTAATAAGGTTAGGAATGCCGGCCCATTTCCGACTGGGCCATTTGTGCGCGGTCTGTTTTTGTTTATCTTACCTTTAATAGCACAGGTGTCATGATGTCGACACGATTTTAAATGATAGTAGGCTGTGTTAATGTCTTAAAGAATGTTACTTTTTTTTAAAGACACCTCCCGCTCTAAGAAAAAGTCCCTGTGTCGCGGGGAATTACACAAGTATCTTCTACCTCCCACTCGAAACGAAAAAGATATCTAATCATTACCAAAAAAATTGGTTGACAATGTCAGATTTACAAAATGTCACAATAAGTTGTTCCACATTTTGACATTGGTATACAAAAGTAAATTTTGTTTATTATTTCCAATTTCGTACACTTTGGTAATTAAATTGTTATTGTAAATCTTGATGGCTTGCGAAGTTATTAAAATAATTATTTTTTAAGAAAAAATAATGTACGGTCAACAGCACATTATATGGTATCCAAAACTGTCAAATTTCTTCAATCGATTTATAATTTAATTTCCAAATAATAGAGTTTATTATTCATTGGGGAAATTATCCAGTTTGTGGTAACTTGTTGTGCTGTTGTCGTAGACTGTACTTTGTTTTTTGATTCGTTGCGTAAACCATTTGCAGATGAATATCATAACCTCTTATTTTTCAAGTCGGCCTTAACACTACATTTACGAGGTGTTCTTATCAGAGAATCAGTTGCTTATGGGCCTACTTACATCTTTCCAAATAGAAACTGTTTATTTTTTCGAGATAACTTTGTTTTTTTTCTGGTGTGTTTAAGATTAAGTTATTGTTTTAACAATATTTACTCCTTTTCAGGTTCGGAGCTGGTTTTGCAAAGAAATATCTCTACTACTACTGTAAGTTTTATATTATTTTGATTAGAAATTATAGACTAGATTATTAAACACAAATGTCCCAGACGGAGCTAAATATTCTTCCCCCGTTAGAAAAAAAAATCGGATCATGCGTATTGTAAATGAATTTAAAACATACTATCGTGCCTGTATTCCCCGAAGGGTAAGGCAGAGTTGATCGTACACCCACAGTTCGCCGGTATAGTTAGGTCCGATGTAATAGGGGGCGAGCCTATAGTCCAAACTAAGAGTTGCTATAGAGAATTGCATAGAAAAACCTAATATGACTTTCCTCGACCTGGGAATGAGACCTAGGACGTCTAGCGTAGCAGTCGCAGTTGGGACCACTAGACTAACGAGGCAGTAAATGAATTGTTTTACAATTTTTTTCAGCTTATCTGTAACATATTAACACTGTTTAGCAACTATTTCAAACTAGAACATAAAGCAATATTACGTATAAGTATTAAGAAAGAAACAAGTGATACAGTTTTCTACCGGTATTCGCGACGAAGGGGGACTACATTAGTAATTTTTGACTCATAATAATTACGATTCATATTACAAAATTGCTAAGGAATTCTATTTTTTTAATATTTTTTTTATAATTTTTTTTGAGGTCTTATGAAGTAATACAAAGCCCCACAAAACTGTACTAACCGTTTGACTGTGGGTCATGCATAATCTTATTAACATGAAGGTAGGTACATAAGTAAATGGAGTGCACAATTAATGTTATAAGGTGGGTATCTTTAAGGTATGTTCATAACACTCTTTTAAATTTATTTTTATTAGGTTTCGATTCTGATGTCAGGGGTTAATGGGATCTAAATGTCAAAAGTGTTTTTTTAAGGAATTTTATGACCTGGTAACATAGACCTTTAGGTCATGTCTTTTTTTGTAGTTTTAAACACATCACTTTATCCCTAGTAAAACATTGGAAAGTTCACTAAGGCTTTGATGAAGTTTAGGTCAATTTTATATCATTCGCCTACACTAGCACACGTTCACGAATACTTAATGATTAACTATCCACTATAATTACACATTAAACTTCGAGGAAACACAAGTTTTGGAAAATAATATTAAAAAACTGACAAAGTGCACTTTACATTTTCCCGCCTAAACTCCTGTCAAAAGTGGTCATTTTTTAGGCCACAGATTATGTATTGTATATTCAGGAGATACCGTGGTTTGAAAACCTTAATGGACAAAAATATGTATTGGTACTTAATTTCCTTCTCACGTCATCAAGAAAATCAAGACACGACATAAAAACAAGAAAATAATCGCGACTTTCCTCTCATTAAGACATTTCACCCGGATTCTATCACAAAGCGTATCTATGTCAATAGTTATACAGACCACATCGCATTATCAGACTTGCGTATTAGTTGCGATTTTTTGTCGTATGATGTAGCAACACACTGATTCCGATGACTGGACTGGTGGTGTAAAGTCATTTGTAATTAATATAATACATTAATTACAAATGTGTGTCTTTAACGTGCTATGGGTGTGCGATAAACTGAACATAGAACAATTCTTTGAAATTAAATTTTTTTTAGAATTCATCTGTTAGGATTCTGATGGTGATGGTGATGATAACTGACTCCTTCATAATTTTCTAATGTGTGTGAATGAATCATATTATGGATCCATCATAAGCGGTATTTTTTTAGCTCAAAAGATTTTTCTTTCATTTTACGACGAAGTTTTGTCATACGAATTTAGCTTGATAGTTAAGTGTGAGATCCCAGGTGCGATTTTCATGTGCAAGTGTTTGATTTTTCCATGAATTTGGCGCAATAGTTGGGAATATAAATTTGTGTCCGGTTAGGCAATAACCCTGCCCTTATTATATGGGATTCAAAGTCAAAATCTTTTATTCAAGATAGACAACTAGGTAGTACTTTTTGAACGTCATTTTACATTATAGATAGCCCACGAAAACACCCGCCTTTCACCACCTCCTAGTGTTTTCGCTGGGAAGAAGAAGCGGCGTAAAAAACTCCACAGTTACACAGTATTTTTTATGGGATAGGCCGACAAACGAGCTGACGGATTGCCTGATGGTAAGCGATTACCGCCGCCCATGGACACCCGCAACACCAGAGGAGTCACAAGTGCGTTGCCGACCTTTTAAAAGGGGATTGGGCCTCCGGTAACCTGACTCACTCGGCGTAAGCGTTGTTTGACGCCGGTTTTCTGTGGTATCACTCCGGTCGAGCCGGCCCATTTGTGCCGAAGCATGGCTCTCCCACGTTTAATTCTGGCGTTAAAAGTTACATAAAAGATAATTTTAAAATCCCATAAATAAGGCGAACGTATTGGTGAACTTTGGAGTACATGCACAATACAATTTGAGTTCTTTAAACACGTGTAGGAAGTAGCTAGCTATTTTTTCTCCTAGATCGGCTTGCAAAATATTTAAATTCCATCAACATCGTCGCATCTTCCGGTATTGAAATGTAATCTAATAATATGTATAGTAGGTAATGTATGCTATAAAATACATGTCATGTGTAGTCAATACCTCTTCCGCAACATATAACAAGTACCTACCTACACAATGTATCGTGGATTGAATTTAAACTATGAAGCAATATTTTTGCCAGCACGCAAAATATTGATGTCGTGCACAAAACTGACTTTATTTAATTTATATTTTGTCTTTATTAGGTCAAGAAATTATGCGTTTTCATATAAAGGTACAACCTCTTCCAATTTTGCACTGAGGTTTTATGAACGCAGCTGTGCAAGTAAACTGTTCCACCATGAAACGGTACCTAGACACATTAGGAACGGTTTTTAGGAATCGGATTCGTGCTCAAGCTGCGTCCCTAGTGGAACATAGTAACTTAGTTTATACTGAGATATGTTTAAATATGTTTAAACACACATATTTTTATGAAAGATTGTGTGTAACTGCAATTTAAAGATATTTATGAATTAAGTTCCACAGCTTTTATAAAGCAATACATAAAGAGAACAAGGAAAAATGTCAACACTATTTCCTTACTTTTTATATACTTAAATATAACTTAAAGCAGTTAGGTGAATATAAAGAAGAAATGCGAAAATAACAGTAGTCAAAAAATCCTGCGTCTAGGGTTGTTTTTTCTAGATTTAATATTTTATTTTTGTGTATTTTATGGCGACATAATAGAAAAAGCAGCATAGCGTCGGTAATAGTCCAGTAGCACATAACTATCACTTGCTGTAAGGCCTAATTTTCAATGCTATTTAATCAAAGTTAGGTCATAAAGCACCACCAGTCACCGACCATATGGAACCGTTTGGAGGTATGCTTCACCTCGGCGTAACTTTACGGATGGAATCTACTAATCATTATTAATCACATCTTAATCCATAAATAATTTGACGATATTATGGCTGCAATAATCAGTTGTGCACTATAACCCTGATACAATTTCCCATTTTCCATATTTAATTCGCTTTGTCGCGGATAGATGGCGTGGTGGCCAATTGAGCGTGGCGATCGGTAATGGCGGGAAGCGCGCTGTGCAAGCGCAGGCTTCCGCTGCTGACGACACAGATGCCGTTTTAATGGTCAGAGAACTCAGTGACCATTACTAATATGCTTCAATGTACTTAAGGGAATAGGTCGACGAACGACCAGATTGTTTGCATTTCTATTTGAACACAAAACACAATGAGACAGTTTTAATTGTAATCGTGATTTGTTTTCTTTTGTGGAGTTTACGTCAATGTTAAAAGACATCGTAAGAATGAAAAGACTGAAAGTTAAAGTTAGAAGGCGTTGAATAGTTTGATGCAGTGACCTCAACTTGTGAGGCTGTATTGAAGTAACTGGTCCTTTTGGAGGACCTCACCATTAAAGTTGATAATTGATGTATAACGTACTAGGGCGCCCTCTGTTGCTTTTCTTCTGACCACCTTATAAATTCCTGTTGTTAATCACCAATAATTAATTCACTTAATATGACCAAACTATCGCAATTCTTGCTTTTCAATTCTGTTTTATAAAGATTTCCGCAATGCCTTATCACACAATTCCTGAATCTGTCCTTAATTTTTTCACCACACAAGACGTATATAGAAAGCAAATTATTAAGAACCCCCAGTATGCTTAGGTCCCTTAAAATAGGGGCGAGCGACATTAATGGCGCAACTCTAAACTATGAGCTGCTACTGAGACTTTCATACATAGAAAAACACTTTGCTTTACCTGGAAGCGAACCCATGATTATAACAGTTACGACTTACGATAACTAAACTACTGAGACAGTTTTACAACATTTAACTGTAGAAAATTCTTAGCTTACACCATGATCATATTGATCTTCGTTGGTCTCTTATTACTAAGAGGCTTTACTAGTAAGTGTCATTACCTCGGTTTATGCAAATTGACCTCGTTTTTTACCGATCTGTGGTTTTAGAAACGTGACCATTTTTACCGTCTGCTTCACACGGTAAACATGTTTAGCGTTAACTTACTGAATTTTAACCTATCTACTACCGAAGTTAATTAGTTCTAATAAAATTAGCTTAAATTAAAAAGCAATTTGTAAACACTTGTTGGTTTTCTTTCTTTCATCCCTTAAAGTTGGGTTAATAATGGAGACACGGGTGATGGCGTAGTGCTAGAAAAAGGAAGTGGTAAGAAAAACTGGTGTAATGTATGTAAGTATAGCTACATGCTTTTCATTAGTTCTTAATTTTTCTGAACAAGTCTTGAGGGAAAAACTGATAGAAAGACTCATGTTGAGACTCACTTGAGACTCAGAAAGACTCACTTGAGGGAAAGACTCATGTTTTGGAGTCACTGTTTGTTACCTTCTATTCACACGTCCTCCGTTACCTATCAGCGAACACGATCGATAACGCATTCCGTTGTAACAGCCGCTGGTCTGATTGGCGTGGTCGCGCGTGCGCATACCGCGTCATACGATCTCATCTCCTAACATTCTTGGGCAGGAGTTCCCACGAAACGAAAATGCTGTAACTATGTAAAAAAAGTCGAAGAAATTGAAATAATTTATTGGAAAATGGATGATGTTACTGAGAGCTTTTACATAACATACCATCACGGGATAAAAACAAAAAGTTAACATCATCATATGAAACATCATTGATGAAATAATTAAAAAGTACTTAGGACCCAAAAAACCAATGAAACAAAAGCTTATCTTAAGTCATTCAAAAGACAGATCAAATGATGACCAAATACATAGATAATATTTTCATCTTAGAGCATAGAGAAATCCTTGGAATACTTCAGGAGAATCATCACAAGAAGACAATAGAAACTTTCAATGACTCGATCTGCGCACACGCATACAACCTATACAGGCTGATTTTAAAAAGGAGAAAGTCTTGTGACTAGATTTTTAACAAAAGTAAGTGTGGTAACAATAAAATTTAAATTTTGCAATTTGTAATTATTAAAATACTAGCCTCTGTCCGCGACTTCGTTTGCGTGGACTTCAGAATTGTGTCCAACCTGGATAAAAAGTAGCAAGTGTTATTCCAGACTATAATCTATGTCTGTGCCAAATTTTGCCCAGATCCGTTTAGCCGTTCTGGCGTTTTCTCACAAACTTTCACGTTTATAATATTAGAAGAATAATTATTATTACGAAGCTAAGCGTTTTAATGTAAAGGGAGATTTTCGATTTCCTCGATTATATGAATTAAAAATTAAGAACTAGATACTTAAATCTACGTTGTCTTACCAAAAAACTATGACTTTGTGAGCTGACATGCCATAGAAGATGCTAGTAAACATAAATACCTTATTAAAAAAATCTGCACATTTTAATATGTGTGCGTTTACGTTATGCACTTAAAATTACCGTGTCTGTGTTCGATCGCCTCATAAAAACACTGTTTATGATGTGTTTATCTACGTACTGTTTACTATAAGTGTACAATTTAGCATGTGTGAGTGTGTATCGAAGCGCGACGCCGCAGCTTCTGCGTCGCGCTCCATTTCCTGCGCCCGCGCATTGCACAAACCGGACAATGGCGCTACTCCACATGTGAGGAGGCTCTGCTTACCTACTTGTGTAGCATTGTTTGAATATCATGGTGTATGACAATGGATTATGACCTGACCGCCCCGTTAAGATAGCCGTTATACTGAATATTAAATTGTATTGGAAGCGTTTGGAAATGTAAGACCGTTTTATGTGTCAGCGCTAGATAATAATAGCATGCGCAAAATAAGATAGGTATCTTCTCTATTTAAATTATTTGCATCTGTTTGTGTTCTATCAGAATACCTACCTATATATTTTAATTATTTTAAAAGAATGTCCGTCAGTTTCTTGCCGGATTCTTCTCTATAGGATCAACTTTTATGGAACCGTGCAACTAGACTCATTAAAGTTTCAACGCTTGTAAAAGCTTATTTGAAATAAAAAACTATCTTTTTCTTCTTCTTGCCGTTGTCCCAATTTATTTGTGGTCGGCGCAGCATGTCCTTTACTTCCATTTATCCCTATCAGTCGTCACTTCATCATTCACTCCCTTTCCCATCATATCAGCCTTACACAATCCATCCATCTTTTCTTTGATCTTCCTCTACCCCTCCGTCTCTCCACATTCATATTTACTACTCTTTTAGTTAAATGCGTTTCATCCCTCCTCATCACATGCCCATATCTACCAAGACAAACGATTCCCTTTCAACTTTTCAGTCACTGGCGCTACTTTCAGTCCTCTAACTTGAACTATGGATATGGAGTGTGGAGGGATGGTAGGGTAAAGATTTAAGGTCCTTATTCGTATAAGGGCCTACCAGTGGAAGAAAATAAAATGCTGTGTCGATCGCTCTAAGAGAAATGAGCTGGTGCAACGTTTCAGGTGTTTCAGATTCCGTTTTTAAAATTGTGTACACTTGATGTGGGCCCCATGTTTGACTTTATTCTAAGAGTTTCTAAGGGTAATTTTTTTTCATAAGCAATCAGGGCCTGCCAGAATTGTATAAACCTAATTTCAATATTGGCTTTCAAAAGATTACTGCGGACATTCAAATTTGTTAGAATTTAGAAGCACGATGTCAATGTGTTCCTATACTGAAGAGTCGTAAAGAAACTCTATATTTTATAACATGCATATTTACTCTTTCAAAGTTCAACATAGTTCTATTCAACAAAAATGCACAAATAGAATGTGTGCACAAACACTGTATTGATGTGGACGCTGTTGTTTTATATTTAAAAACAGTTATTGTATTAGTTTTGCAACATGCGATTCACGGACAAATATGCGATTCAATTTATTCCCGTCATAAAGTTGTGGCTCGCATCCGGCTGGAGGCACCTGCGCTGCTCCGGTAGTGAGCGATGTACCGGTAACTTGTCACTTTATGTAAGTTTAGCAGCTTATAAATCAAACAATTGTTCTTTTAACCCTTTGCCTTTTTAATATAAAAATACAAAAATATTTTATTCGAAAAAAAAAACAAGTAACCACAATGTAGGTTTATTATAAACGATTAAAATTGTCGTCGGAATCATCAACGAATTTACAGTGCCATTACTGCGGTGCTGGCCGGTGCTGGCCTTCTGCGGGTTTATAGATTTTACTCACAAATATCGATGTTATCTCATATCTCGGCGACATTACGAGCCTTTTACCGCCTAATCGAATATCTAAGCTTCGAATTGAAACAACAACGTTTTATTTTAATTATTAATGTATTGTCAAATAATTATATAAGTATTTAATATTAAATAGAAATAAAGAAAGGGAATCCGTTTATTTGTCCAACATCGAGACACCGGTAGGTACATGACAAAAAAAAAGATCTAACTGAAAAAATATCTAAAATGTAATTTGGAAATAGTATCAATGCAATACAAGAGATTAAAAAATGCGTGCGATCGGCAAACGTTCGTTCCTTCAGCTGAAAATTCGTAGTTAAATTTTCGTAGTAGGCCCCCTGAATTCGAGTTGTTAGTTTCTAGCACGCGAGTCACTCTCCCGCAGCATCATCAATCTAAACGGCTCTCGACTGGCTAAACGAGCTGTTACCCCAACGTGTTCCCGAGAAAGTGTCACGTTTCACTTTCAAGTGAAAAATGGACATGTGCACATGCTCAGTTCGACGCTTTGCATACTTACACCAACATAATATAACATAATCAACCCATTATACTGTCCCACTGCTGGGCACGGGTCTCCTCTCAGAATGAGAGGGATTAGGCTATAGTCCACCACGCTGGCCTAGTGCGGGTTGGCAGACTTCACATGCCGTCGAGAAAATCTCTCAGGCATGCAGGTTTCCTCACGCTGTTTTCCTTCACCGTTTTAAGCACGTGATAATTTACTATTTAATACGCACATGACTTCGAAAAGTCAGAGGTGCGTGCCTTGGGTTCGAACTCGAGACTTTTGCCTTGGCAGTCGAACGGTCATACCACTAGGCTATCACTGCTTTATCCCTTACACCAAAGATGGATAAAATTGAAAATACTCGTTCAGTAATTTAGAATAGTTAAATATACCAATGTAAGTATTTAATATTTTAGAGTAATAAGTGTTACAATTATCTAGTAATATTTTCTCAGTGGGTGTCAAAAAATCTCAATAAAGGGATACAGAATAAAATATAGAAAGATTTATTGTTATGTATGTTCACAATTCGATATCCAATATCCAGTGTTGATTGGCGTAATTTTCTTTAGTATTGTGATATACAGGGATTGTTTTCAGGCCGATTTGATAATGTTTTTAGACACAATGATTATCCGTGATCTTACCACCAGCTTGGAACCCCATTATAGATTCCATAAAATCAAAATTCAAGCCCCAAAACTGCAAGACCGAACGATACGGTGAGCTCGTTCTGCGTGAATCAGATCGCCAATCATTAATAAAAATGTAAGGTAGCTGTTGCTAATTGTAACGTTAAGACGTCCTACAACTTAGTCTACCCGTGACCATGGATGCTGTAAAGAATCCGAAACGTCGGGAATCAAATAATATCAATACAACGCGATAAAATCCGTAAAAAATAGTTTTATTTCAACACAGTGATTATACTAATTAAATATTCGTAAATTAATTTGGAGTGTAAAATATTAAATTGTTACGAGAAATATCGTGAAATACAACTTATTATTAAACATGGAATTGGAAATAGTAGAGCTACAACCAACAAAATAGTTACTAAAGCTAGATTTGACGAAAATGTGATTGCATCAGGTCAATTAGTGCCGTTTAAGGATGTGACCCAGATGTAATAAATCCAAGCCAAAGATGGCATTACATACGGTTGTGCAATAAGTAGCTAACATCCTTGAAGTGACCGAAGTAGATACCGTCAATATTTATGTAGACCGGTTTTGGATATTAAAGAAGTACTTCATAATACGCAATTCGAGTGTTGCGTGCCATCAGAAATTCGGAAACTGATTACGTATATTAATTAATCAAAGAGTTTATATTAACTGGTACTGTAAATAGGACAAGGGGATGATGATGAATCAACTATGCGTTTGGCGTAGCGGTTACGGTTTTCGCCACTATCATTGCGATACGTGTCGTGGGTTTGATTCCCTACTCGAGGTAAATATTTCTGTGTTCCATGGATATTTGTAGATTCTCAGTGTACTTTGTGGATGTCAATGATATTTTGTTTATCAACTCCTCCACGGCAAAGGGCTTTAGTTGGTTAATTGGTTTAATTAACTAGTGCGAGAGTTATCTTTACAAAATGAAAATAAAGATATGTTCTACTATAATTTTTTAAATACAACAGTGGTAAAATATTATGTTTTGGCAAATTTGAAATCATTAACATTTTATACTATCTTGTAATAATTAAACTTTTTGGTAATCTTAACGTTACATGGAACATTCATGATTTTGTCAAAATATAAAACAGTGTTTATTTTTCTCACCTAGATAAAGACACACAAATGGATAACATCTTGATAGAATAGCTGTTGAAATGTGTTTATTTCTTCGTAATAGCGCTTTATTTTGCAAATGCTTCTCACACTAGTCAGTTTTCTCGGCAGTCTAGCAATTTCTCTCCTCATGCTAACGCCAACGTTCAATACATTAGAAATAAATTATAATCACAAGCAGTGTTATTGCTATTTTCATATTAATTTTAGAGAGGTTCTCTCCTGCTTTTCATCGCGATATGTCGACGAAGATATAATCTATTAGTCACATAAAAGCGATTCGTAATTATTTATTGGAAACACCGAGTGAAATCCAGTTAATAATAACAGAAGATTTTACCTTTACCTTATAAGCACCTGTTATAGTATTTTTATTAACTTAGAAAGTTAACTAAGTTCGAAAGTGGTTTGGTATCTTATCAAATGAGAGTATGTGGTGCAAAATTACAGCTGCAGCTGTAAAACTTATTGCTACACGATTGACAACTTTATAAGTAATAAGAAAAGGTTGATTGATAATTTTAGGTGTGGTATTATGTATGTTGGTGTATATTATTTCGTAGATAGTGACAGTGGTTTGGACAAGGCGCGTTGTGCGTTCAATGCCACTGTTGTTTTTGTTTGGTGCAGTGTAATGTCTGCAGTGATCGCTCTAGTGAGGCGGGTGATATCTTTATAATGGTATATTGTGTTCATTGTTGGTTAATCAGAACACGGCTCTATCATCACGTTTTGTGGCACAACTTTAAAAAGTGAAACTAATTGTACAATGTTCAGCTATTTTTACAAGTTCTTTATGATACGTTTTAAAATAATTCATGAGCTTGACTGAATTTATTCTATTGTTCTTTTTTTTTTGTAAATGCGATTGAAATAATACTATTCGTTTTTTTTTGTAAATGCGATTGAAATATTACTTTTCACTATAGCATAATGTTATTCTAAGCGTTGCTTCATAATTATTTGGATTTCGCGAAAGGATGTTTGGACGTTTGACGCCTCGGTGTGTACATATATACGAGTCTATATGCACAAGTGACATTCGGGCAAATATCTGAGGGTCATACAAATATTTGTTTCGCGCCGGTGTGAAACATGCAACTCGTAGCTCAAAACCAAATTACTGAGTTAAACACACAATTAAAAGATCGTTTTTGTATACAAAAACCATAAATAATACCTATGTCCATTGATATCTTTTTCGTTAAATGTCAGAAAACATTAGTGTTGCGATTCGTCACACATTCCTATTTTGTCACAGAGAATCGGCAAATTTAAAAACAAATCGTGATGTTAGTGTCCTTTATTTGTTATTAGTTAATAAAGATATAAAGATAGATAGATCTAGGCCGTGGTATCACTCCGGTCGAGTCATCCCATTCGTGCCGAAGCATGGCTATCCCACGCAAAAAATGCTTTGCTAATTTCTTCCAGGTAGAATGGAAATATCTGAACTGAACTTACAAATGGGGTTGACCACAGTGTCTGTATAGATATTTCTGGGATTTTTAATTTTTTGTTGTAGGTATAATATTGTCTTTAAACTGAGTGGCATTCATCTCTTCTATGGTAATGCGTAAAAACAACATGGCCGTATGCTCAGCCTCGGCTTATAACATTAACATATATGTATGTGTGGCTTGACCCACTAAGACAATGCTAACCGGTGCGTTTTTGTATTGCGTCGCTATGCGCTCATAATTCGCGAATAATGTTTACGTCGTGTGAATTGATTGCTAAATTTGTTTTTATTTAAATTTGCAGAATTTATAATATAATTGCAATTCATCTAAAAAAATATATCATATCATCACGCCTATATTCCCCGAAGGGTTAAACAGAGGCGTTGTTCGTTGTAATGCTACCGAACAATTGACGTATTAGGCGCGCATACTTATAAAGCGATGAGTTCGTTATAGGTTCGGCGGAGCTTAAATTGCACACAAAAAGGTAATACCGAAATAAATAGTAATCCAGACAATATTCTATAAAATTATGTTTATATTCGGATTTGGGTAGCGATAATCTAGGTTCCTAACGCACTATTTCGACTACTACTATTTCACTGGAAATAAAAGGCTGGAAAATCGTTCCAAACTTGGTAAAGTTATCAAAAATTGCATTCGCTTGCATTTATTTCACGTGAAGTATTTTGAACGAAATGGTAGAGTAGGAACCTAGATTAACGGTATCGGAATCCGAATAATAACACAATTTGATTAAATTGTGTGTGTTGCATTCCGGTATTACGTTTGTGAGAGAAATTCCGTCCACCGGACTCTTAAACCATTTAGTGCATTACACGGAACCATCGCGACCGGGTGCATTCATACCTAACATTTATAACATTAGCATTTATTTACTTTTACTATCTACCATTTAGATATAACATTTTACATAACATTTGACTATTATCTATTTAGAATAAACATTCTGAATACTTTTGACTTTTTCCAACCCTTCATAGTCTTGCACCGCACAGGTGTACTAATGTACACCTACAGTTCGCTAATATAAAATTGTAGGCCCCTTTATTTAATGCATACAGTTGATAATACTTACAGTTTATAATATTTAGAATGAAAGCTTTGTGAAATTGACGAATAATGTTATATTGCAACTGTACTTGTTCAATATAATCTTGCTTATACAGGGTGTCCCGAAACTCGACGTCAACCGAGTACCGGGCGATATTCTGGATTATACCAGTTCTGGCAAAACTGGCAGTTCAGTTGGCGTAGAGGCTGTGCGATCCGCTTCTGCGCCACGTGTTGTGGGTTCGATCCCCACACGAAGCAAATATTTGTATGATCTACAGGTAGTTGTTCCGGGTCTAGGCGTTTATGTATGTGAGAGTATGTGTTTGTAAACGCACCCACGATACGGGAGATAAGCCTAGTGTGGGGCAACGTTTTTTTTTAAATAAATAATAAAACCATTGTCTGACAACGTGGTCACTGTATTGACCATATCATTATTGTTTATCCGTTTACTCTTAGAACCACACAAGCTTTCTCTGTAAACAGTCCACATCGACAGCCCAGTTAAATAGTTGCATACATTTTGCGGTTCTTGCGCAACAATGTTGAGGGGAAAAGTGCGTAGTATTTAGCAATAAACCTCGCCGTAACTCACTCCATTAGTCTATGAAAGTTATGAGTTTCTCTATGAGCGCTAGATATTGCATGGTCACCCTGCTTGTCAAGCTGTAGTTTGAACCTGATAACGGTTTTAAGGTTGTCAAAATACCGGGCTAAGAGACTAAAATAAATTCTTTTGGTGGATCAAAGTCAAAGTCAAAATGTTTTATTTCAATTAGACCACTAAATAGGTACTTTTGAAAAGTCAAAACTAGTTGAACGGTTCCAAAAAGTGGGTCGTATGGAGAAGAGCCGGCAAGTAACTCCATAGATACTCTTAAAAAAATATATTATTACAATGTTAAGCTTTACAATTTTATTCCAAATAGTTGCTGAGAATTCTGCAGTTTGATGTAGGTATAAGATTTATTCATTATACAAAAAGAATTAGGCATTGCCACAGCAAGTAAGAGCTGACCAGCCCCGACAGACAGCACCAGACTCAACCATATTGTAGGGAATAAAACAACCCGACACACAACTCCACCATCAGCAGGGCATTTAATTGAGCATGACAAGCTCAGACCGCGGGCATAACAATACGATCGAATCGAATGGAGTACGATCGCAATATCATTCACGGACACAAGTTATGGACATGGGTACTGTTTTAATATAAGCTGACTTCTAAGTATATGGAAAGCCGATGTTAGCATATTACTAGATGTCATCACGAGCTTATTATCACCATTCGAGTAGGAACCTACTAATACAATCTTCGGCCTTTTACTGAAAGATTTCTCCGAATAACAACATTTGCCCACGCACGAGTCAAACGAGTGAGTAATGGAACTGAAATCTTGAGCCTCAACTTTGCAGCCAGTATGCCAATGTGGTGCTTTTTATTATTTTAATAAAAGTCCGTAGTTTCGACTGTGTTGACCTATGGCCAGTCCCTATATTAAATCCTTCGATAGACTTTCTTACTAGAGATAGGATTTTGACATAAGGTTCATACAAGTAATGTTAAAATCCTATCTCTAGTCAGAAAATCTATCGACGGATTTGATATAGGTACTGGCCATTAGAAGCTTTATTTTAGAGCTTCAAGGGATGTTAGACCAAGTATTTGCTATAATAACTTGAAAAAGGATCGTGAAAGACAGATGGACAAATAAATGATCCTATTAGGGTTCCTTTTTGCGGAATCCTAAAAAAGGTAACATTTGCATAATGTCTAAACACTGTTTAGTACTTAGAAACTACTTGGATCAACGTTACAAATTACCGTACGAGAGAACAATTTCAATATAGGGAGAAATCGTAACAGCCAGCGTCTATTTGTCGGCGTGTTTACTTAAAATTGTAACTAGAAAGTGTATGTACACCATAATGCTAATACACAAACTGTTGAAAGCAGTGCTTTCGCTAAGTTGTGGATGATTGGGCAGGAGGCTTGCCGCTTGTCACGAAGTTAAGTAGTTGAAGGGCCGCCCTAATTCTAGTCATGGCAAAGGTGAAAAATTAAAGCTGTTGCAGTTAGATAATATCGGGAAGAGTCTGATATAAACCTAACATACAGGCGACAGGATAGCTTAGGTCTCTGCCACAGCGAGTCGAGTGATGGCTTTTGGCATACTTTTGGGGAGGTCGTATATTCGATTTCTATAAGGAACAAAGTATTTTTTCCTGATGTTTGTGCATGTAGATGATAATATTAGTTCTTTGTGTTTATAAACGGAATCATTAGTCTAGTGGTCTCAACCACGACTGCTATGCTACAGGTTTTGGGTTCGATTCTCAGCAAAGTGTTTTACTTTGCTCGGTCTGGGAATTGAACCTAGGGTTTTCTATAAAATTCTTAGTAGCACTCGAGATTTAATTATTGCTCGGTTAATGGTTCTTAATAGACTCGCCCCCTATTATATGGGACCTAGATATAGCGTCGAAATGTGGGTGTACATTAGTACACCTCTGCCTAACCCTTCGGGGAATACAGGCTTGATGGTATGTTATTTATTTATTTTATTTGGAAAACCAACAGCTTTATCTAAATAACATACGAAACAGCTTAAGTATGCCTCATGCAGCCAATTAAAGGTCTTCACTGATAGATTCAGTCTAGACTTATAACTTATGTCGACAACTAACAATTTTTAAGAGACGTAGGGCATAGTGGAATCGAATAATTCCATTCACAATTGGAGCTGCCCGACTGGGGAAGTACCTTGCAGAAAATCGTAGCCAAATAACATAGCTCCGTGCTATGTTGTGTTCCTAACGGTGAGCAAGGTCGCCAGAGCTCCGCGAGGAAGCGTTGTGTTGGCAGTGGGGGGGACCGTGGTGATTTGTTACCGCCGCTGTCATGTATGGCAGCATGTCTCTTATGCTGCCAGCCCAACTATTCCTCCTTAATTTACAGGACCAGCAACGCGCGGGTGATACCCCTGGTGTTGCAAGCGTCTGTAGGCTACGGTAACCGCTTACCATCAGGCGGCCCGTATGCTTGTTTGCCACCTTAGTGGTATAAAAAAAACTAACCAAGATTAATTATACCTATTAAAAACGATGCGTTATTACATCTTCAATTCGATTTCTTTTGATTACCAATAATTAAATAATGTAGCAAGACCGTAAAATCAAGACTGTTTAATTATAATAATTATCTATCGGCTAATTGAAAAGCTAATTCATTCATAGGCACGAGCCATGCGCACGCGCTCGCGTGTTACGACATTACTGTTATCGAGTAATTTGTCTTGACAAGAAAAATACTGCGTTTGAGCAGAAATCAACGACGAATACTGATTAACATGTTAATATTAAATTACTAGCTGGAATTGAAGTAAATATTGGTTTTACAAATAAATATGTTCCATGAAACTACATACAGTAGCGTAGTGAGCATAGGTGGCACCCGATGCGAAAACCGTAGTGTCAGCTCAAGGATGATAACTATGAAACCAATAGACAGGACTCCGACACTTACGCGAATATTATTGAAATAAAAGTACAGATACTTTTTACGCATTTTATAAATAATATCGATAATATCTCTACATAACGCGTAAAATTCGTAGCTTTATTTCAACATTAATTATGATTTTATATAATACGTATATAATTAATATAAATGAGAGCTAATAATAGTAATCAAGTAATAATATTATTTTAATAACTGTTTTATTCTAAAAACATTTTGAATAACATAACATCACGCCTGTATTCCCCACAGGGATAGACGGAGGTGTATAGACACCCACAGTTCGCCGGTATGGTCTTCTGTAAAAGGGGGCGAGCCTATTGCCATTAGCGGGCACAAATCCAAACCGACCATTTTTTTTATGAGATCGGAGGGCAAACGAGCAGACGGATCACCTGATGGTAAGCGATTACCACTGCCCATGGACACCCGCAACACCAAAAGAGGAGTCACAAGTGCGTTGCCGACCATTAAAATAGGATTGGGCCTCCGGTAACCTCACTCACTCGGCGAAAAACAACGTAAGCGTTGTTTAACGACGGTTTTCTGTGAGGCCGTGGTATCACTCCGGTCGAGCTGGCCCATTCGTGCCGAAGTATGGCTCTCCCACGTGAAGGATTTCTCCCCTT
Organism: Acronicta aceris; assembly: GCA_910591435.1. NCBI lineage: Eukaryota > Metazoa > Arthropoda > Insecta > Lepidoptera > Noctuidae > Acronicta > Acronicta aceris. The sequence goes on along the minus strand of OU342758.1, from coordinate 18,048,850 downwards.
ATGGGGCAGATAAAAAAACTATAAGTGTCAAAATAATGTGAATTTATTTTATTAATATAAATTAGAGCTCATGATAATAAAACTTACAATGCTATGATAATATACTATGATAATTTAAAAATAGTATTGTTTTATTATAAACATTGTGATCATTTAGTAACTTTTTATTTTTTCACGGTCCAATGTCCGTAGCAGACCTCCATGCTACTACTGAGAATATCCTTACAGAAACAAATCAAATAACAGTAGCTGCACCTAATAGTAAAATTAAACCTTTAAATAGAGACTGCTAGCCAGATTAAAAATACATAACATTTACATAACAAATAGTGGTTTGTGGGTGATCCACGATCAACAGAGGTCGGCGATGACTTTCTCGCATGGGCGCGCCTGCTTTCACGTGGCGACCACCCGTGCCCACGATTAACCACACTGGACCATCACATATGTGGGCAGATGAAAGTCAAGTGCTTGCATTGTCATGGAAATATTGAATGATTATGAATTATTGATATCGTTGATAATTATGTCAAATAGAACGGTGTGAACATAATGTTCAATTGAGGTCGAAGCTAAATCAATGTGCAAGTTTCAGCAGCGCTTGTCGCGGTCAATCTGTGGATGGGTGACTTTGTGTAAAGCCGTCGGTCCCGGTTGTCAAATGAACCACTTTTGGGAAACTAGTTTTGACTTTTCAAAAGTAGGTAGTTACCTATTTTAGTGGTCTAATTAAAATTAAACATTTTGACTTGGAACACCTATGACCATCGTTAGTGGTAGTTAGAAACCCAGAAAGCCTATATTTTTTGTAAATGTAAATTCGATTAATATCCCTTACAGGAAGTATCAATTTTTATTCAGAAAATACTTCGAATACGTATCATTGTCCACAGTTTCTGGAAATCCTAACTAAACACTGCGCACGGGCATAGCACAATATTTAACACTATCGGTAAACAATAAAACAAATATTCGATAACGTGACACTATCCTTTTTAGGGTTGACACTTGAATTGTAATAAATCAAAATTCCACACATTTTTGTTATCTTGACCAAATTAATGAAATGGCAATACTTTCAGTTGTTTTTTCTCAATTTAAAATGCTGTTAAAATCAGTTTTTAAATAATAATGGGTTCATATTAGAACATTGCTAAAGAGTTAGATATAATGGCTTCTAAATATGTATGGATTTCAGAGGAATTACTATTAAAATTTGTACTACTTGTAAGGTTTACTTGGGTACCCGAATTTAGTTAATTAGTAGGTAGTTTCATTCTTCTTTCTTTATATTTGTGACGTTTTTGGGGCGCAGAGATAAAATTGATAAATAAAATAATAACTCGCTTTAAAAAAAAATACTATCTCGAAGTTGGTAGCCCTTAACCATTCGTAGCAGGATAAAGGCGCGGCCCTAGTTCGTGAAATGTTGACCGAACCTTCACATTTATGTCGACGCATTACAGTGTCCTGCCGACCAGACGAGAAAAATTTAGTGTATTTGTCAAATTAAAATGTTAGAGATAAGTAAAGGTTGGGCTTTATTGATAGTGTGGTATGCAGAACAGAAACGATGCGATATTATCAATGTAACACTTCGCATACCGTTTCATACATAACATTATCATCAGCATCTTCAACTGCCTCATTGTCATTACCCTAGTGGTCCTAAACGCGAATGCTACACTAGAGATCCTATGTTCGATTCCCAAGTCGAGCTATGTTAATGGGTTTTTCGATGAAATTCTCAGTAGCAGCTCGGAGGTTGAGATTTGTGCCCGGTTAATGACAATAGGCTCGCCCCTTATTAAATTGGATCTAAACATACCGGCGAACTGTGGGAGTACAATAAGTACGCCTCTGCCTAACTCTTCGGGGAATACAGGCGTGATGATATGTATGCATGTATCATCATCATCATTATCATCACCACTATCCTCATCATCAACCCATTTGCTGTACGATTGCTGTGCACGGATTTCTTCTCTTGAGAGGGATTCGGAGATAGTTCACCACGCTAGCCTAGTGCGGGTTGGCAGACTTTACACGCCGTCGAGAAAATATTTCAGGGATGCCCGTTTTCTTTGTGATGTTTTCATAAATATTTTTATTATGTTCATAAAACATACTACATATTTCAACCGTACACATTTTCTAATGAACAGCTGTTTTCTTCACACACATAAGCACCGGTGTTAGTTAAAACTAGAAAGCATTGATGAGTGTCTTCGATTGTCTCATTATTGTTTACCTACAGTCTCTACTGCAAGTTGACAATTATACACACACTACCTCTGTCTTAAGTCATGAGTCAAAAGGTTTCTTTTAAACAAGCATGCTCCATCCGCATTGTCATGAGATAATAGTCCACCGAAAGGCATTGTACCAAAAATACTTTTTTAGGTCAGCAAACGAGCAGACGAGCCACCTGATAGTAAGTAGTCATCGCCGCCCATGGACACCTGCAATACCAGAGGAGTTGCTGATGCGTTGAGAGCCCCTACGCATTGCATACTGCCAGAGCCGCAGCAACCGAGGGGGAACTGGCTCTTACGCGCAAAAGTCGAAACACACACCAAGGTGCTTTACGATAGGCTCCGACATAAGAATGGTCACCAGCCAGTCAGACCCCGAGAGGTCCTACCACCGAGCAAGTCAGATATTTTCTCGGCTCTTACGAGATGCCATTTGCTTCTGACCTTTCTAAAGGACCTTGCCAATAAATTGACGCTGCCGCTGACATTCGTCTTATAAACAACAAATTACATAACAACATGCCCAAACCATCTTAAACTCTTTTCAATCCGTGTCACTACATCATGTTCCATTCCGTAAAGTTACATGGCAAATCGGCCGGATCCGTTTGTTATCAATTAGCCGTGAGGCTGGAGACCATGCATGATTAAGGTCAGGGCTGGCCAACCTTTTCGGCAACAGGGCCAAAATTTTGTAAAGACAATTTCACATCGTCTGCACTGCGTACTATTTATTTACTTATGTTCATAATTATGATGAATATGAGCCAGCTCTGCGTCTCGGTACTTGACAGCCGGCTGGCCTCGTTTAGGGTCGGATTTGATTCATTGGCTGACCTAGGTCGATTTTTGAGTTTCTAGATGACCGACGTGCGGGGCGGAGATAAAAAAAATCACATGTTTTGGTATCACATGGGGAAATCCGCCCCTGGCCGCGTGTTGGCCACCCCTGATTCAGGCAAATAATATTTATTGTTCGTTCTACTTGAAGTAAGTCAAAGGCCTATCGGTACGCATCAGGAGCCACTGGTTCCACAATCAGATGGAATGGCCGCAGTCCGTGCGTGAACTAACAATGGAACAGCAAGGTGAAATCTGATGCTGCGGAATTAGGCTGAGATGAACGATACAGATCGCCAAGCAAAATTTTATCATGTTAGATAAAATATAGACTAAGGTTGGGGTACGTGTGATTTGTGCAGCTAATAATGAACTGAACAGTGATATTATATACCTAGTTTAAAAAGGAACTGTATATTTTATATTCACTACAAAGTGTGTATATTCATTAGATAGTGTTAATTGGTATTACAAACGTCAAGATTGGATCGTCGCGTTCTTCTATTTACTGCCATCTTGTTTTTTCATATTTCCAATTTTATTTGTCAGATGGATGAATCATATCTTCCGTTCAAAGCTACTATTACCTTGGCATTTATCTCGTTTCTATTCATAAGGAAATCCTAACACTTCATAACCTCGCCCTCCTCGAAATTGTTTAATCATTCACACAATTCATCACATTCCTCAATCTTCCTCTTTTTCTTCAAAGAACCATGTGTTGTATACTTCTAGCAATTATGCTTATCCTTCTATCTACACTAAGACAAGTTTTATCCGTCTCAACTTTGTCATTATCTCTATGTATTTACAAAATTCAAAGTCGTTTGACAACCCTGTATCTATATCTATAAAACACTAGAATACTTGCAAGTGTGTTGTATAATTTACTTAACATGACTCACTTGAATAACGAAAGACTTTCTCTAAATGTATTAGGAAACCAGATTTATTATGAAAGTCGCTTTGATTTACGATACTTTTCTTATACAACCTGCTACGGAGTTTGGGGAGTTGTAACTTGATAACTTGATAGTAGATTCGAGTCTAAGATACGTGGCGTGTGAACTGTGACACTAGCCTTTATAAAAAAAAGATCAAGTTGGCTATTTACTACAAACCGGCAGGTATTATTCCTAAGGAAACAAATCACAGAATTTGTTTTGTGAATAAGTAGCCGATTTTCAAAGTCAAAGTTGTATCTTGTATGTTTGTCCAGCTTTTAATTAAACGTTGAGTTGCTTAATGCTGATGAATGCTTTCAAACAAGCAATTATCAGTAAATTACCAACAGAGATCAGTTTTTTTTTCGAATTCCGGCTGTCCGGATGTCCGAGCAATGCGCTCGTGTATTAGCGATACACATTTCCTGAAGTTTCATCAGCCTTGTCATAACACAATTTATACGTATCACCTTCATCGAAAGAAAAGCGCTAACTACAGTAACATTCTCACACTCGAATGCCCAACAATAGGTCAGAACTCCGCATCAATGGCTGCTGACCCACGCCCAAGGATACGACGACCTCACTCAGTAACGACCATAAAAACATCGATAAAAACCTATCGATTTTACGCCACTAGCCAGATTACGCGCATCCGTTTTTTGTTAATCGAATGAATGATTCGACCGATAAATGTGATCGCTTTTGTATGCACGTGACTGTTAAAATTTAATGCGGATTCATTTTTACTTGCGGAAAATCCGTTTTTAGGAATTGTAGTGTTGAGCTTCAGATTCCTACTTAGTGAATGCAGAAATCACAAATGAATGCAGAATGAATGCAGTAGTCTGATTTTACGTGCAAATCGAAAATATAATATTATAATAAGGAAACCTTCATGTTTCTTCACGTCAAGTTTTAATGAAGTTAGTAACCCGATAGACAATCCTCCAAAGTCTATAAATACACAATTACATAAAACCTTGTAAGTGACATTAATTTTTATTTTTTGTGTTACGTGCCCCTCATGTCTCATTTACAAGTACCAAAAAACCGGATCATAGCAAAACACGAAATTGCAAACTCGGAAAAAGAACTTGTATCTTCGGTCATCAATATTACGTCTAATTAAACCCAGTGAGCTATCACTTCATGTAACAATCAATTTACGTCAGGCATATGCAAGCGAGTCACGGACCTGTCAAGAATGTACGACCACGCGTAATTATGAGGTAATCGCGTAATTGGCGTAATAATCGTAATACTATGGAGGATTATATCGTATCGATCGACTTCAAGATTTTTTTTACCGCCATTATGATCTCTGTTTATAGGCAGTTCGGCACGTGTTCCGCTCTTACATTTTTTAGACTATACATCTCATTTTTAGGGTTCCGTACCTCAAAAGGAACCCTCAAAAGTCCGTCTGTCTGTCCCTTTATCTCGAGAACGTGTGGAGATACCGAGTTGAAATGAAAACCATATACTCAGGTCTACAGTCCCTTAAAGCTGTGAAAAAATATAACTTCTAAGATAATGTAAAAAAAAGATTCGGCCGTTTATTCCGCAAAAATAGGTATATTTCGACACCTTCAAGGGAATCTAAATTTAAAAGGTATTTTCCGTGGACCTAGAACTATGAAATTTGGCAAGTAATACCGTCTTATACTACAAGTATAGGGAAAAATCTGAAAACTATACATTTGTAATTAATTATAATATGTAGCTACAAAGTACGGAACCCTCGGTGGGCGAGTCCGACTCACACTTGTCCAGTTTTTTTAACTTGATTTAACCTATGTATTTAAACTATATTATGTCATTGCTCTATGTACTTTTATTGTAACAGTTCAGGAGCCCCAGTCTTGTATTTAAATTGTATCGGAATGGTCGTGCAACGGCACTTAATGACAAGACTTTTACAATAACTGACTTTGAGATTTTGTGGACAAATCTGTCAGAAATCAGAAATTCCGGAAACATTTTTAATGACCACTTTGTTACAAAAAATCAGGATCAGTTTTAGTTTTTTTTTTATACAAAGTGGTGTTTTCTTTATAAGGCAGGTAATATTAACTATAATTATGTTGCTACTTTTTACCTTACCCTTTGCTATTTTCTTATTTCCAAACCAAGACAGCAAAATACGTAATTTAAATTTTTAATTGTTTAATTCTAAATAGTTTTCGAAAATGATCCTAATATAAACGTATCCTTGAAAGCTAATACGAGGATAGACGCTGTTGTAGTTTACGCAATAATCAGCATACATACCTATTACATTCAATTGTTTTTCTTTACAAAAATGATTTAAAAAAGGATAGCTAGCAAGGATTTGTCACAATAATTAAACAAAAGTGTCCTTTGTGTCAATAAATTTTGAAGGATATTTTGACAGTTGTAAAAATTCTGAGATCGTAAAAATTTTCCACGTCTGACATTACAAAGCAAAAGCAACCTAGAATCGTTAGTAGCAGTCGCAGTCATATTGCCCAACATAGTTACACATTCAATTTTGGAACGTGCGAATTTTAGCTACTAGTTTCATTCATAGATTTTTTGCGTAATTACAAAACGATGTTTTATCTGTTTGTGATAATTACGAGAGAACGGCGTTTGCAGTCGCAGTCGCTATTGCAAAGAATGCGATTGTTACGATGAAATAACAAGTTGCTTATTTGTAATGTATTTAGTTAAAATTGTGTAAAAACTGTTTCAAGTAGTGTTTTGATAGAAATCATAATTAAATCGTAGTTGTAAAGTAATAAGCACTCATTTATAATGGTTTCTTACAATAAAGGAAGATAATAACAATCTGAAGCAGAAATCTTAATTGTAAATTTTTACTAACATACATACCACGCCTGTATTCCCCGAAACGTTAGACAGAGGCCTACACCCACAGTTCGCCGGTATGTTTAGGTCCCATGTAATAGGAGGCGAGGACACAAATCCACACTCCGAGCTGCTACTGAGAATTTCATAGAAAAAACCCAATAACACTGCTCGACCTGGGGATCGCATCCAGGACCTCTAGCGTAGCAGTTGCGCTTGGGACCACTAGACTAATGAGGCAGTAAATTTTTACTACTGTTTGTTTAACTTTGCTTAATTTTACAACATCGGCTGTAGATCTATGTTTTCATCAGATCTTTACCATATTTAGGTCCAGTATGGATTGTTTGACGTCATATACGAGTATGACATGGGAGAGCCATGTTTCGGCACGAATGGGCCGGCTCGACCGGAGTGATACCACGGCCTCACAGAAAACCGGCGTCAAACAACGTTTACCTTGTGTACGAGTGAGGTTACCGAAGGCCCATTCCATTTTTAAAAGGCGGACAACGCACTTGGGATTCCTCTGGCGTTGCGGGTGTCCATGGGCGGCAGTAATTGCTGCTGTTTGTCACCCTATCCCATAAAAAAAACTGACATTAATCTTGCTCATGCCATTTCAAGGAATGGTGATGAACATTCAGCACGTAAGCTACAAGTAAATCAGATCTAACGGTATGTACTGTATGCAACGTTAGCTCGTATAACTACTTGTAAGTCGGGGCCTTCTACCTCCGTCTCTTAACACGCATGCGTGCACGCAGACTTATGATCAAGCGTTTCAATTTATTGATTACTAGCGACCTGCCCGTGGATTCGCCCGCGTTGCCCCGTTCCTTGGAGTCGTAGCATGATATTGAAAATATATATATACCAAAATAAAAAGGAGTCTATAGCACTCAGAGATAATATAGCTTTTAATAGTGAAAGAATTATCAAAATCGGATTAGTAGTACCGGAGATAACCCGAACATCCAAACTCACAAACTTTTTTTTTTATTCGTGATAGGCTTACGCTTGACCGCCAGTTTGCCTGATGTTTCTACGATGGAGCGCGCTTGCCTAGACTTTACCTCTTTATAATATTTGTTTAAACTATTTATTTAATACCCGCCGTTTCGGATCCCTTACAGCGTCCATGGTCACGGGTAGACTGAGGTGTTGGATATTTTAATGTTGAAATCACTAACAACTACCTTAAATTTTTGTTAATTATTAGCGATCGGATGCAGGCAGAAAGAGTTCACCGTGTCTTTTGGTTTTGCAGTTTTGATTATTGATTATTATTGATTGTAACTATGCCCAAAACAACTGTTTGTCATCATTAAACCTTGATGATGGAAGAGAAAGATATCCACTTATCAGTGGCACTAGAAGAATAGGAATGAAATTGGAGGAAGGTAGAGTGGTATACCATGCAGAAAAGGCAGCACGCGTAACATAGGAGAGGGGGGAGAGAATCTCCGTTTCCCTTATAAACCGAAAGACCCAGATATTGGTATTACATGTTAAACCTGAATGAACACAAAGTAGTAACAGTAACGGAAACGTGTGAGCTAACGACTGCACGTGTGAGTCCCAAACGAGTGTTATGCAATACTCAGTAACGTGTTGCGAGTGCTGTAAGTTATCGCTTGACGCGGGTAGAAGGACGAAACTTTTTACTCAACCACTGAAATTTTTACCGTAATTTGATCATTCCTAAAAATATGAAAAACAACTAATTCAGTTTTTTGTTACTCCGTGTGCGTATAATATCTCAGAATGAGAAAATTTTGGCTATGCAGGCGAAATGCTGATTGATAAAATTAAATAGACCCGTGATCGCGATAAAATCCGTAAAAAAATAGTTTTATTTCAATTTTATTACTCTAGTTTTTGGACTTAATTGCTGTTCTGATTAGATTGAAATGGAGCCGTAGCTGCCATATAATTTGTAGTCCAAGAACTTTGCCAAATGTCTATGACTTGCGCCTGAGCAAACTTGCGGTATGTAAGCAAAGTAGCCGGCTATTATCGCGGTGAAAGGAAATCAAAATATCACATGTTTGTAGCGCAGCGCCCCTAGGTTCTGCAAGCCTGCTGGCGACGGACACAGCACCAGTTAATTGGTAACCGTACTTTATTAGAACGCTGTTTTATTGGACCGCAGTAGTTTTAACATAACTGGATACAGGTACGTGAAATAAAACAGTTCAAAAGTACAAAACTATTAACTGTTATATTAAATTCAGTTTATAATTAGACAGGAAAGTTTTACGAGGGCAAAAACTTCTGTGTTTTAATTTAAAAAACTTATACAAAACTGGTATGAGGAAGCCCAGGATAGAAAATCCTGGACTGAGTTAGGGGAGGCCTTTGCCTATCAGTGGGACATAAAATAGGCTAAAAAAAAACTATGTCCGCGGTGTCGGAATGCTATCTACTTGAAGTACCTACTCTACTAACTCGCGATTTTTTATCAAATTATGTTCAGTGGTTTAGGCGTGTAAGGGTAACAGACAAACAGTTACTTTCGTAATTATAATATTAGTATGAATTGGCGACATTGTCCATTGTGTTGAGGTTGCAAAGGTCAATTTAGATATTCAGCCACAGATGGTCATGCTGATGAATATGCTATAGAATAAAGAAGATGTACATAAAAAAATAGTGAGTTGAAGTAGCAATGGTCCAGTCACATGTCTCAGAAAGCTATAAACGCAACTAAGTAAGCAACTAAGTGTAGGTCTCCAACCGGCATGGTAGAGTGACGACTTGCGGTAGGCAGCCGGTAGTGATTGGATGAGGAAAGCTGAAAATCGGGCTCTGTAGCGTTTACTAGGAGAATACGTCGAGCACCAGCACTCTCACGGATCATTAACCTTTTGAACGCAACAGTCATGTATAGACGACAAACCAAAATGTGCCCAGCCCGTCAAGGTCGCGACTGGGTGACAGATTCCTAAACGAAATTCGTATCTTGGTGCCCGAGGGCACGCTTTTTGTTTTGACGTGGCAATGAAAGGGTTAAAAAGATCACTGAATAAAATTAAAGGAGTTTTATGTCACCTTATTTTTCCACAGCCTTATGTTAAATTAACAACTTTAAAATAAATTACGTGTCGACTGTCGAAACTCATTTTAAAACCATTACTCACACGTTTGGTGATCATTACAAATGTAGGTCAAATATATTAATTACTGTTCAATTATAAATGCAATTAGTTGACGCCAATGTTATGCCGATAGCACTGTTTATGTTAATCATTTTGAAAGGGACGGATTTGACTGTATGAATGTCAAAGATGCAGACTGTAGAGGATATTTAAGTATACAAAATATTTAAACCAGCCAAGTCAAATTGATCTCAAGACCATTTTATCATTCTACAATTTAGTTTGTAATTACATAACATACATAATCAATCCATTATAGTGTCCCACTGCTGGGCACGGGTCTCCTCTCAGAATGAGAGGGATTAGGCTATTGTCCACCACGCTGGCCTAGTGCGGGTTGGCAGACTTCACACGCCATCGAGAAAATCTCTCAGGCATGCAGGTTTCCTCACGGTGTTTTCCTTCACCGTTTGTAATTAAAAAGACAACACTATTTTTCTTTCGTTCTTGTCTTGTCAATTATCAATTGTTAATAACCTCTCTAGAGAAGCGTATGCTTATAGTTAGTTACCGAAATAGCTGGGCTAGGATAATCTCTGTCTATGTAGTCTTGTCGTTGTTTTGGGTCAGGAGAAAACCTTAGTGTTAAGCAAAAAAGATTGCCTATGTATAAAAAGTAGTTATAGCTACAGAGCAAGATCCATTTGTAATTCTGCCCAGGGAACTCAAATTTTTTAGGCCTTTCATACATTTAGAGGTTATCTTATACTGATGATTAATGATGCGCTATGTAGTCAGTGTTCGTTTTACCTGTTTCCTCTTCTAACGTCACCTTAAGAATACTACTGGGACATGTTTGCACCTCCATTTAGCTTCATCCTGCGAATAACCTGTTAGCAGTGACAGTTATATGTCATAATATATTATGAAGCGGAAGACCGAGCCGTCGTCAGTTTCCACATGTAATCTTCAGTTGCACAACCAATAGATTAATTGCAACCGGTCGCAGTTGTTAATTAATTGTTACGTGCGTTTCCTGGGATGTCCACCATATGTCCGTCGTACAGTTTTATGTAATGACTCGCGAGTCATGTGGGCGGGGCTATCATTTAGTAGTCAGCTTTGATTTGTAATTAGTTTTGTGATTGTAGTTATATGATAGTTGTTTGGGTATGATGTAATAAACGGGGCATTGCGACCAAAATCGTAATTTTACTAGTAGTCACCTACCCGTGTTACGGGTACTACTAGTAACTAAGACCTAGGAACCTAGTAACTATGACCAAGGAAGTGTATTTTTTTTAAAAAAAAAGCTTACTAGCAATGTGGGTTGCACATTACTAATATTCTTGTTAACCCCTCGTGTTAAGCTAAATACTTTTGTTACGAGTGGGTTCACATCGGCAGTGCAATGGTCGGATGTCGAACTGGCAACCACATGATCGCAAGTCCGACGCCCTAGCCATTAGGCTACCACCGTTTATAATACGTCAGATTGAAAAAGAAGGGATCTAATATTTTTATGCAAATGTTTCCAATCTCTCTATAACACTAGTTATGGGAAAAATGCGAATCATTGAAGTGCGAATATTTCGATTTTACATAATGATATTGTTTTTGTACGATATTTTAGCTTTAAACTTTGCCTAGCTTTCTCTACCTTTCCTTTTCCTAACCAATATAATTTCCAGCTCATAAGTCTGTAAAATCGTCTAATCAAAGGTAAACACTGTCAACTGGTCGGCATTCAGTTATTCACACAGTCACAGAGTTCCGGCAGTGTGGGAGCGCGGCGTTTGGCAGCGGCTGCGCGCGCGCAAGCCAACCTTCGAGCTCAAGCTGACTACTAAAAAGGACCAAACAGTTATATTACAGCACAAATTACTTAATAGGCACTACGTGTTGTGAATGATTAGATCTAGGTCCGCATAAATATAGCACAATCGGAAAATTTAAGACTTAAATTATTTTCAAACATTTTCAGTTTGATATTATTATTTTTGATTTTATAATGTATTGAGTATTATATCGGTGTGCAAAATCTGCATATAAAAAACTGCTTGTAAACAATGATTTTGTGTATATTATTATGTTGAAGAAAATAGGTAGATTATTTTTTAGTAAAGGAAAAAATTCAATCGCGGGCAGGATTCGAACCTGCGTCTTCTGGTTTGATATACCAGACGCTCTGACCTCTAAGCCACCGCGAACCCTACCCGCATGATTGAAATTTTGCCTTCACATTCTGTATTTACGTCATAAGGTGACGTTGGTGACATCTAATTCAGAATGTGAAGGCAAAATTTCAATCATGCGGGTAGGGTTCGCGGTGGCTTAGAGGTCAGAGCGTCTGGTATATCAAACCAGAAGACGCAGGTTCGAATCCTGCCCGCGATTGATTTTTTTCCTGTACTAAAAAATAACTTAATAAGCTTAGCATGGAAAATGCAAAAAAATCACAAAAAGATATTTAAAAAATAGGTAGATGTTCTAAAACCTTACGAAAAATTTTTTGGAGACACCTACCAATGGCATTATGTAGATCCATACCAATTTTTCACAATTTAATATGAATTGCATGCAGAACTTAACAGTTCCGTTGGAATCAGCTCATATTTAGAACCTATTGCAGCTCCTTGGTATTTTTTATCAAGAATTGCGTGATGGATTTGTCAGAAGCAGCATTTCTTGCTCACCAGATCGCACTTGTCTTAAGTGTCTTAAGAAAGACAACACAAGCAGACACGGCTGTTGGAGTGCTGCAGTCTAGTGACGTCATCCTGTGGCGGTGCTTTTCCTCATCACAATTCTTATTTGTGACCTAGGCTACGTTGTTTTGACACTTTTTTCACCCTTCCGAGCTGTGACGAATCTCGTTACATTGTTTAAACAATTAACGAGGAAAACGTTGAGCCTCACTCGGATCACAAACAATAACAACAGTTATGCAACCAGAAAAAACCTCAATGAACTACCCAGAATCACAACGGAGTGATTAAAAAATTAAGGTGAACGACCAGATGTACGAAATACCAGTAAAGTGTACTTACTTTTATTTTTAATTGAGTTAAAATAACAACACTAATTTTGTAATCACGAATGCAATCGGCACAAAAACGTTATTTGGTTGTGTTGCGTTTAATTCTTTGCTATTTGTAACGGGTGTCAACACGTAGATAAAGCTCAAACCACATAATAATTGCAAAGAGTTTTTTTATACTTTTTTCAGGCAGTCAATTTTAGGGATGAATAACAGTTTAAATATTTATATACAAATTCAGCATCATATTGAAATCTTTGTTCGGAATAGAATTATTTTTTAAGTTGCCGCGGTTTCACTCGCATCTCAAAGGAATTTTTGACACAAAAGGTAGCTATGTTCTTCTCTAAGTACCAATCAACTGTCAAAACTGTCAAATCAACCGGTTTTCTAAATAAAATAATATTAAATGATTTTTCCATAATCTGATATCTGAGTCCGGTTCTCTAAGGATTTTTCGTATATTGTCAACATATTCAAATAATATTAAATGGAGGGATAAACGTCGGGACTGAATTTCAACAGAAGACTCCGTTCTTTGAGCTCTCTCGTCATTTTATCCATAGAGAAATTTTATCGAAAAGAAGACAACGTCGCTCGAAGTCGTCCGTCATCATAAATATACAGCTGTGACTATTTTAAAATTTACTCTTTACTGCAAAACAAGAAGCAGGCAGGGGGTTAAAAAAAAAGGATGAAAATTGAATGGGCCTCCCCCAACGCGGCTGCGCCTGTCAACAACATTTGTCACTAGAATATTAAGTTTACCTTTATGTATATTACATTGTGATAATAAAGTAAATGATTAGTGATTGCAATAGTGATGCCGAGGTTAGTGCTGTCCAACCTAACTCTTCGCTAGATAACCTAATAAGATGTCCCCTTTGCTCTCAACCACGTTTTTTTAAGGGCGAGCGGGGTCTGAAGGTCCATTGTGGCAAGGTACATAAATCTGGCAATGTGCCTCCAGACCTTTCAGTTACGCCTACTGCGGCAGCAGCATCAACTACCAATATTTCTCAGCCCCTTTGGCAATCACTATCAAAATTAAAAAATTCTACACCCGTTTTAAAGAGGGTTCCCCGTGGGGCGAGGCCGTTGGTTGCGTTAAGCTTAGCGCGGTCTGTCCGCCTCGCAACCCGGGAAAACTCACTTAGTGCTTGGGAGCAACTACTCACCTTCCCTTATAGAATTCTACATGTGCAAAAATCTTTGGCTACCACAAAATCTCTAACAACCCAAATTAAAGAAAATTGTAATATTTCGGCCACAACTTTAGAACCAAAATTACCAATTCAGAAATATCAGCAGCACAAGGTTTCTTTCCATCATGTAGAATCTAAATTAAGTGAAGGTGACATAAAGGGGGCGGCTAGGATTATTTTTAGCACTGACGTGGTTGCACCTTACTCTCCAGAGACACTTAGAGCTTTGGAAAGTAAGCACCCAGCTCCAGCGAATAACCTCTCCTTCCCCGACCCCCCTAACCTTGATTCCAATTCCCTCATAGTAACTGGTCGCCAATTGTCTGAAGCCATAGGTTCGTTCCCGAGCGGCTCTGCGGGCGGACTTGACGGCTTAACACCGCAGCATCTGAAAGACTTGACAGGTGCAAGTGCCGGGGAATCTGGTGAGTCGCTCTTGAAGGAACTTATGGCTTTGATCAATCTGATGCTCTCCGGCAATGTGCATGAATCCGTCATAGATGTTCTGTATGGGGCGAATCTTTGTGCCCTACGTAAGAGGGATGGCGGCATTCGTCCCATTGCCGTAGGTTGCACTTACAGGCGTACGGCAGCCAAGATATGCTGCGCATCTTATAAATCTTTATTAACTAATAAATTCCAGCCCCTTCAATTAGGTTATGGTTCAAAAGGTGGCTGTGAGGCTGCCGTACATGCCCTAACTACTTATCTCAACAGTGATGAAGGAGAGGTCATTCTTAAGGTTGATATAAGGAATGCCTTTAACTCCGTAAATAGGGACACCTTGTTGACAGAAGTGAAAAAAGAAATTCCTCAAATTTATAGTTTTCTTTGGCAATGTTACAGACATCCCTCAAAATTACTGTATAAGGACAATCTTATAAATTCGGCCGTTGGTTGTCAACAGGGTGACCCCCTTGGGCCAGTCATTTTCAGTTTGGCTATAAATCCAATAATTCGGCAGTTAAATTCAAAATTTAACGTTTGGTATTTAGATGACGGAACCCTAGGAGGTGACGTGGACACAGTTTTAAATGATCTAAAAATGTTGAATGAAAAATTTAATTTAATTGGTTTGGAACTTAATTCTTCCAAATGTGAAATTTATTTACCTCACACCTCTGACCGACAACAGACGATTTCAAAATTCAATGCAATAGCCCCGGGTATTAAAATCATGGAGAAGAGTAATCTTCACCTTCTAGGGTCTCCAATTTTTGATGAATCGTTTGCATCTTTTGTCGATGGAAAAATAAAAAATTTTAGTGATACATCGGAAAAACTTCTCAAAATCAATATTCATTCGGCTCTTACTATTATTCGTTACTGTTGTTTTGGCCCTAAATTCATTTATAACTTACGCTCTTCCCACTTGTGGAAGCACCCACAACTTTTAGACAAAGTCGACAAAATTATTAGGAACTTCCTAACAACTGTTTTAAACGTGGCTTTGGACGACCGAGCTTGGCTTCAAGCCACTCTCCCTATTCGGCTGGGTGGTCTTGGCGTCCGCAAAATTTCCAGTCTTAGTTTACCGGCTTTTCTGTCCTCAGCACACGGCACTGACATTTTAACCAGGAAAATTTTATCACGTTCACTGGTTGATTTTGAGGTGCCGTGTTTGACTGATGCTGTGAACGCTTGGAAATTGGCTTGTCCCAATACAGCCCTGCCCGTCGTCCCATCTTCCCAAAAACAGTGGGACTGGCCGCTGTGCAGTTTGACACGGAAATATATGATAAATACGTCAATCAATACTGCCGAGCGCGCTCGTCTGCTGGCCGTGGGTGAATGGGAGTCGGGTCTTTGGCTTCAGGCACTTCCATCACCTAATATAGGGAGCTTGTTGGATGACACTACTTTTCGGTGTGCTATTTGCTTACGCCTGGGAGCCCCTTGTGTTTCTCCACATCGGTGTCACTGTGGTGAAGCAGTCGACAGCCTCGGACACCATGGCTTGTCTTGCTGCAAGAGTGCAGGGCGCATAGCACGGCATGCCAATATTAATGACATTATTCGTCGTGCTCTTGTCACCGCCGGTGTGCCAGCTGTATTAGAGCCCAATGGCTTGGCACGCGACGATGGGAAGAGACCAGACGGTATGTCATTGTTGCCATGGAAGTTGGGCAGGCCTTTGGTGTGGGATGCAACTTGCGTCGACACCCTTGCTCCATCCCATGTTCCAAGCACGGCGGGTTGTGCTGGCGCTGCTGCTGCAGCCGCTGAGACCCTCAAACGGCGTAAATATAGCAACCTTAATGGAAGCTATAATTTTGAGCCGTTTGGGGTGGAAACGCTCGGGCCATGGGGTTCGAGTGCGCGCCATCTTTTTAAGGAAATCTCTAAGAGACTTGTCGACTCTTCGCGTGATCAGAGGGCTGGTTTATTCTTGGGTCAAAGAATTAGCATTGCCATTCAACGTGGCAATGCTGCTAGTCTTCTGGGTACGTTACCAGATGACAGTGATGTGGAGGAGTACTTTGACGCCTAGGTACGACAATTTTTTTATTTTTTTTGTTTATCTGTACGTTATATTTTTATAGTTATTATTTTGGTAAAATAATGCTGTAAATATTATACTAATAAATAAATAAATAGTTTAGTACCAATCGAACTCTACATCACAAATCATCAACATTGGTTCAGCAGTTTCGGCGTGATAACGTAATAAACGCACGCATATAGTTACTTTCGCATCTATACATACTTATACAATTGTAAAGGCCCATTTTTTTACATTATACATATTGAAGAAAAACTAATATGGGGGTCTTTATTAGAGTAGTAGAAGCCAAAACAATAAAAACAACTACATTGAATTTAATGCAGTTTCAGAATTACCGATGTATTGTTAGAGGCCAGGAGGGTTAAATAAAAATATTCGTATGGAAGTATGAATGTAAGATAAAACCGAGTATTTCTTAGTCGAAGTTGGACACGTGTATATTATCAAAGTTAAACTCAGATAAGCTGTTTACGTGCGACATCTCAATAGCTCTCATAAAATTAACCACGATCAAGTGGCGCGGACTCACCGTTTGAAAATAACAATTGAGTTTCTATTGTGTCTTTAATTTGTTTCTGCTTTTCTTCTTTTTTGTCGATGGGGTCAATATTTTACAAAACAGATGGAGTTATAGAGGAAACCTTTGCCCCGGCAGTGATTCAATAAATACTTGTTGAAAGATTGTTCTGCAATATAAGTCTTTTCTCTGTGTCGGGACGGGTTAGAATACAGTTCCTCACTATCATTCAGATAGGCATCTCGTAAGAGCCAAGAAAATATCTGACTTGCTCGGTGGTAGGACCTCTCGGGGTCTGACTGGCTGGCGACCACCCTTACGTCGGAGTCTGTCGTAAATCACCTTGCTGTGTATTTCGACTTTTGCGCGTAAGAACCACTTCCCCCTCAGATGCTGCGGCTCTGGCAGTCTGCAGTCCGTAGGGGCTCTTAAAGCTCCGCGATGCATCAGCAACTCCTTTGTTGCTTCAGGGCGGCGATGACTACTTACCATCAGGTGGCTCGTCTGCTCGTTTGCCGACATAATCAATAAAAAAATAAGTACGTGAAATATCTTTGCCTCGGTTTCTTCAAAAAGCATATAGATATACAATCATACCATTACGCCTGTAGGTATTTCCCGAAGGGTTACATCCCACTATGTACGATGTGCATGCCTGAAATTAACTTTTTTAGACAGGAGTTTTACATGTAAGTATAATATATAAAAGTATAAAGGCTGCGGCGTACTAATGTGCACCTACAGTTCGCCGGTATATTTAGGTCCCATGTAATGGGGGACGAGCCTATTGCCATTAATCGGGCACAAATCGAAAGTCTGGGCTGCTACTGAGAATTTCATAGAAAAACCCAACAACACTGCTTGACCTGGAAATCAAACCTAGGACGCGTAGCAGTCACGCTGAAGACGACAAAACTAATGAGGCAATTTACGCATATTGCTATGTCCATTTATCCGGTTTTTCCTCCAAGTAATAATGCGTATACGCAGCGTGATGTTAATTCATTCCCTTCAGCGAATGACGAATTGACAGCTTCCGTACCCATTGACAGAATATTTTTTGTCACTTTCACTCGTTTGATGAGTGTGTCTACTTATCAATAGAAGATACGTGCTGGTATTGTGGGTGCGACGTGCCGCATCCAGGGGTTATGTCAATATCGACAGTCCTATAGGTAGAAAGTTGGGGAAAAGTGTTTTATTTATTTAGTTATATACTCTTTTTTATACCACTAAGGTGGCAAACAAGCATACGACCCGCCTGATGGTAAGCGGTTACCGTAGCCTATGGATGCTTGCATCATCAGGGGCCGTATTACGACATGTTAACGCCATCATTTTTACGTTGTGAGAAAGAGATGCCGCTCTACATATTAAATAGTCTCATCTCTTTCTTATAACCTAAAAATGATGGCATTAACATGTCATAATACGGCTCCAAGGGTCTCTCGCGCGCTTTGCCGACCCTGTAAGTTATGGAGGAATAGTTTGGCTGGCAGCATAGGAGACAATAGCGTGATGCTTATCTTATCTACCAACACAACGCTTCCTCGCGGAACCCTGGCGACCTTGCTCACGGTTAGGGACACAACATAGCACAGAACTATGTACACTAACATTGTTACAGACAGGATATAAATCTATTTTTAAAATAAACAATGAGCAACCTTATCGTTTATACGTACCTGACGAATGATTGACGTCTCAATCTCAAAGAGTAGACCTGAAATCCAGTTGTATCAATATTATAGGTATTTGTATTATGTAGCACAACACAGTAAAAATATAAATCTATCTAAGAACATATTGAAATAAACCATTTTTATGGATTTTATTGTGTTAAGTATAATAAATTATATTTCAATACGTCTAATATTTTGTCTAATATCCGCGTAAGTGTCAGAAATCAGTAATCTATCTACTGAATTTAATAAATGACATTTTACAGTGTTTAATAATGACATGTTTTTCCTTACAACTCGTATTTTATAACGTTTTATAACTAACTATATTACAAACAGTAAACATCACTACATAGTATAAAACAAAGTCGCTGTCTCTGTCTGTCCCTATATATGCTTAAATCTTTAAAACTACGCAACGGATTTTGAAGCGTTTTTTTTAATATATAGAGTGATTCAAGAGGAAGGTTTTAAGCTATTTAACATTACGTTACGGCTCTCAGGGATGGGGCAACGCGGGTGAAACCGCGGGCGGGCCGCTAGTTACGAATAAATTACTTTCGGTTAAAATAATAAAGGCTTTAACTATGATTTAATCCATTATTAACTATATAATATATAATAAATAGTTATAGACCACGCAGAAAACATTATCAGCTTTCGTTCCGTACATGGTGAATAATCGTGCTACTGAGAATTTTATTCCTAACTTTTTCTATTTGTTTTTTTTTTTATTGAGTTTGTTGTCGATTAGACTCACTGTCGAACACACGAATGTCACCAAGTAATACGGTCAGCAACCGATTCGCTAAACATGATGCAATCTCTAAAACACTTTAACATCTTTATTATCTTACTGACCAGAAAAAAATTTACAATTCTCTGCTCACAGAATAATTATAATGCGTTATCTTAATTAGAATCTAATTTAAATTAAGATAATTTGTGTTGTTGTCAAAATTTTGCTGTATTCAGCGGCTTCCGTTGCTGACGGTATTATAGCAATAACTCTCACACAGCGTTACGTGAATGGATAATTTACGTGTGAGTTTTTTTATCTTAAGTTATGCGTCCATGTCATCATGTTCATTTGTAGGCAATATAATAGCTTTAGATTGCACAGCTTATAAAATATAACTAAGTTCCTGTCCTCAATAATTTAGACTCGGTGAACTGTAGGTTGACATTAGTACACCTCTAACATTGCCAATTACTCCTACTATAACATAACATACCATCACGCCTGTATTCCCCGAAGGGTTAGGCAGAGGTGTACTTAATGTACACCCACAGTTCGCCGGTGTGTTTAGGTGCCATGTTATAGGGGGCGAGCCTATGGCCATTAACCGGGCACAAATCCAGACTCCGAGCTGCTAATGAGAATTTCATAGAAAAACCCAATAACACTTTGCTCGACCTGGGGATCGAACCCAGCAGCAGTAGCAGTCTCACTTGGGACCACTAGACTAATGAGGCAGTCGTTACTCCTACTATAATCTATTCTATTCCAGTTTTGTCAATAAATATTTTCTTATAAAAACAAAAATATCTCTTCTCCGATATCAAATTACCATGTTACAAATGATCGCAAGTGCAGTCCATAGACAACAATATTAAGTGATTAACCATAATATTTCAATTGTAAGAGCAGCGTAGCATAACGTAGGGTGTATAGCACCATCTCTCTTTTACAGCAGCACAAGGGACATCGATGGCATTGTCACGTTCTCAATAACTGCATCACGACATTCAAACACGAAGTATGTTAATAGATTAGCATCATAAAGTTATTCGATAACCTTGTTAATAAAATTGAGCCTCTGACTTCTGATGTAATATTTTATTAGCGTTTTTGTTTATTAATACAAGATTATTTTTAAAAGGACGTCCAGTGGTCATTGCCTAGCTCGGTGACGTCACTTATCAAACCACCAGCCAGGGAATCAAAGTAGTTTCGATTATGGTGTAGAATTTTTTTTCTTAAACGTTTAAGGCTTCAGAACTCGTATCAGTCCATCCAAATGTTTCCTGTAAGAGCTGACAGACTTGTTTTTGGTGTGCTATTGAATAATATTCTATTTCTCATTAATCATCACTACATCAATTTTTTTTTTAATTTTCAAAACTTTCACTTACACATACTTTATTTAATAAAAAATGCCGTAATAAAAATAACTACTCACCTAACAGTAAAAAAACCTAGCTTAAAAACCCCGGTAACATTTCTGCGGGACCTTGAGGTTTCGTGAAATGTCCGTTCCAAAAAAGCCGGATTCTTAATAAAAAAAAGTTTAGAAATTTCACACATTGCAAAATGGCAGAATATGTAGTGAAATGATCTTATATACTACCAGCAAAAAGTTCACATAATTATTATGTATTACATATTTAATATTACATACTATGTGGGGCTGAGGTCATCGGCCGATGTGCCGCGCTCTGAAATTTCACTTTCGATCGCTTCGTCTGGACCGCGGTCACATTGGCAGTAGGGCCACCACGTAATATTTTCATTGTATATTCATATATTTTTTTATAACAACCGAGTAAAATTTATTCAGGTCGGACATATTTTAATCATATTTATATTATTATGGTTCTAGTTATGATTATTTGGGTTGGCAGTTAAAATAATAAAATATGGTAATTATGATATGTCATTATTTATTCGGAGTACCTACGTAACTTCACGGTTGTAGATAATATACGAGTAAGATTTTACTCTCGCTTAATTTTTTCATGGAAAAGTAGTTCCTAATTTTGGATGCGGAAATTAAATAAGGCACGTAAATGTTACACAAGAAGTCTTCTGTAGTAAACATACCACTTTTGTTTCATAATTAATATTTGTTTTTATCTAAACAGTTTACGATACAGTTTACTATTATAACGAATAACATCACCAATCAATAAATGTATTTCTAATAAACTTTCCTCTGGCTAGGAACGTAGATATCGACGCGTTGATAACGATTGTCAACCCTGCACGGTTGGCAAGTTACGGCGGAATGTTGTTAATTAATAATCCGAATATTTGCTATCAGTACTTTCTAAATCTGAGAGTTTATACTAATATTACTATTGATTTATTATTTATAGTTATGATGATATAAAACTTGACCCTGACTGGTTAAACGACATTTTTATAATTATATAAATATTTTTCTATAAAAGCCTACCTATGTTCTGTTTCGTGCGAGAAAATCACCTTTTACTGTCGCTGTTCAAAATTCAAAGAATAGATTTAAATTTTTCCAATAATTATATTTTTTAAATTTCTTTCATAACGATTGCCACGGTGTATAATTAAGCAGCTATGTAACGAAAGCGAGTGTTGTGCAAAAATGCGCGTGCGCCGCTGGGGGGTCAAGTGCTGTTACGTCATTATGCAGTTTGGGTGTGCGTGCACTTTTGTGCACACAGCGTGTTAAATGCTCAATAACCTAATTCCAGCCAATCGGCACGCATGTAATGCCATTTTATATTTCTATAAACACAGTTAATTTCCACTTATTTTGTGATGGTTGAGCGACGAGTTGGCGCCGGCTCCGTTTGTCATACGAACATTTATGACGATTGTTAGTAATAATAAGAAGCCCAAAAAAGCCTGACAATCAGTCTACACTCCGAATATCGGTATTGCCCGGAAACCGACTCCAACATAGTTGGGAAAAGGCTCGGAGGATGATTTGTCTGTGGAAGTGGTTAGACCATAGCCCCTTTAAGTCTGAGATGAAATCTGGGCCTTGCAGGGAGATTATAAACGGGTCGATGATGAAAATTAAGCTTTAAAACAAATCTTAGCAACAGCAAATAACCCTAAGTTTACTCAATTCTCCCCATTGTCGCCCTACACGTTTTACATGCTCATAATAATTTCATTGCGACCAAGAAAAATCAACGCCCAAGTTGTATATAATGGAGTTGTTATTTTAAAGTGACTTACAATATGTTTCGTTCCCCAGGTGCGGTATCGGGTTGCGGTCACCTCGCGCTTCGCTACGTGACCGACAGACCAATCTAATAAAGGTATGCGAAACGCGAAAGGGTTTACTTTTACTTACGTTGTAATTCGATGTAATGGGTCAACAGGAGTATAATAACAGAAAAATCGTGTTACATAAGGTATGCCTGTATTCCTTGAAGGTAAATATATAGTACACTTATATACGTGAATTATGTTGGTACGTACGTATTACTTTGACTTTATTAGTCTAGTGGCCCCAAGCGCGACTGCTACACTAGAGGTCCTGGGTTCGATCCCCAGGTCGAGCAAAGTGTTATTGGGTTTTTCTATGAAATTCTCAGTAGCAGCTCGGAGTCTGGATTTGTGCCCGGTTAATAGTTATAGACTCGCCCCCTATAACGATGGGACCTAAACATACCGGCGAACTGTGGGTATACAATAGTACGCCTCTGCCTAACCCTTCGGGGAATACAGGCGTGATGGTATGTTATGTTATGTATGTGTAATTAATGTACATCCATAGTTTGCCTGTATGTTTTAGTCTTATGTAATAGGGGGCGAGTCTATGCCAATGTAGCCAGCCGAATGCCTACTTTACCTATGATGCAGATTGCAGAGTGTGCGGCGCATTCGGGCGCAGGGTTTTAGGAAGCGTAAATAAATAAAAAAATAGGGTTTTACTTTAAACGTGTCAAAGTCTGAATTCCGCACCCCGGCGCCGATTATGCTTAAAATGGCCCTGTGAAGATCGGCTTCTAGGACCCATGTGTTTTATTAAATTTCCCACAAATTGGCGTAAACCAAAGAAAAATATTTCCCGGGAAAACGCTCGGATACGAAATAATCTTACATTATTTAATCAATTATCATTTTCCGTTGTTAATAATTGCTATTATTACAGTTTTTGTCTTATGTTTCATGCTTGGTTTTTTGTTTTTAAGTAGAAAAACTATGAATTCCTTTTCATACACACTGCTTTGTTTTCCAACAAACAATAATATTAGAATTCTAATTACATAACATACCATCACGCCTGTATTTCCCGAAGGGTTAGGCAGAGGCGTACTAATGTACACCCACAGTTCGCCGGTATGTTTAGGTCCCATGTAATAGGGGGCGAGCCTATTGCCATTAACCGGGCACAAATCCAGACTCCGAGCTGCTACTGAGAATTTCATAGAAAAACCCAATAACACTTTGCTCGACCTGGGGATCGAACCCAGGACCTCTAGCGTAGCAGTCGCGCTTGGGACCACTAGACAAATGAGGCAGTCCAATAATTACATACCCAACATTATCTGGTTTGACTTTTAGGGGAACCTTGTATTAGGTATAATATAAATCCAGGAAAGAGACAGCTGGCAATTTGTATCTGGGCTTAGTTTAAGAGGTGATGGTAAATTGTAATAAGAACAAAATGGATTCTTATAAAAATCGTTAAAACAATGGACAATAATGGATTCATAGAAAACAATCCAAGATCTATTTATTCTAGATGTTGCAGAAGTGGGCTGGATTCCAGGTCGTGGGTACCTTCACACAATAGTAGTTCGCGTTAAGCTCAGCGTGGCAAACGTAATGTGAACGGTATTGTTGAGGGCTGTATCTTGGTTTATCTAGTAAGCAACTGTGATCTGTGACATATCGTGTCACAGATCACAGTTCGCTGTTGTAAATGGCACACACAACAATTATCATTAACACCTCGAATAGTACTGAAATAGATCTAAACATTACATAACATACCTTTACGTCTGTAAAAGGGTTAGAAAAAGGTGTACAAAGTCCACTGTTGTGTTTTTACGATCCATGTGATAGAGGCGACCCTTTCTTTCTTTAACCGGGCCCAAATGTGAACTTAGAGCTGCTACTAAGAATTTCACTTGGCTCAACCTAGGTATCCAAAGCAGGACCTCACGCTCAGATGCCTAGCTAGCGACTACTAGATTAGTGAGGAAGTCATAGGTATACATAGATTTAGAAATTAAGAGAAACTGCTTTGAAATAAACTACATCTTATTCTAAAAAAAAATAAGACCATACAGAAAAAAATTCAAAGTTCATAAAATTTGTGAAGTAAGAGCTATATGAAAACGAAACACAATAACATGCTTAAAATAAAGGACAATAGCATAATAAATGCCAAGTTTAAACCAACTGCAACTAAACAGCAAATAATAACATATTTCACACAAAAACATTAATCAATTACTTGTCAAATAAGACTTTAACAATAAGGGAACAGTCAAAATTTCAATGAACAAGTCTTTATATCCAGTTTCGCGAATGATTTACGATTCCTAAAATACGCTTAAAGCGAGAATTTCAGAACGTAATATCATGATTGTGCGAATTTAAGTTCGGGATAATTTACGAGGTTTCGATTTTGATCACCGTAAAATTGCGATCGTGGAATGTTTGATCAAGTGCATGAATGGCACACTTTCTCAGTTTCAACTTATGTTTTAAGACGTTTATTTCTCATAAAGAATAACACTTCAATTATCTGAGTTATGTTGGTGTCGGCTTCCAGTCTAACCAGATGTGGCAGAATATCAATATTTTAACTAATAAATAAAGTTGCATATTTTAGTTCACCTGTTGTAACTAGATGGCGTTGTACCGGTCGGTATGGTTTCGTTACCGGCAATAGTTTAAGTATTTTTTAGACCTATATTAAATTATCTTTGATCATATCAAAGTTTGGTTTTATTCAATTGGTAATCAGGCTTTTTGGGTTTCTTACTAACACTAACAATTGTCATAGATGTTCGTATGACAACTGGGACCACCAGATATCTTGGTTAAAAAAAAACAAATATCATATAGATGTTGTTTTTTTCTGGGAATTACTATACTAACTCTTGTGACTTTTCACTGAGCTTATTATCTTTCTAGAGAATTTTCAAACATAACATTTTTACTACTCGTACTTCTGCAGTTACCAACATTAAATGTTTTATAGCTTTCTTTTACGACACGGCTATTTTCTTTGTTTGTGACAGCTTCATCTTAATCATAACACAAATATTTCTATTAAATCTGCTACCTGCATCAGGTTGTCTTTCGCTATTTCTGTTCTAATCTCTCCATTCACAACAAACTGCAGGATCTGCCTACAAATTCTCATCGCCAACCCGCTGCATATTAATTAAGGCTTCATTTCGCTCTCCGAATACCAGAGATAGTCAACCGCGAGATGTATCGGGTTCCCACAGACCGCTGCGCAGGAGTTTTTACGTGTTATCACCACCTCGCATCTGTGCCCGCCGAGTGATCGGAATGGCCGCCAATATCTGTAACACCGAGGGTGGAATAAGTGTTGGGAATATCGGGAATTAAATAACTACTGATGTTAAATGTTTAGTATTTATTTTGTACCGTAGTGTGAAAACAAGATGTATATCACGATGTTGTGATTGATTTTGATTTCCGATTCTGATTTTAGAATCAGTGTAAATAATATTAGTAGAAATAGTAATAGTATTATTTCATTCAAACTGTTTTTGTAGGAAAATTAAATATGATGAATATTCCTCTGTGTGTATTCCCGTAAAATAACAGATCTCATCACGAAATTGTAAACCCAAATCGCCATCGCCTATACCTCATACCACCTTCCATAAAACCGTCCTGGTCGGCGCACGCGCTCCGTGTAATCTCAGCCATCGATCCTTGTTAATTGATCACCCGCACCTGTCCGCTGTCCGCCGTCTGTCGGGCCGGACGGCCCGGACGCTCTGTCCGGTGGCACGCCATCTGGCCGCGTGCCTGTGCTATCTCATCTTCCACCTTTTAATATTAGCCGCGTGTTATCTGTCGCGGGTACTCCTTCTTTTATGATCAACTTTATATTGAATGAAATGTCCTCTATATTTATTTATTTGTCGCAAAGGTATGAATATTTTGCTGGTTGTGTTATTGAATGCTGTCCATTTGAATACGACTGGATCTCTCTTGATTTACTGACGCATGCTAATGGATACTCGGGCAATAAATTAAAAAGTGTAGTGTTTGAGCTGAGACACATTTTTTAAGAACGTTGCATTATACTTTCTGATTGAAAAGATCCAGCTGTTAACGGACGCTCAATTGCCCATCCAAATGAAATACGAAGATAAATCGTAATTCGAATACAATTTAATCAAATTGTGTTATGATTCGTATAACTATCTACTGTTAATCCAGGTCCTTACGCTACCATTTCATCTACTTCTACTTCACTGGAAATAAACGACCGGAAAACTGGTTTAGATTCGAGTTATTGAAAATTACATTCACTTACAATTATTTCCAATAAAGTATTTTGCACGAAGGTAGTCGGTAGGATAGGAACCTAGACCGAATAATAAACACAATTTGATTAAATTCTGTTTGAATTACAATTATGATATTTTTGCACAAAAACACCTATTGTTTGCACGGCCATTTAAGACATCAGTCAGAGAGCAGATACTTAGGTAATATTGAGTGATAGGTAAGTACAATTTAGGTTACTCTCGTCTTCATGATTTCAAATAAAAAATATTATTAAGATGAGTCATCATAATCTGACCGAAATGAGTGTAAAACTGTCAGTTTTTAATAAATAAATAAACTACTAGTAACGAAGAAGTAATGAGTAACGTAGACTAATCACATACCTCTGTCGTAACACAGTGAGTTTCACAACTCAATGAAAAACACAAAATGTATGAATGGCGATGTGGGTCGAGCTCGTATGTGGACGCTTTAAATTAAAAAAAAAACATGAAATATCAATTTGTAATTCCTGCGACACGGTGTTGAGTAAGTCGTTGCCTTGCCTGCCAATATCCGTGGCATACAATAAACATAAACGGTTAAAAAGGTCCACTCTAATCGAAGGCAATAACTATAGATCCTCATAGGTTGTAGGAATCAAGGAACTCTTTGTTGAAAAGGCTAACTACTTGTATTCATATTTTAATAGAATAGAATAGAATAATTTTACTGCCACAAAAAACAACTTTGTACTACTTATCAGTAGTACAAAGTTGCGTTTTTACAATGTTATATACTTATATTAATTAACTAGCTTTTGCCAGCGACTTCGTCCGCGTGGAATGGTTACTTTGTTCCCTAGTTCTTCGCCCACGGTTTCACCTGCGTTGCCCCGTTCATAAGGGTTGTAGCGTGATGTTTTATAGCTTGAAACCTTTCTCATGAATCACTCATTTTCCCAACATTTCCCTTCACTGCTCTGCTCCTATTGATCGTAGCGTGATGAAAAGTATACTATAACCTGCCCAGGAGTATGAAGAACAATTGTACCAAGTTTCGTTGAAATCCGTCGAGTGGTTTTTGTTTCTATAACGAACATACAGACAGACTGACAGACAGACAAAAATTTTACTGATTGCATTTTTGGCGTCAGTATCGATCACTAATCACCCGCTGATAGTTATTTTGTAAATATATTTCATGTACAGAATTGACCTCTCTATAGATTTATTATAAGTATAGATTAATTAATAATAACTCGATCTGAACAAGGACGTCCCTTCCCGTCTCTTGATAAATAGAGTATGGCATAAGATCATTTCTACGTGAGAAAAGAAGTAAGGTAGCTATAGAATTCACCCCAACCCGTGATAATACGGGGTAGCATGATGTGGTAATATGCGATGAAATAAAACTACTTTACCTACGCGTTTTGTATAATATGCGCGTAAGTCTCAGAAATCAGTATTTTAGAGCGAATGTGTTTGTATAGGTTTCTCATAGCAAATCTTCTGCATCTTCTTGTTATATACAGTAGGGCACGGCGACCCAGCGCGTGCACATTACAAAATACGCCTTCCTGATTACCCACTGTCGCACTCGCATACATATTTCCAACGTTATGAAATTATCAATCGACGGTTTTAATTGGCCCGTATGCTACGAAAATCTGTAATATCCGTGGTTTTGTTAGAAAATATTGACACGCACGCTGACGGCGTAGATTAACTCGTAGTTATGTTCAACATAACGCAATGCTGTTCAACGAAACTATTAATAAACAAGCAATAAAATAAACGCCTTGTATGTAAGATACCACTTACATTCTCATACAATTTGCATCCAAATTGCTTTCCAAGTACCAGTTATTGAGTCGAACATTCGGAAACATGCGAAGTAACAAAGACAATACATTACAATCAGGATATTGCAGATTAATATACATAGATACGAATTTACCCTTGAATAGAGCGAAATATAATTGCATAATGGCTCACGCAAGTTGAATGCGCCATTAGTAAAGTGGTGAAGTGGCGAAAAAGTTGTGTGAAACAATAGCTGCGCGTGCGCCGGCCGGCCGCGCGAACAATGAGCGAGGATCGCCGCGGGCAGAGGTGTGCCCACCACCTGACCGCCGCGAGCCCGTGGAGATGGCATGTGCAATAGCTCTTCAATTAGGACTAGGATTACTTAGATAGTAATAACAACACCTACGTTAAAATGGGATAAATATATTTGTCATTTTATCAGATTAAAAGCTGTAAAAGAAAATCTTGAAATAAAGAAGTACCAAGAAGTGAAGAATAAATTAGAATGTTTTTCTGGAGATTTGTAATAGCGAATCGAAAGTGTTTAACATAATTTTCAATTATGCTAGACGAAATTAAGTCCTATTTTAAATATTTCTTTCTTCTATAACTAGATTTGCCTACCGCATCTACTAGACTTCCCAGCTCAGATCGTTGCGGGCTAGCTATTAGAGCGTTTGGTAGACAATATGGGAGATGTTAGATTGCGCCCATTGTTCTGGCGTCGCCTGCCGGCTGCCGCGGCAAAAAGAGCACGCCGCCCTGCGCCCGCGCTGGACCACACCGAGCTGTGGGTCACTAGAGAACACCATGTATAGTAGTTGTAACATTCCTGGTCATTGTAGTTTCGGAATGTAACAATCTTGTTTTACATGCACAAGCTCTTACAAAAGCTAAAACGTCATTTGATTAGGTATTCGTGGAAATAAACGTATCGTATTGTTAATTTTACAGTGATGACCATTTTATTTCGTGTAATTCTGTATCAATAATTCTATTATTTTCTTGATTCTTGCATATTTCTTTTGCTTCTTCCACATTCATACATTTTACTTCGACTTCTTCCGATGCTGCTGCTGACATTCGCCTTATCAGTTCTCTCAACATACATCTCCTATCATTCATTTTCTCAACTCTTCCAAACAAATGTCTACATAATCTTGCTCCAAATCCCGCCATTGAAAGTCCATTACATCTTCACTGTACGCACCAGGTGCTTTCAGCTATTGATCATTCATTAGATTGAACTAAGCTTGGCTAATCTAGACAAAAATCTCAGCAACGTCTGTCGGTACTAATTCAAACTTCTAAAATTTCCTGTCGTCGTTTCCTGGATTTCAGGGTTGGCAAGCGTCTTGGTAATGAATTGGTCTTTAGCAGGGTTTATTTATTTATATATGTATATATATACTTTATTGTTCACCAAAAACAAAATTGGACAGGACATAGTGGGAGTTGAGTGAGTTTACTGTTTTTATTCCTGGTATTATAAGGAGGACCAGCAAATTTTGGAAATAATACCTATGTTCTAAAAATATCGGTAGATTTATATTGGAAATAGCGACCCATGCACAGCTTCGCTTGCGTAAATTTTCCTGCCCAAATTTCCGATTTTTTCTCAAGATATTTTCTGTCATACAAATAAGCAGCTGAACTGAATGACAGCTGAAATGATGTCAATATGACATTCCTACTTGTATTATGTAATATAAAAAAAAAGTAAAGATGCCGATTGTAACAGACTCACTTTGAAAGCCTCTGCAATAAGTATTTGAATTACCTCTGATTTTCGCCAAAGTGGACAATCCTAAGTGACTATTGAGGAGGAAGGGTATGCGGTAACTTGAGCATAGCGTCGCACGCGCAGCCGTTGTGCGAGCAGGAAGCGATGTGTGCAGATAGTGAAGCTCGAGTTACTTGGTACTAGCTACAGAGACTTTATAGGAAATCCTAGTTTCAGTTTCGATTTTGGATAAAATATAAAGAAAACTTAAACATATTAAGGAGAAAAGGCCTTCACTGAACGGTGTGTGTTACCGTCTATATTATATAGAGGTCATTATAGATAATACAAACAATTAAAATAACTACCTCATTAGTTTAGTGGGCGTTAGTGCGATTACAACGCTGGAGGTCCTGGGTACGCAAAATTCGCAGGTCGAGCAAAGTGTTATTGGGATTTTCTATGAAAATCTCAGCAGCAGCTTGTAGTTTAGAATTGTGCACTATTAATACCAATACACTGGCCCCTATTACATGGGGTCTAAGCATACGGGGGCACTGTGGGTGGATGAACTGCAGTGCACCACTCTCTGCCTAAACCTTCAACTCAAACTTCAGGCGTGATGGTATATTTTGTTATGGTAGAAAAATAAATAATTTATTGGTAATATCACACTATACTGCACTGTAACATGTTAATTTTCTTTTACACTTTCATCAGACCGATACGATCGTCCGTTATCGACAGCCTGACACGTCCAAAACATCCTGAGCTTCCCATTTCATATATTCAAAACCATCTTTATAGGTCTAACTAATTTGGTTGAAATTATCTTCAACCCTTTGTATGGTATTTTTAATCATCACCACTTGCATCGTCATTGACGTGTTAATTTTAGTTTTCAATTTCCAATTTGAAACCATAAATTTATTGTATTAAGGATGAATTTAGTTCTAGGCTTTTGTATTGTTGTTTTAATACCATGATTATCGTAGTCGTTGCGGGAATGAGTAATGGATTTTTGGGCCTTTTGTATCGAGAAATCAGGGATCAATTTAATTATCGATTACATGTGGCTGATTTTTATTGAGGCTATTCTGTATTCCGGAATGGAAAATAATAACACATTTGGTTGGTACATTGGTTTTGATTGTATCTTAAATAGTCGTGCGGCGTAGAGCTCAGGTATGGACGGGACCACCTCATCGCTTTTCATCCCATAGTTGTATGGGTGTCGTAAATGTTGACTAAGGCGATTATATTATTTATAGCGAGATAGACAGTGGTAAAACCTTTTCAACATTTAACATTACAGCATCTATCTGCATTGTGTAGATTATACAATTATATAAAAAATATTTTTCCACCTTTTAAATACGTTTTTTTAGTTTGGTGTTGATACCAAGTTTTTAAGAGCGTATGTTGTAAGAAATACATACCAAATGACATTAAAACGTGTAACATTAACTTTCATTAAAGATATACAGATTTTATTTACAAAAAAATGGGGATGCCACCGTGAAATTAACCTTGTTTGGAGCCGGCTTGCTTATTACGCGATGTTTATCGCTTGACATTTCAGTTCACTTAACCACAGCAGCGCATGCAGATAATTCCCCGTACAGGCTGTATTACACCGCGCACAGATTAAAAATAAATCTTAATTTACTTTTAAAAAGTTCTCACGAAACAAAGTCGTATTAACGTACACAAAAGACGTTTTGTCCGTCCGTCAGTCGTACAAATAATGTGACATTTTGAAATAATTACTCGACAGTTTTTCAAGAGATTCCCATTGTTACTTAAAGTGCACCAATTACTATGTGGAAGAATGCTCGTTTAATCACACCATGAGATATGTTTTTAAATAAACAAAATTTTGTCTGTACATGTTTTCGTAATTAGTGTAGCTGGACATTAGCGAGCCTCCAGTGACTGCGTGAGGATAATTAGGTCCAATCTTTTATTTATATTTTGCCCCAAAATTGCGGCAGAATTTGCCTTGAGTTAAACATGGTTATTATCTAATATTCAAAATTTTCAATTTAATATGAGAGCTGCCCATCAATGCTGCCTTTTGAAGATAATTCGAAAGAATGCAATAATTATATTAAACTATAGTTACTTAAACTTTTTATTACAGGTTTAGTCATGCGCAGGAGAATCAAATAAATGAAGAGCATTTTTTTTTTAATTTTTTGTGAGTTGGCGGTTGTATGTGAAAAGAGGTTGCAAACAAAATTAAAAGTGAATGAGCAGTCGCTGGAAGTCGGACGGGTTTATTATCATAACAGGGACATATTAATACATCAATGTGTGATGTCGCACCCACTCGTGTGCAGCGCAAGTGACGCACAGACGAATGAAGACAATAGAGCGATACATTTTAATTTCAACACTAATTGTTTTTTGAAGATAGTACGGTTTGTGAGATTTTCTGCGGTTTCTTTAAGGAGTGGTACCTAACGTTTGCTTAATAAAGACCTCAATAAAACATGACTCGAATGAAATAAGTATGAATTAATTAGAGATTTTCATTGGAGATTTTCCCAAAAAAAGTGTAAAAGTTGTAAATTATCTTCTCATCTCTGTCTGAATCTGAAAATAGTTAAAGCAATCCGTACATAATATTACGTATACGTACATGCATAAACATTTTGTTTGGAGATAACGTAACTTATGCAACGATCATAATATTGTAAAAAATATTATTTTTAATTAAACGTATTATTTACTTTTTAATTTCAACTAAACGCTGTCTCATTCTAGGATTTTTCTCCTGTATACATATATACTCCAGTAGGACATACAAATAATTTGCTCCAATCTGGGGCTGTAT
This sequence comes from Acronicta aceris, assembly GCA_910591435.1. Taxonomy (NCBI): domain Eukaryota; kingdom Metazoa; phylum Arthropoda; class Insecta; order Lepidoptera; family Noctuidae; genus Acronicta; species Acronicta aceris. The sequence continues at coordinate 18,015,346 of OU342758.1, read as the reverse complement.
TATGACATGTTAACGCCATCATTTTTAGGTTGTAAGAAAGAGATGAGGCTATTTAATACGTAGAGCGGCATCTCTTTCTCACCACGTAAAAATGAAATTTTATTTTATTTATTTTAATACGGCCCCTGGTATCGAACCCACGATCCGTGGAGTTAGATGCTCTTGACTCAGCGACTGCACCAATCATCCCGCCTACATAATTAAGGCGGAGTTCTACCATGTCATTTTGCAAAGCTCATAATATAAGCCACCTACTCTACTGCTTTCATTGTTCTGTGACAGTGTTGTTTCAACCTGTCTCGAGAAAGTGGTCGCAGATGCAGATGCTATTGTTGCTATCACTTTATGAGCTCCCGGTGTATGTATTAGCATACAATCACCGATCACCGATTGTTTCTCGTTTGTGGATTACTTTTGGTTTATGATGGACGTGGGATTTCCGCTGGTTCTGTGTAGGATTCCTCCCTCATTCGATTAGTGGTCGCAAGTGCGTCTACATATCGTGTGGACTTGGATCCATTTCTCAAGTTGGGCAAAGTATTATTGTATTTGTTTTTGTTAAATTAAGGGTCCGGCGGAGCGTGAATTGCCCACAAAACCGTAATACCAAAGTAAATTGTAATCCAAACAAAATTTTATCAAATTGTGTCATTATTCGGATTTGGATATTGTTAATCTAGGTTCCTACGATACCAATTCGTCTACTATTATTTCACTGGAAATAAACGGCCGGAAATTCATTCCAAACTTGGCAAAGTTATCAAGAATTAAATTCGCTTACATTTACTTCCAGTGAAGTATATTGGACGAAATGGTAGGAGTACGAACCTAGATTAACGGTATATGAATCCGAAAAATATAATTGTTTGATTAAATTGTATTTGAATTGCGATTAATTTTGGTATTACGTATGTATGAAAAATTCGGTCCGCCGGACCCTTAAGTATTTGTTTTTAATAAAGTATTATTGGATTTAACGATTAGCGCTGAGTTTGAATTTGTGCCTAGCAGTAGGCCACCTCAGCGGAAATCTGTCTGTCGAAATCGATCTGGTGAAGGTCGCTGGGAGTCGCTTGATGCAGGTGGCATATAACCGGTCCTTGGGGAACAGCAGTGGACTTCTATTGACTGATATGATGATGAATGGGCTCTATTCTTATGGTATTTTATTTTAGAGAATAAATAACATAATTTGTATTATAAAATAGGTATCTAGAGACGTGAACGGTAGACGTCACACATTCTGAGGAAATTTTCTCTGGACAGAGCTTTGAGTAGATACTTGTGTAGTTGAATTTTTGATACTTTTGTTCCGACCATCAGGCTGATTTAATACAATACAACAACACTAGATAGTGCTGTAATAAATAAGATCCTTTATTTTTATTTATATTGACGGAAATATTTGAAACAGGAAATTATAAACTGCGACAACTAAATACCAAACCACTTCACGATTGAAATAAAACTACTTTTTACGGATTTTATCGCGTTGTATTGATATTGATTCCCGACGTTTCGGATCCTTTACAGCATCCATGGTCACGGGTAGACTAAGTTGTTGGACGTCTTAATGTTACAATTACTAACAGCTACCTTACATTTTTGTTAATTATTGGCGATCCGATTCACGCAGAACGAGCTCACCGTATCCTTCGGTCTTGCAGTTTTGGACTTGGATTTTGATTTTATGGAATCTATAATGGGGTTCCAAGCAGGTGGTAAGACCCAGCCATCTTCTCTATTGAAATTTGGATGTTTTTTAATTTCAATAGCCTCACGGATCATCCTGGGAAGGAATCGGTTTTCTTTTGCGAGGACTTGTGGTTTATCAAATCTGATGTAGTGCTGGGCCTTGTCTAGAGTATGTTCACAAACTGCTGACTTCTTGAAACGGTGGTGTTTGACATCAGCGATGTGTTCTTTTACGCGGGTCCCTATACTTCTTCGCGATAAAATCCGTAAAAAGTAGTTTTATTTCAATGTCTAATATTCGCGTAAGTGTCAGAAACCAGTACACTTCACGATTTCAAAATGGCGTAGGCGTAAAATAGCCACTTTTGGAATAACAACCAAGTCTTATATGGATTTAAAACGATTCATTATTAAATATTAATTTAGAAGAACCAAGATTTTTTAATTCACTATATTATATTTGATTACTATAATTTTCGTTTACAAATGAAGGACGATGTGTTTGTGGTTATCCGATTTTTGCATTCCCAGACAAAATTGCGCGTTTTATTTATTTTATGATGTAAGCAAATTAAAAGTTGAATAATTAAATACTCGAATTATTATGGACCAAAGAGTTAGATAAAGGTGTATTATGTTTAATAAAGTGGACAATTAAAAGGTCAAAAGTCGTTTTATTACAATGAACAATAGAAAACTTTAGTCAAGCATGATTCTAATAAACTAAAAACAACGTCAATCGCGAACAAAATAGATTGAATTGAGATCAAAATTCACTGAAAACTGATATATTTTAAAAAAAAAACGTTGCCCCACACTAGGATTTTCTTCTGTATCGTGGGTGCGTTTACAAACACAAATTCTCACATACACAAACACCCAGACCCGGAACAACTACCTGTAGATCATACAAATATTTGCTCCGTGTGGGGATCGAACCCACAACACGTGGCGCAGAAGCCGATCTTTCAACCGCTACGCCAATCGTGTCGTCGTGTTGTGACCTTTGACACAAAAACTGAGCCGAAATTATATTTATTTAGAAAGGAAAATATAAGATTAGATAATAAATACGGTATCTGAAGGAACTAGCTTTTATCCTTCTTGTCATTATTGTTCTAAAGCTAAACTATGAGCCCTGCTTTCTTCCAAATAATATTGAACGAGAGAGCGTCTGTTCCCAGGGTGTGTCGCAAGCGGAGCTATGTCCAGCAGCGCTGGAATGTGTCGGTCAGCACGACGCCACGGTAATGCACGCAATCATCACAATTATATGCGCCCGCGCCGATCTGTGAACCACCGAATTATAGCACCGCCCATTGAATTCTGTTAAGGGAAAGATGATGGTCAGGTTGCTCAAATTATGTTGATACAACAGATAATACATCGTTAGATAGTAAACGTTGAATAATTATGGAATAACTTCTTTTCTTAGCCTTTCCTTAGCCTTATCCCTCATCTGAGGGCAGCCTTTCTTGCCATCCATCTCGATTTGCTCCTGTCCTGCGCGATATGCGGCGTTAATTACAACTTAACCTTATATGTACATATTACTTTATATCTATCATCTTATGACCTTATATCTATTACCTTATATGTTCTTACAATTTTCAGGCAGGCAAAGATTCTTTGGATCATTCTTTGAAATTTTCAGTAGCAGCTCAGAGTTTGGTTTTATGTCCGGTTTACAGGAATAGAATCGCCCCATATAATAGTTTTTTGATCTCAACATATCCAAATTGTGTGTGTAAAACAATACATCTCTGCCTAACCCTTTGGGAAATACAGGCTTGATAGTCTTTATTATATTAATTTCTATAAAAACCAACAGGTGTGAAGAACATCGCCTTAACGCCTCTTGTGTGAATTCCCACAGGTAGATCAAACGCGCCGGCAACGCTAGTCTGTGATATTCTCACTTAGATACATAATCACACTTTTGATATAAAGTCAATGCTGCGTTAGGGTAATAGATGAATAACTTTTCAAGTACAGAGTGGGAAAAGTTTATTTAAAAAAAAAGTATCATATTATAGACATGGGGTCTATAATATGATACTTTGATTGCGGGGCTTGGGCATAATTTTTTTTTTATGGGATAGGAGGGTAAATGCTCACACGGATCGCCTGATGGTAAGCGATCACCGCCGCCCATATACACCCGCAGCACCAGAGGAGTCACAAGTGCGTTGCTGGCCTTTTAAAAGGGGATTGGGCCTCGGTATCCTCACTCATTCGGCGAAACACAACATAAGCGTTGTTTCACGCCGGTTTTCATTGAAGCCGTGGTCTCACTCCGACCGAGCCAACCCATTCGTACCGAAGCATGGCTCTCCCACGACTATAATAATAATAGTTTTATAATATTTTATAAAAACTTGGTCCCAAACTAAGATTTTTCATGAAGATAGATCATAGACAATTATTCGTTCCGTGCGAGGATCGAACCCACAACTATTGACGCAAAATCAATCGTTCAGCCATTACGCCGTCAAATATAATTATAAAGTAATTATAACTATGTAGGTAAATAATAAATTAATGCTAAATATTGTTAACTGTGGTCACACCCACTGATGCAAAGGACAAGATAACCACAACAAGTATTACGAGCGCGGTAGTTTGTGCTTGTGATGTGTGTATGAATTAAAATACAAGGGTGCGTGCGATTTATCACCAATTAAATTAAAAGTCGGCTATTATGAAAGAACTCGGTCGATCCGAATCGAGAATGAATGAAGTAGGTACATCACCGATATGGCGCCGGCTCACCTTGGCCAAATTACCAGCTGGTGCCTTATTGCCAGCGATCTCGCATACCTCGAAAATAAACAGTTAATGGCAACATTCTCCGGTGTAATGGACGCCATTTGTAAGTTTAATGGGGTTTGATGGTGTTTGCTACGTTTGGAATGGAATTGAATGTGATCTGGTGCAATCTGTGTGTTTATTTAAAATGAGTGGATTGATAAACTGTGTAATATTAGCAATTATGATTGTGTGTTAAGAATTTTTGTAATGATGTTTGTAAAGAACCTTTCACTTCGCGTGCGAATGTTTGAATAACGCTGTTGACCTGTGCCTACAGTGGTCCCTCAAATCGGGTGAACTCAAGACCCTTGAATATAGGGTGAGCACCTGAGAAACATAGACCACTTGTATCTACGTAATTCTAAAAAAAATACATTGATGGGTTTGCCTTACCAATTATTTTTATGTATTTGGTAATTTCTGACTAAAGATGGGTGGAAATTGCTGGTTTTTGAGTTTTATTTTTTAAAAGCTTTGCCCCGTACTAGGGTTTGTTCCGTATCGTGGGTGCATTTACGAACACAAAATCTCACATACACAAACGCCCAGACCCGGAACACTACCTGCAGATCATACAAATATTTGCTCCGTGTGGGGATCAATGATTTGAGTTGTAAGTTTTATTCATAGTAGGGATTAATGAGGATAGCTCCCAAATCAATTACCCGATGGTGATCATTTTGTTTCCTACCGTAGTGTTTACCTGATTCTTCTCCATATGATCAACTTTTTGGAACCGTGCAAAAGACTCATAACATTTCATAAATCTTTATATATATAATTCTTCTGTGAGTGTGTTTGTGACTGAACTTCTCTCAAACGACTGGACCGATTTTGATGAAATTTTTTGTGTGTGTTCAAGGGGATCTGGGAATGGTTTAGATTCACAATTGGACCCGGTAGGTGGCGCTGCAATCGAGTTTTGGGTTATTTTCAGGGCAGGACAACGTGTGCTGGGTCCACTAGTACTTGTATAATAAGCATATTTTCAATAAATATATTTTAACTTAAACTTGAAATATCAGCAGATAAGTTAATAACTGATATTCTCTCACAAGTACCTAATTCTAAAAACACAAAATTCTAGTCTATTTGATCTCAAAAAAGTAAAACACTAATAAATTTACAATTCAAACAAACCGTTACCGTTCTGTCACCGTTAACGAAATCGAAAGCTTTAAGAATTGATAGTTATAGGTACGTACGAATTCCGATGCAAATTGTCGGATATTACGTCGTTAACCGTTGCTGCACCGGTCACACGCCGCGAGCTTTCATTGAAGACCGGTTGTTAAAAACAACTCCAACAGTTGTTTCGGCTATTGCAAAATAACAGGTGCCGAATTTTTGTCAGAGTACATGTTAGTTGATACAACTTGTACACAATATAAACAATGTTTTTATCAATATTTATATTAATTTCGGCGGTACACTAATGGCTTAGGGCGTCGGACTTGCGATCATGTGGTTGCCGATTCGAAACCCACTCGTAACACAAGCATTTAGCTTAGCACGAGAGGTTAACAAGAATACTAGTAATGTGCCATCCACATTGCTAGTAAGCTTTAAAAAACCTTATTTAATGTAATCAATAATTGCAATGTTATGTCTAAAGGTTCAGGGTTCGCTTGCCAGATGTATCAAAGTATTATTGGGTTTTTCCTATGATGTATTTCCTATGATTTTGTGGCCTAAAACATACCGGCAAACTATAGGTGTATATTATATTAGTACGTGTTTGCCTAACCTTTCGGGGAATAAAGGCGTGTTGATATTTTATGTTGTGATGTTATGGTCCTGGGTTCGATTCCCCGCTCGATCGATGTTAAATAAATGGCTATAAAAATGGTATTGGGCTCACCCCTTTTACAGGTCTAAAACATACTTTATTTTTGTTATAAAAATTACCTATTGTTTCAGTTTGTTTACATGAACTGAACATTTTATTGAGTAGGTTGGTGCCAGACAATGCATTAATACAGATAAAGATCTATTAGTGTACGTTTGTGTGCGTATGCGCAAGTGCTGTCAAGATCATACTGGATGTATGTACACCAAACGTTGTTGAGATGCGATTAAGATTAATTCGATGATTTTTTTGCCCTTATGTAATTGACCATATTTTTGATAATCATTGCTGTTTAGTTACGCGGTTATAGTTCAAAGTTTCAAACTCCGAATTGTGGGTGAATCAGAACACCTCTGCCTAGCCTTTTGGAGAATACGGGCGTGATATTAGATTATTGATAAATGTTATAAAATAATGCATCGTCCTTTTACGCAGTAGGTAACACGAGTATATATTTTTTACTCATCTATTCAACTCTTCACAATCATAACGAATATGTTATCTACAATCGCGTTATATAATACAATTCTTAATACCTACGACTTTTCCTCAAGAGTGTGCCTTTTCTTCCGTGACACAGAAACAACGAACAATGAAAAACAACAAAACACTCGCAGAAATAGCCTTTAAATCTTACATAAGTGTCGGAAAACATTAAAAGTAGTTCCTTAAGGCTTTAACGGGTTGTACAATAAATTGTTTTTACTTGAGAACGGTTTCATGGTGTAATACGTAATATGTCAAGTGTCAATAACTCTCCCAAACCTGTCAACACCGTGACGCATCTGTGCGGCGGAATCTGTGACGTTTGTATGCGTCTTTAGTGAGCAGGGTTGTCTCAAATGAGAGTTTGAATTGGTTCTGTAATCATCTTTCCAATCGCAACTGACTTGCGGTCTTAAGCTTCAGTAAGTCTAAGTGAAATCATATTTCAATTATACTATTGTTACAGGTATTTTTCAATTGTCAAAAATTTGTTGCATGGTTCCAAACATTGAACTCATCAAGAAAATCTGGACAGAATGTGAGAATAAATGCAGCTTGATATTAAATTTGTCGTTAAAAATGTATCTAATAAAATACAGCGACTCGATACACAACTCCATCAAGTTTTATGAACACGAGAAAGCGTACCTATATGAATAAAAAATTATAATAAAATTACTATATTTGCCTCTCACACGTATTTCTCTTCCGTGAGAATTCCTTAAAAACATAAATATTATATTTATTGTGAGACTTATTGAATGCTTAAAAAATACAAGAGATACGACACCTAAATCCAGGTTAAGCGGACGTGCTTATAATATCGGACAACGGAACTAGGTGATAAAACAAATCGGCCTAAATCCGGGTGTGTGAGACAGCCCTACCAGTCAGCGAAAGCTATCACATAATGCTGCTGACACACCCTGCGGCATGGGATGGATTAAATCGGACACAAGCTTATGTGAACACGTGTAAGTTGCGTGGGTTTTCCAAGTAACTTTGTGAAAATTCCGAGCTTTTACGGCGAAGCTTTATTACTTGTGTGAGAGTTTTGCCCCAAGGCGTGTTGTGTCATACTCAACGGGCATATCGAAAATACCTCTTGTAAAAGTTTATTTAAAAAATACCTATATTCACAGAAATTAGTTACTATAATTATTCAAAATGATTATGTTTTTAAATACGAGTAAGATTTTTTTAGTGATCTCAATAATGTATAATTTTTACAGGTGCTAGCAGTTAGCTAGTATTATTATGCTACAAACTTCTTTTTTTAATTAAAGTGTATTTATTATTTATTCTTCTATCTGCATCTTAGGTCATTATGAGCATAACAACATAACATAACATACCATCACGCCTGTATTCCTCGAAGGGTTAGGCAAAGTACTACAGTACACCCACAGTTCGCCGGTATGTTTAGGTCCCATGTAATAGGGGGCGAGCCTATTGCCATTAACATTACTGCCATTATGAGCAATGGCATCATTAAACATTGCCTAATAAAATACCAGTTATTTCCTAATTATTTATCTCTATAAAGCACTCCAAACATTAATGAATGAGGAGTTACACTTGCAAGATCACTTAATCATCAATACACATCAATTTGTATGTATGTCAAGCATGATGGTATAATTTAACCTGTGAACTTAATGTTGTGTAGTAAAACTGCATGATCATAATTGCTTAATAAGCGAAAGTAAGTGTCGTCTGTGACCTTCTAGGCTAAATCATATATGTATTTCTGTAAATAGATCATTTATAAAACAATGATTTAGATTTTTAGCACTAGGTGACGCCGGAGTTCCCTAACTGGATGAACTCTGAGGACACCGAAACAGAATATTATGGTTTCCTTCCTTCTAGGTGGATCTGGGATAACCACAAAAAATTGGTTCACGAAAATCATAAATAGCTAGAGATTTATAGCAACTATTATATAATCTATTAACTATGATTGATATAGGTATTATCTCTTTACACTGCCATCATAATCATCAATCCATATTCGTCCACTCGTCCAGTCGCTGCCAGCTGCCAGGTGTTTTCGCAGATCGACACTCCACCAGACCAGCGGGCATCCTACACTTACCTACCTAAACGCGGTTTCCACTCTAGTTTCAAATTTTCTAGGGTTGTCGTTTCTCTAAGAGACATGACTGGCTCGATTACGCGTCTTACACTAAGTTAAACCTATCATAGTTAGGAAAATACAAGCCTTGTGATCTGTGTTCACGTAGTACCTGTAAGTTTCAAATTATACGAGTATATCTACTACTGTAGTCGAATTATATATTACTGCATACTTACTGTCTCATTTCGTCCTCTGTATGGACATGGGCGTCACTTAAGCAGACGCACCCACTATTAACATCTTACATCAATGATGTGTTCAACAGAAAAAGTATTACACAATGCAACATTCACTGGTTTTTGTTTAGTGAAAATGTTTGAAGTCAGTTTACTCATCATTTCGAGTCATCGTATTATTTATGTCTTATTTCAATAAAATAATTATCCCTTGCTAAGTAACTACATTCATTGTAATGCTACCATTGTAGCCGATTAACTAAACTAAACCTAATACAACTCAACATCGCAGTTAAATTAAAGTAACATATAGCAATGATTATCTTGTTAAGCTTGCATTAATAATTTACCTAATTAACTCTTAAAATAGTGCCAACAATGCCTAAAAATCACCGCGAGGACATGTTAAGTGGTGATTATCACAAGAAAATAGACCATGCCGACTAATGATAGTTAAATGAGGGTAGATTTACTGTATTATTGTCCGAGATGTGGGGAAAAAATAATTACGCGGACTTTTTACGAAGTGACATCTTAATACAGGTCTAAAAAGTGCACGGGGGAGTATTATGGTAGCATTCCGGGGATAATTTGTGGGCAAAGCGGTGATGATCCTGCGGTATGCACTGTTTGCCCACCGATTTCCCACAAGCTGATTGTTTGCAGATTAAGCCGTGTTGGTGAAATGTAAGGAAAAAGTTAATGGGATTGGATTTAAGTGCGTTCCGCGAATTATGGGGAATAAGTTCAGAGATCACGCTGATGTGTATTTGAATGTCGCACGTGTTTAAGTGTTTCGTGCTTAATTTTAGAATGATAAAATAATTATATTTACCTACGTTTTAAGCCCATTATTATGGCGATTCATAGATTCATGCTTCGTAGGATATTAGTGAGCAAAACATTGTCATCCTAGGAGACATTTTGGAGATTTTAGAAAAACATCTAATACGACACGTTTGGCGTAGCGGCTGAGCGATAGTTTAGTGTGGGGCAACTTTTTTTTTTAACTTTTTTTTTTAATTTTTTTTTTGCATTTCGCATGCGGTCATTCTGAATTTCTGTGAAGGCTAATTTCGATCTGGCGCATGGGACTCGCGGTGGCTTAGAGGTCAGAACGCCTGGTGTATCTAACCAGAAGAAGTCGGTTCGAATCCTGCCCGCAATCGAATTTTTCCTTCACTACATTAATCATCTACGTCTCTACGAGAAGGGCTACGTTGTTATTGGGTGTCCCAAAGGCTTATCCGCCAACATTCAAGTTTGAAAGTTATTGGGGAACTACCAACGAAATCCAGATGCCTACCAAAACATTCACCATCCTTTCGCGCTCTGCCGTAGTCGAATAAAAGTTCCTCCAAGCAAGCCAATTTTGATTTAATTACAATTTTCTTATAGACACTTGAAGCTTAGTTTTAATTGTTTTAAGACGGGAATAACAATTATGCATCATAACGAGTACCTAAGTGGTTCATTAGTAAATTACCGTTGTAAAATAATTGATGTAAACCAACCGCGTTCTTTGCAAGGTAGAAGAAATACTATTGGTGGGTAAGGGTCATAAAATACAATGATATCTTACACTATATTTAGGTAATTATTGGCACTAAAATTAATTATGTTAATCAATGACCACGCTGATCAATAAATCAGTCTGTGTATCAATGGGTGATCTTTCTTAGCACTTGGAAACCTCTCCGTGCCTCAGAGGGCACGCTAACTCGTCCGTCCCGAAAGCCAGATTATTGTTAGAATCGTATAGTCCAGAAATTGCGTTGCGGAGATGTGCGTAAGGACGCTTTTATTCCCCATTTTATGCCGCGGAGGCGCCTTCTTGGATTTTAGGCGTGTATGGCAGATGTTACTCTCGTTGTACCAAGGATAGATTTAATTATGTGTTATTACATATATTGCAACATAAAACACCAAAACAGATTACATTAGTGGTACACCCGCAGCAATATCTCACGGCGTATCTCACGATCTGATCGCACCTGCGCGCGCGCCGCTCCAGCGTACATTAGGCAGTAGGCTGCACACGTCGAGACCTTTGCCTCCAAACAATAAAGTTCACACTGTTGTGAAATTAATTAAAGCATTGTTCGGGGATCAAAAGTTGAATTTTAGTGAATTGGGATCTCCAATTTGGTTTTGAAGGTCAGCTGAAGAGTGTTGTCTTGTTTTGATGAGCCTTTTTGTGCAGTACATTGCGAACAATACTTTGTTTAACTAATGAAAAACAATTTAGCCCAATAATAACAGTTTTCAAATCATATGGTAAATAAACATTTTATAAAGCTAAAAAATGTGCTACATAAAATTTTGAGTGTGGTAAACCGCTTAGATTCAGTAACAATTTTAGCCCGGAACTGTTCCTGGACAGGGCACAAGCCTCAGCAAAGAACATACATCTTAAACTCAATTGCATATTGTTTCAAAATGCTGAGTCTGTACCTCTTAATTAAATTGGGTATTACGTAATACCTCTTGCTATATCTCTTTATTGACATCAAGATGACAAAAACAGGCTCTTGACACGTAGACTGAAGTAATGGATGAGACTGTTAAATAATTTAGCATTGCGTGAACATCACCGGTATGTTTAGGTTACATGTAATAGGGCGCGAGCCTATTGCCATTAACCGGACACAAATTCAGACTCCGAGCTGCTATAGAGAAATTCATAGAAAAATTCAATAACACTATTCTCAACTTGGGAATCGAAACCAGGACCTCTAAAGTAGCAGTCGCCCTTATGACCACTAGGCTAGGAAGGAAATTTAGAAGTTCTCACATTTGAATTAGATATAACTAGTTATTTATTCGATATTTATGATTTATTACTAAAGTTCGTTAGTCTACCGTCCATGTTCCAGTAACCAGTTACTCGATTCATTAGCACTATCATTGCTTTGATTAACACTTGATATATTTTTAAAGATATTGCATAAATAAGTCGGTATTAGTTATTCATAGCTTACAGCACGAAAGCAACTAGTTTCTGTTATTTATTGATTATTAAATCTAACGCGTAACAGTTGATTTGAATTGGCAAAATATATAATACGAGTACATACAAAAGTATAAATAAAATGCCTCAAACAAATAAAATCATTTTAATTCAAAGCATGTACCTAAATTGTTCGTCGTCAATTCTTTATTTGGAAAGAATGAAGCGTTTAAAGTAGACACCTTTATTAGATCGCCAAAAGGTCTAGCAAAATTCAACCTGAAAATGTTAACAAACAATTTATGTATTTATATCCTTACATACCTTTATTGTACACCTATAATAAACACAATACATTTTTAAAACGCATAATGGGCGGCTTTACGCGGTCTGTGATTTCTTCCAGGCAACCTTAGGATCGAAATATCCGAACTTTACGGTTTCTGCAGCTTGCAATAGTATCTGCACTATAGGTAATTAATTATACACATCGCACCTTCGGTAAGACAAGGACACATTTGTCAAAAATTGCCAAAATGACTTAAAAATTGCTTTAAAAATATCCTTTGAACTGGAGGGACAACCGCATTCATTAGATTTCTTTGACTCAATTAGTTTGACTTTTCAAAAGTACCTTTTTAATGGTCTAATTGAAATAAATAATTTTGACTTTGACTTTGACTTCAAACATTACCAGAGGGAAATAGTGGCTTTGTCATCATTGGCGCCATTTTAAACTCTCTTCTCTCTCTCCTCTAACATTGCAGTAACTGCAATTATGCCAATTAAATAAATTAAGCAAAATTAAACCGCCTTCAAAAACATAAAATAAACAGCGAAACAGTTTCGGAAGTCGGTGGCGAAAATACTAAAGGCACCTACTTCCGAAACTGTTTCGCATTTAACATTTTTTTACGTGGGAGAGCCATGCTTCGGCACGATTGAGTCGGTTCGACCGGAGTGATACCACGGCCTCACAGAAGACATCGCTTGCGTTGTGTTTCGCCGAGTGAGTGAGGTTACCGGACGCCTAACCCCCTTTTAAAAGGTCGGCAACGCACTCGTGACTCCTCTGGTGTTGCGGGTGTCCATGGGCGGCGGTGATCGCTTACCATCAGGCGATCCGTCTGCTCTTTTATCTATCCCATAAAAAAAAAACATTTTTTTTGGACGACACGTTTGGCGTAGCGGCTGAGCGATCAGCTTCTGCGTCACGTGTTGTGGGTTCGATCCCCACACGGAGCAAATATTTGTATGATCTACAGGTAGTTGCTCCGGGTCTGGGCGTTTGTGTATGTGAGAATTTGTGTTTGTAAACGCACCCACGATACAGGAGAAAATCCTAGTGTGGGGCAACGTATTTAAAAAAAAAATGTTTTTGGAGTCGGGTTTATTTTTTCTTTAAAGTTATATTTGTTATGTAACTTCTGTAAGAATAAAGGCTATTATTATGGCATAGTCAAAGTCAAAGTCAAAATTATTTATTTCAATTAGACCATTAAAAAGGTACTTTTGAAAAGTCAAACTAATTGCATACCTTATAATGTGCCGACATGACAGATGATGAAGTTAGCCTGCCTGCGTTGACATTCATGCTGAATCTGACTACTTCAATCTCACTAGACCGCGCGGGATATGCTTTGGTTCATATTGGTCATTTAGCAAGCCTCTATTAAGTAACACAACACTACCAGTAAAACGTTTTATGGTGTACTTCCCTTAGCTTCAATAGTATCTAAATGTAATTGTTAACTGTTCAAGTAAAGACCTTCACAGACCAAGTAACTGGCAAACCGATAAACCTTCGTTGTTAACAATTAAACTGTAGAACACATAAACTACTCAAAATTCTATAAACACCGATTTAATTATAGTTTCGTATATACATTACTTTTCAACATAGGGGTAGGCAGAAAATATAGAACGTTACGGACCTTGCATGCCTCATCTGTTTCATCCGTTCACACATGAACAGAATGTTTTCATGGGTGAATTTGTCTAATAGCCGGCTCCGTGAGTGACAAATGGGCATACCATCACACTTGTATTCCCCGAAGGGTTTGGCAGAGGCGTACTAACGTACACCCACAGTTTGCCTGCATGGAAAAAATGGACCTTTACCTTTGATCGAAGATCTTTGCCTTAAATAATAAATTCATGTGCACTAATATAATTACATATACGTCAATTCAAATGTGAATATTACTCAAGAAACTACGGAAATGTAAGTAACTATGAAATTCAATCTAATACGACCAATAATTTCCGAGTTAAAGTTCACGAAAACCTTTACTAAATCATCGTTAGGTGTCAGCATTGCACAAGCTCAGAACTTGGCTACCCACGACCGGTGGGCGCGGTTACATAAACCGCTCGCGTTTCGGAACCACTCGTAATGTATATTATTTACTACTAATTATTTATATTAGGCTGCCGACGGGCTCCAATTGCTGGTATTTGAATCAAGTGCCCATTCTGAATATAACTGGCATTTAGTGTACCAAGCTGCCTATCTAAGAGTGCAAGAGCGCGCACAGTACTACATAACCTACTTACACCTTCATAGTTCCACCGAAATACCACATTTTATGGAAAAAGTAATACTAGCAGAAGTTTAGCGATAGATGCATTCTCCCGGTTGGGGGACGGGTTAGAATACAGTTCCTCACTGCCATTCAGATAGGCATCTCGTAAGAGCCGAGAAAATATCTGACTTGCACCGAGGTAGGACCTCTTTAGGTCTGACTGGCTGCCGACCACCCTTACGTCCGAGTCTAGCGTAAAGCACCTTCGTGTGTGTTTCGACATTTGCGCGTAAGAGCCAGTTCCGCTTTGGTTGCTGCGGCTCTGGCAGTCTGCGGTCCGTAGGGGCTCGTAAAGCTTGGCAACGCATCAGCAACTCCTCTGCTGTTGCAGGTGTCCAAGGGCGACGATGACTACTCACGATCAGGGGGCTCATCTTCTCGTTAAAAAAAGATGCTATAATTTCCGTAATTTTTTGTATCATTATCAGCCTATATTAGTTAATTGCTGGACCTTTTCGGATCTCTCTTCAATTTCCTTCATCCAGTCTGCCAGCCACCTTTCGCAAGTCATCAATCTACCTTGCTGGCTAGCGTCCTACACTACGTTTATTTTAGCACGATCTCCATTCGAAAACTCGTTTGCTCCAGCATTTGTCAGCTCTCCTACAGATGTGACCGGCCCATTGCCACTTCAGCTGGCGTCATCATTATCATTTGAGCGTTCGGTGCGTTTATATTTATTTATTTGTTTATATTAAAGCGTAGGTGTATGAATGGCGTATGTACGCAGAACCAAGGTGTCTCGAAAGATCTATTGATTCGCGAGATATTCATTTGCAAATTTTTTGCCACTATTACAATCCATTTGGGGCTTCGTGTGATCATTAAAATCCTTTACACATCTTTACGATATCACGTAAATTAACAGGTAGGCAGGGGGGCTAAGTTTGTTGACCCTATGACGTAGAGCTGTGACGTGCTAGGTCAACGATTATAGACGTGCTAAATGTGAAATATTATTACAAATTGAAGTTATTTCACGTAAATATCATTAATGCTAAAATTGATTATAAAATAAGACGTGGAAAGAATAAGATGTATAGACACAGTCCGAAATGAAGACAAATACATGAAACTACCGGACGGCCATCAAAGCTTATCACAGAAAACTTCAACCTTAAGCTATTTCACACTAGCGGCCAACAATTCACAATACGAGAGAGGTGGGCGTGCGCACTGCGCCGGCGCAAGGCCGTCCGACTCACGCGCACTTGTCCGCGCGCGTTTTCCCACATAAAGCCGGAATGGCTCGCCCACTGACCTATTACTGACCCTGGTTGGACTCAGGCTTATCACCTGATAGGCTCAGCTTGTAATTGGGCGAAATTTATGACTGGGCAATCTTGATGGATTTTGTTGTATGGACTTGTAATGGGATTGTTTTATGAAAGGTAAGGTTAATGTTGCGACATAATTTATGTATTTAGGTATTAAGATTAACGATAAATAGCGGTTTCTGTTTTGCAACAGTCTGATAGTGAATGAAAACATGACTGTTTACAACTACTAATGTTATATAAAAAATGGTTCGGTTTTAGGGTCTAACCTAGATGGCTTAGAAACTTCTTTCTAAAATAAACGTAATTAAATTATAATGTTTTTAACTTACACAGGCGGCAAAATTGAAAAAAAAAACAACAGTACATTTTGTCGCATAACTGATATAAATTATGTAAATACTCTAAGTTAGGTACTACTCTGTCAATACGGCCAAAAGGTAAAAAAAAATATTGACAACAAAAAAAATGCCGTTTAAACAGATCAATAGGGTTGCCGGCGTGTAATCGAATAGATCACAGCTCTGGTGATTTGTACACAATGTACAACTGAGCGGCTTCCTAATACCCGCTGTGCTGTTAAACGCGGCCTAGCTAATGTCATGGCCAGCCCAACTAATTGAGAAAAACAAGACTTACCTAAGGCTGATCGTTCACCTAGCCCGACAAATTCTTTCTTTTCGCAAATTGTAGGTTGTTACAAATATACGCATTGTACCTAGGTACTATTATTATCACAGTTTCGACAATTAAGAGAAATGCGATACCGTTGCGCGAAATATGAAAACGGCAACCAAGTCGGCCGTGTACAGTAGAGAGGATTGGATTTTCCGGGTAATACAATCACACATGCACACATTCATTCTAGGTATAAGACTGAAGTATTTGCGGCATTACTAAAGGTACAATATTCGCAATTGAGAACTGAAACCTTTGCTTAAAAAGCCTTATTAAGCCAAAAACTTGCCAAAAAGACGCTTTACAGCGTCCGAAACGTCGGGATTTAATTTGTAAATATAATGCGACAGAATCCATAAAGTGGTTTTATTTCAATATGGCCAATATTCGCGTACGTCTAAGGAATCAGTTTGGCATAAACTGTGCCAAGTGCCCATTTAGGCAACTTCTAGCTACAATGGCTACTTAAAGTCCACATATATCATGCGTACCGCTGAAATGTGGGATGCGTTTCCCGAGTGGGTCCTCCCCGATAGATATAGTCTTTAAATCATGAGTGAATCGGTTTCTTCTAGGCAAGCGCGCTCCATCGTAGATCGCAGTATCGCTTAACATCAGGCGAACTGGCGGTCAAGCGTAAGGCTATCAAGAATAAAAAAAATATTAAAGCTCTTTTTACTACTCAGTTGTAAAAATTGTATAGTTCATGTCACAATAACTTTATTATTATGGTGGCTAAATAACATGTGATCGAATAATCGATAATCGACTTATTTATGTATTAATTGAAGAGAACTCTGGTTCCCATACATGATCGTGTACAAATTTAAACATACCAGCACTAGTTTAAGTATTACCTATTGCTATTGTATATGTCGATAGTTTAAATGGGCAGATCACAATATGCCGGCATTTCGTGGTATGGCCGATGAAAGTAATATAAATATCAGTTAGGTTAGGTTAGAACTGTGACACCAAACGTCAGAACCAAATTGTAGTAGAAATACACAGAAGAAATTAGGTTAGGCACATCCTGAAATAATCGGTCATTATCATGAAATGCCGGCACATCGTGATCTGCCCAGGCAAATCTCGATCGGCCCATTTTAAACGATCGGCCGACGACATATATAGAACCTATTGCTTCAAATATTTCCACAATATTTTTTGTCCAAATAGCTTCGTGTCATCTCCATTGTTCATAGCAATTATTAATGATTTATTTTATTTGTTACAGGTGGGTGGTCCCCGTCTAATTACCGTGAGTAATTACACACAAATAAACTAATGAAGTTTATAATTACAAAACATAATAGCCTGGAAGTTCTTCTGTAACTGTGAAGTAATCAGTCGGGGCAATAATAACTAGTGTCCGCTTAGTCAGTCAGTTTTTAGGGTACCGTACCTCAAAAGGAAAAAAACTTAACCCTTATAGGATCACTTTGTTGTCCGTCCATCCGTCTGTCGGTCAAGACCCTTTATTTTGGGAACGCGTGGAGGTATTGAGTTGAAATTAGAACCATATACTTACGTCTAGAGTTCTTTGACGCTGTGAAAATCGAACTTCTAAGTTACAAAAAAAGATACGGCCGTTTATGTTCTAAAAAACGTTGGTATATTGCGACACTCAAGGGAATCAAAATTTATAGGATATTTTCCGTTGACCTAGAACTATGAAATTTGGCAAGGAATACCGTCATAAACATAGAACATATAGGGAAAAATCTGAAAACATCATTCATAACGATTTGTAATTAATTATAATATGTACCTGCCTACAAATTTGTACGGAATCCTTGGTGAGCGAGTCCGACTCGCACTTGTCCGGTTTTTGATGTGTTTTAACATGTTAGACATGTACTGGTTTCTGACACTTACGCGAATATTAGACATTGAAATAAAACTACTTTTTACGGATTTTATCGCGTTGTATTGATATTATTTGATTCCCGACGTTTCGGATCCTTTACAGACATGTTAGACATGTTAAAACACATAAAAAAAAAACTTTCATAATTATGTTGGTAAATTCGGATTATTTATACCTAAGCCATTTCACTTTTTAAACAGTATTTTGAAAGAAGCCTGTGCAACTTAAAATATTGAGTAAATAATTATTATCTAGACCGCCTCTGTTTATCTAACCTCCTCGTTAATCCAGTGGTCTCAAGCACGACTGCTACGCTAGAGGTCCTGTGTGTTCGATTCCCAGGTCCAGCAAAGTGTTATTGGGTTTATCTATGTAATTCTCAGTAGCAGATCGGCGTTTGGGATTTGTGCCAATGTTAATAACAATAGGTTCGCCTGGGATCTAAAAATCCCGGCGAATTTGGGTGTACATTATTACGCGTCTGTCTAACTCTTCAGGGAATACAGGCGTAATGGTATGTTTTATATTATCTAGATACGACACTGCATGAGAGGTTTAGCATTTTGGTGCTTTATAAATATTGAACTAAGAAATTTATAGAATGCAATCGTGAATGCTTCCCATCTGCGAATACTCACATGAGATGCTACTTCTATTTCTTAAAGGATTAGGCAGAAGTGTACCTACTGCTACACACCTTCAGTTTGCCGGTATTTTTAAGTCCCGTCGACTCCGAACTGCTACTGAGAATTTTATGGAAAAACCCAATAACACTACTCGACCTAAGAATAGAACCCAGAACCTCCTGCGTAGCAGTCGCGGTTAGTACTTAGCTACCACTAGACTAATGAAGCAGTTTTATATCCATTACTAATATTCACGTAAGTGCCAAAAAGTACTATAATAGTAATTTCAAAATGGAAGCCAATAGGAATATCGACTTTTGAATAGTCACTATTCGAGTAAGAAGCCTTCGCTACTGAGGCATTGATTATCCTTTTCCTCGCCGCGCATCAGTCCGTCCAGCCATCAAACCATCAGGCCTGACTGACAAGTAGCGACACTCCGCGATCTAATTCGTTGTAAGATCATTTATAACCGTTGCGCAACCATGTTTGACATTAAGGTAATTAACAGTCGTGTAGTGCTGGCGGCAGTTCGGTACACAGTGCGCGATAATCACTAGTTATGTTTGAGTAATTGTAAATTACAGTTGGTCATGTTTTTTATATGCTCAGTAGAAGTTCTGGGACATTGATCCAGAGAAGTACCTACTACCTAAATAGCAATTACTGAATAGGTATGTGTCTCTCTATGCAGCCCGCCTAACGCTTTAGAATTATCTTTTTCAGATTTTTTTGCATTTTCCATGCTAAGATTATAAAGTCTAGTGAAGGAAAAATTCAATCGCGGGCAGGATTCGAACCAGATTCTTCTGGCGGCAAATTTCAATCAGACGGGTGGGGTTCGCGGTGGCTTAAAGCACAGAGCGTCTAGTGTATCCAACTAGAAGACGCAGCTTCGAATCCTGCCCGCGATTGAATTTTTCCTTCACTAAAACAACTTTAGAATTGTTGATTTTTGACAGCATTGTCTGCGAAAACTGTCAGTTCTTTTGTCATTTTGTATCATTGGATGACCATTCCGTTACAATTGATATAGCAGACTAGGGCCCCAGGTTACCTATATATATTACCTTTTGAAGGTTGGGGGAACGATGTCGCAGTAGGTAATTGATTAGCTTTTGCTCAACGGTTCACATTTTTGTTTCTCGTAAAACCATATTTGTTGGACCTAATTGTTAATGTATTTAATACCTTGTAAACAACATGAATGTGATAAATTATGACTATAATTATGTTTATATTACTTATCTTAGAAATCGTTTCCTACGATGAAGGAGAAAATACTGACGTAGAGTAGATAGTTTCTTTTTTAATTTAAGTAATTATCTTCAAACCATTCGAAATACACTGCCTACAAGCAGTGATAGCCTAGTGGTATGACCGTTGGACTGCCAAGTCAAAGGTCTCGAGTTCGAACCCAAGGCACGCACCTCTGACTTTTCGAAGTCATGTGCGTATTAAACAGTTAATTAAGTATGCATTCGAAATACCCGTTTAAATCCTGTTATTATATGAAAGTAGTGGTATAATTAATTTATAAGTTACCTACGTTTATTTTCTTGCCTTCACCGGATGTCCCGTAGGGTCATAACTTTACACATTCACTTTCCCAACAAACAATCAGACAAACACGTATGGTACATATTAACAGTAACGCGAAGGATGTGCAGTTTTCTATTTTCTTGTAATGAAGGTGAAGCTTCTATTCAATGTCTTTTAAAGAAAACACGACGTTGTCTGTACTTAATTGGTTTTAATTTACTAGAAATACGATTCTGTGGACTTTCTCCAACATAGAAATTGTAAATATTCCCGACACAAGCAAAGTTAATTGAATTAATTTAGAAGTCTAAGCGGTTCAAGTTATTTCACATTACTTGGGTTTTAATGCTAAAAATGTTGGAGTTTTCATTGCTAAGATGTAACAACAATTACTTAAAAAATTAAGGTTAGTGAATGTATCATAATTATAATTTATAGATACGGAAAACTTGGAGAGCGCCTCTAGCGATAATTTGAGGAACCAGGTTTTCCATATAAAATATTTGACAGATTCGATGGCGACTAACGCTCACTCCGCATAAGTGTAGTAAAGTGTTTTTATATCTGTGGAGTTTGATTAGAAAATTCTCAGTAACCGCTCGGAGTTTACATAAGTCAATGCTCTCCCCTTGTACTAAAACTTGGATGTAGAGGGATTAAATAGAGGGCGTGTACTTCTGACACGCCCTCTTTTTAATCCCTCGGGGAATATAGATAGAATACTCTTTATAGGTATGATGATATGTGTTGATGATCTTGGTACAATAGTTTTCCACATCTTCCCATACATTTCTAGTAATTGTTGATGCACAACTTTTACTAATAATAATTATATTACTTCTTATAACTAGACATTGGGTCGGTGTAGCTTAAAATGACAACAAACTAAAATATATAGTTATCTTTATGAACTCTACACGTCCTCGTCCAAGACAACCGATCACAAATAAATACTTAACCCAAGGCAAACGATTGTATAAATCAATAACCAAGGTATTGAACAGCAAACACGATGAATACCAGACAAACAGACGGAACCTGTCCGCACTGTGTCACAGGGCCACAGGGCTGACAGGTATGGTAATCAATCAGATACGAAATAATGTTGACTTCCCTTCCACGTCATTCTTAAAACTGCAATTTAGTTTTTTGAAGTTGGTAATACGTGTGCACAGATTCTATATAATGCAACCAGACGAAGGTTGGACACTAAAGAGGTCGGTATCACCAGCTAATAAGACGCCTAAATAATAATTTAATTTCAAAGTTATTAATAACTAGCATCAGTTCTTAGAGCATTTAAAATTTATTTGGCCCTAGTGATTTTTAAGATCTTATTACTTTGTGGGCGTGATTTACGAGGAAAAAGGATGCCTATATTAAATATTTTCCATATCGTGGTGGAAAGTTAATATAAAAAAATATAAAGTCAAAATAAAAATGTTTTATTTCAATTACCTACACCATTAAAAAAGGTACTTTTGAAAAGTCAAAACTAGTTCCTCTCTGGGTACATTGTTATTCGATCTACAGTGTTCTTAAAAACATCTTATTTCAAATACATCTCGAGAAATATTGATGTAGTAAACAGATCTATTGACCTAAAATACCTAAACCGGTTCGCACCAAGGCCCTGGTGCTAGGTGTCCGGTACTTGGGTAAACATTCGGGACTGGAATCATTAGCACCGGCACGCCAATGGGCCGGCCCTGTGACACACTAGCCCATTACCTGGTAACGGGCCCTGCATGGATAAATACAACAAACAGTTTAAGCACCTTAGGTTTATCATCATAGATTTCAAAATTGATTTCTTTTTTATAAGCACACATCTTAACTTCGACTAGATCTTTCATAAAAAAACTAATAACTGCCTCGGGAATCGAACCCAGTGCCTCATACTCAGCAGTTAAGACTGATAAGTCTAGGGGTCGAAAGCGCTACTGACGAGTAAGCGGTCCTGTGTTGGATTCCTGAATCGAGCAATGATACCCAATGATACCTTAAGGATTTAGTCTTTGTGCTAGTATTTGTTAGTCACAGGCATTGCGGGGGTGCTTCACGCGGGGTGCTAGTGAGGTTTCGGGTATTTCTTTATTATTTATACATATTCAAAGAAATAAGAAAATAAAAACAATACAAATTATTAATGACGTCATTACAATTTTTTTGGTATAAAATTCATGACTAATTATTAAGCCGTTAGAGAGAGAAAATACAAATTAGGTTAAAAAAGGCCTATTTACTTCAATTATTATCCAAAATTGGGTCAAATTTATAAAAATTTTAAACAATACAATTTGTTTGTATGGCGTTTTTTATATGGCAAACGCACATAAGGATTTCACTAGAAACTTCTTTAAAGCTAAGGTGTTTTTTTGGATTTGAGCGATGTAATGCCCTTAATGTTGTTAAACTGTGTCAATAAAAATATTTCTTTCTTTCTTTTTTATTGAGTTTTTCTATAAAATTTCCAGTAGCAGCTCGAAGTTTGGCATTGTACCCGATAAATATACCTAAATAGACTCGCCCCATGAAACATCAATTACTCGTAGAATGTTATTTGAAAAGTTGTGAACTTGGTGATCTTTACTTCATTGTAAAATTTTCTCACACTTGTTACATATCGACATCTATTTACAATAAAAATGTAAAATATATGAAGTCGTGACGCCTATCAATCCTGTCAAATACGGTAAAGATAGCAATCTTTTGAATAAAACATAACATACCATCACGCCTGTATTCCCCGAAAGGTTAGGCAGAGGCGTACTAATGTACACCCACAGTTCGCCGGTATGTTTAGGTCCCATGTAATAGGGGGCGAGCCTATTGCCATTAACCGGGCACAAATCCAGACTCCGAGCTGCTACTGAGAATTTCATAGAAAAACCCAATAACACTTTGCTCGACCTGTGGATCGAACCCAGGACCTCTAGCGTAGCAGTCGCGCTTGGGACCACTAGACTAATGAGGCAGTCATTCTTTTGAATAAAATTAAATGGAATTAAGATTTTTAATATAAAGAAGTGTTAACAGTAACATTAGTTAAGCTACTATATTTAAAAGAAAGCTTTCACTTTTATTCAATGTACGGTTGAGTAGTAAAAACCTACCAACCTGGTTGTGAAAAAACTGTGAGTTTTGAGAGCGTCCCGCACGCTCTGATTAGCGCAGTGCGAACCAGTACAGATGCACAGATATGTATGTAAACGACACTACGCAGGGAATAGGCAGTAGTATAGAATCGTACAAATAATGCGTCCGATGGTAAAAAACAATTTCCGGGTTAGAATATGCCTGTCATTCACGTTGGCATCATGAAATAAACTTTCTGATTTGGTCGGTGGTAAGACCTTCTGGAGTCTGACTGGCTCCTTTTTATGTTTTTCCGCATTATCAACTCCTCTGGTGTTGTAGGTACCACGGGTGGCGATGACTACTTACGATTAGATAGTTCGTCTGCTCGTTTACGCAACGGATACGATACGATATCAGACGAGATACAACTATTTCTTTTTCAAAAATAGCCTTGTAGGTACTTAATTTGTAGTTTTTGATGACTGTTTTATTAGTATTCGATCAAGAGACTGTAATAAAAAATCAAATCCACATGATTGCCTTGAAGTCAGCATCTCCACGGAATACTGATCGTAAGTGCACGCTAAATCAGCCATCAGTAATAGCAACACGTACTTACTATCAGATAACAGTTCTATACCGCCCGTTGTGTACCTAACGGTTAGCGATTGCAATACTGAATCGTGAAAAAGTTATTTAATACTGTTCCTAGATAACGTTTAGTAATTTGTGTTTTATGATAAGCAAAGTTTCAATCGAATGAGTCTTCGCTAGGGGAAATCCTGGTTGTTCAGACAATCGATTGATACCGAATCACTGATCAATCCAATTGGTAATTCGGTATCGATTGATTGCCTGAGCGATCAGTCTCCGTCTGACTACAGTTTAACACCAAAATTTAATTAATTTCAGCCAGTATCCATTGTATCGTTTAAGATTATATTTGCATACCGAGCAGTGCAAATGTATCCGGATTTTATCTACTTTGGTACAATAGAATGAGAAATTAAATTGCTTTAGCGCAAAAAATATTATATGCAAGTACTAGGAAACTCCTGGATCTAACATTTTATTCGTCTGCATCGTTTTATCGATTTGTTTTATCAGGATTAACAATTAAGCTATATAGATAGTTGATTAACTTTAAATTATTTGGATCGGCCGTGCTTGACCAATGGTATTCTTTATTATAATGACGTAACAAGGATATGACATAACTTCGCAGAATGGCTACTCATTGTGTTAATTTAAATTTAATAATGGTGATAATTTTTGTGACACACCATTTGCTGAGTAACCCTGATATATCAATATCCACATTGAACACCAATATCAATAAATGATTTTAACTTCCAGCCTGTCTCTTGTTTAATTTTTTAGATTTTGATATCTTCTTTCAAAATTTTCATTACCTTCGTACTTTCACACGATTTTTCCATCTCACTTTGACACTGACAAAATCGTCGACATCGACGACCTTGGAATTAAGATTAAAATATCTAAGATTAAAATAATCCATCAATTTTTAACATCTTTTTTTTGCCACATCAAAAAAGTTGCCCCCCATGAAAGCAAAAATATTTTTCGTCTATCCATTAAGAAATGCAATTCGCCTGTATTTTGAGTGATTTCAGTGTATTAAACTTATTTTAAATTATCTAATATACCTTTGTATATGTGTTTATTTATTATTACTTAGTTATCCTTCTGTGAGTTACCTACGTGGTGACTTCACGCATGCGTGCGAGTAACAGGTGCATGAGGCGCGGGCCCGGGCGGCACGCGACAACCCGGTAAATGTTTTTAGGTTTAGAAATTCTGAGATTAAAATGTTGTAATTCTCAAATAAAGTAAACTTAATTATTATTGCGTCTATTTGAACATAAAACATAACGTTCCATCACGCTTGTATTCCCCGAAGGGTTAGGCAGAGGTGTACAAATGTACACCCACAGTTTGCACCGCATGTTTAGGTCCCATGTAATTAGGGGACGAGCCTATTTCCATTAACCGGGCACAATCCAGACTCACTAGTACTATTCATAGAAAAACCCAATAACACTGCTCGACCTAGCATTCTAACCTAAGACCTCTAGCGTAGCAGTCGCGCTTGGGACCACTAAAGTAATGAGACCGTCTATTTGAACTAGTTGTCTCCAAAAACAAAGTTCTCATAGTTTAGTTTAAAGTTTTGCTATCTGTTAATTGCATTAGAAAACCATTAAATTTAAATAAAAATTAAATAAATAAAGTCTAGCTTAGTAAATTTTCTCATCTAATTTACTAGGTCTGATATTTTGACTTTTACATGGAGACAATTTAGATTTTTCTGTCTAATTTTTTTTATCACGAGTTCAACGGATTTATTTATTTATTTTTATTTATTTATTCAACAATACAAAGTATAACCTATCTCCACAAAAAACTAGGTAATCGCCTACATTTACATTAACTTTTTAACTTTAACTACTAAATATCCCCAAAGTATTTATGCACAGTCCTTCAGCCTCTGTTTATAGGCAATAGTATAGTGTCAGTATAGTGGCAATAGGCAGTCTGTCTTGGCCGCTGGCGGTCATTGTATAGCAAGCTCACTGTAAACTGGCCACTGAGCGACGAATATACGATAAACCTGCGCTCGCGACGCGCAGTCTGGCCGGCGACAATACCGGCTTTCTGTTGCCTCAAAAAAAATTAGAATACTTAGTTTTTTTTTTTAATGAGGAAAACGTCGTTAGAGTGATTTGTGTGAGTCTTGTGGTTTCTTGTGGGTAATCTTCCATGAGTAGCGTAGTTCTGAAACAAGTAGGTCGTGACGTTTCGTCTAATATTTTTGGGCCCCTGATTTTACTGTTAGCTATTTATTATGAATATAATTTACTATTTGGTTCACATTTTATCCTCAGGACCTATCTACATCTTCAAACTAGCCTGGTTTCATTTATCGTAGATCTTATCTTAAAAGACCCAAGCTAGGTTCTTTGTTTGATTTCCTTCTCATTTTCAATCTCCTTAACTTCCCAGACACCCTTCCTCAAACAAAACAAGCCAACGACCCGTCCTATTGAGGGACACTAAACTGGCGCATGAGAGCGACGCTATCTGTTTATCTGAACAGTGAACATCGGAGGTGCGCTGACGCCGATGTTCCCGCGCAGGCGTCTCTCACGATGAAGAAAGTCACAGAAAATTCACAATTCGAAATATTAACATTACCCGACAAGAAAATTACACTGATCAACGTGAACTCGGCATGTCATGTCATCCTCGACTTACGGTCTTCATGGAAGATTACCAACTTGTCAGCCTACTTGATTGGTTACATTGAACACTAAGACTATAGTTTTTAAGTCGGCATTTAGTATACCTAGTAACGAATTCGAATTAAACTACATCAAGGTACGGGCTCAAGCATTGTTTTGTAAGCTTTTTGTCGCGTTGAGTGAATCTTCTGCATCTTGTGCACTCAGGCTCAGTGCACGGAAGCGCACGCGCACCTCGGCGAATAATTTTCCACGTCCGTGCGCGCGCATAACTGTTAACGTTATAATGATCCCCGCCGGCCCGCGAGGGGTGGATCACCGCTCATTGCTATTAATGCTCGGTTTTATGGATAATGGATAATTGTGGCCTACGCAAGTAGATCGCACAGATCTTGATAATAGAGATCCTATCTCCCTAGATTATGCTGATAATCTTGTTGACTACACGAATCAAAGCTCAAAGTCTTTACAAACTACATACTTAGTTCTTGTTTTATTTTTTTATTGCTGACCCCAGAAATCGCAAACGAGGTCAGCCACGGAGACGATGATGGAAAGAGCTCGTTAGGAAAATCTTGGAACCCTTGCCTTTTGTCTACATGAAAATATTGATAAAAAAAAAATCCCGTCTTGGCTCATTGCTGTTTGCAAATAATATCTACTCTGAGCTACAGAAGAGATTTTGAACTTACAATTTAAAACCAGACATTTTGCTGCACTCACTTTGAGTAGTGACCATTACCACTGACACTATTCCATTGTCCTATGCTGTACAAAATGAAGATAATAATTAAAACTTTTACAGTAAGTACTATGAATTCGCGAATTTATTAAAGCCTTTGGATATTCAAGTCGGTGGATTTCAAAGAGATCATTAGTTGAGATCATTTTATGAGCCACAGCGGCGAGGATCAGCAAGAGATTTATATATATATGTTACTGTAAAAGCCCGAACTACGGCAAATTCTAAGATTTACCAACTCTGACTGGTAAAAGTTCGAAATGTTCCACCATGGTTAGGTTAGGTTGTTAGGTTTTTTTTTTAAAAAAAGCTTACAACGCCATGCAAATGTTCCATCATGGTTAAGTTAGGTTGTTATATTTTTTAAAAAATGGTAATAACAAACCTAACTCGTTTATTCGGACTTTTACCAGTCAGAGTTGGTAAATCTTAGAATTTGCCGTAGTTCGGGCTTTTACAGTAACATATATATTTATATTAGCTAAATATTATAATATTTGTTAAAGAATATTATTACCCAACTTAATAGTTTGTTTATAATTTTATTACTAGCTTATAGTGGAGTTAGATGATACTGATACTATTTTAGTTTTTAACTGCTTCATTAGTCTAGTGGTCCCAAGCGCGATAGCTACACTACAGATGCTGGGTTCTATTCCCAGGTCAAGTAAAGTGTCATTGGGTTTTTATATGAAATTCTCAGTACCAGCTCGGATTTTGAAATTATGATGCCCGGTTAATGGTAATAAGCTCACCCCGTAATTACATGAGACCTTAACATACCGGCGAACTGAGGGTGTATATTAGTACGCCTTTGCCTAACTCATCGGGGAATACAGGCGTGATGGTATGTTATGTTATTTTAGTTTTATGTAATGAAATTCCACACAAACCCAAGTTAAAAGTAATTTAATACACATATACAGTATTATATTTACTTACACACACATACATTTCATACGCTTGTATAAAATAAGCGCATGAAATAATATGTTGAAAATAATAAATGCATATTACCTACAGCTTAGCAACATTGATCCAAAAGAAGTCGCCTGCGCATTAGTGCGAGCGTAACCGCATCAAGAAGTTGCTGCAACAAATCGTAGCGACGCGACCGTCGTACAACGGTTTGTTGCAACGTGTTCTAACCTGTAATTATTATTGTTTACTTAAGTGTACAACTTGCTTATTAGTTAATTAATTCATTGAGGTTAACCGAGCAGAATTAAGTAATTAAATGTTTAGTCTTCCGTAATTATATTGAAAGAGTGCTAAATACTTGTAATAAATTTAATCTACAGATTTTAAGCAGTCTCCCTCGGGCCCCTTTATCCTTACTAATATTATAAACGTGAAAATTTGTGAGTATGGATGGATATATGGATGTATTGATGTTTGTTACTCTTTCACGCCAAAATGGCGGAACGGATCTGGATAAAATTTGGCACAGAGATAGATTATAGTCTAGAATAACGCATAGGCTACTTTTTATCGAGGTCGGACCCAATTCTGAAGTCCAAGCAGACTAAGTCGCGAGCAGAATCTAGTTAAATAACGTAATGTTTTAAATCTATTGGAATGTATAAGCGTGTACACCATACCATCACGCCTTTATTCACCGGAAAATTAGGCAGAGCACTAATATGAACCCACAGTTCGCCGGTATGTAAAGAGGCCGAACCTATTGCCACTGACCGGGTACAAACACCAAACTCCGACCTGCTACTGAGAATTTCATATACAAATCAATAACACTTTGCTCGACCCGAGAATTGAACTCAGGGCCTCTAGCGTAGCAGTCACGCTTGGGACCACTAGAACGAGGTGGTTACCTACATACAAAAATCATTTATCGCTACCCGTCTTATAATGTACATATTATCTTATCTTATTCATCTGTGGTCCGATTTTTTAATCGCCAGATAACCTTAACGGAGGAATATATTAGAATATTTGACAGCTTTTCTATACAAAATCTGACAAACGTCAATTTTATTTCTCAGTTAAAATTTATCTGGTGATGGAACAATCGGCCCTAAGCATTTCCTAAGAATAAAAACCAATGATAAACATACTAATTCTGAACTTAAAAACAGTTTAAATGCAAGTTACTCAATAATTATCACATATATCAACTGTTATAGCTAATTACCAACGTGTCATTTTCGACAATTTCCAACAATTACATTGTTATATAGCCGACGTAACTATGACGTAATTTTCTTGCGTTTGCGTGCAGCTAGGCTACCTCCCACGCTTTTCCTTTAAAGTATTAGATTCAATTGACACTTTAAACGGGTCGGTGAAGAAAGTACTTAATTAGAATTTGTTTTCAATATTACATGCAGTAAAAAGTAACAAATACATATTACTTATATACTAAGTATCTAATACTGAAAACATAGTATCCTTACCTAGATAATTATGTATGTAATGTATCCCCATATCGTAGGTATAACTGTCAAAACAGTGGTGACTCCAATATTAATTTATCTACATTTTTAGCAATAACATTTACAATAGAGTCGTGAAGTCCTGCGTCCGAATCCCGGATTGAGCGAAGTGTTATTAGATGTTTCTATGAAATTCTCAGTAGTAGCACAAATGAATTTACCAATAGGTATGTCCCTTATAACAAGGGGTCTAATAACATACGACGAACTATCGTTGTACACTTCTGCATATCCCTTTGGTGAATACAGGTGTGTATGGTGTGTATGTTCTATATCCTTACATAAAACAAAGTCCCTCGCCGCGTCTGTCTGTCTGTTCGCGATAAACTCAAAACTACTGAACGGATTATTTATTAGTAAAGGAAAAAATTCAATCGCGGGCAGGATTCGAACCTGCGTCTTCTTGTTTGATATACCAGACGCTCTGACCTCTAAGCTACCGCGAACCCTACCCGCATGATTGAAATTTTGCCTTCACATTCTGAATTTTCCGTTTTGTTATGTCGGCTTATAACAACAATCAAATAACTAAATTGTTCACTAAACACACTAAAAATATACATATAAAGACTATTTACATAGACAACTTTCTTTCCTAGCCGCTATCACGTTCCTAAAGTCATTTAGTTTTAAATTCAGACCATAACAACAATCGTTTCATATTCATCTCGATATTATGAATGCTAATGTTCGTGATCTTAATAGGATAAGCTTATATTATGTTAATATAACCTTCCCTGACCTTGTTCCTTGGATTAACTGCACTTACAAAACAGATTTTAATAAATAGTGAGTTAACTAAAGTCCTATAATAATCTATCTTTTACATATCGCACGCTTAATGGTACCTACTCGTATACTTACAGGCTTAATTCAAAACAGAACATTTTTGGGAGAAGGCGATAATTTATCTTTAGTTAAGGCTCTGATTTAGTTATTGACAATGATATCAAGTTTTAATATTAGTATTACACTAATATAATAAATCTATTTTAGTTTTACAGACTAGTTCTAAGATAAAACCATAAATGTATTTAAAAAAACCTTATGCATAAGTGTAACTTGATTCTTGCTTATCTCCTAAACCTAGGCTCATGTTTTTTGACACATACCATCACGCCCGCTTGCCGAAAGAAATACAATAAGAGCGAGCCTATTGTCATTAACCGGGCACAAATCCAAAGAAAGAAGGGGAAGAAGAAACACCCAAGACCACTGCTCGCTTAACCTAGACAGCGAACCCAGGACCTATAACGTAGCAGTCGCGCTGGAGACAACTACACGAATTAAGTAATTTTTCTTTTTTACAAGGGCACTGTGTCAGTTTGACTCATTACCACCACGTCTAGTATTAAATTATTTTGTTGTTTTTTAATTCAACTAAAAAGTGTAACGTTTCTTTTAATAGGTATCTCATTTAAGCTGCACATTGCGGAGAAACCGCTCTTTCCACGTTATTTTACCAGATAATTAACTAGGTCTAATCTAGATATTTCGCATCTGAAGAAGACTAAATATCTGTTTAATTTTTAAGCTTAAAAATGGCAAAGGTTGTCTGTAAGAGATCGCTTTTAGCGATAATCTTTGTACCATATTTTATCTATACTAATATTATAATCAGGAAAGATTTGTATGTAAGTATGTTTGTAACGAATTGGCTCAAAAAGTACTGGACCGATTTCAAAAATTCTTTTACGGTTAGAAAGCTACCTTATCACTGAGTAACATAGGCTATATAACATCAC
Source organism: Acronicta aceris (assembly GCA_910591435.1). NCBI lineage: Eukaryota > Metazoa > Arthropoda > Insecta > Lepidoptera > Noctuidae > Acronicta > Acronicta aceris. The sequence continues at coordinate 17,983,377 of OU342758.1, read as the reverse complement.
GCTACGCCTCTTAGGAACGGAGCAGCGCGGGGGAAACCGCGACCGGGTCGCTAGTAATTAATAACTTATATTTGACATTCGTTTTTGGTGTACAATAAAGAATATTCTATCTACTGTGTAAACTTAGAAAAATATGTAAGACCCAACACGTTACGTTGTCTGATATATATGCCTACTTATAAGTTACCTAAATACACACTGTGGAGGGGCGAGGTATGTTGCCCCTCTCACCAAAGGGAGGATCCTCCGACCAGGCGGGTGTTTTGCCTGGCGGGCCACGGCCCGACGGTTGATGTCGGGCGGTTCTATATATCCAAGTAGCGTTGCAAACTTCACTTGCGCGATTCAGGACTTGTTCGTATAGTTTGTATGTAGCGCGGTAGATGTCGCTACAAATGTATTTGGGATGCGGACATCGGAATATGTGCTGCCGCAGATTGTGAATAGTATACCAGTCGAAATATACAATATTATAAATTAAAAAAACTGTAAAGAGGTTATAATTAGACATACATGAACATGTACCGAGTGGATGTGTCTGACATACCACGGTTAAACTTAAAATGGTTTGTGTGGTATAACTATTATCATGTAACTATGTATTGTATTAAGCAATAATTAAAAAAATAACTAACTAAAGTAAATAAAGAAACAGGTTAAGTGTCCGGCGGAGCTTTAATTGCCCACAAAAACGTAATACCAAAATAAATCGTAATACAAACACAATTTTATCAAATTGTGTCGTTATTCGAATTTGGATATCGTTAATCTAGGTTCCTACGATACCAATTCGTCTACTACTACTTCACTGGAGATAACCTGCCGGAAATTCCTTCTAAACTTGGTAAAGTTATCAAGAATTAAATTCGATTACATTTATATCCAGTAAAGTATTTTGGACGAAATGGTAGAGTAGGAACCTAGATTAACGATATCTGAATCCGAATAATAACACAATTTGATTAAATTGTATTTGAATTACGATTAATTTTTGTATTACGTTTGTATGGAATATTCGGTCCGCCGGACCCTTAAGATGTTTAACTAATAACAGGTACTAGAGTTAACTGTTAACTAAGGCATTTTGTTAAAAGCTATAATCTCGATATTACGTGTAAGCGCAATTATTTCTAGTTAGAAATTACATACAAATACCAATCACTAGTTACTTAATCTGTAACGCACTACCTATAACTGTTCCTATCGTTAAATCCGATACGTTATTAACTTATAACAGTTAACCATTTACACGTACTTCGACAGACAGGAGTATAAATTTAACTGCTTTAACCGCGGTTAATGGTGAAACGGTTGTTAGTGAAAATGATTATGGTTTAGGATTTTTTTTATATACCACTAAGGTGGCAAACATGCATACGGCCCGCCTGATGGTAAGAACTGGTTACCGCAGCTTATGAACGCTTGGAACACTAGGGGTATGACTCGCGCGTTGCCGACCCTGTAAATCAAGGAGAAATAGTTGGGCTGGCAGCATAGGAGACAATACGTAAAGCTTATCCTCTCTGCCAACACGACGCTTCCTCGCGGAGCTCTGGCGACCTTGCTCACCGTTAGGAACACAACATAGCACGGAGCTATGTTATTTGGCTACGATTTTCTGCAAGGTGGAGGTACTTCCCCGGTCGGGCAGCTCCAATTATGAGTGAAATTATAAGATTCCACTATGCCCTACCTCTCTTAAGGAATACCCTTAATTTGAAATAAGTACTAGTAAAATCATGTATGATGTTTGATTTGTGGCCAGTTAATGGCAATAGGCTCGCCCCCTGTTACATGGAGCCGGCTAAACATACCGGCGAACTGTGGGTGTACATTAGTTTACGCCTTTGCCTAATCCTGTATTCCCCATACAGGCGTTATGGTGTGTAAAATCCAACAATATCTAATAGTTCATCGTTCTTAAAATCTTTAGGTACATTAATTGATATTAACTTTTTTGGACACCTGATATTTATTACCTTGTTAATCTTCGAATTTAGTAGTTCTTGGTAGTATTAAACCGTTTTTTTTTCATACTTACTAGGAAGGTAACCTTAGAAATAAAAAACATAAATCACAAAAACATTATACACTACAATTTTAATTTAATAAATAAGCAACAGCTGGTTCCGGTTTGACCCCGGACTGCGTATAAACACGTAAAAATAAACAATGATTTTTAAATTAAAAATTGCAATGCCCGGAAGTTCAAGACAATAGATTTTGAATTATATCTGTAATCAGTACTTAAAGGGTTAAAAATACATCATTGTAGTTAATTACCCATCAGGTGTTTGAAGGACACCTATATAAATTAAATGTCACTCTGTACAAAAAATTTAAATCCCAACAAATGCAACAGTCGACACCTTGGGACTGTTAGCACAAGGCCACTGCATGTGATTCAGAACGCTGCGATAAATAACGCGCAGACGCCGATACTGGATCATTAATCGTTATTTATAGCATTCCTTCTGCTAGCCCCCTCGTAAATCATGCGCGATAATTGTCCACCGATCTACGATTATGGAACGGTAAAGATAATTTAAGGAACAGATGTGCTGTTAGAATGGTTTTAAATGCCTACGACGCTAGAAAATAATTAAAGAAATACAAATACCAACCTGGCAATGGACCGCTTCAAATATCAATGATTTGATACTGTAGACAGGCTTCTTTTTCTTTTTCTCATTCTATCTTTTTCATAGAATAAATCGTAGCTAGCGAACGAGTAGCGAACGAATCGCGTGTTGAATATTTGCAACATTTTCAGTTATGTTTTCAACGCAATGCTTTTCTTTACCGCAAGGAAAGTTCTTAGTCCTTATGTAGTACCTCTGTTGTAGGAGATCCGATAAGTTTTAGGTTACGACGAAATCACTGCGTTGACACGACCACAACTTATATCAAATCAAGCTACTTTTTTCTTAATATTTGTGTAATTTTGTGAATTTCGTTGTGTAGTTCCATTGTGCAAGCGTACTGTGCGAATTATAAAGTACTTACCTATTAATGTATCTTAGATCTTATCTTGGTACAATAAAACTATTTGCTGACTCCTGCCATCTTTGTCATCTTCGAAGCATCAAAAGAGTAGGTACACGACAAAACATTTGCACAAATAGTAATAACAACATATTATCCATCTGCTCATAGTTATCAAATAGTTTTAGTCTATGACAGAACTATAGGGGATCATTTACTGTGTACTAAACGCGTAATAAACGGATGTTTCTAAGCAGTCTATGGCCAAATAATTTTCCAACATCCAAGTAGACTCGTTACTACATGAGAATCGTGTGCGTATCGGTGAGATCTCGCCAGAAGAATTCCTGAGATGCTCGGCTGAGATGCGTCGGTATCTCGTGTGAAGCGAAGTTTCAAGAACAGTGGTAACGGGAAAAATTGGAATAGTGCAGGAAGATAGAAGATCCTTTACTTAGTAAAAGTGCAGGTCACCTCATACTAATAATCAGATGACACACGACACTAATTCAAGTTAATAAAAAAAAATATTTAAAACTATCTGAAAATATTTGAAACTTACTTGGTAGCTTAGTGGATAAAGGATCCGTTGTATTTAATTGGAGAGACGCAAGTTTGAATCATCCCTGGAATAGAATTTTTCTTTCACTAAAATATTTTTTTTCGAAATATTTAGCATGCGATAGTGTAAAATATAATAAAAAATAGTAATATAAAATACTAGTAAAACGACTTGTGTTCCGTAAAAAGTGGATTTATTTCAATTTGAACCTTAGCAAAAACTTACTTATAGAAAAAGTTCGTCATATCCGTAAAAAATAAAACAAAAAGTAGCTAATCAGTGTGCACTCATATACTGTGAAACATCTACCTGTAAGAAGACACTTTGCCTCCGTGCGGGACTCAAACGATTCTACCACTCCTCCCTGCCTCTTGAAACTATTAAGAGAAATCAGAAACAATTCCACCATCATTTTATAGCAATACAAACCATAATATTCAAAACGAATTTAACCCGTGAACCACTGCGAGTCATATGATTCATCTATTAGCCAGTATTTGTCTCGTCGCGAGCGCAGATTATCATAAAGAAAGTGGGGCCGCATGCGCATCCGTGACGTTTCCCCGCGAGAAAACACCGGACTTACAGCGCTTTTGCCTTCGATAAACAGAGGTTTGCGGGTGATGGATGTATTATAGACATTACGGCTTTAAAATATCTCATTTTCATCCTAATGGAGCCACTTGAGTACCTGTTTCGGCTAAAGATTGATCGACTTCGGTGTGATTTATCCTTACTACATGTTACTTGTCTCCTATAACTACCTAACTATAAGTCATCTATTATTTTAAAGATAATTCAAAGAGAGAAATAGCTTGGCAGTTATACGACCTCGAAATATTGCATGGTTTAGTGTGATACTAAAGTTTATAGTGATAATTAATTTATTCACCAAAATCATTATCACTGTATACTAACTCATATTCAAGAAACGGGCATATCATAACATAACATAACATACTATCACGCCTGTATTCCCCGAAGGGTTAGACAGAGGCGTGCTAATGTACACCCACAGTTCGCCGGTATGTTTAGGTCCCATGTAATAGGGGGCGAGCCTATTGCCATTAACCGGGCACAAATCCAGACTCCGAGCTGCTACTGAGAATTTCATAGAAAACCCAATAACACTTCGCTCGACCTGGGGATCGAACCCAGGACCTCTAGCGTAGCAGTCGCGCTTGGGACCACTAGACTAATAAGGCAGTCCAAACAATATTCTTTTTATATCCTAGACATAAAAGAATATTCTTTTTATATCCTAGATATAAAAAGAATATTTATATTTTTAATCTTTATTATGTAGAGTTTCTGATTAAAAGATGATTGGTGATTACAAGGATAAATTAATGTTGATTTTATTTTAATTCTATTTATATTACCTACAACCGCCGTTGTACGCGGATATGAACCCTATAAGCATTAGTTGTATCTGTGTCACGATCTGTTACATATTCATCGCGGCATTGAACGATGTTGTTTTGTTAATTGTTTGTTTATTGAAGAACACCGGTGTCCGTTAGATCGTTTAGTTTACACCGCTTGTTGGAATCAAAGGGTTCGATTAAATGTATCTCGAGATTGGAGCTAATATCGTGGGAATCTTGTGGTATGTGAGTTAGCCTTCAATCTAATAGTAGTCTTATAGCGCGAATTATTAGCTCAAAGTCGTGATTTATATATCGATATCAGTTTACCTATTATCCAAGGCAGTAATCCTTTTCGGAGAGCGGACAGGAATTCATTTCTGCTTTGGAGCTTAATGTATTATTGTAATCCAAAGAACTTATAGCTAGAATCTCCCGTTACCTGATTGGCCATCTAAAATTGAAGAAAGCCAAGCAACGTCATACATCAGCACAAGTACCGATTAAATATAATAAATTTAATCTCGTTGACCCGTAGGACATCCTACCCACACGAAAGAGAAACTCAGTTATTTTTAAATATCTCATTAGAAGCCTCGACAGCTTTCCATTCCCATAAATCTAAGCAGTACTGGTTACAATAAATTACCTAAATTGCCGGTGCGGGCCGCACACGGTGCTCGAAGGCCTGTCCTGGCCGACCCTGAGATATGGAAGCCCCGGGATCTTATTAAACAGGGACTAGTTACGCCCGGGGAACTTCTAGCGGTAATAGATACCAAATTACGTCGTCGGTAGTATATTTTTTTGAACACCAACATACCTTGTCTATACGAGTACAAGACATATATACATTTCAAATAATATATTTATTACAAACGTCAACAGGAACGTTAAAATAATTTTGGTTTCCATCCTCCATGATATTATGGCTTCATTTCAATCACAGCCCCATAAAAGTAAATACTGAGACGGATATTAATGTCAATTTTTGTGTCCAAACAAAATAGCCTTCGTGTACGGGAGCCTCGACAATTTAAAATGTAATAAAATACAATCAAGTACCTACCTATTTAAATTCCAGGTGACCGAATAATTAGAGAAAGTTAAGCTCAAAGTAATGGCCCTGTCAAAGGATTATTAGTTTGAAAGAAATATTGTTCAAATGAGTTCGACAGTGGCATTAATTTTATTTAACAATAATTCATGAGATGGCTGTATCGCTTTTTAAGTTTGTAACCTTTGCTTAACAATATTTTAATTTTATTAAGGAAATAATTACACCGCGGGCAGGGCTAACCTGCGTGTTCTGGTTAGATACACCAGACGCCTCTAAGATTGACCAGGTTTGAATCCTGCCCGGGGTCTAATTTTTCCTTCACTAAAATAACTTTTTTATCCTATCATGGAAAATGCAAAATTCTTAATGTCAAACAGTTGTGACATGCGTCAAACAATAAGTCCACAGATTAAAAATAATTGCGTTTTATTATTAATGCCGTAAAATTTTCTAATAAGGAAGAATATTTATTATTGTATGACTATGTAATAACTTTCACTAATAAACCCAAGTATCGTAATAAAATAATGATTGGCGAGCGTACACACTTGATTTACGACTTCGCATGTGTGCATGAATAAGATATAGCTTTTAGACACAATGAGTGTTAATGGTTCCGAAAGGTAAAGTGAAATCGATCTTCTGGTAATGACTCTTTGTAAACAATATTTATGAACATGATGAGGCTCTAAGGGTAACCAAATAATTAGACACAGGTTTTTAGATATTTCTTTTTTTTTTCTCCGAAATGAAGAAATATTATAAAAAATAATTAAAAATGTTTTGGAACTCTGGATAGGAAAACAAAGACAGTATTTTGTTTCGGTGGCTTAATAATTTTGAAATGTTGTCAGTTGTCATAGATGTTCGTATAACAACCGGAACCGACGGCTTTAAGTGCTCTCCGAGACACGGAGGGGGTGTTAAGAATGGTCACCCATCCACAGACTGACCGCAGCGAGCGCCGCCCCTCTGTAAGTTAGTATTATAATATTAATACTTAATATATTTCGTTGGTGTTGTTTCAGATGTGTGTGTAAAGCGTAGTGGCGCGGCATGGGCCAGGCTGGCAGCCACGCGCCGCCGCCGCAGCGCGGGCGCCACGCTCACACGCTGCCGCACGACCCACCTCGACATGCGCCCAAGGTATAATTTTTTTTTATGGGATAGGAGGGCAATCGAGCACACGGTTCGCCTGATGGTAAGCGATTACCGCCCATGGACAGCCGCAGCACCATAGGAGTCACAAATGCGTTGCCGACCTTTTAAAAGAGGATTGGGCCTCCGTTAAAGTCAGTCACTCGGCGAAACACAACGTAAACGTTGTTTAACGCCGGTTTTCTGTGAGGCCGTGGTATCACTCCGAACGAGAATGGGCCGGCCATTCGTGCCGAAGCATAGCTCTCCCACGTAAAAAATATTATAAATATATTCATACCATTAATAAATTTGAATTAAATTTGAAACGGCGGTAGCCTAATGGCTAGGGCGTCGGACTGGCAATCATGTGGTTGCCGGTTCGAAACCCACCCATTACACTACGGACGTGAACCCACTCGTATCACTTGCAAACATTTAGCTTATTACAAGGGGTTAACAAGAATGCGAGCCACATCACTAGTAAGCTATTTTTTTTTAAATAACCTTATAATAAAATTCAATTTGCCAGACATGGTAGGTACTATTAATTTACATGTACTCTATTACTTCGAATTTTAGATGGACATCTGTGGTCAACTCAAGCTAAAGAATTGACTTTCCCTTTGGTTCAATATCTGAAGATGGTGCTGATTTAGTTCTTTCGAGTCAACAGCCATATACAGTTCCAACACTGGGTATAAGACCTTTCTTATCCGCAGGTACTACCCACACTATGCGAGTCACCACGCCTGCGCATTACGGACAATGGTGCGATCCTACACTCCGGTGGCACCATCAGCGGCAGGAAACCTAACGCCGGTCAAGAAAATGTACCACACGGACATGTGGTAAGAAAAGTTATCCTTTATGTATTAGTCCTATGTCCTGTCATGTCATCTACTTATGAACCCATCATTTGCTGATTCTAACGATCCTACTTGTTTCGATTCCAGCACGCGAACGTGCTCCGGTCCCGGTCGGCGGGCACGCCGGGCGAGACTGGAGAGATACGATCGCGGGAGCGAGACCCACTACACAGGTCACACACCAACCTAGAGTTACGACATGACAGTGAGTACCCAGCAGAAATAGAATAATATTTAATAATATAACATACATAAGTATATCTATTACATACACACATAGATCCATAGTAGGTACAAAGACAATTATATACAAAGAAAATGTAAGAGCAACAAGTTGCCTATATCAATGAAATGTCTTAACTCTTAAAGACTAAATATTGTAGTTATATAAACTATCCTAGACATAACCTCTCAATTTAGAAGAATCATCCTCAACAACTCTTTCGCTTATTGGAGTTTCATCCATCTTATCCTTTCCTTCATCTATGTTAATAATTTCAGGCAGCAGTGTAAACAAGAGATTTGGATCTGAACCAGATTTGAGGGTTGAAGAGGAACAGAAGACAAGAAATGGAAACAAACATTACCGAAAAAAATACAGAGCACCCCCACCCCCGAACACCACCACCAATGACGTATGTAGACGTTTAGATATCTTACTGTTTTTTTGTCGCACATGTAGGGTTGATCTTAAATTAACATTACCTACGTGATCTTACAGAACTTGGAGGGTTCATCGCCAGATTCCAGCGAAGGGAACGCGATAGCTGAACCCCAGAGAAAACTAAGACTGTTCAAAACGAGAAACGAAACCAAAAAACTGAACGGCCATGATAAATTGCAGTTCAGAAATTCATATCAAGACTACAAGTCCCTCGAGATGTTCGACAATCAAGCGTTCGAGAGGCGATACATATCACCTTGCAAAGAAAAAGAGCCACACATCAAATACTCTGACAACAAGGATATGGTGCAGACCACCGCGTCGCTCAAGATGGAAGAACGACTTATACAAACTAAACAAGACTACAAGAAGACCAGGATAGACAGGGTGAGCGGCTGCAGAGCCAAAACTTCAAAGTACGAACACAGCGAAGCTTGGAAGACTCCACTATTAAACAGGAATTTCAGGTACTCCGAAAGGTTCAAGAAAGATGACAACGATCTGCCCACGCTCAGAAGAGAGAGGACCTTCGATGAAACCTTAGTAGCAAGTAAAAGGGAAGGCGAATCCTCTAGAGCGGTGCACGAGAGCAGGATGAAAGCTGTCGGCGAACAACTCAAAGGGAGCAAACTCAGCCCTCTGGCGGAGACTAGCAAACCGTTGAGAAAATCTCTTCCTTCACTATTGTTAAAAAATAATGAAGAAAAAGATGAATTTCAAGCTGAACTTATAAAAGCTACGAGTAGAATTAGAAATAAATTAAGCAATAAAATTAATGATAATGAAACCAAAACTAGTCAACAGAAGCATGAGCAGAAGAGCCCATCGAAAATACCGAATAAAGTCAAAAAGTCTAGTCCACAAATTACTGCCAATAAGGTAGATACGAAAGTTATCAGTAGGAGGCCTTTGAGTCGAGCTAACGAGGACAAAACTAGACAAACCAATACTAATTCTAATACTAAAATATTGGATAATAAATATAAAATTAGTAGCAAGGAGAATAGCCGACCAATGCCGGACAGAGGGCAGGCGTCCGGGAAGGAGTCGACGCCCGAACATTCACCAACTAGGAACCTAGAAAAGTTAATATGCCAACCTTCACAGGAGAAGTGAGTGTTCACATTTTTCATATCAAATGTATTTTTCTTCTTGGCTTTCAGGATACTTGCTACTACTGCTTACTTCTGTCCTGGTTTTGTTTTCTTCATTGATAACTTGTGAAATATGATATTGAGCACATGAAATTAAGCATAATGAAATCTACCTTTTTTTCCTTGCGTGTCTTACTTTATAATGCCTTTTTATCTTGCCTTGCCTTTTTCAGGCAAAAGCAACAAGCTCCATCGAAGCAGTTCTACTTTGGCATGATAGAGAGCAAGCAGATGAAGTCGCACGAGCACCTAAAAGACTTTCCCGGGCTGGGCAGCCCCATCATCGAGGAGATCTCCAACTTCCACTTGATAGAGCAGAAGCTCTTTAGCTATCACGAAGAAGATGCGGAGTTTGATAAATTCAACGCCAAGTTGAAGGAGGAGTGCAAAACCAAAAACAGTGAGTTACAAAACAAATTTGGTCCTTTGGTCTTTTTTGGTTATTTTATTTTGTGTAGAGTTGAACCTAAACAAAATAGACTATTTTTAACTTAATAATTACACTAATAACGTACGAAAATGATGTACTATTTTCTCCAATTTGGTTAGTCACCAAACGCCGTTAATATTGTCTGAAATCATTTTCTTTGTAGCCCCATGCTTGCAAGTAATACGTTTTCAACCTACGTAGTTAATTAAAACTAACTCTTGGATCACTTTCAGTTTCATCAGAATCAGCGCTATCTTCTGAGGGGTCGGAGGGCTCGTACTCGGAGGGTTCACTGGGCATCGCGCTACGGCTGCGGCCTACGCTGCCTAAGAAGCAGCGCGTCGTACCGCGCTTCTCGCCGGCCGCCGCCTGGAGGCAGCTTGCCAGCCTTGATGACCACCTAGCTGCAGGTACTTTTGACAACAATGACAATCTTGTGCATTCATACTTACACTAAAGCCTTTTTCCCTAAGTTAGCCTCGTAAACTAGCTAAGCTACAGTACGCTACCAGGATTCTTGCATACCTACTAGGCACTTTCCCTACATCCACATTTATTAGTACATCTTTTATACAACGCGACAATTACGTGCTCTCAATCACTGTGATACGTGTTATCACGTTGTTATCTCTGGATCTCTAACCATAATTATAACAAAAAAAATTAAGTCTATTTATGTCGTCTATTATAGTAACATTATTACGATTTATAATTCAAAACCACACTAACGTATTGGGTTATCCTGTAAAGTTATTTGTGTTGTGAGAAATAATTAAATTATTTTTCTAATAAAACCATGACTGCCTAATTTGACTCGGCCGTTATAAACGAGCAAATTTTACTCTGTAAGATTACGTTTACTTTTATATAACAGAGACCCAGCCTCTAGCAGTGGAGACAAAGATGTCGGGAGACATATCAGCGGAGTCTTCACCACGGTCTGACCAATCAGCGGACAAGTCGGGAGATTCGGGTATCTCAGGCGACCACGCGCACTCGGACCATAGGATAGACTCTCCTGCTACACATCACGTAAATATTGTTAGTAACTATAACCAAAATAAACTTAAAAGATCATGTTCAATCAATCCGACATAAAATTAAAAGTTTTACAAAAAATCTCGCAGTCACAGAAGCGTTCCATTAACTGAATTGTACCTACTAATTAAACGCATTTTCGCTTAATTTTTCTCATTAGGTGCAGGAGTCAGGTCCACCCGCCTGGACTCCGCAGCAGGATTTAGGGGACAGCAGCTCGGAGGGAGCCGGCGGAGGGGTAGCATTGATAGGATCTGGGCTAGCGACTTACAGCCCCGGACACCAGCCCTTCAGCCTCTCGCTGCCGCGGGAACAGCAGGATCGAGTGAGTAGTGTGACAGGGGCCGCGGGATGTTAGGCGAGGTGTAGTGGATTTGGTAGTTTGTGCCCCCGGGTGATGCTGATGTTGAGAATTATTTTCTTACAGGTGTTGATGTATTAACTCTTGCATATTGGTCCTAACATACGAAACATTGGTAATTGTTTAATTGTAGTCGTTAATAATTATACTAATTTATTGTGGTTAAAATAATATTATGTAGTTAATTCATGTAGTTATGTATATGTTTATTTATTTCATATATGCTTGTAATGTTTTATTTTTTACTAAAAATAAATATGATTAATCGCCATTACCGTTGGTTACAAGGTTTAAGCTGCCGATGACACTCACAAATGCCGCGATGTAAGTAAAACTGCTGACAAAGGGCAAATGTATCTACGTTTACCCATAAATGGTGACTTTACTGAATTAATACAGTACCCTTACTTTACCTAATTAGCTCCCAGACTAAGGCCCCTTTAGTCTTGACGGAACTATAACTGAAGCATGAGATAAAATTGATAAAAAACGCAAAGAGAAACAATTACTCCGCGGAAGTTCGTGAAGTGTCTCGGTGACCATCGAAGCATCATCTCGGCTCACAAATCATTCATAATTGGTAATTAACCATGTATTAACGTAGTAACTAATCAACTAATCCCTCACCTGACCTCCCGCGGCCGCTGACGAGGAGTAAAGGTACTCACACGTTACAAACCCGTATAATATGGTGGCGGGCAGTGGTCGAAGTGGTATTAATTCATAGCTTTAACACCGTAGTTTTGAATAACTTGTATGCACGCATGAGGGTATTTGTGTAGCGGATCTTAGATGGTTTTTATTTTATGAAACTATTACTTCCCTATTCTGCGACCCTTCTGTTGATTTTAAAAAGTCTCTCGTAGAATCTAGATAGTAAACATAGTAAAATCAACATAGTAAATATATAAAAATTACATTGAAGCTAAATTACGTTAATTTTTATTGAATGTAATTTAGCTAAAATTACAAACGACATTAGAGCTTACCGAGGACTTTTTAAACCCTTACCCGTACACATATAATACCCTACATATATATATGCTTATTTGAATTACCTCCAAGTCAGATTTCATCATAGATATACTCAGTTCCAAAATATTTTAACTATACCCAAAATGTACACACGGCTAATAATTTTTCCATATAAGCTAACCTCTTATTGAACGAAAAGTCTACAATGCAAGGTTAGTTTATGCTGGAAATACGTAGCTTGATGTGTAGCTGTGTGTATGAAATAAACTACTTTTTACGGATTTTATCGCGTTGTATTGATATTATTTGATTCCCGACGTTTCGGATCCTTTACAGCATCCATGGTCACGGGTAGACTGAGGTGTTGGACGTCTATATGTTAAAATTACTAACAGCTACCTTAAATTTTTTGTTAATTATTGGCGAGCCGATTCAACCAGAATGACACTAAGCACGGTAGTCTACCCGTGACCATGAATGCTGTAAAGGATCCGAAACGTCGGGAATCAAATAATATCAATACAACGCGATAAAATACGTAAAAAATAGTTTTATTTCAACGTCTTATATTCGCGTAAGTATCAAAAACCAGTAAGTAGGCATAAGAGTCAAAGTCAAATTTTAATGCATAAAATCTCGCTTCATATTATATATATGTTCCTAAATCCCACCTATATTTCCTCGTTTTTGCCTCATATATTATCTTGGCAAAAACAACTCTAGCTTCGGGTGATGACCTTTATTCCTCATCAGCTCTTCATTGAACAGTTCACAGCACTCTTCGCGTAGTTTAAAGCGATGTCGTGTTTCACCGACTGCTTCCAGGCCAAATCGGTGCAGCAGAGCTTCAACAGTCTCCAGAAGCTTCGCAAGTCAGTTTCTGGGGCGCTAGGAGCGGCTTTAGGTTCCAGAAGGTTCGATTTGGAACATGAACCAATGTTGCAAGAAACGGAACAGAATTGGTTCCTTACGAAGTCTGCGCCTAACTCGCTGAACAATCCACTGATATTCCAGCAGCCCACCAGGGCAAAGGACTCAGAAGAAGATGTTATTAAGGAAGAGCAATTTTTACCAGCTACGGCAAAGGTAAGCTAATCGTACAAACCTATAAACCTATAAATATTGTTATTTTTGTTAATCGGATAACATAATATGCCTTGAAACACTCTTTTGACGAAAAACTGGGAATTTCTTGTACACAGGGGATATTTTTATTTATTTATTCATAACAATTTTGCAACTTAAAAATACTTAATACTTAAAATACATGCCACTTGATTACTATGAGACAGAGATGATATTGATAAATGTCATTTGAATAACGAAAATAATCATGTTTTCAAATAATTAAATTTAGCCAATTAGTGTAATTATTGCCTACATATAATGTCATGAATAAATAAACAATAAAAAGTTTTTTTTTAATGGTCCTAATGAACATTGCTAAATTAATCAACCTTATTTATTTTGATCATGTATTCTGATTCAAATATTGTAAAGAATTCCTGCCTCTTATATTCTTTACATTCAAAAGGTTATTTTCACACAACAAATCTACAGCAAACAGAATTGAAAACCGCAAATTTTATTGAAATACGCCATTGTTATACTGACCACGACTACTTAAGGAAGTGTAAAGTATTCGATAATTTACAATAATTTACGTTTTGTAACGAAAACGGAAGTACCTACTATAAATGTTTACCTCCTTAATTTCCTACTTGGTAAGAATAATATATTCTGCAGAACTTGAAGAATGAATACTTTGCTTTACAACTCTTTGTTTGAGGTAAACACGCTATTAAAGTTTACAGAAAATATAGTCATTTTAGGCCAGTTTGAAATTAAGCATATTGTAAGTACTATCAGACAAAATATTTTAGCTTCAGTAACTTGAAGCTGTTGATTCAGGATCTCAGTGCAGCCGAAGTTTTGAATTGTCGCTCGAAAAATATTTGTATCTATGGCCTGCAGTATGGCTAAAATGACCGCATTTGATGAAAATATTCACAACAAATGTCATAAATTGATTCCAGATTCATTCCCTACTATGATTATTCACACATAGAAAGTAGCCATCTTGGTTAAGGCGGAGACTATAAGCTTTACAATTATTAAAAACTTAGTCTATAGTTTCTGCCTACCCCTGTGGGAGAAAGGCGTGAGTATATGTATGTATGTAAAAACTATTACCCACTGTTAATTATTGTAAAGCTTATACATACGTCGAGGGCAAGTCAGGGTATATTGAATGATAATTTATGAATCCTATTTCGCGGCGGCCTTTTTTTTAAAAAAAAAACGTTGCCCCACACTAGGATTTTCTCCTGTATCGTGGGTGCGTTTACAAACACAAATTCTCACATACACAAACGTCCAGACCCGGAACAACTACCTGTAAATCAAACAAATATTTGCTCCGTGTGGGGATCGAACCCACAACAGGTGACGCAGAAGCCGATCGCTCAGCCGCTACGCCAAAAGTGTCGGCTGTTGTAATGCATGTCATAATGTTTTATTAACAGCTAGCTTAACTGTCAAAATTCAAAGTAGAGTTGTGTGCAGGTGGACGTGGCGCCATGGCGTCCGGGCATGTCGTACATGTCGTGGGGCGGGCACATCATGTATCTGCCGCCCGCACCCGCTGCCGACCAGCCGCTCTCCTTATTGGGACCCATTGACAGGCCTGTCAGGTTAGTCTCAGATCACCTCCACCTATTTGATACAATTTTGTTTGCATAGTCTCGATGAGTATGTGTTCTTGAAGGTACCTACATAAAAATTTCATTTTACCACATGTACCACTAGGTGCATTCTCACAGACTTGCGGGAAGACTAGTCTTTTACTGTTCTAACGATAAAGATAACGATAAGGGGGCCTAGACAAAGTCACATTTCTATTAACGATAACGAAATTCGACAAATACTAAATGTATGGAATTGGCATAAGCTTTCGAAATGTCACGTGATCAATCGTTTTCGATCGCTAAGTGCTAGACAATGTCAAATTGGGTAACGAAACGATGACGAAATCGAATATCTCTATCGATATTCTCATACTAATACGTAGACAAGTGGCGCTCTTGACAATCGAAATCGCCGAGATATCGAAGTGTTCGATCGACAACTTAGCGAACGTTTGGACCTTGTAGAAAAGTAATACAATATGACCGATTGTTAGTAAGCTGTTGGTGTTATCACGTCATTGTTTACATAAAGCATTCTCAAGTCTCACGCCTCACGTTATTGTTTACATAAACTTTATTAAATTCATTGATATGAATTTATTACGTGAATACCTACTGCCTTACCTTCCCATGAATAATTCCAAAAGGGTCACTGTTCACTTCTGGCATGCACTTTTCATTGCATTAATAATATTATTTGAATTAAATGTCATCCTTAAAAATGAAAAAAAAATACAGTCACAGTCAGTCCTGTTTATCATTTTTTTTAATATTCACATAATGAATTCTATTATTAAAACTTTAACTTTAAAACACCAATGTTCATCGATTACACTTTCACCGAGTAAACTTAACATTATTTTAAACATTAAACCATTGGAGCGGGCCGGTTGACAGAATTGATTGAACTGACGTCTTGAATTTGACGTTTCATTACGACCCCAAAGCCAAGAAGTAGTTTTTTATCGAATGAACGCTTCGACATCTCTTCGACATAACGTTCGGTTTGCTAATGTTACTTTGTCTACCAGTTGGCGATCGACATCGCACAAGCGATATCGATTTTCGAAATCGAATCGACACGGAGCGATTGCCACTTGTCTAGGCCCCAAGGTCTAACGATGTGTTAACGCGGTTTCGATTTCACAATGTTTTCATTTACCGTACTTTGAAATTATTACTGTTTTATAGATATTTTTTGTTTGGAAATCTTCAGGAATTTCTTTCGAGCTAGAAATGGTGGACACAACCTTTTTGTCCATCTATTCTATTATCAATTTTGAGTATATCCCAAACTCCGAGCCGCCTACTGAGAATTTAATAGAAAAACCCAATAACACGTTGCTCGACCTGGGAATCGAACCCAGGACCTCTAACGTAGCAGTCGTATGCAATACATATTGTATAAAATCCCGTCTGTATTTTAACAAATAACTTGGTTGCCACAGGAGTAAGTCGAGCGGCTGCCTCGAAGTGTCGGCGCGTATGTCGCGGGCCTCGCTCGAAGCGGAGATGCACGAACGCGAGCGATCTGCGTCACCTACCCTGGCGCGTGCGCTGCCTGCACGGGTACTGCCTGCTAACAACGTGAGTACATTACTATTAATGTATTAAGTAGGTAATATAAGTAATGATTGTAGGTAATCCATTTAATTTATTTAGGATCTGCAGGTACAGGAGTCGAGGACTTTTTTAAATGTTTAAAACCCGAACCACAGGGTTAAATTGGCATTTTTTTAGGAACTATAAGCATCGTATTTTTCGAGGTTTTCTACCATTAATAGTTTTAGTTTAAAAGCAAATGTATGGGAACCGAACCCATGCCCTCACGCTTGAGACAAAGAGGCAATAACTGCACGTGACTATTGTGTATCTACTGTACCTATGAGTTTCAAATGGAACTGGACTGACAAGACGGCCATTTTGTATCGCAATGCTTGTTTGTATTGTAAATAGATAAATTAGCATTAATCAAAATGAATAAAAATGCCATTCAGCCACAATTAAATTAAATTAAATCACACGATTGGCGTAGCGGTTGAGCGATCGGCGTCTGCGCTATGTGTTGTGGGTTCGATCCCCACACGGAGCAAATATTTGTATGATCTACAGGTAGTTGTTCCGGGTCTGAACGTTTGTGTATGTGAGAATTTGTGTTTGTAAACACATCCACTATACAGGAGAAAATCCTAGTGTGACGCAACGTTTTTTTAAAAAAAATATGACGGAACAAAAAAAACAAAAATATTTTATTACACATACATTTGACATCACTTGTATGAACCTTATGTCAAAATCCTATCTCTAGTAAGCAAATCTATCGACGGATTTATTATAGGGAGTGGCCAGTACTCACTTGTTCTAAATGTTGGGAAATATTGTCAAGCTCATCTCATTCGTACAAGTAACTAATATAATGATAGCATTGGTTTGCAATCAAGCCGTACGACTAAGTAATGTGTGTGTTACATTTGTTTAACAACTAGAGGATATATCTAGAAACAAGTACCTATTTACTTATAACCTTATTTCTTAGATACCTTAAATTAAGGAACCATTGCACTTATCATGCTGTACCGTAAATTTTGATAGGTTGAGTTGGAATGTTTCCGTTCTAATGCTCCTGCAAGAACTCCTGCAGAAATAGTGTTTCTAGACTCACCGCCGCGCATTGTCTGTCAGTCAGTCAATGCTTAAGTTTTATTAAGTACTTGTGTACCTAATAACCATCGTAATTCAACAAAAAGCGACTGCCATCAGATCTGCGAAACCTAATGATAGTAGGACGATAATATAAAGTAAAACGTTTTCAGACTTTTTGATTACCAGTCATCACTACTGCATTACATCACCTTTGTATTTCCCGAAAGGTTAGACAGAGGCGTACTAATGTACACAGTTCGCCGGTATTTTTAGGTCCCATGTAATAGGGAGCGACCCTATTGCCCAATAACACTTTTCTCGACCTGGGGATCAATCCCAGGACCTCTAGCGTAGCAGTCGCGCTAAGGACCACTAGACTAATCAATATATATTATAATCATAAGTAGTCATAGGTATGACAACCACGGATTAAAAAGTATGTCTAAAAATTGGCTAGAGGTCCTCGATTCCAGGTCGAGCAATGTGTTATTGGGATTTAAAAAAAAAATCTCAATGGCAGCTCGGAGTTTGGCCTTGTGCCCGGTTAATGGCAGTAGGCTTGCCCGTTATTACATGGCACCTAAACATACCGGTTAATCTGGGTGTACATTAGTACACCTCTGCTTAACCATTCGGGGAATACAGGCGTGATGGTATGCTATGTATATCTTAAAATTATTCAGAGGCTCGGAGCACACTAAGACAACAATTGATCGATTGTTATTAGTCCACTAAATAATTATAATATAATAACTAATTATAGTTCATACAAAAATCCTTCAATATTTTAATCATAGTAGGTATTCCCGCAACACAAGCAACAGGAAAACCAAACATTCCGTGTAGCCAAGGTACAAGGCCCATACTAACTGACATTGATTTTAAGAGCTCAGTGCATTTATACACAAACACTAAAGCACATATTATTTGCTGTTGTAATGACAATCGTTATGGTACTGCGTTATCAGCCGTATTAAGAACAAGGTGAGGTGGGACAAATCAAGCAATCAATAATTGTGGGCACGATTTAATTGATTTAAGTTATTTGACAAACAATGCTTGGAATTATAGGTCACTGGTTGTTGCCTGCGGCTTCACTCGCATTCCAAAGGACTTTTTGAGACGTAAGGTAGGCATATGTCATACTCCAAAGTCTAATCCGTCTGTGTACCAAAATTTATCAAAATTAATTTAGCGGTTTAGGCGTGAAAACTTTACAATAGACGTACTGAGCTACTTTCTTACCTAAATAAATACTTACTTAGCTTTAAAGTAAATGTCACTAAGCCCTATGGCTATTTTTTGGAGGCTTAGCCGGCAGGCATTTACTTAAACAGTGATTTATAAAATCTTAGTCACTGAAAGATAGGGATTGTTTTATATACTTAGGTTCCTATATGAAAATTCAAGCATAGGGATAATCCAGGAAAGGAATTTCACGGCCTTTGCACAAGTTTAGTAAATACATTTTATGAAACCAAAACAACACAATCGTATTTAATTATAATCTCTTAATTATTCACAAATACCAAAGTCAAAATAGTTTTTATTTCAAAAATATTATGTAGCGCATATAAATATACTATGATGTAGATTAAAAATGTAGACAGACAAGGTTGTTTGAACCAGTTACCTATAAAATTCTAGCTGTTCACATTTTTTTTCAATAAATCTTGCAATATATACTTTTTATTAAATAGAATTATAGACAGACGATACGACACATTTGCGTGGCGGCTGAGCGATCAGCTTCTGCGCCACGGATTTTGGGTTCTATCCCCGCACGGAACAAATATTTATACCTATAGGTAGTTTTTCCGGGTCTGGGCGTTTGTGTATACGAGAATTTGTGTTTGTAAAAGCACTCATGATACAGAAGAAATAAAAATGTTACTAGGAATTATTTATAGTGTGGGGCACCGTTTTTTTTAATCAAGGAAAAATGTCGCACATCTACATTTCTTACAATTCAATGTAACCGTATTTTCCGTCTTCCACAAACTCTACACATACCATAACCATCACTTACCCAAACCTGCTCCAAATTCAATGATGACCATTTAATATCTTTCTAATGCCCTACTTACTAATGATTCTTCGTATGCCTCATCGAGCTCATTCCTTTACAATTTTCAACAGAATACATGAAACTGTTATAAAATTAACCTGTATTGTAAACTTGGCGATTGTGTCGCGCGGTTTGGCGGTCGCATTGTTGTCGTCGAGTTCCCACGACCAGTCGCGGCAACTTACGTTTCCGCGTCTCCTTGCAGTAAGCCGAGCTGTTGATACCGTCTGAGACATAACACGGCCTTGTTACCTTCCGTAATTTGAAGATCTAGGTGTGGGTGTGATGTCTGCTTTGTAATTGTTATGTAATCGAACCAGCGGAGTAGGTGTTACAATTTCGTGCGAGTAATTTGAGATGTTATCTAGATTCTTGTAATAATAATTAATGTTGTTACTTTATTACATTAACAATTCTAAACTAAGTTACGTACTTATTTAACCTATGACTTGTAACAACTGCCTACAGTCACGATAGCGGTCGAATTTTATCCACACAACATAAAGTATTTAATTTCAAAGGAAATCTATCTTAGGATTTGGACTTATAAGTACGCTTTTCCTATTCATTTACAATCCTTTAGCCAAAGTTTATTGATCTACGGTCTCATTACCATTGATCAAATCACAATAGTCGCCAATCCACACAAATTGTATGTAAATGGCGAAATGATTCAAACTAGCTTGCTTTGTATGCGCGTGCGCAGGCCGCGGTCATGTCGAACATGTCCCAAGTTGCTAATACCGCTCACGCTTTGCTCCTGTTTCTTTGTCGTGACGAGTAACAATCGTAGAAACAATACAGATGTTTTGTTGACTTGTCTTTGGTTATTAATGACTGTAGAAAGCAAAGACTGGTAATGTGGTTCGTGTGTACATCTGATTCGAAATTAAAAAAGAACGCTTGATGTTACGTTTTAATCATATATTGTGAAATAACATTTGGAAGTAATGTCAATGCAAGACAAGAAGTTAAATCGTGAAAGTCGAATCAATGATTGGATCTCAAACACTTTCGTGGTAAGAAGACGTGCTGAGCAGTTGCGTCCAATGAGGGAAACGATAGATAATATTGCTCAGTACCGAATTTTTAAATAAAATTTATTGTAATACAAAACTGAGTGCAGTTGTGAAACATAGCACCTTCTTGCGAAAATATCTAGTCACTTCTAATTATTATCTAGAATTCGCATAATCAAAATATAATATATTTAGTATTTTATTGGTATAATTAATTTTTATTTACTCCTTAATTTTAATTTACTACGACCTAGATAAATAAGTAAATTAAAGTGTCTTTTTAATTTTTTTACACGTTTTTAGTCTCATAAGACTCATGCGTGACAAAACTAGTTTTATAAAGGAGACTATCGCAATAACACGTTGTGATATGATACAGCTTGTGCGTCAAAATTAATCAAATAAATTGACGATAATTCACACCTTTTTGTATGTAAACACTCAAAACCAACAATAGATAGAACTTCGCGTGCATAATGATATTATAGACAGTTTAGTTCAACCATGACGAAACCTAAACAGACACGCTTAGTTAGTACATACAAATATGTAGGTGTAAAACTTAATAATTATTGATACATGCATTTAGCACCATTGTTGTAGGCAACACGCGAATTCCTGCACCTTGTTACTATTCTCCAAACACGCAGATTATAGCGAACCGATTGGGAATCCGTTCTTTAAACGGTTCATTGTTATGGGACCTGCCAAATAGTAGGTGATATGTATAAAGATATACATTTCACAAATGCAATCCATTCCATAATAATAATAATTCCGTAATAATCCACCCTGCATTCAGTTCATAGATAACTAAGCTAGCCAGACCTCTACCTAAAAGCACCCCGTATAGTTCACCGAAAGGATGTAGGTTTCTGTCCAAGATGGACTTTTTCTTAAAAAGTGTTAATCATGCAATAAAACTAGGAAAGTATAGAGAAAACATAGTAATATATTTCAAATAGTAACTTTCTCCTCAACTTCATTTGCGTGGATGTCAATTATGGCAACACCATTCGGCATTAAATCTATGTCCATCGTTCAGTCGCTAATAATTTTGCAATCATCGGTATTAATGGCGACAGTTTGAAAGGCAAAAGTATCGATATCAAAACAGTCATTATTAAAAGCATCTAATTTTAGTGGCATTGGCATGGGTAGTGTCAGCATTTATCGTTTGACCGCCAAGTCAAAACAGAAAAAAAGTGCCCTCAGCGCCAAGCTTCCGAATTTCCTATAGAAATCTGTCGTCCAGTCTTGACCGTGGCGTGCACATTTTAGTGCACATTATCGCCAGTTTTTTATCGCAATAACATGATAATTACGCACTACCTGATCGTAAGCGGTATCCGCATCCTTTAGACGCCAGCAACACCAGTGGTACCTATCATTGGTGCTTTGTCATATTGAGATCTCAGTTATTAAGTCTCTTATGTCCAGCAGGTAATTGTACCTACTGGCTACATTGATCTTCAAACTGGAACACAATAACGTTACCACATTGGCAAATTTTGGCAATGTAGTGACGCAGTCCTAGCACTTTTTGGTTTTGATCATGGCGTCGGAATTACAAGTGTTGGTATTAAGGGTCCGACGGATCTTGAATTGCCCACAAAAACGTAATACCGAAATAAATCGTAAGCAAGACAATATTCTATCAAATTGTGTAATCAACTCCTACCCACCGTACTATTTCATCTACTACTACTTCACTGGAAATAAAAGATTGGAAAATCGTTCCAAACTTGGTAATTTTATCAAAAATTGCATTAGCTTACATTTATTTCCAGTGAAGTATTTTGGACAAAATGGTAACATAGGAACCTAAATTAACGGTATCGGAATCCGAATAATAACACAATTGACTTAAACTGTGTTTGAATTACGATTTATTTCGGTATTACGTTTGGAAGAGAAATTCGGTCCGCCGGACTCTTAAGGAGTTCGACAGTAGTTCGACATTGTTTTGACGGTCTCCATATAAAATAAGTTCGGAACTTTGGATGACATGACGAAATGGTGACAGTTTTGATGGTGTATTATGTAGCAACAGTAAACGAAGAGTGGGTTTATCACTGTACTAGCGGGCCCGGCAAACGTTGTCTTGCCCTGTATCAT
The DNA here is from genome assembly GCA_910591435.1 of Acronicta aceris. Lineage (NCBI taxonomy): Eukaryota > Metazoa > Arthropoda > Insecta > Lepidoptera > Noctuidae > Acronicta > Acronicta aceris. The sequence goes on along the minus strand of OU342758.1, from coordinate 17,960,240 downwards.
CATCTTCCTGCCCTTTATTTGTCGTCGGCGCAGCATGTCCTTTTCTTCCATTCATCACATTCCCATGTCTTGCCCTGTATATTAATAAAAATCGTAGAACCCGATTGCGGTGCCACCTACCGGCTCAAATTGTGAATCTAAACCATCCAGGAACCCAATTAAACATACACAAAAAAAAATCAAAATCACACCAGCAGCTTATGAGAAGTTCTGACAATGCACAGAACGCCATCTACTTACTGGCCTTGCCGAAATAGAAATCGACATCATGTTCATTCATGTCCGTATTTTATTTCTGTCAAATCTGTCAATCCGTTCCCGATACAATGTAGGTATGAGAAAATAAATTTTCATCATAATGTTTTTTTTCGATGTTTTAATAGTTATTCTGCCATTCGGGGAGGAGGCAAATTCAACAAACGAAATATCATAAAAATCGGTTCACCCGTTCTCGAGTTATACGTGTTGTAACAAACCCGACTTTGTTTTATATGTATAAGATGACCCGGTGTACTTCGTATCACCTGTCGTAACGATTAGAAAAAAATGGCTGAAAATTTTGATTTTCTACTCTGTATCGTTCTGAAGTCAAGTCTATTTTCCATGTTATGGTTCATGCAGTTTTTCTATTACAGACTTGAATGACAACAAATAAGGTGCCTATTTTTTTCGGTTTGTACCGGTTGCGCAATACCTATTAAAAAAAATTCAGATCTAAAAAAGTCTAGCAACACAAAATGTCATCAAATGTCTTTGAAAGGCTATCTTGAGTCGTTTGAAAAATACTCAAAACAGTTTTTTCTATGAAATTACTATCATGTTCTTGACTACTGACTCCAGATCAGTCCACTCCACTCTTCTAGGTCGCACCAAATAGACGATTGACATCAATTTTTTTTTTTCTGCATTCCAGCAAAATAGTTTAAACACATTAAATACTCTTTTTTATATGCACGATTTCAAACAATGACAACCATCATACTATGTGTCAACTATGACAACTATCAAATTATCAGTTTATATGGGTTTAGGGGGTTTAGGAGTATGAAGCACAGAGAGTAAAGCGCACCATGCACCGTAGAAAAGGAAGGATCCTCCGACCGGACGGGTGTTTTGTCCGGTGGGCTACTGCCCGACAGTTCTTGTCGGATTTTACTATTTGGTCTTAAGTCGCGGAGAAATCTGTTTCCGCGATGTAGGACTCGTGACTTAGTTCCTTAATCGAGTAGATGGCGCTGTACTTGTAATGCCGCTACATGGGTAAAATGTAAAATTAAATTATCCCACGAGAACGTGATAAAAAATATCCTATGTCCTTCTCCCGGTTTTAAGCTACCTCCCTACCAATTTTCAGCCAAATCAGTTCAGCCGTTCTTGAGTTATAAATAGTGTAACTAACACAACTTTCTTTTATATATATATATATATATATACATAGTGTCAATTGTAACTTCATTATCAATAACAAGAGTTCCAATTATAAGTTAGAGACACTATTATGGTTATTATTAGTTAATGCGATTGAAACATACAAACTCGATCTCAAGGGCTCCACGTCACAGGCTAGACCTAGTGTGGAGACCACTAGTCAAAAAATTCTACCAAGTTAAAATAAATATATTAATGTATTAGATTAAGGAATTGTAAAACTTTTGGCGGTAAACGATTATCTTATCTTAGGGGATCATTAATGATTTCATGTCTTTCATTAAACATAATAACTCTAAATCCTTGGCACAAGACTAACGTCTTGTCTTTTGTCTAACCACGTCAAAACAGAAAAAACGTGCCTTCAACGCCAAGCTTCCGAATTTAGGTACTATAGAAATCTGTCACCCAGTCGTGACCGTGGTGTGCTGGGCACTTTTTGGTTTATCATCTATACATAACTGTGGCGCTCAAAATCGACATAGGTACTCTGTGATAGCCATTACCATCAGTCTAAAGTAAAAAAAAAAGAATAATACCATGGAATTCCCAAGTATTAAAGTCGTTGAATGAATGAGAAGAAATTTTATTTCACATGTTTAATCACTTTCCGCTTCCTCTTGAAACTAGTTAGGCAAGTAACAATGAATAAACATATAAATTAAGTTAACCCGTTTTGATGCTAAAAATTATGTTATTAATTAGTGCTAATGATATTATTATACACACAAACATGTCTGTATTCTCCAAAGGATTAGGCAGCGGTGTATTAATCAACACCATTTTACCGATATGTAACGTGCCCCATGTAATACAAGACTGGGCTAGCCTATCGTGGCATAAATCCAAACTAGAAACGGCCATTCGAAGCGGCGGTAGCCTAATGGCTAGGGCGTCGGACTTGCAATCATGTGGTTGCCGGTTCGAAACCCATCCATTGCACTACCGACGTGAACCCACTCGTAACGCAAGCATTTTAGCTTAGCACGAGGGGTCAACAGGTATACTAGTAACGTGCGACCCACATTGCAAAAAAAACCTCCGAGCTGCTATGGAGAATTTCACAGAAAAACTCAATAGCACTGCTCGACCTGGGATTCGAATCCAGGACTTCTAGCGTAGCAGTCGCGCTTAGGACCAGGCCTAGGTTAGGTTTTTATTACAATAATGCTATTCAAAATAGCACATATCTAATGAAAATACTAACAATATACGGACACTATAGGAAATCTGTTGTTCCAGGCGCTGGAACTCTTATGCGATTCAACTTTTTTAAATTCAGTAATTTCGTTTGGTGAGGTCGTATGATACACAAAAGCATTTCCCAGACGAAACTAATAAATATGCAACTGTAAGTTTGTCTGTTAGACATTCAGGGATGAGAACCAGTAATCTAAGTATTTATCTTCTTTCTCTATATAGACACACACAACTTATAAACTAGGACAGGAAATAGAGCAAGGACACTTGGAAGAACAAGAGCACTTACCGAAGCAGCCACTGCATCTCCTGTCGAGTTCAGCTTCTTACAGTTATCAGGGTCCTCCAAATATATATATAAAATAACCTGACTGACGTATCAATGCACTTCCGAAAGTACAAGAGCTAGAGCCCTGAAAGTTTGCATGCTGGTTCTTTTTACACTGTAGGCGAGCACTAAAAAAGGATTTTTCGAAATTCAACCCCTAAGGTGGTGAAAAGGGGGTAAAAGTTTGTATGAAAGTCCGCACACACGTATGCGTTTGACATACATATACTTAAGTATTTAATAAACGATGACATCGTCAAGTAATAATATGATTCCATAGTACAGCTATGACAGTATATTTTAGAAACAAAAATTACCAATTAATTATGACGTGGGAGAGCCATGCTTCGGCACGAATGGGCGGGCTCGACCGGACTGATACCACGGCCTCACAGAAAACCGGCGTTAAACAACGCTTACGTTGTGTTTCGCAGAGTGAGTGAGGTTACCGGAGGCCCAATCCCCTTTTAAAAGGTCGGCAACGCACTTGTGACGACTATGGTGTTGCGGGTGGCCATGGGCGGCGGTAATCGCTTACCATCAGGCGATCCGTCTGCACGTTTGCCCTCCTATCCCATAAAAAAAAACAAAGTACGCAGGCGAAGCGGCGCACGAGAATTATAGTATAGATAAATAGTTATATGCAAGTAACGGTACTGTTTCATGTAGCAACTTCGTAGCAGGTTCGTAGCATGTTCGTAAGCAACCCAAAAAATGTTTGCAACTTGAAAACTTCGACAAATAAACCATAGTATTCGATCCATATTTGGCAAACCTCGATTTATTCCTGATAAGTAGCACGCTAAGTTGCAATAAACACAAAATAATTACATACAATGCGTACGATGCGTGAATGACGTTGTGCGCGCATAGTGGGAGGATGCGCGCGCCGTAGCGTCTGCGCACAAACGCGCACGTGGACCGGCGCGCGCGCACCTGTACCGCGCACCGCTACGAATTTTTTTTATTGTAGTTTAAGACGTATCTGCGAATCGACGTAGTCTACGAATTTGTTGTTGTTATTTGAAGTGGGTTGTAAGGTCAGTGATAAGTTTTATTTTTTATAAATATAATTCAATCATGCGTTTAGTTTTTATTTTTATAGTGTTTTTTGACTTATTTATTCTAATAGATTCATTATTTGCTCTAATAGAGGCTAATCAATTAATTTAAAAAGCGGTAGTTTTATATCGTAAGCATCGATTTTTTTTTAAGTTAATACAAATAATATTCAAAATTAGAAATAATATCATGGGTACCTAAATGGAATTCTTGTTTTAATTAAAAACTATTTATACACAAATCAATCAACCGTATCGTTTAAACTATATTGACAATATTTGATGTTTTTTACGATACAATAATAAATAATATCGAGTGACCTTAAAATTTTTCAAGTTTTATAATATTGTGAATGAGATTCATTACTTTCTATTTCTGAGTTATACACAGTTATGCTTTAAATAGGTACATACTTACTTTTTGTTTTAATAACATCGGAGTTGTTATTGAGGACAAGAAGCGAAAAGCCAAATATATACTTAGTGATATTTATTTATTCTTTCATATCATACCTAATTATTTACACCGAAATAATTAAAATTAATATGAGAAAGTGCTTCATTAATCTAGTAGCCATAAACACATCTGCTACGATAGAGGTTTTGGGTTCCATTCGCAGGTCAAGCAATGTATTATTAGATTTTTCTAAGAAAATCTCAGAAGTAAGCGGTTAAGAGCAAGAGGTTTGCCTTCTGTAACATGGGACCTAAACATACCGCCGAACTGTGGTACAATATACCTCTGTCCAAATCTTCTTACCTACGTATTTACATTTTCAAATTGCTGAAAACCAAATCTTATCCCAAACAAAGAAATCGTAAAAAACACAAATGAACATAAGTGAGAGTGTACAAAGCATATAATATGTACATAAGTAGTTTAAGATTATCTGAATGATCTTATCTGATAGGTATGCAAAGCTATATAATCGCACAGTCGGATGCGCACGACAGGTCTCGAGGAAGACGCGCTGACTTTCGCGCCATTATCCGAATTAAAAGTACGAAAACGATTGCTTTCATATAGTGTAGCGAAATCCACTGAATCTGTTAGGCAAGCCTTTTTTATAATGCGGAAGTGCATGGTATGTTGGACTCGTACCGACTAAAATTTTTACCTTCCCTTAATGAAATTAATAGATACAGAAACTTCCGTATAAATAAAAATCAATAGTAGCATGTAAGATCTCTTGACAGCGGCTTGACTTAACCAACTTGGCAGTAGTACTTGCCAGGACAAGGTTTGTACAGTCAACCGCACATCAAGTTACCACAAGCTGTCTTTCCACATTGGATATTACACTCTATTATTGGGAGATTAAATTGAAAATCGAATAAAAAAATTTGACAGTTTTGGATAAAGTTTTTTAATCCACCAGAAATTTATATGTGAAATTTTACGCATGTGAAGCTAGGCACGGGTTGCTAGTTTATGATACTCGACATTATGACTATGTATTACATTGATTTATTAAAATTTTTGCATGCATACCATCGTTTCGCTTGTATTCCTAGTTTTTTGCATAATAGTTAATGATCACTCGCAATTTTATTGGGCACTGCTGCAATGCTTTCTAAGATAAGATGGATGGATGGATATGATGGATAAGTATAACCCTTTTAGCCACGATACTTATCATTTATGTAAACCAGTATTTTTTATATAAACAGTTGAAAAATAATAAATGCGACCCCAGCGTTGATATTTTGTTTTTGTTTTAAACATGTTTATAAACAATCAACGGGAAACACCGACGACGTGTTTTTAAAAGAAGAACGTCTACGAGTAAGTGTATTGTTTATTTTCTTATCATTTCCAAAACAACAGTATAATTTATTAAAGAAAATATAGGTACTAGGAATAAATATGTAGTGGCATAAACATTTTCTTAATTAAACTAAACAAATAATTGCATCTTCGCTTTAGGTCATCTTGGATGCTTATTGGATAATTAATTCACTAACTCCTCAGCTTTATTAATTTATTCATATAACTAGTTCATCAACACATGGTTTATATTTAAATTTAGTAGTCGCTGACATAAAGCGTAAATCAAATCAGTAAAGTGGGCTGCAACCTCGCGTCCTTGCCATCTCCGTGATGTCATCTTAACATGGATGCTCTTGTCTCGTTCCATACAAAATGTTTTATAACAAATGTCAAAAAGTATGCAATGAATGCATAATAATAACAGCTGTACTACTAATAATGAATGCATAATACTAGTAGCGGGTCGTGTTGATATTTGTTTGACAAAGTCGGGTTTGTTACACTTATAACTCGAGAAAGGCTGGACCGATTTTTATGATCTTTGGTTTGTTGGATTTGCCTCCTCCCCTAATTGCAGAATAACTTAAAACATTAAAAAAATATGAAAAAGAACATTTATTTTCTCATACATTTTGCATTGGTAACGGATCGACAGATTTGACAGAAATAAAATACATCTGCATCCAAAGATTCCCAGCACACTTTACCAGTTCATCCATTCATCTCGTTGGAGGTCGTCCCACAGTGCGCTTTCCAGTGCGTGGTATCCACTCGAGAACGTTTTTACCCCAGTCGCCATCCATTCTACGACCTAACTTCCAATGCGCACATTTATTTCCACTGTATTGTCCCTACTATTGTTTCGTTGATTTCTAGACATACAATAATAATACTAATAAAAGTATATTTTGTATGAAATAAGTGCCATATTGTCCTGTTGTATGCATGCAGTCGTCTATAAGTATGCTTATTGTTTGAAGACGTGTAGGAATAACACATTATTGATATTTCGAAACACTTTGTATGCTAATTCGGTATGTTTTTAAATCGATTTCATTAACGATATATTGTTTTAATGTCTTTTGTGAAGTAACGTATAATTATTTCGATAATCGTGAAGATATTTGGGTATCGTTCACAGAATTATAAAGATATTAAAATGTTGTAACCTCAGGGTAAGGTCAGGGTCCAAACTATCAAAAAACAAGATTTGGATTATAATGTGAAGTTATTTTATAAAATAATCTAGAGATGTGTTTGAAAAATTGGCTACCAAAAAAAAATTAAGCAAAGAAAAAGAATAGCAATTAAAATAATGCTTCCAGCACCTACAAACAACAAAAATGATAGTTAAAAACAGATAACTTGACAGTGTCCTAAAATAAAAATATATCATCACCGCTACATTGATGATAATGTGTATTTTCCAGTTCAAAAGTCTCAAACAATGTAAGAAACGTAACAAAATTGAAGTAGGTATACTCTTGTGAACATGGTAATGATTATTAAAACAGATAAAGTAATTAATATCCGTCAGTATTGCACCAAACAATATTTCAAAAACTGTTTTTATTTTTCCTTGACTAATGTTATAATGTCACCGATGCATTTATAAAATAAATTAACAAATGTAATGATTATGATAATATATACTTCTAAACATAATTATTTATTATAAAATAGTTTTTTCCAATTTTTAAAAAGGTAATGTTAATATTATAATTATTTCCTAAGTTGTGACATTATTTTCAAAGTTTGATGAGGTTATAGATTGTGGCTGGGTTAGGTAAATTTATATAATGGCTAATAAAATAATAAAATAATAACTACTAATTAACATATTTCCTACATATAAATAGTAGTGTAACTGTTTCGACTATTTCTTTATAATTTGTTGCCGAAGACTCAACCTTTTATAGAAAGGATAAAAACGTGATTAAGTATTATTAATGTTTGTATATTTTTTGTACAAAATCCAGTTATATGGTTGACAGTAATAAATTAAACTCAATTTGTAGCCCTATTTTCTTGTATGTTACTTAGCTCTATTAAGACCTCGAGAACAGTGATCTTAGAGTCAGTTTTAGACTTGGAATGGCTGTGTCTACAACTCGATGGATAGGTTCATCTATAAGATCCTTTGAGGATCGTAACGTAACCGTGGTATGTAGGTATGCTTTGAATAATGTGCTAGCCCTTGTCATCTATTTACAAATACTTACAAAATCTCATTGTACGTGACTTTAATAATATTCTATGTTATGCTAATAGAAATTCTACCGCTTGGAATTCTACTCAACTTACAGAAATGCGTGACAATACTAGAACTTACGATTATGCTAATAATAATAGGTTTAAAACGTAAACTATTTGTTGTTATATTATGCTCCGTAGATATATTGATTGTTATGAGTATTTCTTTACACTGTTCGTAAGACTTTAGCCGTAATTAATATGATATTCAGTGCCTATATAAGAAAGACTACAAGTATTGATGGTTTAAGTGAGTAAAGTATGGTTTTGAGTCGAGGCGAATGATCCATGCGGATTTTCCACACTATAAAATAGTATATGTCGAAATATATTGATCATTTTGTCATCACTACATAGTATAAAACAATGTCGCTGTCGCTGTCTGTACGTCCCTATGTATGCTTAAATCTTTAAAACAACGCAACGGATTTTGATGCGGTTTTTTTTAATAGATAGAATTATTCAAGAGGAATGTTTTAAGCTATTTAACATTACGCTACAACTCTTAGGAACGGGGCAGCGCGGGTGAAACCGCGGGCGGGTCGCTAGTAATATATATTTATGATAAAAATGATCAATAAGCCAACTGACCCAGGGCGTTGACCCCACTAAGTATAGTATTTATAATATCAAAATGATACTTTAATTTTAAAATGTAAAATCACCTGTAGTTATTTTTATGTTCGCCATAAAATAATTTTCATAATGTTTATGTGTGAAACATAAGTAATACGGGTCTATACTGAACATCTATTGTGCTCTAATTGTTCTACCACATATTATGGTATACACATTAATACAATAATATTATAATACCTAGGATAAAGCTAGCATGACATGTAAATATTACGTAGTTACAATTATAATAGGATTCCGATGTTTTTGTGTGACATACTCGAGTGGTGGCTATGATTTCATAGTTTATTTATGCACGTGATAAGTCGCACTTACGTAATATTTGACACGTTTCACCTCGCCCATAGATTAACTAATTTAATTGCAAACATTTGTCTTACAGTAAAGCACGAGGTTATGACTTATGGTGTAATACACCAGTCCTGCTAACCCTTAACTAACTGAACTAGCCACCCACTCGCGTTTTAACCCGCGGTTCTCCGTGCCTAAGAGGCATAGTGTGATGTTATATAGCCCATAATCTTTCTCCATAAATGGACTATCCAACACAAAAAGAATTTGCAAAATCGGTTCAGTAGATCCAGAGATTACCCTTACAAAATTTACCTCTGTATAATTTTAGTATAGATATCTTACAAAAACCCTTTTGAATTTCATTTAATTTGACAATAATAAATTCAAATATGTCACAATTTAAAAATAATATATTCAAGAATGTCCCAAACAAACCGTTATGTAAAAAAAACTTAACAAAACCGTATAATTTACAACGTAAACACACAAATCGTAAACGTGTAGGCTCCTTAATTTTGTCACACTATGAATACAAACACGCCACGAGTCCACGACTATAACCGGACTATGAATTAAAATTCCTATCATGAAGGGTCCATTCACACTTCATTGCTAAATAGATGCTTATATTTGGTTAGGGCCATAAAATCGATGATTTTATTTTTTTATTGACGACAAGAAGGTCGCAATTAATGGTCAATTAGGTTTGAAGTTCGATGGTCGGCGTGTCACCTTATTCGAAAAGGACAAATGGTCCGGGTAAGCAAAAAATACATATTTATTCTTTCAAATAAAGAAATTAACTAATTAAGGTACTTAGATATTCAAGAATAATGATTATGGATTACGTAAAAGCGACAATAGTTTTTTTTTTTATTATTCGTGATAGGCTTACGTTTGATCGCCAGTTTGCCTGATGTTAAGCAATACTGCGATCTACGATGGAGCGCGCTTGCCTAGAAGAAACCGATTCATTCGTGATTTAAAGACACCCAGATTATATCCATCAGGGAAGACCCACTCGGGAAGCGCATTCCATATTTCAGCAGTACGCATTATAAAAGTGGACTTGAAGCATTTCGTTCGGGTTTTTGGAATGTCCACCGTGAATCGAGATAAGATACAACATAAGTAATATCACCTATGTAGGTATGCTTTTTTAAGGATTAGGCATAGATTGCTGATGTACACTGACAGGTCGTTTGTAGGTCCCATTTAATAGGGCGGACCTGTTGCCGAGCATTTGATTTCAAATAAACAAAAACATCAATTCAGAGAAAAGAGAGAGATTAGTGTAGGTAACACTACGCCTAGTGAACCATGTAGACGAGCATGATTTGATGAACCATAATTGCGATCCAATCCCCGTCTCAATCACACAAGATTGTACCAAACAGTTACAGTTATTTTAACGCATACACGTTACAATTAGCTGCTGTTATTCGTTAAACGCTTAATTGTTAACTGTTTTCTGTACTGTGGTGACGGCGTGATACGTTTGTGATTACATGTCAGCGGCACGAGGCAAATGCTATTTTTATAACGGTCTCAAATAGTTGATGATGGCGCTTAGCACTAAGAAAAGACGTTTAAAAGGCTCAATTAAATAGGCACTTACGTTTTTCATTTTTTATTAAATATATTTGCGGCTATAGTGACCGTAATCGCTTTATTTTGATCGCAAATCGATAAGTGGAGTTCACTGCTAAAGTTTGAACGTAACACTAAAGTTATGACATAATATAGTATAGAAGCAGTGATAGCCTAGTGGTATGACCGTTGGACTGCTAAGTCAAAGGTGTCGAATTCGAACCCAAGGTACGCACCTCTGACTTTTCGAAGTCATGTACGTATTAATGGTTAATTATCACGCGCTTAAACGGTGAAAGAAAACATCGTGAGGAAACCCGCATGCCTGAGAGATTTTCTCGATGGCGTGTGAAGTCTGCCAACCCGCACTAGGCCAGCGTGGTGGAGGCCTAATCCCTCTCATTCTGAGAGGAGACCCGAGCCCAGCAGTGGGACAATATAATGGGTTGATTATGTATGTTATAATAAGTCTTGATATATCTCTAAACGGTTAGGTAGAGGTGCACTAGTGTACACCTACCGCCGGTATCTTTTGAGGTACTATGCAATAGGGGCGGATAGAGATTCCTATTCCAAGCTGCCACTTTATGCAGCCACACATAATGTCATTAAGGGTCCGGCGGACGCTGAATTGCCTATACAAACGTAATACGAAAATTAATCGTAATATATATTTTCGATATCGATTAAATACAATTTAATCAAATTGTGTTATTATTCGGATTCAGATATACCATTACCTATACTACCATTTCGTCTACTACTACTTCACTGGAAATAAACGACAACGTAGGATATGAATCTAGATTAATGGTATCCGTATCCGAATAATAATACAATTTGATTAAATTCTGTTTAAAATAAGATTCATTTTGGTATTACGTTTTTACGGACAATTCGATCCGCCGGATCCTTAAGATGGTCTTATTACACTGTCACGATAAGAAGTTGCAAAAGCAGCCAATAGGCGGATATTTTAAAATCGAACTACAAAGTAAACGATATTTTACAAAACATTTGACACGCTACACTTATTTCCGCTCAAACTGTGTCTCATACCAGCGATGTCTGAACACTTGTACAATCACAGGTATTTGCATACTGATCCACTGTGACGCCAGTGTAAGTACTTCACGGAATTCGGCAGCAATTCTCTATTGGGAAATGTATTACCTTCGGAATATCTGTTTGGAGAGGCCTTATCGCCATAATTTCGGCCGTTCTGTTTATATTACTCGTACTAGTAATATCTACATTAACTTGTGTGTTTCTTAAACTTGTTTATACTTATTGGGAACTGTAATTCATTTCTTCGCAATATCGTATATCTTCATGTGTCACGTCACTATTGATCTGTTAAGTCCTGATAACTCTATAACTGTTTCTCTATCTTTGAGTAATGTTGTTTGTATTAATATATTTGAGTAGAGTACACCTCCGATCATCCCCTAATTATACAAGTCAATAGCAGATTGTGTATCGTTTCAGCCGAAGCCATCGTTGCGTAATGTCCAGCAATATATACGTTCATATCTACCAACATAATATTGTCCGGGATGGTTGGCGCTCTTTGGGAGAGGCCTACGTTCAGCAGTGGACGGCAATAGGCTGATATGATGATGATGATGATAATATTGTCAAGAGAATATTTGTTTTATTTTAGTTTTGTCTTCGTGTGCGCGTCTGAGATAAAAAAAATAGTTGTTCCTGTAGCAGAGACCAGCTGAAAATCAGTGCTATGCCCTCCGCACGGCAATTACTGAGCTGACTTCTTGGCTACACAAATTACTAGATTATAAGTTTTTTGTTTGTATTTAATGTTGTGTAACTTTTTGTGTTGGTTTAAATGGTTTAAGTCAGTTCAAGACTCACAGATTCGAACTAAGATACTCGTATGCCAGTTGCCTCGCATCATGGATGACATAATTTCATGTTTCCTAAATAAACCTCACACCATAACTATCATCAAAGAATGTAAGTTCACCTTTGATATCGACCCATCATTCCCCAGGTCATTGGTCCTACAATCAAATATTTCAATTGCTACCATTTTAGTATCGATACAGCAGGGCCGGTCACTATTGTGTACCACAAAGGTGCGTCCTTGACGCGTCCTGGCCCATTCTATACGCGGACTCAAATAGAATAGCAACTACAATAATAATATTATTGTGTGACATGTATAGAATACAAGCATGTACCTATTGATGTGACGGAAAACTCGTGACTGTTTGTGTCGTCTTATTAGATACGGTCTTGTTGTCCAGCTCTCCACCGAGAAATGTTGGATTAGTGACTATAATATAAACAAGTATTATATTGCCTTAACATACTTAAATATATTAAAACATCAAAGCGCTTGTCGTGCTCGATTTGGTCCAAATTAAATTACGTATGACAGACATGAACTCATGATGGAACTTGTCCGTCTAAGCGGACTATAAAACATCTGTAAAACATAAAAATAAAAAAAAAACATAAAACATGTAAAACATCTGTTCCATGCAAAAACGTAAGTTTATTAAATAAACATTTTTTTTCACGCGTTTTCAGAGTTATTCCCATAGTAAAACATGTTAGTAATGACGATTACAATGGGTCCTTAGATTTTTAAATTAACTCGTGAGGTGACGATCGTATTGGAAGGGTCCAAAGAGTCCAGGTCCCTCTCAATGACAACTGGTCAACTGACAACAAATATCTCTTACATTATTTAAATATGTAAAGAGATGAATAAATAATTATTGCAATAAACAAATACACATCAGTATTATTTATCCTGTCTTATCTAGGACAATAACAGCAGTAAAATATCTAACACCCACATGAATTCACAATCGTTCATTAATTGCATCTAGAAAACCTTGAACGAGCAAATTCTTGTCGGAAAATCTGAACTCGATCAAGTTAGACAAGGTGAATTGATTAAAAAATATTCAACACGAATCTTCGATCTTAGAGACCTATGTAAATGAATCTAAACCTTTTATAGAATCGAAAAGATTTGAAGGTTCAAGTAATACTGGTTAATAGTGGAATTGATAAAAATCTAATAGACTTCTAAGCTGTCATTTTGATCTTTTGGATCTAAGGCAGCTAAGCGCTAAATCGTCATTGTTCGTATTTTTTTAAGTCGATAACGCAACTTCTATCTGTTACTTAATCATTTACTATTACTAATACTCACTTACATTATTACCATGTTCCGGATCATAAATGTGATATAATTGACATAGTTACTCCAATAAAATTAACTCCATTAAATTATATCGTGTATTTCAAACTAATATTGTGTAAACATAACGACATAATTTCCATGCGCATACGTCGCTCGACGACATGACAACGTTAACCAGAATGAGCTGACCCGTGCAACACACACTAAATCGCCGTATGAGGAAGTAAGGATGGCTCATTGTATGTTGGTGAGACCCATCTTCCATTGTCAGTCATATTACCGCATACATTTGTACGGGTAGGCACTGGTCTAGCTTTCACAACGCATTACTTAAGTGTTCCACTTTAAATTGAGTAGGTACAATAGTAAACCAGCTATTGTCCCCTAGTGTATAAATAAGAATTACTTAATACTCATTTAACGGCGTATTGTTTGTGAGTTCATAAACTTTAGCAACATGACAAAGGTTTTAGTAATCTGGACCACTCTCGGAAGATATTAAATGTCGCACTGATCGTGAAGGTGAATTAATTCTCGCAGCGTTACATTGCCGCATTATCACTAAGTATTTGAATGTATAGCAAAAGCTAGATCAAAGGCAATGTAACCAGTATTTCTATTCTTATATACTGAACATAAAATTATGACCGTTGTTATATTTCGTGTAATTGACAAGTTGTCACAAAATAAGAATCTACCTATTTGATTGTTTACAAAGTCAAATAGGTACTTTATTTCAATTAGACCTTAAACAGGTACTTTTGAAATGTCAAAGGCGATTTGCACGGTTCCAAATAGTAGGTCTTATGGAGGAGAACCGACAAGAAACTCCATAGATACTTTTTTTTACCTTATTGGGGAATAAGGCATAATACATTTTAAAACCACTTTCAATTAGTTAATGGTTCTATACATATTTAGAAAAACAAAGACGAAAGAAAGAATATATCAAATAATCCGTACTCTTTATATTCGATAGAAAAATACGCTTCCTTCGTCATGTCATCGTTAATTTGCATCAGGTCTTGACGCAAACAAAGAAAAACTCCAAGAAAATCTTGTACCGCAGACGACAAAGCAGATATAAGTCATTCAACCTCTTTGTTCGCAAACGTCTTAATTTCCCAAGTACACATTTATTCTCGGATCGTCCTTCAGTCCTTCCCCTGCTTTGCAGTCACGCAGAGGCATCACGCTGCCGAATGGCCCGAGACCACACAGATGTATTTTGCGTGCCCAATCTTGATGCACGTGACAATATTTACGTTAAGCCGCAACATGACTTAAGATTATAATCATGGAGGAATAGGTACTTTGCTAACTACCTAAGTTACATGTTCCCTATGTTCATACAACTGATGTCTTTGTCCCGAAGTAGGTTTGATCATTTATTTTACTAACAAGATGTTTTGATATGAATCTTATGAATAGTTGGGAAATAATTGACTTTCAGACTCCCCAGAAACATTTTTTAAACAAAATGGCTGCTACTGTTCTGTCATTTATGCAACAGATTATCAATAATAGGTACATTCAGATAATCATTATTAGGACATCATTTAGAGGAGCTTGCTGATCTATCTAGTGCCGATTTTCTATTAGATCTTCCTAGAGACGAGACACTCATGGCATATATGAAGTTATTAGGTTTGAAATGACTTGTCACGTTCCAGATTTTTAGATGATCGTTTGGAAAGTAGTCAAATAGTCAAATATTTTGGACGTGTCATTGGCGATCTAATGTAAGCAGACTAATGTTTGTTCCACAAGCGGCACGCTCGTAAATATTGACTAAAACCATGTCGTGTTTCAAAATGAGGACAATATCGCAATTAGTTTAGCTTTGAAAATCAATATTTTATCACCAGTTAGCATTACGGATTTTAATGTAGGTATGACTACGTTGTAGAAGTGTGAGGTCGCCGACGAAATCTCCTTGCCAAACTTGTACTTTACCTATGCAAAAATATCGGTATATCTTCATAATACATGGGACTTGCAATTACCTACTAGAGTACATTCTGTCTTCCTTCATCAGAAAAAAATTGAATCCAAATATGAATTGATTCATAAATGTGTGTTTTCAGACCCCATTTTTATTGTTGGTCAACGTAGTAATCAATATTAATTCCTTCTTTGTTTATAGAACAGGCATTTGATATTGATACGCAATCGGGAAATCGTAAGCTAATATTATTGTGTAATTCTTCATCCGTTTCGGTTCATCGATCTTGTCTTGTTACCTATAAATTCTTGCACATTTTTTTTTCAACTGATTGAAGTAGTGCTAAATGTAATCGTCTCCGTTATCTCTGTTTTGTTCTTATTACATTGTGGTTTATCTTTTCTAAGAATCCAACAAGCTAGTTAGGTACTGAATGAACAGCTCCGGTATGAACTCCTTTAAGTTCATTTTGAATTAGCATCAAATTAAAATAAATTTAGCCCGTCTTTGTGCCACCAACTGAGAAAACTTTATATCTTTTCAGTATGTGAAGGATCGCGTCATTTTCCATTATGATATGATTTTCCATGATAAAATCAAAATGATTAGTTTAGCTATAATGTTTTGCTACTGCAAACTCAACAAATGTAATAACAAAGGTCGGTTACGCAAGCGCAGAGGATGCAACCTGCGCGCGATAGTGATCTATAAATTAGCGCATCATAGTGCGGTATCCTCGCATCGCTATCTATGACGTGCACTTCCGATACGTTTATAGGTGCTGTTACATCTACACCATTGATATTAAACGTTGATATTTTTATTTAAAAAGGCTATGTTTTGTCTTGTTTTGACACGTGACGTTCTGTGACAGGGAAAAGAAGACAAAAAATATTATAGCTATAAAAAGTTGATAAGACGTTTTATATTTTTATGAATAAGGGGGTTGGACTATTATTACTGAAACAACTGCCGTCTAGGTTGGTAGGTACGTCTTCTTTTTCTTCGTGGTTACGTAATTGGTATGCGTCTCCAAGCTACGCAATTTTCCGCAGTGTGTACAGCTGGGTATATGCTTGCGAGAGCTTCCTTGGGCGCGTTTTCCTTCTATAATATCCGCACAAAAATATACCTAACTAAAAATAGCATGGACCTATAATTTCACCAACAGCCGTAAACAAGAATAGTTCGTGGCAAACATGTCAGTAGAATTTTCCGGACAACCTCTTTTAACAGTACAGGCACAACTAAACTCAATTTCAACTTTCATTATTAAAATTGCCGACATGGTTTTAGTTACAAATACAAATTTTAAGTCTTAATTAAGTACGGTTTAATTCTGAACACAAGTAATTACGAAACACATTAGCAAATTAGAGTTGCATCCAGCAGACTTCGTACACTCTGCGCGGACGCCGCCGCGCCGCCGCGGGTCGCACGCTCTGAATACAATACAACGTCGCATTCAGGTATCAGCCCTGCGCAACGCTGCTGATACTCACACCTTTTGCTTTCATTAGAATATAACATAAAATAAATGAAAGAAGGTTCATCACAGCCTGCGTCATGTCTACGTGTCTCTAAAAAAAGCGTCATCGATTTTATGTGTCAAAATAGGTGAAATACATAAAAAGCCCAGAAAACATTGGAAAGAGTAATAAAATATTATTATTATTTGTTAACTTTGTAATATAGGTACCTACTAGATGCAAAACAAAACTTTGTTAAAGTGCCATCTTTATTTTAAGTAATAACTATGTAAGTGATTAAGCTTTTTCTAATAATTATACGACTATATCAAGATGTAAGTTGCTGTTTTATTACTTTAATATGGATGCTTAAATATCTACGTACTCTTTTTCGACGTGTGGTTTAAAGTAAGCCTTTTCTCCTTTCTTGTTATGTGTCCAAAATTAGGTATCAGTTGTAAACTAACCTCAAAGGTGTGAATCCTCTCCTCATCAGATAACTAGCAGCATTGTTATGGTGAAATGAAACACAATTGATTTTCTAAACTATTTTCACATTAAGATGTTATCTTACTTAACGCCTTTACAAAAGATAGGAGTTAAAATAAGACTGATGCGATAATAGATAGCGTTCTACGAAACTCTGATAAGTAGGTATTTGCGGTGAAAAAATAGTGCTAAAGAATTTCTAGTGCTGTAAAATGCAAAATGCTATTAACTTTTTAAGTTATTCAGTAGTCATTTTTTATACGAATTCCTTATTCGTTACGCTCCTATTATTAGAAAGAGAACAGCACACTTAGCCTTGTTTTTTATTTGAGCAATTAGTGACAGCACGAGTACCTACTCGTATAGCTGTGAACTGCTGGACCTCGTAGCTTGTATATAAGTATCTGGGGTCTAACCTGTGTATTCGTCTAAAGTGTCTAAACTATACACGACAGAAGTCCAAAGACACTGTTGAAAATCTGAAATTTTAGACGAAACATCAAGTATCATCATCATCATCATCAGTATCTAAATCTGAACTATTTCACTTTTTTTTGCACTGTCAGCACTACTGCTGCTTCTGTAATTACCTATACTTTTGTAAAAGTGCATTTTCTTAAAATTAACATGTTTAATTTCGTTGTTGAAGATAATATTGTCGTGTACTATGTTTGGCAAGGTCGGTATGCTGGGTGCGGTCTCGGTTGTGACAAGTATCGCTACTGCCGACCCCGCTATCTTGATGCACAGCTCAGATAACAGGCAGGTCGCACAGCACAGGTCACAGTCACAGGGACAGATGTATGCGCTATTTACCATAATGAGCACACGCGCTACACGTAACGCGAAGAATGTGGTGGAATTGTATATTTTCTATACCATTTTTTTATTTCTAGCCGCTTATTTCTTTACTTATTAAAACGCATCAAAGCTGTATCATGTACAATCGACAAAAGATTTAGGTAACTAGGTATATCTAAGTACAGACAGCCAACAGCATCTGCGTCTTGACAGATTTCGTTATAAATAATTTATTATTAGCCGCCAAAGGGTTTAATTATGAAGGCAGCTAACAACACTTGCGTTTTGACACATATTGCGGGATACATTATTACACAATCTTAAAGCAAAAATCAAATCAAACACAGATGTTAATATCGTTAAGTATGCCTAATTATTTTATCAACTGTACCTTCATATATCTAAAAACTACATCAAACTGTATTTGCTTTAATTATTTCCTAAACAGTATTATTTTTGTTCCAGCGTATATCAAACGTAGAAAGTCGTAGCAAGCGCTTTGCATTCCAGTCCACGGCAAGACAACTAGAGCGACGGCGAATTGCTGAGAAGCTGTCAAAGGTGGCAGACCTGAAGGAACAGCAGAGACGCACCGAGCTGGAGGCAATGAGGAGGTAAGTCCCAGCAGGTCATGACCAGCGGTTCACCTTTCAGTACACAATACGGTATCTGGAGCCTTTTAGCCTTTTAAGCATCCTTTGCAATGCAATAAAGTTATAAAAAATAGATAAGTCAAATGTTAAAGTACTACAGTTGATAGTAGGTCTGGGACCTATTCTTCATCATTAAAAGTTTGTAGTGTGTCCTCTTTTCCACTCTCTTCTACTCTTGGACCGTTTCTACATACACCAGTCCAATAAACACGTAAATTATGTTCCGCAGAGTTGAGGAAGAGTTCCAGCGCAAGCGTGCCCGCGAAAAGGCGAGCATCCGGCAGCAGCTGCGACTAGTAAGCAGCGGCGCCACCAGCATGCCCACACCCACCGCACACCATAATAAGGTAACGCCATAACAATATCAAGCAGTGATAGCCTGGTGGTATGACCGTTGGACTGCCTAGTCAATGGTCTCGAGTTCGAACCCAAGGCACGCACCTCTGTTTTCGAAGTCATGTGCGTATTAAATAGTTAATTATCACGCGCTTAAACGGTGAAGGAAAAGATCGTGAGGAAACCCGCATGCCTGAGAGATTTCCTCAATGGCGTGTGAAGTCTACCAACCCGCACTAGGCCAGCGTGGTGGACTATAACCTAATCCCTCTCTTTCTGAGAGCCGTGCCCAGCAGTGGGACAGTATAATGGGTTGATTATGTGTAACAATATCATAGTAATTACTAACAGTAGACATAGTTTTTAAAAACCAAATCCGACTGGAAAAACCAAATTCCAGATATTAGCGCCTCCAAACAAACTTTTAGGTAAGCTTTATTATATTAGTACCTATACCTACCTAAGTTTAGATGATAAACAAGCATACGGGCCGCTTACCACAAACTATAGACGCCAGCAATGGTATCACTCACGTGTTCTTATCATCTTATGATCAGAAATTTAACTAACTACCCTTCAAACCGGAGCATAATAATGTTAAAACATTACCTATTGGTTAGAATATTTGCCAATACGGTGGAAAATCAGATGAAGAGTTCTACGATTTCAAAAAAGAATCCAGAAAAAAACTATGACGTTGATCAATCATATTTGCAAATATCAAGCTAACACCTTGAACCAAGGTGACACTACAGTGTGTAATATATTACCTGAGACACATTCAAACATTAGAACGAACAACATAATTGATATAATAACATTCATTAGGTACAAAAACTGAGAACGATTCCATGAGTGTGTGACGGTCACCTCGGTACAATTCTAAATACTGTGTGAACTATGTAACCTTCATCTTGCATTTTTTTACATAATGATTGGGATATATTTTTTATTACCTGTGTGCATATTTTTTTTATATACATATTACATATAATTATTATATACTATAGCTTCTGTCCGTGACTTCTATTGCGTAAATTTTAGAATTGTACACAACCGCTGTATGTTAGTTCAAGTTAAAAATAAAAGTCATAAAAACTTTTACATTTATATTTTTTGTAGGATTACTAATGTTAAGAGTCCGAATTTCCAAAATTCATCGTAATTCAAATACAATGTAATTAAATTGTGTTATTATTCGGATTCAGATTTCGTTAATCTAGGTTTCTACTCTATTATTTTGTCCAAAACACTTCACTGGAAATAAATGTAAGTGAATTTAATTCTTGATAGCTTTACCAAGTTTGGAACGAATTTTCGGTGGTTAATTTCCAGTGAAGTATTAGTACACGAAATGGTATGGTGGGAAACTAGATTAACGGTATCCAAATCCGGATAATAATACATTGTGATAATTAATATTGTGCTTGGATTACGATTACGATTTTGGTATTACGTTTTTGTGAGCAATTCAAGCTTCGTCGGACCCTTAAGCCTCTAGTTAGGTTCTAAACGATTAAACGATAACTCGTCAGACACGCGATGATCCGGACGGGTCGTGTCGCAATTCACCTGCGCCTGATCGACCGCGGGATACGCGTCAGAGACACAGCAACGCCTCCTCCGAAGTCAGCGGACGCAGCAAAAGTACCACACCCGTAAGTCCAGGACTATATATTCCTAAATACACCCGATGTTATTCATAGCTCAAAGAATTAGTAAACTTAAGGGCGTATGATGGCCGCAGACACGCACTCGAGAACCTTTATGCCTATAAAGGTTCTCGAGTGGAGACCACACCCTGGAAAACCCAGTGAGGGACGGCCTCGAACGAGATGGATGGACGACCTGGAAAAGGTTGCTTTTAGTCGTTGGATGCAGGTGGCATATTTTGGGGGAAACCTTTGTTTAGCCGTGGATGTCTTGGCTATTCAGCCGATGACACCCATTGATGAATGAAGGCTTCTTCTCTGTTCTGTGCTTCTCTGTGTTCTCTCATGCGACGCTTCGTGCAATTCGTTTTAACTAAAATTTCTTTTTGCCTATATCATACAATGAACTGAACGCAACCTTGTTTTTATATTAAAGCGTCTTCAAAATCCCAAGTGTTTGTTTTTTTATATCATCAATTTATAGAAACATAGATAGGTAGTGTACTAGTTAATCGGTTTCTATACACACAGATACGCAGCGTGGAGCTCTCAGAATGGCGTAGCAGCAACGGCGCGCGCGTGTACCGCGATTGGACCGCGGCGCACGCGCACCCTCCCGCCTGCGCGCGCATGCCCATCGCTTCTCACGGACTGTACAACGGTAAGTGCTCTAGAATTAAGTTACACTGTCAATGAAACCTAAACCTTTCTCAATTGCAATGAACAGAGTGGGTTTTTACCTTAAGTTACGAGTTTAAATGTTGCTGGTTGAAATTCAAGCAAACGCACACTGAATGACCCCTTTATCAAAAAAACCGTGGGTATACTGTATTTTACAAAAAAAATATCTACATACGCAGCGCCTATTGATCCGTGTAGAACAATCCGCCCTTTATTAACAGGGTGGAAAACCCAAAATAAGAGAACATTCTTATGCTGATTATAAATAAAAAGTGAACTGATTGCAATTTAGTAACAAATAGTGAAGAACTTCCTTGGCTCCGTAGTAATATCCTTTGTATGGCATCCATCACACGTATGGTGAATTGAAACAATTCGCCGGTTTTTCTTGGTTTATGTAGGTATTCTGGCAATATGTATTATTTTCTAAGAGATGTTTGGTAAGCACTAAGATCAAAATTCAATAATTTCAACTTCAGAAAGTTAAATAATCCACATAGCATTTCTAATTATGTCACATTAGAAAGTCACGCTGGTAGTCTTCAAATATGGGTAATCGAATGCATGTCTCGCTCGTCCCCAATGCATTTAGATCTGGGACACGCCATAAGTGTCGGCTGTAGTCTATGAACGGTTACTAGTCAAAGTGCAGTATTGTTGCGATCATAACTGAGTTATGAGCAAAATCTTATGCTATCAGAGGTTTGAGTTTTACATTGATAGGTTGGTAAGTAAATTAGTCCACGTTTTCTCAAGACTGATAAAACACGCGCTTCTCTATTTCAGTCTAACACAATGTAAATGATGTATGATACATTATACAAAACATGTTCACAATCCAGGTTATTGATAAGGCGCTAGGTGGGTCAGGGCTATCGGAAGTACATTAGCGATGTCTGACAGTTGGCAAGGCGTGTCTGTACTCACTTACGACAACTAACTACTTTAATGTTCCAATACTTATATGTATAGAGCTAGATATTACTACTACAGATATTGTGTAGTCCATCAGATAATGTTTGTAGTTTATAACATTTGTATAGATATTGTTACGAGCTGGGGTTCGGGATAAATTAAAATCACTAATTTCACCGAAAACAGTCACTTTATTCACCACACAAACACACAGAAACCACACGAACAGTCACTATACACTAGCACTTGTTACACTTAACGTCGCACTGATAATCACTTGTAACTTCACTTCGATCTTCACTTGGATGCGTCCAAAACTGAACTGCCCTTCCCGACGCTGTCGTCCATTATTTATATGAGCCACGAAGATTCTGGATTCGAAAAATCTCGATAATTCTCAAGAATGCGACCCGCCCGCATTTTCGAGACAATAGATGTTTACGTCCTTTATTCAACTTGCGAACAATAGATGTTTACAATCGCCATTGTTAATCCCTGACCTTGAGCCCGGTCTCACGCTATTGTGTTTTGTTTGTTTTTCTTTTTGTTGCGGGTGCCGCATTCTAGCATATTCCTCTTGTTTGTTTTCTACCTGCTTCATCGACTAATCCAGAATCTCCGTGACCCATCTCCGTCGTCCTAGTTACTCGGCGTAACAATATTTAGGTACCTATGTGATGCATTTCAATGATCTAATCATTGAAATGCTTTAGGTGATTTGAAGAAAGAAGGAAGGCTATTTATTAATGCATTTAAAGTTTTAATGCATTACGGTTTCCGACAGGTGACTCCGATTTGAATGAATGTCTCGTTAATTTTAAGAAAACTAGAGATTAGACTTTAGGCTCCACTAACGTCTAAAAATATAGGGCTTGTAGTAATTTAGAGTAGTTATAAAAAAATATATAAGTAGAGTTCCTATACACTTACCCATTGCCTAGGCTCTAGGTAGCTATATATTCACAAACGCATTACTCGTGAGTCATACACTTTACTGGCCACGTTACTCCTCAAACTGTAGATATTGTTTCTACTAGGATCCCTAGATAAGTAACAACAATAATGTAGGTGAATTGCAATGAATGAATTCTAGTATCACGCAAGCATGTCGTGTTTGGTGCAGGTGGCGGCGAAGCGGAGGCGTTTAGCGGCAGCCCGCGCTCGGACAACTACCGGCTGGAGTTTGCGCGCGGGCGCTCGTCGGCGTCCCCGCGCACGCCGCGTGCGCCGCGCCTGCTGGCCGCCGCGCGCGAGCCCTCCTCCTCCGGCTCCGAGCTGTCGCTGCGCCAGCCTATCAAGATCAGGTACGTACACCGACCTGTTAGGCTAAAAAGGCCGGCTTTGAAGAATCATAATGTGATTCACATTTAAAAGCTGCTAAGAATTCCGCAACGAGGTTATCCGACAGAGAACCAAAGTAACCGACAAAGCGCACCGAATTAGCAAGCTGAAGTGGCAGTGAGCTGGCCATATCTGTAGAAGAACCGGCAACCGCTGGGGTAGACGTATTCTTGAGTGAAGACCGCGACTTGGCAAACGTAGCGTAAGACGCCCTCCGGCAAGATGGAGCATGATTTGCGAAAGGTTGCTGGAGGAAGCTGGATGCGACAAGCCGAGGACAGCGTGAAATGGCGCACATTGGGGGAGGCCTACGTCCAGCAGTGGACTGCTATAGGCTGATGATGATGATGAAGAAGAAGCTGCTGGATTTTAAATTGAATCTAGAGCAATTGCGTTACGACCATTTTAGTCTCTCTGGTAGGCTTACTTTAGTAAAGGACAAGCCTTAGCCTCTTTAGGTAGAAATCAAATACATAGGTAGGCAGACAACTGACAGACGAACAAACAACAACTGCGGACAACTCAAAGCCTCAATCCAAAGCTTAAGTATTTCCTCCTTTTTGGTTCTAATTTTCATGAAAGAAAAGCTGAATTTATTTTGGTAATACAAAACTGTAAGAAGTTAACGGATTTTATATTTACTGGTCATCAAAAGGTCATATATTTATTTATTCTGAAATTAATATTAATTACATCAACTCTAGCAAAGAAAACTAATTCTAAAACTAAGACTATGGCTAGAGGACAACTAGAAGGAGGACTTCTAATTTAGTTCATAAAATTCTTTAAACAATGTTTATGTTTTTTATGCATGTTTTTTTTGTAATGTATAAAGCATGTGGACGAAACATAATGCTTTTATTAAATTACAGGTCTCATTAATTAGAACTCTATGCTTTTTAGAAGAAAGCTAAAATCTTGTATAATTTAAGTAGATATAATATTAGGCTAGTTTAAATAATGTTGTTGTATGGTGTTTCCCAAGGTGGTGATGTGTGGGAGTAGCGCTATTACCTAACACTAACACTGCGCGCGCGCATACAAGGTGAGTGCTTGCCATACGCTTACGTACCTCAATCATAATCAGGCTACTTGTATAACTTAGTTCTTTAGAATCTTAATCATTTCAAAAAAGCTACATCATTTCAATCAAAGATTTTCTTTGAAATGATAATAATATCAATCATTTTATTTGTAATACATAATTCTTTGTGGGGATATCAAAAGTAGTTCTTTGTTAATGCTTAATGTTACTGTTGGAAGTAGATAGAAATCTTAGTTTGCATGGTGGATGCCCTTGTAGATAGATCATACAATACCTAATACCAACATAACATGAACGCTTTAATTAAATTTAATATTTTTTACTACTTACAAATGTAACTATATAATTAGTAATGATTAATAATACTTTCTATATAAAATAATCATCAGTAAATTTAAATACTTACTTAACTTTTTAACCACACCAACAGTGAACCAACGAAGGAAGAACCGGAACCGGAAGAGCCCGCCATAGTACCCACGCTGCGACCGGCCGGGCCAGCGCGCACTGCACTCCTCACTCACTGACACTGGGTCGCCTCACTGAGTTACTGATACTCATTGCGTCACTGACACTTTTTGAGACACTGACACGTAGTAACCAACAGTATCGCCCATATAAATATTAGACTGTGAAAGAGATGCCATGAACAACTATCAAAACGTCACTTGAATTTATTATTTGGTCTAACAGATGGAATAATATAAGTAAAATAAAAAAAACAGCAACTTCACATGTTAGCGATTTCTAATGGGCTTTACACTAGGTCACTAACACTCACTGAGTCACTCACAGGAAAATGGGAGGACAAATGCGAAAATGCATGTACCGCACTATTATTAGAAAATAAGTATATACTTGTATATTATAATGAATCGTAATCTATGTAGACTTCTATTTATTTAACTTAAATTCTAATTAGGAGTTTGTTACCTGATATAATATTGGCTTTGTATAAGTGAATTAAGATGGGCAACAATATACGTGCCAATCGGATAACATTTGTTGAGATTTAATGTAGAAAACAAAGGAACCCAGGCTAAGAAAGGAGAAGAATTTAGAATCCCAAAGGAAAAAGTATAATAGGGTCCAAGAAAGTTTTTGAAAGCACTCTCATTCGGCATCTGATATCCGTACTGTAATAAAACATAAGCAAAACATCATAGTTGATTTTCAAATTGCCCCATAGAGTAGAACAGGTATTTCCGGTAATTACAGTCACAATAAAAGAAACCCGTTTTCATTACTTTTGTAAGTAATTACAGCACAGTAAATGGCCGGTGTTCAGTGG
The DNA here is from genome assembly GCA_910591435.1 of Acronicta aceris. Taxonomy (NCBI): domain Eukaryota; kingdom Metazoa; phylum Arthropoda; class Insecta; order Lepidoptera; family Noctuidae; genus Acronicta; species Acronicta aceris. The sequence goes on along the minus strand of OU342758.1, from coordinate 17,933,883 downwards.
GAGCCGCCGGAACGGGAGTGCTAGCAATCTGTATGTAGGCGCGTCACGCGAACTACCTCACCGCGCCGCTGAAATTTGGGTCGGTGACCATGTATTGTGCTATTTTTATTTACCCTTTACTTTTCTTCTGTCTTGACCTATAGACATGCGAGGTCAGACTGAAGGAAAGCCCAGGCTATAATTTTGTTATACCTAGCTGTTTGTTCTTATATTTGTTTTACTGTTTTTGTTAACTTATGTACTCTATATTTTTCTTTCACCCTATATCGGCTGGTTCCTGTCACCTTTTTACTATTTACATTCAGTATCAGAAAAAGTGGTGCTTTTCATTGAGACCAAAATTCCTTGAGGAGCAATTAATGTTATACCAATTCTTTCTTCCTAAAAGAAATAATATTAAAATTTCTCAACATTTTAATGAGTACGTATATTTATGTGCTCCTTGTATTCAATATATTATTAAATGATTATTTATTATTATTATGAATTAAATGACTCCGAAAAGTGCTTTAATTCACTGTTTATAAGTACTTTAGCTATGTATGTCCAAATGTATTTAATCGAATTTAGGATTTACCTATCAAACTGTTTTTAAGATAAAATATATCTAAAATATATTATGTACTTATATTTTCCTGGAAAAAATACAACAACAAAAGAATTATGAGACATGTTCTTTGTTTATTAAACTTTCATTGATTTATTGGGTAAATCAACATTTCATTCTTTCAACTAAAGATAAAAGAATGTATTGTTTAGATTTAGCCTTCATTTTCAACAATGCAAACTGAAATATTCACTCTTGTGAAAACAACTTTTAATATAAATACATACCTAGTTTTAACTCAATAGTTACGGTTTTCCGATGTAAGCTAAATAATGAAGCTTTAATATAGAATTAACTCTAGACTTACCTATGTAGTGGTGCTATTCAGCATCAAATTCTAGAAATGACGCTACAATGTCAGCGTCAGTTGCTATAGTTTGATGACATGTAATTAACGGTGCTGAATTATACCGACTTGATATAAAATGTTTAATTAGTTTGACATGTTTTATTTCAAAATATAAATAGTGGTAAACATATTTATGGTTCTATCTAAATTCGTTTTAATTTATTATATGCCTGGACGCTGTAACGATACTTCAAATTACTAATAATATAAAGAAAAACCCAAACAGATGGCAGCCATAAATACAACGAATAACTTTTCCCTATAGCCTTTCATAAAACTCAAGATTTAGTACGATTCATTGACAACAAAATTTCCAATCTAATTCCGACCATGTCAGTCCTGACATCTTCATTGTGTCCACTAATTGATACTTCCCCTCGGCATAACCTTTCCGACCGCAGGCTTGCGTCCATCAATCATTTTGTATACAGCGGGTAGAAAGACCGAGGTGCAGCGTGACCGGGTTATCCGCGTGTAGCCAAACCTAATGAATGGCTCTGATCGATTTGACGCCATTTACGTAACGAAAAATACCTAATATTGGTCAGGTTTATGTTGAGTAATGTTGATAACATATAAATACTAACATGTGAAATGGTTTATGCGATGGTTATTAGAGATCATATGGAAATTCACCTATAAAGTAAGTAAAGGAATAAACAGAAATAGGCCGATAATTTAAAATACCTTGTTATATACTTAGAACAAACATATAAAAAGGCTAAATACATTATAAATATAAAAAAGTAATATTGAGTTGCAATAAATAAAAAGTAAACTAAGAAGACTTGAAACCCACACTTTCAATAAGTATTCACATTATTTATTCAATTGTAATAAATTACTTTACTAAGTTTATGAAAATATAATATACAACACATGAAGTATTTTATATGTAAGTTTAAAGATATAAATTTAATATAAAAAGGCTCAATTGTATATAACTTAATACATAAGCATTATTAATATAATATATTAATTTTGTTGAATCTGTATTCGGAATAATTATCAATATATTTGAATGTTGGTTAGTAAAATTTCTCTGCAGTGATAAAATAGCAAATATATACAATATATAACTGCAGAGAAGACATATGCTGCAAGAAATATTTAATTTATGTTTTGACCTAAAAACTTGTATCATAAGAATATAGAATAATAAATAACTTGTGTATATAACATTAATAAAGTTCGGTGCATGTATATAATGTAGGTAGAATGTAAACAGTTTATTCTACGAATAATAAATACTTGTATAACGAATTATTTGCGTCGTTTTATTTATCTATTGCATTATTATATACTACTTATAGTTAATACTTTGCAAGTCTGTTCTATTAGGTACTAGGGCGTCCGCTACCGAGATGGGTCTATGACATAAGAAAATTCATTGGTCCCACATGGACAATATAAGCGCAGGACAGGGCTCAATACTCAATACTCAATTCGTTTATTGCACTCCACAATGTTATTATGTTTATTGCTCTCTTTGCTTATGCTACATTTTCCGGTCCTGCATCCACAGCCAGAGTTTACCCACTGCTGAGCTGCACTCAGCTCCGGCTGTTGATGATGATGGTGATGAAGTCTGTTCTGCACTGCTACGAACTGCCTGATACAAATACAACATTAGTTTGCCATAGATAATATATCTAGCAAGATCGGGAAAATTCTAGTACCTATAAAGTATTTTTCTACGACTTAAACAAGCCATAAAGTGTAGCACTTCACTTTAAAGTGCTTTACGACATTAAAATGTCGCAGTTGAAAATATCGACGTAACATTTAGAAACACGCCACCTTAACAGCGGTATAACAGGCAAGGACCTAAGGCTAGCTGTATATAAAAATAATATTTATATATTACATAATTTACTATATAACTCAGAGGGAGTTTTAACTTAGTAATAACTACGAACGACGAATATGATCAATCGATTACCACGATTAAGCAACGCTTGCCGAGGTCACTCTGTAGATGGGTGACCATTCTGAGCCCATAAAGCCGACACATTTTTATATGAAAACATAAAAATAAGCCAACCGGGATGGCAACATAGATCTTTTTTGTATTTAAAAGGGGAGCCTTAACCAGTCAAGTACAGACATAATGCAAATTGTATTGTTCTTGTGCCACTGGGCTGCGCTTACGCACTCCTGAATTAAGTTACCTAAACATGACGCTACAAAACATGAGCAGACACTCGGGTTTAGCAGCAGCCTTTTGACGATTACTTGTAAATAAATTGTAAATTGCTTGTAAATACTAAATAGCACAATGTAATCTATCAATATCTCACAAAGTAATTTCAACAACCAGCTCATAGTTATTATTTACACTGTAAACTGTGAAATACTTAACTTTATATTTGTAATATGATTGGACGCATTAGCTGTCTTCCCGCCATTAATCTTGGGTAGCCAATGAGCATCAGAAACGATCGGCATCAAATTAAGTGACATGTGGATACAAGGTCTGACAAGGCAATTACCGGTCAACGCTCTTCGCGATCGCATGAAAACTTTATAAAAACAAAAGGAAATATCACAACGATGTGTTGTACGTATACATTGAACTATCCCTTTGAATATCTAGGCAGAAGTTCAGGTAAAAGAGTCAGTGGATGTCGTGCGTTAATAACAATCGTGAAAGGCAGGCATGCGCAATGCTGTCAGAAGTGAGACTTCGTGAAAAAGTTTCAGTTTGAAAACGAGCTTTCAGTGAAGTGAACACTTCGGGAAACCGTTTGTTGTCATATCGGACTGAAACCGAATACTTTAAAACTAATAATTTACAACATAAGTACATAAACAAGAATATACTGATTTCGTGACTACAATATCAAAAGTTTTAGGCAATTATTTAAGTAAAATACAAAATTAGAACAAAAGTGTAATTACTTAATTAACGAAACCAAGCTAATTACTTACCTGATTTTATATTGTGATAAAAGATTATTATCGATCTGACTACCATAACAGAAGTAAACAAAGCATACCTTCATAAATTCATAAGCGTAACTTAACAAAAGTCAACTAGACTTGACAACAAGACTTTAAAAATCCAATAACAGTACCTAACACAAAAGTCGTGCAAAAACATCTTCTGGGAGAAATTCTAAAGGAGCTCACCCACTATCATTTACCGTGGCCTTTGAGGACGTTCCTCTCGGTTCCGGCGGCGCGGCCGTCCCGCAACTCGTCCGGACAACGTCACGACAGTGCATCGCCTGCGACCACCGAGCCAAACTGCTACCGGACATACCCGAGCCGGTATCGGCCCCTCCGGTGCTGATACCGACACCCGTTCCTGAACAGCCGGAGTACGACCGTGTGTCCGGTCGCCGGACCGTGATGGCGGCAAAACCGGAGAATGTGCACGAAGCCCTAGAGGACAGGGACCCTAACAGTCTGAACCAACACGTGCAGGTTCGTATGATGACATTGGAAATTTGTAAATAGTTGAAGAGGTTAATAATGTATTGGTTATTTAAAAGCATACAATCGATTGGGCTCGACCTTGCGTGTAATACATAGTTTTCATTGCTAGTCTTGATAGAATGTACGAGTTCCAGTTTTTTATAATTTAAAACAATTAAGTAAATGTATATTCAAATTCAATTCTTAAAATAGTTTCGTACTTCACCACCGGAAGTAAATTTACATTTCAAGCACTTTACAAAAGGTCATTAGAATTATATGTCGTGTGTATAATAACTAGGGATAAAAAAATACAACAACTTGCTATTTTGCTGTTATTAAACGGATTATGTATCTACCTTGGAGTGTATGTAGCTGTTTGTTAATTAGGTAATATTGTAATAAACCTTGTGACCTTATTATAATTGTTATATGACAGTAATGAATTTTTGATAACAATTTGAAAAAATAAATAGCGCAGCATTATATGATCGGCTTCTACGCTACGAGTCGCGGTTTCGATTCCCACAAGGAACAACAACTTGCGTGGTATTAAGGCTTCTTATATTTGGCTGACCACTTTTTACTCTTAAATATCAGGAGTATAAAGTAAAAAATTGGTCATCCACTAATATAGAAAATCATAGCTAGGAAAAAGCTTTAAATCAAAATGCGGCAATTACGTTTCTACTATTCTTAGAAACAACGAGGTCTCATTACATACGCCATTTGAAAGCAATTTCATTTGACATTTCATCAACTGAATAATTTCGTACATTTCTATTTCCAAGAATTGAATTTGTCGCGATGCGTTGACTTTACCAATTTTCTGTATCGTTTCCTAAAACCCTTTTACTTTCGTGTAATACACTGAGATCCCTTCGCGCTTCGAGCATTACGTTAATTATATACATATACAATAGTCAGTGGTAATCAGAAGGAAAACATGATAACCAAAATAATTCTTAGAATAATCCTTGGTGGCAATTTATAGCAATATCAATAACCCAAGGGTTATTTTTGAGTTGTATTTTTGTTTTTAGTTTGGATTGAGTTGCTCTGATAGTAGATGCTTCTTGGGAAATACCATTTACATAGCCGCACCTGGCCGCACCAATTTAGACTGGAAGCCAACCCCAAAAATTTGAAATGTCAAGAATGAAGATGATTGCCTAAAAATGTAGTTATTTCATAAAAAAGAAACAGAGTGTGTCTTTCTAGAGAATGGATATGCGCCTATCCATTTCTGTTTATTTAGAAGTGAAAATTATCATTAGAATCTAGATTCTAACACACCCTAATAACAGTCTGTTTCGTTTGAACTATAAATCAGTGTCAGTAGAAAAATAAACGTTATTATACGCACAAACAACCATTTGTTCCGTGGTGCCGTGAAATTGGAACATAACAGCTCGTATTTTAAGTAGCCGAAGCTTTTAAGGGTTGTTTGAGAGCTCCGCCTAATGGTTTTGTAAATAAATGATGGCTGATGTCGTTTTTCGAAAAACCACATTGTTGTTTTTCTGAATTAAACATTGATGAGTTTCAGTAAATATTTTTAATAGATTTCAATGTTCATGGCAATAATTGTTTAATTTAATTTGGATTGTATTTCCGTTACAAAGATCCCCCATTATTCGATAGAATCCATAGTTCGAGTTCCCGTATTCATAATCTTAACTACAACAAATGTGAGGATATAAGAATACTGTTTCTATACTTCTATTTTAAAATAATTCAATATCATGCACGCTATTAACTTCATGTTGTTGCTAAAAAAGTTCGGTGCTACAAGATTTTGTTCCATATAAGCTTCTCTCACATCTAAAGAAGACACATATTGAAATTTCTATATCGACTAAAACACATAAGCCTCAGTGGATCTCGCTGCCCTTACATCGTCAATTCCAACCGGCCATAAAAATCGAAACACAGCCCTATTCTTGACATTTGTTTGGCCCAATGTTATTATTACGAATGAAAAAAAAAACTTACCGACAAAGGAGTCGAGACGTTTGCGTGACTCAAGCAAGCACCGTGAGCTGACCACGGGTCACTCGCTCCTGTAGGCACTATTTAATTATTCTCTACTAATTAACTTCTAGTGCTTTCACCCCAAAGAGAGGGGTAGATAAATAAGGCTCTGAAATTAATTTTCACTATCTCTCTCACTATCTTGAACTTTTTCTATTTGCCCGGCTGCTATGGCTAAGGCAGCCTTGCCTACCTGAAAAATAAAGGTTAGAAAAATGCTAGTGCAATGGCGGGCAGTTTAATTTTATAATTTATAAATGTCTACTAACCATCGACAATACATGGTATTTTTATATTCAATTTTATGGTCAAGGCGTAGACTACCTACGTTTCGTAATTGAGTGCTTGTCTCAGATCTATGTTTTTTACGGTTTAACTCATGTACCTACGTACGTAGGTACTAGGTACCTACCTATATATTTCGAAGTTACTCGACTATTTTCTTGTAGTACTTATCAAAGTCAAGTCTCCGTGTGAAATGTATTTTATTCTCGATAGGCCTACGCTTGAGCGCTAGTTCACCTGATTTTAAGCGACATCGCGATCTACAATAGAGCATGCTTGCCTAGAAGAAACCGATTAACTCGTGATTTAACGACACCCAGATTGTATATATATCTGGGAAGTCCCACTCGGGAATACATTTCAGCATTTGCGTTCTACGAAAACAGCTCATTTTAAAGAATGCAACATAATAATGTTCTCATTCCTATTTTGATTTTTTAGCGTGGTTTTGAGTCAAACCCTTTGCAATTGATAGATAAGGTAAGTTAGCTCTTATGGGCCTGGTATATAGAAAATATTCTGCTGAAACATGCAGGAATGAACTTAATATGAAGTACATAGTAGTAAGTTAAAGTATTCCCATCTTTATCCACAGATAGTATGGGACGATATAATAGGAGAGCCGGAGGGCGCGCGCAGCCCGGAGTGCGCTTGGCGGCTCAGTCACGCGTGCTTCAGACACGCGCGCAACTGGTGCTACACCGTGCTGGCCGTGCTACTGGCGCCCCCCTGTGCGCTTTTCTTAGGATGTGGCTTCGCCTGTCTTGCTTTCGAGGTACGAAGAACTACTCATATTACTAGCTACCTGCTAAGTGGGTACTGATTACATTTTTAGATCTTTTGCTGTTACGGTGTTGATCGTAGTAGTGACGTCACTCTGTGCGCTGTTTGTGCTGTAGCTTCACGTACCTCACCTTCGAGGTACAGTATCGAGTAGCGAAAGTATTTAAAATGGCCATTTTATAAAGCTTATAAGTACTGAAAATGTAGGTACAGTTTGATTTGTGTGTTGCGAGTCTATTTTAGGGTTTTTCATAGAAAATCTCCATTTTAGCCTTGAAGCCATTTAAGCGATTTCTGACAGCAATTTCCTTTCCAAAAAACCATCGCCTCGTACTTATAATATTGTTGTCATAGACGATGGGAGCATTTACCAAACAGATGCATGTCTCTATCAAGAAGTAACCACGCCTAACACTTAACTTATTCATTCACAGCAACATATTATTTACAGCAAATCTGGTGCACGGCTCCATGCCTCCGATGCGTGAAGATCTACTTCGCGTCACTACGCACCATGGTACAGTCATGCATGGCGGCCATCGTGGTCCCAACTGCTGATGCCATCGGACACATATGTCGACATATCAGAGTCAACTTCAGGAGGGACGCGCCCGAAGAGAAGGATTTGTTAATCGTGTAATATAAAAGGCCAGTAGACCATCGCCGGACCTAATTATACGAGTAACATGAAAAGAAAAAAAGCTTTTGCCCCATATATTATTATACCCCGTCAAGGACTCATAAAGACAATAAGAATTCTATCTATTCTAAGATGTAAACAGTATATTTAAATATACTAGAATTCTATCTACTACGGAAGATTGATTGATTGATATTTGATTGATAGAAGATACGGTGTCTACTATTTTACCTGAACCACAGAACAAGTACCTACCTACATTTAGTCAAAATCTGGATTTTAAGAATAAAAAAACCTACAAACGACTACAAAAGTAAATGTCTTATTCGTTTTACTAAATATTCTATTGAAAAAATGGAAATACGTACCTACATATTTCATATATAACTTACTTAGGAACCTTCTATTTTGTGGTGTGGAAACTCCTCATGGGTCTTCTGCCATCTGGGGGATCGACATGACTTGTACCGACTAAAAACTACACTTGCCTACCCTCGTTCTATAGTCATGGCCATGGGATTCGAGACATTCACTACTACCATATGGATAGTTACAGTCCCCCGAGATAAGAACGCGCGTGCGAATTTAGCCGTTGCAAACAGCCCCATGCGCAAATAACTTACGAATTCATTATGCTATAATATCGAAATCAATAAGGACAATATTGACGAATTCGAAATTATTAAGACCCCAACTGTCTATACACCGTATTTGTATATTAAAATATACCACAGCAAAATCACTATCCTTAAGGCGATACTTAAAAAATATTTCGTTTGCGAGTAGGCGGAGTCTAGCGACTGCCGCGCGATGTAAGCAGAGGGGCCCCCCACCAGTCAGCCGCATCGCAGGTCGGTGACTCGGAATAAAGAATGCATGGAGTCGAAATAAATTATTTTTGTTTTATTAAAACCATTATTTAAACAAAATATATGTTTGTAATTGAGTAAAATTATTATAGAAGATACAAAGAAATAAGTAAAAGAAACATTATTATATTGCGTTCATATAGGTACGCCAATTTCTAAGTATAATTAAAATATGAAGTTTATAATATAAGATCTAACTCAACATGTTTTATATTGTTTTGAAAAAAAAAGCAGAAATACATAATGTATGATTATTTTATTTATAATGTCTATTGGAATATCTAATCCTACTAATATTATAATTGTGATAGTTTGTGAAGATGGACGGCTGGTTTGATGGATATTTGTAACTCTTTTACGCAAAAACTACTGAACGGATTTTGGTGAAACTTTAAACTATTATCAAAATAACACATATTATATAATTTATATATAAATAACGACATTTGTTATCGTCGTCTCCGTCACTTTGAGTACCCCGGATTCTCTGTGCTATGGGTACTGGTGGACACAGGAATGGAGAAAATTCTCTATGCCTGTATCTATCGGTCGCACAGTGGACACTTTGGAGACGACCAGGCTCACTGATTACTTAGGTGAGGCGGCGGATGCGGCGCAACTAAAGTACCCCTCGGCACAATTGGTTTTACTGGGAGACTTTAACGGCCACCACAAGGAGTGGCTGTACCCATACCGGGACACTGATTATGCTGGCTTAGACACGCTTAGAGCGTTAGATTTAACCCAGCTGGTCCAAGGTGCAACGTGGGTACCTGACGTTGAGTCGCACACACCCTATTGCCTGGACTTTCTGCTGACAACTGATCCAGACCGCTACTTAGTGTCGATTTCCTCACCGCTTAGTAAATCCGACTACTGTCTGGTGAAATCTGTATCTGTCTACTCGCCACCCGATCCCAGCCCTAGAGGCACTCGGAGAGTATGGCGATACAAGTCAACAGATAGGGATGAGATGCGAGCTTTTTCACCGCTTATCCTTGGCAGCCTATGTGCTTTTCTTCTGACGACCCCTCCACCTAAGTAGCACATCAGTCACGGCAATCATCAATTCAATCAATTCATCCCATATTCCGACGTGCCATTGTCCGGCAAAACTCGCCCTTGGTTTGGCCCTAAATGCAAAAGCGCTGAAGCGCTTAAGCATGAGGCTTATCTGGCATGGGTTGATGCTCGACACCGCAAGGCGAGTGACTGAGGCTGCAAAGACTTGTAAAAAGGTCCGGAATGCTCGTGTTGACCACATTAGTCGAATAGGGAACAAACTTGCTTCATACCCTTGGTAGTAAAGCGTTTTGGTCCCTAGCTAAATCAGTCGAAGCGAAATTCTGCCGCCCCTCACTCCCTCCACTGCTGAAGCCTGATGCGTCGCTGGCTCATACCGCAGAAGAGAAGGCCAGCTTGTTTGCTTCCCTTTTCGCGGAGTCTTCGCGTCTAGACTCTGGAAGCGCGAAACCTCCAACTTCGCCTGGCAGCACGACAGTTATGTCCGAAAACCGTATACGACAATCGGAGGTTCGGAAAACGCTACTCAGTCTTGACGTGAATAAAGCCAGTGGACCGGACGGTATTCCAGCCATAGTTCTGAGGACATGTGCGCCTGAGTTGACTCCAGTGCTGACACGCCTCTTCCGTCTCTCTCTTGAGACTGGTTAAGTGCCAAAATCGTGGAAGCTGGCTAACGTGCAACCTGTGCCCAAAAAAGGTAGTCGTGCCGACCCTGCTAACTACAGGCCTATTTCGGTAACGTCCATACTCTGTAAGACTATGGAGCGTGTCCTTAACAACAGACTCCTGGCGTACCTAGAAGCAAATGATCTCGTCAGTGACCGACAACACGGATTTCACCGAAACCGGTCTACTGGGGACCTTCTAGCGTACGTCACTCACATCTGGAGTAAGGCCATCGAGGAACACGGGGAGGTGCTTGCGGTCTCTCTTGACATCTCGAAGGCTTTCGACAGGGTCTGGCATGATAGCCTTATTAGCAAGCTTTCATCGTATCGCTTGCCCACTGGTTTCGTTGCTTCGATATCGGACTTCCTGAGGAATCGTAAACTTTTTACATGGGAGAGCTATGCTTCGGCACGAATGGGCCGGCTCGACCGGAGTGATACCACGGCCTCACAGAAGACCGGCGTTAAACATTGCGTTGTGTTTCGCCGAGTGAGTGAGGTTACCGGAGGCCCAATCCCCTTTTAAAAGGTCGGCAACGCACTCGTGACTCCTCTGGTGTTGCGGGTGTCCATGGGCGGCGGTGATCGCTTACCATCAGGCGATCCGTCTGCTCGTTTGCCCTCCTATCCCATAAAAAAAAACGATCGATACGAGTCGTCATAGACGGGTGCTCGTCCGATCGAATGGAAATCAATGCCGGTGTTCCCCAGGGGTCGGTACTCTTTGCGACACTCTTCTTGCTGCACATCGATGGTCTGCTGAAGCCCGGTATCTTTGGGTACGCAGACGACAGCACCGTTGTAGAGAGCTACACAGCCAGCGCACGGACCGGTGGACCTGAAATCCAGTCTCTAAGAGAGGCCATGGTCGAGCGTCTGAGTTTGTCCCTTCAGGCTGTCTCCGAATGGGGCGATGCCAAAAAGAACCCATTCCAACTGGCTCCTACTTTCCGGAATGTATGTAATGTGTTTCCTGTGCCGATGACTGACCACCTTGAGCTCTTGGGCGTTACTCTGATGTCAACCCTCAACTTCGGCTCCTATATAGAGTCCAAAGTTCAAATAGCTGCCAGAAAGCTGGGTATCCTCTCGAAGGTGCGGCGTTACTTCACGCCGGAACAATTGCTCGCATTGTATAAAGCACAAGTTCGGTCGTGCATGGAGTACTGTTCGCACCCTTGGGATGGATCGGCTAAGTACCAGCTCGGGGCGTTGGAGTCCATCGAGAAACGTGCCAAGAAGCTCATTGGCAACGATTCCCTTGTCCGGGCTAAATTCTAAAGTCTTGAACATCGCCGCAAAGTTGCTAGCTTATCGGTTTTTTATCGGATACATTTCGGAGAGTGTGCATAAGATCTCCACTATCTTATCCCCCCTAGCCGTCATCGATTCACGGTGGACATTCAAAAAGCCCAAACCAAACGCTTTAAGTCCACTTTTTTATTGCGTACTGCTGAAATATGGAATTCACTTCCCGAGTGGGTCTTCCCTGATAGATATAATCTAGGTGTCTTTAAATCACGAATGAATCGGTTTCTTCTAGGCAAGAGCGCTCCATCGTAGATCGCAGTATCGCTTAACATCAGGCAAACTGGCGGTCAAGCGTAAGCCTATCACGAATTTAAAAAAAAAACTTAGTATTGATTAAAAACAAACCTGTCGGTCTCATTCATAATATGTAGTAGAGACGGCTCTATAGAATTTTGTTCAATATTTATACTTTGAGCGGGAAAATTGAAATTTGATTGTGAATTAGATTTAGCCAATGGTCCAGCGGATTCCGTTGCGTCTACCAATTGTTTTCTGGGTAACAACATCGAATGAATTTGTGTAAATAGGACTTTTTCTACACTTAGTCTGTGTTATACTCATATGACTATTTCTATTCCCGAGCGTGATTTTTATAATTATGTATTTTGTAATTACCTACGTTCTAGTTGTTTATACAATGATATGGTCATATGCAATAAATGCAAAAAAAACTGGTAAGGGTTTAGATAACTTAGCTTTTACGGATAAAATACTCAATGATATTAGAAAGTCGACAAAAAGAAACAGTAGGTGGACTAGGTAAGTATATACCTACCTGTATACTTACTCACTGCCGAGATTCTGCAATTCTAATAATTTTATTGTATTTTAAAGTGGTTGACTGCCTCATTAGTATAGTGGTCCCAAACGCGACTGCTACGCTAGAGGTCCTGGGTTCGATCCCCAGGTCGAGCAAAGTGTTATTGGGTTTTTCTATGAAATTCTCAGTAGCATCTCGGAGTCTGGATTTGTGCCCGGTTAATGGCCTATTACATGGGACCTAAACATACCGGCGAACTGTGGGTGTACATTAGTACGCCTCTGCCTAACCCTTCGGGGAATACAGGCGTGATGGTATGTTTAAAGTTGTATTTTCCTGGCGTCCGCTTTCTTACATTTCTTATATCGTGATTTACTTATTACCCATCACAACAACTTTATCACAAAAACAACAACTATATTATGAAAGAAGTCCGCGTACCACGTTACTACTAGGTAAGTAATTCACGACTTGCGAATTTTTATTATAGTGTACACGTAATTTTTTGGGAGAAGCGCGGTCGTACGTCCTTACGTCAGAGGAAGTAGCGGCCGACTGTCCGAAATGCAAAACAGTGATGATGCCTATAGCTTGCCTACGGGACGGAAAGAGACAAATATATGTCAAGGATTGTCTCAAAAATAATAACGTAAGCGACAAAATAGAAAATCTCATCTCAGTCGAAATCTATAGAATGGAATAAGAAATAAATCGACATTTATTTAGATATTATGATTGTACATCAAATAGTGTGAAAAAAATATCAATATGTTAAATAGTTTCGTGCATTGGGCAAAAAATGTGTTTTCGAAGAGCTAGATTCAAAAAATAAAGTTATCGAGGAAAGTTTATCCAATTGTGTCACTGATCACCATTTATTTTCATCATATCCTCTTCTATCTAGAAATCAAATTTCAAGTCAGTGTCTTGTAAGATTTCGAAGTAAAATCAAAAGAATCCGTGCTAAAAAATTTGTGTATCGCCTTAAGAGTCCGGCGGATCGAATTTCTCTTACAAACGTAATACCGAAATAAATCGTAATTCAAACACAATTTAATCAAATTTTGTTATTATTAGGATTTCGATACCGTTAATCTAGGTTCCTACGTTACCATTTCATCCAAAATACTTCACTGGAAATAAATGTAAGCGAATGCAGTTCTTGCTAACTTTACCAAGTTTGGAACGATTTTTCAGTCTTTTATTTCCAGTGAAGTAGTCGTAGACGAAATAGTATCGTAGGAACCTAGGTTAATGGTATCCAAATCAGAATAATAACATAATTTGATAGAATATTGTCTGGATTACGAGTTATTTCGGTATTACGTTTTTGTGGGCAATTCAAGCTCCGCCGGATCCTTAAGTGATTTTGCCGTAGTAAACTTCAGACGCGCGCTGTTATCTCGGAGGTACTGTATTAGCAACTTACCTTGCAATTTTCTTCTTACTCGTATTTTTTATGAAAAGCATTCTCCACTAGGGATTCTGAAAGAAAATATGTGAAGCGGTACGCAAGTTAAACGGTAAACTAAAGAATGTACAATCAAAGCGAACCAAGTATTATTAATTGACGGATATTGATCGCCGTAAGTGCCTTTTTCTAAGAATAAAATATACCGTCACAAAATAAAATATAAAGGTATGTAATCGTGTTTCAGCACATTAATGTAATAAGAATCATAGCTTTAGTCATAATTACTTATAAATGTACTTAATCTTAAAATCTTAATCTAAATAAATGTTATTAATGATAAAACAACGTTATGAAAACTTTTTAATTAAGTACTTTAATAAATGGACCTGCGTGAAAAGTTTTTTAAAATAAATTTTAAGTATCCAATTATTAAGCTTCATTTGTTTTATTTTAACGAAATATTAGAACACACTATACCTCCTTACTCCCCTTTTTTACTCAATGCGTCAATTAATAAATCAAATATAGCGGTCAACTTTTTTATCAAACTGAGTAGCATCGATTTTAATACCAAATTATTTACTATCAAATACAGATTACATAACTACAAATAAAACAAAATGGCTTACCGATTCTCCTGATTCAAAAATAGAAGCAAATGTCAGCCTGGTTGCATCATATTGCAGTAAATGGCTCAGCGGCAAAGGTATAAACGCATTCAGCCAGAATTTTTATTAGTGTTAGTAAAATATTCAACGCCTAATTGCTACAATTTTATATTCCCCGTGGCATAATAATCAACCTAAACACAAACAAAGAGGGTGAGTAACCCCATAGCGACATAGCAAGCCGTACCTAAGTGTTGAATGTATAATATCACCCCATATTTCAATTATTCAGTGTAACCACTGAATATTTTATAAGAATAAAGAGATTGAGGAACAATAGCTAAGCACTTATTTGTAAAAGTTTAACACCGATATAGTTGTTGTAAATGCGAATTTACGAGAACACTAAGTAGGTACATACTTAATTACTTATTATAATTTGAATAATAGCACATTATAATTACTATCGAATAATACATATCAATGAACTACATTTATTTTTCGAAAGAGGCGAAAAAAAAATGTAGTTCGTTTCGTTCCGAAAAGAGCGTATCCCAATCATATCACCAAATAAAATAAGACTCATTAAATATTCATGGTAAGGTAGTAAACTAAAATTCACGATTGTCGGGTCCAAATTACCGAATTTCCCCCAAATTCTAGTCTAGTAAATTTATAAATGTGATAAAACCATCATCGTCCTTAGTATGCTTAGCACCCACTGACCATAGTGTATCTGTTTTACTTTTGAAATTATTTCTTTAAAAATACAGATGTATATAAGTGCTTATTAGGATGTATGAATTTATAGCCTTTGCCTGCTTGTATCTGCAAGCAAACGAAAACGTAAGAAAAAAAAAGAACGAGCGGCAGGCAGGGCAAGAGGCGGGAAAATCAAGTTGTCAATCCGTGTTGCAATTTAATACAGTACGTAAAGTTAAACATTTACAACTATGGCGGAAACTTCGTCGATTGATGGGGCTCCGGCGTCAATGATGCGACAAACAACAAGCAGTACCAATAACATGAACTTCAACCAAACTGATAATCACTTTGTCATAGCGCAATGTCGAAGGTTTGTCCAGTCCTTTAGTATTTTTTTAATTGTAACTATGTAGTATCTACGGACGTTGAAATATAGTTATCACATTAATTTTAAATCGCTTATTTTAGGAGTGATAATCAAAATACGAACGGCCAACACGAGTCGAGTGAAGAATCCGAGGCAGAAGAGGTAAGCACGCATAGGTACTTAATTGTAACATAAAGTAAACCTACTTGGAATGTTAATTCATACCTAAAACCTATTGCATCATCCATGGTCGACATGTAATAGATAGTTACAAATCTCTTTGGAATGTAATTTTTACAACACTCTTGGGTAGGTAACACGCACTTAATTCCCTCAAATCACGTCACTATTCAAGCCCTATTACGTAATTAATTAAAACTGTGTCACTACTAGTTAAGAAGGACATACACCTACTGTAATTCACTATTTTATAATATTTTAATATAACGTACCATCACGCCTGTATTCCCCGAAGAGTTAGGCAGAAGCGTACTAATGTACACCCACAGTTTGTGTTTATTTAGGTCCCATGTAATAGGGGGCGAGCCCATTAACCGGACACAAAACTAAACTCCGAGCTGCTACTGAGAATTTCATAGAAAAACCCAATAATACTTTGCTCGACCTGGGGATCGAACCCAGGACCTCTAGCGTAGCAGTCGCGCTTGGATCCACTTAACCACGTCTATTTTACAATATTTTATAGTATATAAATAGAATATATTATTTAGATTCACATTACTACAGTACTTACAGTACTTTAAGCGGCGGTACGGCTAGGGCGTCGGACTTGCGATCATGTGATTGCCGGCTCGAAACCCACCCATTGCACTACCGACGTGAAACCACTCGTAACACAAGCATTTAGCTTAGCACGAGGGGTTAACAGGAATACTAGTAATGTTTAACCAACATTGCTAGTAAGCTTTTTTTAAAAAAAAAACAAAAACTAAGGAAATGGAAGTCGTTCTGTGTGTAAAGAAATTTAACGTAATTTGACAATGAATTTTTTTCCAATAAACTACCATGCTCTACAGGGCCGATTTATGATCTCCAGTTAAAACTCTTTTATTTCATAAGATGGTACTTCTTTCTTCGTTCTACCTTTTGTAAACAAACAAGCATTTTAATGGTTTAAGTTTTTACTTAGGTACTGTGATCAGAACGATGGTGATCTTTTGATCGTCAGTCTCCGATCTTATTTTAGGTTCCTATGTAGGAAGCATGCTTTTTGGCATTAACCCGGCGCCGACACAAATACAAATACTATGAGCTACCACTGAGAATTTCATAGAAACCCTGTAACACTGACTCCACTGTCGTCACCCTTGCAATAATCAAACCGATGGTAACCATTAGTTAAATAGTCTAAGTAATGGCTCAGATTCTGAAAAAATATTTATTATTCTGAACTAGAGGGTGTTGGTGGCGTACTGTCGGTCAGGAAGACTGGGAGCGGCCTACTGCACCCCACAAACTGGCGAGGTGGGTCTAATTTATGAACTTTACACTCAGGCTTTTATTATTATGGGCTTTTAGATTTTCCACAGTTGAATGTAGGCCACGGTAGTAAAATTTTAAATTCAAATTTGGAATGGCTGTAATAAATATTTTTGTCGAAGTTAGCACGTACCGAATTATTAAGACTTGTGTATCATAGACATAATGCATCTCCCCTGTATTCCCCGATGGGATAGGTAGGGGCGTACTTAATGTACACCCACAGTTCGCCGGTATGTTTAGGTCCCATGTTATGGGGGTCGAGCCTATAGCCATTAACCGGGCACAACTCCAGACTCCGAGATGCTACTGAGAATTTTATAGAAAAACCCAATAACACTTTGCTCGACTTGGAAATCGAACCCAGACCCTCTAGCGCAGCAGTCACACCTGAGACCACAACACTAACGAGGTAGTCGATAGTGTTCTCAATAGCTCTAACATTCTATTCATTTTTATTCATTAGTTCTAACATTTATGTTATATATTAATTAATTAATGTATACTTGAGATTACTTGGAACGACTAGAGGGAGGCCAGGGAGGAATAACTTACATAATAATAATGTTTTTCACATTTAACTTCGACTGCCCTTCCCCTTCCCAGCTTTTCATCCTAGAGGAAATAGTAGACCGTCCGCCAGAGTACCAGATGTTCTGCAGCCTGTTCCGCCAAGTTGAGCCGGTCTGCATTCTTCTAGACGGCAAGAATCAGGGCGCGTTTGTGCAGACTGTCAAGAAGACTGTATTTGACAGCGACTCCAATGATGAGGGACGATGCAAACTCATCTTCTTGTCCGCTAAGGAGTATAGTTAGTCCTACTTGATATTCTTCCATTTGGTAATAAAAACCGCGTTAAAAACAAAGATAAGGTGTAACTACCAAGGATCAATTAGTAGGCATCAACTGTTTCGGCCTTCTGGAAGATCACAATAGGTTATCTTATTATGGATTGTCTAAGGTAGGAGTCTAATTATGCGCTGAATACCAGCATTTTACACGAAGCGACTCCGATCAAACCTCTGCTCCGCCACGCAAAGAAATTTCTAGGTAATACCGATATCCTAAAGATAAACTGATTGTCAGGCTTTTTTAACATTTGACTAAAGATTGTAATCTGATAACAACCGGCACAGGGACAGACGGCTTTACGCACTTTTCGAAAACGGAGAGTTCTTGATGAGTTACGAATGGTCACATATCATAGGAACACCATTACAATAATAATATTTCTTTGTCAAGGTTTCGAAGCATGCAAAAGACGTATATTCTCGTTATCCCTACCGACTGAGCCACCAAACGCTTCTGACGAAGAAAGGTCCCTGTACCTTCGCACTGTCCTGGACTTCTCGCAGACCCAGAGTGTTCACGCACTGGGCGCTCTGCTCAGGTACCTGGACCTGAATTGGGCCAAGCTGAGCATGGACCTTCACGGGAAGCCACAGTTTCTGAGTCTTAGAATTATTTCACTGTAAGTGTATCAACGTACAATAGACAATACATATTTAGAGATAGCCCCAATTTTAATTTAAGTTATATTGCTGGTCTCTCAATCCTCTTCCATATCGATATATTGACTAAGTGACAGACTTCACTCTTATTCCGAACGATAAAAACTTGAAGATATTTCGTATCCCGCCCTCGTAGTGCTGATATAGTGACAGTGGACGAGGATACGTACCGCGGGCTGCAAGTGTTCAGCGCGGTGGCACACCCGAGCGCGTTCAAGCGCGGCGTGCGCGGCTCCAGCCGTGAAGGACTCAGCCTACTGCAGCTCTTCAGCAGGTGCAGCTCCAAGCTTGGACAGAGCCGGATGAGGTACGTTAGGCTAATGGATGTCTTTTCTATGCTGTAATTAGAGACTTACTATTTTTGTCATCTAAAAAAACTCTTCTGTTGTAGACTCAAATACATTAGATGGTATCTAAAGCGAATAGAAATTGTTAACCGTTTCCTAATACTGAACGGTAATTATTGATTCACGGGGTTTTCTTTAACTTATTTTCTGTCTTTAAGAGTGCTCCTACAACACCCGACCTCAGACTTAGCGACATTGAGGAGTCGTCAGGATGTTGTAGCGTACTTCATGAAACCGCAGAACGATGCATTGATGAGGAACATTTGCTCCTCTATGCGATACATAAAGAATGTCCACGTGAGTTGCAATTTTATTTAATGGCTTTTGTATAATAGGGATAGATACAGAACAGTGTGTATATTAATTAACCTACTAATAAACCTACATTAATTTTTTTTGCAATTTTTTGGTAGGGAATATTATCAAAAATTAAAGCGTTGTCAGCGAAGCCTTACCAGTGGAAATCACTTTACAATGTAAGTTTACCTTCAGTAACTTTAAAATTTGTCATCATCACTCGTACTCTTCAAATTCTTTACCTACCTAGATACTTTCCACCTGACCTATGCAATCACCTTTAGCTGTATACAAAGCTGGACCGACAACTCTCGTACTTTACTACCATAATATTATGCTAACTTTGCCAGGGACCCCTTGATGGAGTCCAGCGATTGCTAGACCACAGCCTGTCACGGTCATGGCGAATTTCACGGACCCCATAACCGTTACTATAGAGCATACCCTCTATGAGGATTTTAGTAGTAAGTGAAATACTTTCTTGAAACACTGAAACTGATACTGAATGTGAAATTATGGATTCGCCCTACTAGACGCTGTACAATGCGGTGCTGATCTGCGAGATGTGCGAGAGTACAGGAAAAGCCAGCCAGTTTTTAGAGGAGCTCGCCTGTTTCGACAACACAAAACTCTATGAGGTTATTTACTTTTTCTTACCTTATATTTTCTTCAAGGTTTTTTTACTGTTCTGCTCATTGTCATATAATATTATTATTAAGAATTAACTATTATTTCATTATTCAGAGTAGGCTTTAAAGTAGTTAAAAGATTACGGTTAGACTTCAAAAATGCACGGCCTTAAATCTTTTACCAGATGGCGCTATACATGAACAGAATAATAGACTTCGATTTGTCCAAAACCGAGGGCAAGTTTACCGTGAAGCCTGGAGTCGATCCTGAACTTGACATGAGTAAATATTTTATATTTAATTTCTTACCTAACTTTCTTCAACATTTCCAATCGCATTTTTCTCATCATTAACCACAACCTCAACAAAGCTAAATAAAACTAAATAATTCCAAATTGAGGATATCAGACTCCGAATTGAGACTTAATTTGATACATAAACCTATGATCACAAAATACGGTTTGAAGGGTTAGCAGTTAAATTACTGGCCAAGTGAGGATTAACAATCCGTATGCTCGTATATCTTAGTACAATAAAAGAAATACTTCTGTCTCTAGAAAAACAAACAATGGCGAGTCTTCACGGACTTATGTCAGAGACAGCCAAGGTGGAGATGGAACGTCTTCCGACGTACATTCAGGAGTGTAGCATGCTGTACATGCCGCATCTTGGCTATCTGCTCGGTGTCAAGGTGTGGGCTGACGACCTGACCGCCGAAGATAAGGAACTTCCTGATATGAAATTTATGGTAAGCAGTGAAGAGGTGGTCAGATTGTAGAATCTATGCAACGATATTTTTCCGCTCTTATTAATAAAACTCTAACATTGACGGCAAGACAGACAAAGGACAGCTAACAATGCTCGTCGCTTAACGCTCATGGTCATGATAAAAATAATTTCACTTTCTTTAGTTATGTTTACGAACCCTTTCTCTCTTCCAGTTTCAAAATAACGACTATATACATTACAAAAGCAAAGGATGTGAAGGTAAGTCTCACACAAGTTCACCTTCACTTCATCTAACACCCAAACAGTAAGCACAAGGAATATGAGTAAGTACCTACAACTTGATATTACAGTGTCATCAGGTGGTCGGCGTAGGTAGTCCCATTTAGGATGAATGACCTCAAATGTATATCTAATATGTTAACATGAACATACTCCGGGATCCTGGGATTGTAAAATTTTTAAGTACAGTCGAGCAGAGCCGCGGAAAAACTAGTTTAGATTTACGCGATTATTAGTATAAAAATTGCGAAAGATTAAAAACAGCGTACCCAGAACTACTGAGTCGAGTATTTTATTAATAAAAAATAGCTGTATGTATAATGTAATGTACCTATGTTTAAAAAAAGTAGTGACACTTAGGGTGCGGATTTATAAATTATAATATAAAGGAAATATTTGATCGAATGTGAATCTTTATAACCCCGGGATTTTGGGTTTATAAATACTGACTGCCTCATTAGTGTAGTGGTTCCAAGCGCGACTACTACGCTAGAGGTCCTGGGTTCGATCGTCAGGTCGAGCAGTGTTATTGGGTTTTTCTATGAAATTCTCAGTAGCAGCTCGGAGTCTGGATCTGTGCCCGGTTAATGGCAATATGCTCGCCCCCTATTACATGGGCCTAGTACGCCTCTGCCTAACCCTTCGGGGATCACACACAGGATACGGGCGTGATAGTATGTTATGTAAATCCCGATGAATCCCGCGAAATGGCACTATCTACGCCGACCACTGGTCATCACCTTCAAACCTAGCCAACATAGCTCGGTAACACTTCAAACTATACGAGGACGAGTCTGGTATAAGCTGATCTTGCACTGATCTTGATTATGCCAGAAAAGTATAGCTTGATGTAGGTATAGCGGTGTATCACTTGACTCGTTTGTATAATGGTAGAGCTGGACGTGATGATAGGCGACACGTACCCGGAGATAGTGGCGCACGAGACCCGCATCATGATGCGTCTGACGGCCGTCATGCTGCAACACCTGCACACCCTCGCCGCACTCGTCGACATGTGCGCTCAGCTCGACTGGTGAGAACACTAATAAATATTACTTACTTCACTTATCAAAAGACTTTTGTACCACGAGGATTGATTCGAGGCAGCACAACAAAGAGTGCCATTTGAAAGTCCTGAGGAGGCCTTTGCCCAGCTGAGAAACAATAATATGTAAAGAAAAACAGTACTTTTATTCATCAGACTTGAGTCCAACTTGGATAAAAAAGTCCAACTTGCCTAAGTATGTGCTATTCCAGACTAAAATCTATCTCTGTGCTAAATTTCATCCAGATCCGTTGAGCCGTTCTAGCGTGATTAAGTAACGAACATCCATCCCAACTTTCCCTTTTATAAATAGTAGTGAGATGGTCGGTTATTGGATCATCGATCAACACAGTACCTACCTACATCCATTGTGAAAGTAAAATCCAAATGAAACGGTACCAGTGTAAATACTTAGAACTGTCTCAATATCGACACTCAATCCTAATACTAATCACATTAAAAAAGATTATCTCACTTATCCCATTCATAAAACTCCCATCCCCAGTTTAATAGCAATATCGAAGGTGAGTAAGGAGTTCAACTTCGTTCGTCCAACGCTGACTTCAGAGAAGCTGATCAGCATCAAGCAGGGCAGGCACCCTCTGTACATGCTCACGTGCGACAGCTTCGTGCCAAACGACGTGGAGTCCAGTCTAGACGCCGGCTGTGTCAAAATACTCACAGGACCAAACTCTAGCGGGAAGTCCGTGTTTATGAAACAGATTGGTGAGAAATAATTTCGAATTTTAGAGACAAAAATCATATTCATCTTAAATGACTTTCTACCTATTTCCCCTTTATTAAGACAGCTCCAGCACAGGGGAGCAAGACTATAATTACCAAATGTGCAGTTTTAACCATGGACGTATGAATATGCGCCTTATCATTTCAAGTAGGTAGGACTTAAGTCCACCAGTGGCCTTCACTGATATACTTACACCCGCACTGTGTGTAGGCTACCGTTCGGGTAGGTAGGTACGTAAATAGAATTTTTGTGCAAAAATATCGAGTCGTGAAAAAAATCATTACGTTTTTACCATAAAATTGCTTACCGTGATGCAGCCACTTCAGAGAAGTACAGCTAGGTATATTGTGTGCTACAGGACACACTCGTAAGTCTGGGTTTGTATATATGAATCCTCGTTATATCGTTGCCTTCATGTGCAAGTGGAAAATTCAAATGAAAAAAGTTATTAAGTTGGTGTTATCAGGTTTGATAGTATACCTGGCGCATATCGGCAGCTTCGTGCCGGCGCAGGCCGCCACAGTGGGCGTGCTGCGGCACGTGCACACGCGCATACAGAGCACCGAGTGCGTCGCCGCGCACATGTCCGCCTTCCTCATAGACTTGAGACAGGTGCTAACTAATGACTCTTTCTTCTTTCTTTAGAAAATTAATCGTCATCGTCATCGAAAATCGGATCGTCAACAACTTTTTAGCAAAAAAGAAAACAAACTTCAAGCATTTTTGTAGTGTAGCGGAGAGTCAGACATAGTCAAAAGGATATTCTTTAATAAAATATACTCTAATTAGGGTCACAATCGGCGAAAATATTGTCACATATACATACTTCCGACTATGAAAAGGACAGTCTCTTTCGTTTATTAACCCTTTTCGTTTATTAACCCTCCACGCCGAAATCTATTTCGTATACTTAAATAAGTACCTACTAAACGTATACTTTTTCTCTGGCCTAATGAGCAAGGCTTTAGTTCGTCAGATATTGACAAAGCATAAATAAATTAATTTAGTTCCGTCTCTGCTGTCTAAAAATGTGTCTGTCAGATTTCAGACATAACCTGTAGCGTCGTTAGCATAATGTTTGAACTATATTTAAAATTACTTACATAACATTATGGATCAAACCAACCGTTTCCATCATCCAGATGGCTCTAGCCCTTCAGGAGTGCACCTCCAACTCTCTGCTGATAGTGGACGAGTTTGGCAAAGGCACGTCGGCAACGGATGGGCTGGCCTTACTCGCAGCTTGTCTGAACACGCTGCTGTTCAGGGGGGAGCACTGCCCGCATGTGCTGTTGGCCACACACTACCTGAACATCAGACAGTATATAGTAGACACGCCTATTGTTAGGTTTCTGGTAAGTATTCGAAACAAACAGCGATAGCATAGTAATATAACTATTGAGCTACAAAGTCATAACAAAAACACAGATAATACATAGTCAAACCTGTAGGCATGCCTCAAGAGATATTTTCGATGATGTGTGAGGACGGTGTTTACCAGCGTGGTGGACTTTACGTCCGTCTGATTCTGAGAGGAAACACGTGCCCAGTAGTGGGACAGTATGGGTTCATAATGAAGTATTTGAAGAGGAATTTTAGTTTTCATATACTACCTACAAAGCCTTTGAGTATAATTAGCCATCATTGCCAAATTTAAGACGATCTAATCATTTGGAGATGATTATTAAAATGCCTACTTAACTCTAGCACTATAATAAATGACAAACGAAATATATTTTCAATTTGAAAAAAAAAACTGCCTCATTAGTCTAGTGGTCCCAAGCGCGACTGCTACACTAGAGGTCCTAGGTTCGATCCCCAGGTCGAGCAAAGTATTATTGGGTTTTTCTATGAAAGTCTCAGTAGCAGCTCGGAGTCTGGATTTGTGCCCGGTTAAGGGCTATAGGCTCGCCGGTCGCCCCCTATAACATAGAACCTAAACATACCAGCGAACTGTGGGTGTACATTAAGTACGCATCTGCATAGCCCTTCGAGGAATACAGGCATGATGGTATGTTATCTACAACGCTTGCGTATACGGTATTAGTATGTTGGCGACAATTGGTATTACTTCGGCAGCGGTTTGAATACATCCTGCAAGATGACGAGCCGGTATTCCTTTTTCGAGTATGTGAGGGGGGCGCGGAGACCAGTTTCGCGCTGCAAGTGGCTGCAGCATCCGGTGTGATGCCGAGGACCCTGGCCAGGGCTAAACAAGTCATGGAATCCGTTATGGTAATGTCTTATCTAAGAAAATGGATGTTAAATACCTCAAAATCTTAAATATGTATATCACCTTGCCATTAATTAATTCAGCGAAGCTCAGGGGGGCTGAGGGAACCAGAACAGTTTAGATTTTGCAGTGCCTGTATCTTGTTACTTGATGGGTTACAGTTAAAATATCCTGAAACTAATAATTTTCAGCCTTGCAAAGCAGTAGAACAGCACATGGGTTAATGATGAAAAATTATTTTCATATTTCAGAGCAATTCCCTGCCGCCAGAGAATAAACGAATAACGACCAAACTGAACAGATGTATAGAAAACATTAAAAACAAACTTCTCAGTGACGATATTTAATCATAATAAAATTTTGTTACAATATAATAATATGTATAATGATATTCAGCTCAGCACAGCTAATAATATTGGTATAAAATTTTAAACACATCAAAAAATTAAATTAACTACTAAGTACTTACACTACTGTCATTGACTCTTAAATAAATTATATTATAATTATAATTTACACAATAAAGCTGGAATGATTAATTCAATGAATTTTTGAAAAGCAGTTTGGGACATCCACATTTACATTTAAATACATTCGTAAGTAAGCACAAATGCTTTAAGCTTAAGTATATAAGGGCTAAAATAAAGTAGCAAAAGATAACTTATTTTATCACAAACACAAAAAATAATTGGAACTTACATAACATCACATTTTGAACTTGTATAAAATCTTACGCAAATATTTTTTCGATAAAATAACAAACACATCAATTAATTTTATTTTATTTACTGCTTTATTTGAGCTTTTTAACCACAGTTTTCAATATATAAACTCAACACCTTCCCTTTTACGGCCGATTAATTACTCTTAGTATAATTTCAATCTGAACCGCTGAAATAAAATTACTTACTAAAGCAACTTTACAAATATTTAACAACTTAACACAAACATACCCAATTTCATTAAATCTATACCTCGGTTTATATTATCTGTGCCTCGGTCTAGCGTTACAAAAAACTATTTTTTCTTAATTCCAAACAAATAGGTCAAAAAGGAAGCAATAAAAAAATGCAACAATTTAAGTAAAATTTCTAGAACAATTTGAATACTTCTGAATTTGAATACGAAATAAAATTGAAATGAAGGTTTTTTAACCACCTTTCTTATTCTAACTCTAGAACTGAGGTACCAAGATATAAATGCTCAGTGAAAAAACTCATTCACACATGATATGGAGAGCGTTTTCATGGCATGATCGCCAATTTATATAGCTAGCAAGATTGCTTACGTTTACATAGACTTCATCTGCTGCATCAACTCTTCGAGAGAGAGCTCTGAGGCCGCAACTGCGCCTCCCGTGCTTGATTCAGGAGTGCTGTTATCTACGGGGACACTGTATGCCACCTGAGAAAGAAAATGCATCTCTATGACTCATTTGTAACTAGGATTTATTCTCTGTGAGAAATACGGGGCTGTATTCCACCAAAAACTCCGTTTAGCATGTTAGTCTTTAAAAAGGTGTCCAGGACAACCCCATTTTTCAGCGATAATTTTCGTATAACATTTCAATTGATACAACTAATCTATTGAATCCTTGTAAACCAGACGGTGCGGCTATCAACGTAGTTTATCATTCTGGTATGAAATAGATAGTTATAAAAACGTTCTAAAATGTCAAAATACCTGAACTCCATCAACTAGTTTTAGGTTGGAACAGTCATCGTCTTCGGGCGTATTTTCATCAACAAGACTTATACCTGTAAAACAAAACCATTCCTTCAATATTTAGAATTTGGAGAACTTGTTGGGAAAAAATCATGTGGTTAAACTTTCTAAACAGCCTAGACTTGGCTGTTTTTCACAGATGAAGCGAGACAAAAGTCACACTAAAACATTTCAACTAGTTAGTGCAACAATATCTATAATTATATTTACTGTTTAGTAAGTATGAATACTATTTGAAATGTTTTAGGTATGTTACATACCCCACTCGTTGTCAGCGTGTACTGGCGCCAGATCCTCGGTGACCTCTGTTGCTAGCTCCACTACAGGCTTCGCTTTATACTCGACCTGGCGTGAGCGGCAGTAGCTGTCATCACATTGAGGGTTCGGCTGTAAGTACGAGTTAATATTGGCTATTAATCGAAAGCTGCAGATTTTAAAAATAATATATTAGTAATAACTTTGTAGTTGAAAAATCCAAAGCAATTTTTTTATATTGCAAAGTTGATTACAACTAACTATAATTTTGAAATGTGTTATGGTAAAAAGTCTTACCTTTAATCCCATTGTTGGGAAGAAATCTGTTAATGCACTGTATCCTAAGTAATGGCTGACTGTTCCAAATTCTAGCAGGTATTTCAATGTATTTTGCACTGAAACAGCATAAAATAATAAGTGATTTTATTTTGTTTAATTATATATTTTTTAATCCTTACTAATATTATAAACTGAATGGATCTGGATAACATTTGGCACAGAGATAGATTATAATCTGGAACAACACATAGGCTACTTCTTATCCAGGTCAGACCCATTTCTGAAGTCCACACAGAAAAAGTCGCAGGCAGAAGCTAGTAATGAATAATTTACAGAACTTGTTGTGAAAAAAGTATTTTACATATTATAACAATTACTTTTATTACTCAATTTTATAAAGAACAGTAGTGAACACTTGATTTCCAATAAGACAAAAGGGTTTAAAAGGCAAGTATGATTAAGCAAAGATATTTACCTAGGAATCCTGCCACAATGCCCATGGTGGTGGGTAGACTGGCTGCACAAACACCTTCCCTTTTCAGTGTCCTCTCGTCGATTTTTGATGCAACCACCAATGGTGGTGCACACTACATAAAAATCAGAATATATAATGAATATCTAAAGTCTATTCCAATCAAAACTGAAAACTTTGTAAACAAACCATCACTCAACATAAAATCGTCGATTTCATACTCATTTTGTTATCACTTCACTACATTCCGATGTCGGAATCTTCGAAAATACTGTAATTTTCATATTAAACCCGTTTTTTATTGTAATTTCAACTGAAATATATAAAAATCGTTGAATTTCTAAAAATTTTATCAGTTTGTCACTTTTTTTTTTCTAAAGGTTTAGTGAAGTGCATAACTGTACAATAGTGAATGAATGAAAAGTAATGAAAACAGATTCAAAAGAGTGAAGAGGTAAAGGAATTATATATTTAATTTAATATTCGCGTAAGTGTCAGAAACCAGTATAAAGGAATTATGCCAATTGACAACATATATTTTTTTTAACACCCATTTATTATAATTTGTTTATTTTTTTGTTTAAATCACTTAATCATTTTGAAATGTCAATTGCATCGTTGGTAAGTTTATAGAAATTAAGAATATGTATTAAATTTTTAGTTCTTGTTTCAAAATTATATTAAATCAACAACTTTGCCCTAGAAATGCATTTTCTAATTGATGCGATACAAAAGAAATATTGATGGTATTTAAAATCTAAGAAAAACCGTATACTAACATTATATTTATAATACGTTTTATTATACATAGGTAGTAATGTCGATGTCGATGTAAAGAAACCAATATCTTCTAATCAAGTTTATTCCATCGAATGAAAAAATCCATTCTCTCATTCGTTCATATTCATTATGTTTTGCAATGGGTACAACACTAAAACTAATTTCGGTCATTGACTTTTCTTTGTTTACAAAGTTTTCAGTTTTGATTGGAATAGACTATAAATACTTAATACTTACAATTAATTACTTTGAAGTAGACTAACATTTTTATAGGTACTACATTGTCGATTTGCAAGATTTAATTTAAACTATTATGTAACATAATTAGACCTTCACTAGAATGAGAGGCCAAATATTACAAAAATTAAATTTAATATACATTTTATATTTAGCTCTAATTGAATTTTCATAGACAATATCTTTATTTTGTGCTTGGCCCTGAATATATACTCTGAAATACTCACTGCAAAACAAGCAGTTTCCCCTGGCACAATGAATTGTATATGTCCAGAGACTGCATTCTCACTGACTCCAGATTCAAACCACTTTTGGTTGAGCTCATTGCATGCAGTGTTGATTGCCATGCGTGCCTCAAAGTTGTCCACACAACTAAGCACTAAGTCAACTGGACCGCCTGTCAAACTTCCTGTCCTAGAATAACACAATTCAGTCACAAAATGTCTAGTTACCATTAATATAAAAATTATGTTTTATTATGTCCACTAAATTAAATATCAATCAGCCAAGTTAAATAGAGTTGGTATATCTATATTTTATTCTTGTTTAATTTGCTGTTAATTTTCAATGGAGAAAGATAAATAAATGTCCATGTAATCACTAACAAACCTAATGGTATCGCAAAACTTCTGGAAGTTATCCACAGTAGTGATATTGTAGTTGTAAGCATCAATAGCCACATCGGGGTTGATGTTCTGAAGTGTTGCAGCAGCAGCATCCACCTTGCTGAGCCCAGCCTGGTGTGGCTGGAAGAACAGCCGGTTCATGTTGGCGAGTTCCACCTTGTCATAATCAAACAGGATCAACTGGAACATAATATGAGAATTGATTTATTTATTTCTCTTACTTTAACTAAGGCAATACAAAGAAATAAGAATAATTGGTTTGATTGAATGTAATTGTAAAGTACAATTTTGATTATTATTTTTTTCGTAATGAATAAAAGATAAACATTAAATCAATGTTAGGTACCTTTCCAATCCCGCACCTAGTGAGCATCTCAGCAGTGACACTGCCAACTCCACCAACACCTACCACTGCTACAGACATCTCGCGAATCTTCTCATAGTTGTTCACTATACCCATCCTCTTTAGTGCCATCAAACGGCTGCAAGTAATGCATATTGTTTTTATGGTGAAAAGGATTTAGAGTCGAGACAGTCAACTTAGTATAAAAATGCAACATATTGTCCATAATTTTCTCTATATTTACGAAAAACATATCGAATATAAAACAAATATTGAATCAAGATATCGCACTTTATTCGGAGTATACTATAAAATGCATGATTTTATATTTTTTCGAAGAAAACGTCCAGAAATACCTGTAAGGATTAGAATCCACAACTTCGGATGACATAACATCGATTTTCTGACGTACTGGGCCAGCTTTTCCTTGTGCAATAGCAAGCTGGGCCTCTAGCTCCTTCACTTTCTTCTGTAAATCTTCAACGGTAGCCATTTTCACTTATTTTCTCTCAAAATCTGATAAATTAGAATCACTACTCCACCATACCCCTATGGTGATAAATTCTTGCTGAAGCACAACTGTCAAAGTCAAATTGACGTTTCTTGTGCCACGATATCAGACGCGTTCCGGCTTACGCAATTGCAAAGTAAGCATCGATCATTTTAGTGTTTATTTGTTTGACACTCATTCACTCACAATCATTACATAGGTTTGAGATTTTTTTAAAGTAGTAATTAAGTACACTCTCATTCTCTTCTTGACAAACATAATACCAATAACGGCTGTATTCCCCGAAAGCTTAAGCAGAGGCGTACTAATAACCCACAGTGCAACTGAGAATATTATAGAAAAACGCAATAACATTGTGCTCGACCTGGGAATCAAACCCATGACCTCTAGTGTATGGGTGACCTAACGATTATAATCACACGGATGTTTCGCCTCGCCACTGTCGCCACTTTTTGTTGCAACAACTTGTCGTAGGTACGACGATAGATGGATATGGACGATAGTACAGAGAGCAGCCCCGACGCCCCCGACACATACATGTAGGCTGTGATGTAGGTAAGTATTATTACGGGCTTCCAACAAGTACACAAATTGTATTTTTTTACAAAGTACAGGTACCCTAATAATTAAGTGTAGGTACCTAATCCCTCAAATAAAGGAAGCCACAACATGCTTATTTATAAAGGAACTTAGCACTATGTTACAGTACCTGCAAGTCGAAACAAAACAAGTACATACTAAGTATACCTAATTGGATTATTTTACATTGCGTTATTTTATGTATACAAAAATAATGAAGTTACGTTAAATTACGTTGAGTTACCTATAAAATTGATTGGATTATAAATTATAAATCCTTAATTATATTATTGGGGTTGCTGCCATACTTCGAAATAGACAGAAACAACAAGACGAAAAATTACAACTTGTCAACGGGGCTTAGGACGGAGCATGCTCAAAATCAAAAGAATCAACAAAATAAGATAGGTACTCAAAGATAAGAAACGTAACCGAAGCCACCGATGTTCTGTACGAGTACTATGCAAAAAAGCTGAAATGGAAATGGGCGGGGCATGTTGCAAGACTTTCAGATGAGCGATGGACTATAAGGGTGACTCGGTGGAGAGGCCCAAGTGGGAAACGATACAGAGGAAGGCCGCTTACAAGATGGGCGGACGATATTATAAAAACGGCTGGTTCTAGATGGATGCAAACAGCCCAAGTTAAAGAAAACTGGGGTTCCTTGGAGGAGGCCTTCACCTGCGGAGGGGTTCTTGCAAATTCATGATATATTTGTACTAAAATTAGGATTAAGTTAGTCTCAATCACTTTGTTTATTTTTTTTGTTTTGCAAGAAATAAAAGGCTTTTTATTTTTATTATTTATTTATATTATTGGGGTTATCATTCCAAATTAATGTTGTATTAGACTAAAACCTACACACGGAACTCACATTCACAAATTATTTTTAATGTTAAAATTGTTAGACTGCCTCATTAGGCTAGTGGTCCCAAGCGCAACTCTTACGCTAGAGGTCGAACAGTGTTATTGGGTTTTTCTATGAAATTCTCATTAGCAGCTCGGAGTCTGGATTTATTCCCGGTTAATGTTTGCTCCTTATTACCTACATGGGACCTAAAAATACCGACGAACTGTGGGTGTATATTAGTACACCTCTGCCTAACCCTTCGGGGAATACAGACGTGATGGTATGTTATGTTAAAGTTGTAAATCGAACAACATTGCAACTTAAGTCAATAAATATGAAAATGTTATTTAAATACTTACATTTAAATAGGTAGGTTAGGTAGGTACCTGAGGTAAACCTATTAATAAATATCTACTAAAAATTAATGTAAAACATAAAGATAAAACCGAATTAATAAGGACAAGAATCCTCATTATGCGTACCTACTCTTATTGGTTCGTTAGATTCTTACTACGAAGTAGATAAAAAATAAGTAGGTTGTCCTGTTTATATCGCGTTTTTTTTGTGTACCTATGTACATTATAGAATATACGAGTAGTAACATTATTACCTTAGAGCCGATTTTTCCATCGCCAGATAACTTTATCGTAGGAATGAATTAGATTTTTTGACAGTTTTTATATCGATTTTGTATAGAAAAACATTTATGAAACCTATTTATGTGTGCCTGATAGCCTCGTGGTATGACCGTTGGATTGCCAAGTCTCAAGTTCGAACCCAAGGCACGCACCTCTGTCTGACTTTTCGAAGTCATGTGCGTATTAAATAGTTAATTATTATTTAGCTTAAACGGTGAAGGAAAAAATTGTGAGGAAACCTGCATGTCTGACAGATTTTCTCGATGGCGTGTGAAGTCTGCCAACCCGCACTAGGCCAGCGTGGCAGACTATAGCCTAATCCCTATCATTCTGAGAGGAGGCCCGTACCCAGCAAATCAGTGTAATGGGTTGATTAAGTTATGTGTACGTAAGATATCTTTTAACTGACATTAGACAGATATATGAGCAATAAAATTGTAAATGGATGGAAAAATCAACCCTTAGAATTTAATTATGTACCTACGCTAATGCTAACCCAAGGCTAACCTGCCACTATGAACACATTGCATCAGAAAAAAAAAATACTTATCACACTTT
The DNA here is from genome assembly GCA_910591435.1 of Acronicta aceris. Taxonomy (NCBI): domain Eukaryota; kingdom Metazoa; phylum Arthropoda; class Insecta; order Lepidoptera; family Noctuidae; genus Acronicta; species Acronicta aceris. The sequence continues at coordinate 17,900,869 of OU342758.1, read as the reverse complement.
ATTATTTTTATCTATCTATAGGTGAGTAGCGTACTCGTAACTAAGTAAGTATCTGCCTTCCAACGCAACTTGATAGAAATGCTCGTCTATTAATATTCGTAGATTCTTTCTTTTTTTGTAGATATCTAATTAGTCTAATAGCGATAGCGTTACCTAGGGTCCTAAGCAGACTGCTACGTTTTAAGACCCAGATCCGATTCCAGGTCTTGCAAAGAATGAAATTATCAGTAGCAGCTCCGAGTTTGGATTTGCGCCGGGTTAATGGCAATAGGCTCGCCCCAAATAATAAAATCATTCATGCACATAAAAAATTTAAAAAACAAGGACGACCCCTTTGCCACGAGTCCACAACACTAGTAGGTAGTCTGTGGTCGTTAGGTGTGAAGAACAAATCTAAACATTTTGGATATTTCGTGTTATTGTAATCTACGCTGTGATTCGGATCAGATAGTACCTACCTAAGTACATCTTAATCAAATGTCTCTACTTTATTTTTTTATATTCTTGAGCGAACAATACTGCTTATTTATTCTGTAGAAAAAATAAAGTCATAAATGAATTTTGCCAGCGGAGTCCGGCGGACCAAATTTCTCTTACAAACGTAATAGCGAAATAAATCGTAATTCAAACACAATTTAATCAACTTCTGTTATTATTCGGATCCCGATACCGTCGATCTTCACTGGAAATAAATTAATGTAAACGAATGCAATTTTTGATAACTTTAGCAAGTTTGGAACGATTTTCCGGTCTTTTATTTCCAGGAAAGTAATAGTGGCAGACGAAACAGTAGGTACCGTAGGAACCTAGATTAACGGTATCCAAATCCGAATAATAACATAATTTGATAGAATATTGTCTGGATTACGATTTATTTCGGTATTACGTCTTTATGATCAATCCGAGCTCCCAGACATTTAAAAAAAAACGTATCCTCACACTAGGATTTTCTCCTATTTCGTGGGTGCGTTTACAAACACAAATCTCACCTACACAAACGCCCAAACCCGAAACAACTACCTGTAAATTATACAAATATTTGCTCCGTGTGGGGATCATGCACGATCACGATCAGCAAATAAAAATGATTATGATTATGATCGAACCCACAACACGTGGCGCAGAATTTGATCGCTCGGCCGCTACGCCAAACGTTATTTACGTCATTAAGTTCCTAATTCTAAAACTTGATGATCTCCATGCAATGTATTCGAGTGTAAATTATTATTCTTACCATTACTTTGTAAAAAAAGTATGCGTAATATTTCAGAAATTCCGTATATTTTTTTGGACAAGTTGCATTGTTATTAGTGAAATACCACTCATTAACTAATACTTACGAATAATTATTACTAACTATTTGTGTTGCATACTTAATTGTTGATTAATTATAAAAAGCAGATAGTTTCATAATGGGACTTACGAAACGGAACTTACTAAAACCTATTCCTAAGAGGATGAAATAGGGGTTTTTATAGTAAATACTTATTAGACTTTTCGTGAAAAAATACCTACCTGATCATATGAATGAAAATAACAATTCAAATAAAAAAAAATAGTTTAGTATTTTTTTTATAATATTGTCTATTCAAATGAATTAATACAACATAAACTACCTACTTCAAAAGTATCATAATTTTATCATCCCACCTTATAGTTTAAGAGTCCGGCCGGATTTTTCCTTACAAACGTAATACCGAAATCAAACACAATTTAATCAAATTCTGTTATTATTCGGATTTGGATAGCGTTAATCTAGGTTCCTACTCTACCATTTCATTCAAAATGCTTCACTGGAAATAAATGTAAGCGAATGCAATTTTTGATAACTTTACCAAGTTTGGAACGTTTTTCCGGTCTTTTATTTCCAGTGAAGTAGTAGTAGACGAAATAGCTCCGTAGGAACCTAGATTAATAGTATACAAATCCGATAAATTATACTGTTTTAGATAAAGACACAATTTTTGGTCAGCCTTTCTTAAAACTATTTATAGGATTTTCCATTAAATAACTAGAAATTTGTGTAGGTACTGTGTTTGTAAAAGTTTTATTAATAAGTAAATTTATTTATTATCATCTCAAAAAATATTCAAACACGACTTATAATATTTCGTTTAATTTAAACATATTATAATAAAGCTGATCAAGCTCAGATATACATCTAAAAATCATAAAACAATACTTTAGATAAGATTTATAGACTAACAAAAATAAATATTATTATGCAAAATACCAACTTAGTTCAAAAAAGAATACGTAACATGTACGGGTGTAAGTTTAGTACGATAACATAGAAAAGCCGTATAAAATATATACCTACTGCAGATCTTATTAACAGCATTAACTATCAGCACGCTTTTGTAAGGTTGTGTTATACAGAATAGATACTGTGAGTGCTTTGTGCTTTACTTAGTGATAGACAACCTTGTCAACAGCGCGGTTGCTGGCCAGCGCGCGGAAAAAGATATCAATTAATAGTTTTAAAAAAATTAATTCAGTCTATTATTTTTTTTTTTAAGTATTAACGTTTACCAGAATTTTATGTTAGTTTGTGATATTTATGTGTTTTTAAAAGTATAAAAGAGGATCTCTACGGTGAGTAATGTCCATTTATTATAATTCTGTGAAAAGTTCTCATGCAAAATATCTAAACGGTGACTTGTTAGATATTAAAATTCCTTTTCTCTGTGATATTAATACATTTAATCCAAATTTAGACCGTCTTTAAGTATTTTAATTTACTTACTTACTACTTACTACATAATTAAAAATATACTTTATGCGAAAAAGTTTCGAGCGATAGAAATTTACTTTGGATCGTGACAAAAAAATTATTTGTTAAAATATGCAAAATAGTTATATTTTTAAACATTATGTGAATATATATAAATATTTTAATGATATTTCATCAGGCGTTTTTAATTGCTTTTGAGCTACATACATTTTGAAATGGGTTTTGTACACGCAGTATACTCTACAATATCTACTATCATTCTTATTTTTAAGGATTATTAATTAGCTTTAGCTTTAGCAACCGCATTGATATACTATATAGATTGATATAGTTGTAGCATATACTTTTCGTAACACGAAAAAAAAAACTATAAACAACTTCATTCGCGCGCCCCGTCCTCCTTCCCAGAAGTTCCCCCCAAAGTGATTACGCCTAAAATCTGCGACCCTCAGTAGGTCGTATACGTAGGCATATACGGGCTCTTGTTTACAAATTCAGGACTGATTTGATTACCAAGCCGTGTGGGGTTAGGATGACAAGTCAAAATAGTCCGACATCGTTTTCGTCAATCGTACGTTGTTGTAGATAAGTACCTGTATAGTTTGATATTAATAGCCAAGGTCGTCATGTTATGTATTAAATGCATTGATTATAATATTTACAGAGCGTGTAGCAAATTATTTACATAATGATGAACAAAATCAGGCTGTATAGGTAAGGAAACGTGATTATGTCAAAAAGGTTGAGGAAGCAGTAGAAATTGCTGCCAACCAGTAATTTTACAAATGAAACATAAGGTTAACTTACTAAAAGAATTCACTGGCTGTCTGATACATAAGTGCCCAGTTTTAGGCTCAGATTTTAATCTTCGGAAATGTCTTGGTGGTCTGGGATCGGTCTGGTCGTGCTACGGGATGTTGAATTCCCTAAATAATGGTTGAGCTACACGTTGGCTGATACTTACTTATATCGACAGCGATATGCGTGCCGTCAGTTAGGACAGGTCAAATCTAAGCTTCTGTAGCTCTTTCTTCAAGGGACCACTTTAGATTTTGCCCGGAAAATGCCGGCTCCATCTGGTATTAAAATAAATGTTAAAAGTGAAGATCATAAATTATGATTTATGGGTGTGTCCCTGGAGCCTTAGCTATAGAAAAATGCAACGTGCATTTGTTTGTATGCTAAATTGAAACGTGTTGACTCATTGATTCTGGGTCTCTAATAATGGTGAATTCAAGTGGACATATCGCTCGATGGTGAGACCTCTTGGGGTCTGACTGGCTGGCGACCACCCTTACGTCGGAGTCTGTCGTAAAGCACCTTGGTGTGTGTTTCGACTTTTGCTCGTAAGAGCCAGTTTCCCCTCCTACCGTTGGTTCCTTCGTTTGCCGACCTAATAAATAACTAAAAAAATATAGATACCATTCAGGTGCCACCAAGCCTCGTGATTTACTAAATTCTCTATTACATTGGGTATGATTTTCAACACAACGTTAACGTTTTTCTTTATTCTAATATAAATTACCTATGCTTCTAGATTTTATATAAGACTAGCTTTTGCCAGCGACTTCGTCCGCGTGGAATAGTTACTTTGTTCCCTAGTTCTTCGCCCGCGGTTTCACCTGCGTTGCCCCGTTCCTAAGGGTTGTAGCGTGATGTTTTATAGCTTGAAACCTTTCTCATGAATCACTCATTTTCCCAACATTTCCCTTCACTGCTATGCTCCTATTGATCGTAGCGTGATGAAAAGATACTATAACCTGCCCAGGAGTATGAAGAGCAATTGTACCAAGTTTCGTTGAAATCCGTCGAGTGGTTTTTGTTTCTATAACGAACATACAGACAGACAGACAGACAGACAGACAAAAATTTTACTGATTGCATTTTTGGCGTCAGTATCGATCACTAATCACCCGCTGATAGTTATTTTGGAAATATATTTCATGTACAGAATTGACCTCTCTACAGATTTATTATAAGTATAGATAGGTAGGTATGATTTTTAAATACCTATTGAGATAACTGAGGAATAAACGCGTTTTCATAAAATATATTCCTTTGATAATATAACTATACATATATAGCCATAGAATAACTTAAAATAGTAATAATATAAATATGTCTAACTTTAAAATATATATATAACGTAATATATAACGTAAAACTCGTACTATATATACAATACGAGTTTTTAGTAGTTTTAGCCTTGTAGCAATATAAAATTGTTTTTTTTAAAGTAAGTAACTCATCTAAAGTCTCCATTTTAATGGAACAAACCTACGCACCTAGTGGGTTTTATGTACAGGTTATTTTAACGTTTCTTTATAGCGCAGTTATTTGTTTCGGTTCGTATTTAAATGATTACAAAGTATTATGCAATAATACGAGCTTTGCGTAATTATAACAATCATAATCGATACATACTTAACTCATTTTAAACCATACATTCTTGTATAGCCGCACCAGACCCCACGTTAAGCACTTAGACACATTTTCAGACTAGATTTGTTAAGCAAGATTATCTCTATCTATCAGTATGTAATCAACAAAAGGCGTTCCCTATACCTACATAGAAAGACAAGTATACCTACATATCTTTTACGAACGAGTTTTTTTTTAAATAAATACCTAATACTTCAGGGTCCGGCGGAGCATGAATTGCCCACAAAAACGTAATACCGAAATAAATCGTAATCCAGACAATATTCTATCAAATTATGTTATTACGACTGCTACGCTAGAGGTCCTGGGTTCAATCCCCGGTCGAGCAAAGTGTTATTGAGTTTTTATATGAAATTTTCAGTAGCAGCTCGGAGTCTGGATTTGTGCCCGGTTAACGGCAATAGGCTCGCCCCCTATTACATGGGACCTAAACATACCAGGCGAACTGTGGGTGTACATTAGTACGCCTCTGCCTAACCCTTCGGAGAGTACAGGCGTGATTGTATGTTATGTTATTATTATGATGTGGATACTGTTAATCTAGATTCCTACGATACTATTTCGTCTACTACTAATTCACTGGCAATAAAAGACCGGAAAATCGTTCCAAACTTGGTAAAGTTATCAAAAATTGCATTCGCTTACATTTATTTCCAGTGAAGTATTCTGGATGAAATGGTTACGTAGGTAAACCTAGATTAACAATATCGTAATCCGAAAAATAATAAAATTTTATTAAATTGTATTTGAATTACGATTTATTTCGGTACTACGTTTATAAGAGAAATTCGGTCCGCCGGACTCTTAAAATTTTTTATTTGGATTTTTTACATGAGGCATTTTTGGGCAATTTTCATCATATAGCATAGGCACATACTTGCATGCTTACTGTTTATGTATAAAAGTGAAATACCTAGGTACCGTCGATTTCGTCTGAAAGTGGTTGATAATTAGGTAGGTATAACTTAACTATAATTTTCCCTCTTCATACCTAAGTATTATTTTGTATTAAGTATACTTACGTAGGTACTTAATTAGATCTCAGGCGTGCGCCACACTTTTGGTTGTTCTGAATAAATTAGATAAAATTCGTCTAGTTACGGTCATTATTGGTCATTCCCCTGTGTGGTTTCTTTTTCTATTTACATAATCTGACTGCAAAAACGTTTTAACTAGGTACATAATTATGCTAGGTATCTGTTGTTATCATTTTAGACTTATTCTTAAAAAAATCTATGCCACTTATCTAGCCAGATTCAAGTCAGAAAAAAAATTCATTGACCCAACTTTGTCATTACTGTTTCATTTAATGTTAAGTACAGGACGACCATTTTGATAAAATTGAAATGGCATTCGTGGGACCTTGATTAAATCTCAAAATAAAGTGTGCTATTTTACTGTGTCAAATTAGTAGATAATTAAATTATCAATAACTTTAGAATTATTGTCTTTGTCAGATCTGTCTACATGCGATCTTTTTTTTTATTTAGTATGTTACCTAAGTTGGTATGTACCTATATGTATAACCTAGATCGGTAGATGTTCCACGTGTTGAGGTAGTAAGGCGAAATAGTTTGTTACTTCTTATTAAACATTTAAGCCTCTCAAGCCGGTTCTCACAAAAAATGTCAATGTAAAATACAAATATATCGGCCTTGAATATATAGAGTTATATTTAAAGATTAAAGTTAAAAGCGTAGGTATATGGTAAAACTAGATCCTCGTATTAAATCAATGTATTATAATGTGTATGGTGTTCTACATAATGTGTGACATAGCCTTGCGGGAAATGATCACACAAAAACATTCTAACTTGTAGGTAGTTGTTATCAGTACGTACAAAAAATAAAGTAGGGTCTCCACCAACGGACGGTTCACAATTTTTGTTTTTTAAACCGTGTTGATGTCAAAAAATCTGTAAGTTTCCATTAGTGGAGAATGCCATCTGAGGCAGGCCATTATATATTCATTTACATTATATTATATATTCTATTATATATTCACAGAAAATAATACTTACTTATGTTATTTAGAAAAAGTAACACTCTTAGATCCATAACTAAATAAGTCAGTAGGTACCTAATTACTCTAGCTAATTACTTACCTGCCCGTACTGGTTCTTCACCACACGGATATAAGATACCTATTCATTAGGCCTATCCACAAAGCCCCTTAACCTGTTTTAACGTGGATATCTTTTAAAGTAAATAAATCTCGATTGCCGCGTGTAGGCATGTACCTATGACATTTTTACTTGAGAACGGCTAGCCCAATCTGACAGATTTTTTTGGTGTGATCGTTAGAAAAAATCACTTTATGTTATCTTGTCAGAACAAGGTTTTTATAAAATATATATTTTTGTTAAATGCATGAGATGGGAACTGAAAATGTACGCAGTATTCACGCAATAACTGCGCAGTGTCGTGTTATAGGTCAATGGTGACACTAAAAATATTTTATAGCCATGAATGATTTCACGTTCTATGATCTCAGTAGTAGGGACAACCCTAATGAAACCAATAAAATAAATTAAAAATAATGGGTGTATTATCATCAGTTACGAAATAGCCAGTCGGTAGAACCAAATAACAGATTTTATACGTTAAATTTTACGATATCGGTTAAGTCTGTTGTTAATAGGTCCGGCCCACTCCATTAAGTTATTCAGAGGTCTTAGTATTTAAATAACATCTCAGAATTATAAAAACTACGCCAATGAATTACATGGTATGAGCCAAACTTCATCCAAAATGAACCTTTGTAGCAAAAAACATACATGATATCTAGCTATGTAGAGTTATGAGGCGGCCGATCTACCTGACAAAGGGTTACAATAACCGAAGCCAAAATCAATTATTGAAGATAAACTAGCAGCATTTCTTGAACGTTATTTTTAGGGTTCCATACCTCAAAAAGAAAAAACGAAACTCTTATAGGATTACTTGTCCGTCCGAACGTCCGTCTGTCTGTCAAGACCCTTTGTCTCGGTAACACGTGGAGATATCGATTTGAAATTAAAACCATATAAGAAGGTATTCAGGTCTATAGTCCTTTGAAGCTGTGAAAAAATCAAACTTCTATGTTAACGTAAAAAAAGATACGGCCGTTTTTGCCGCAAAAACGTATATTTCGACACTCTCAAGGGAATCAAAATTTATAGGGTATTTTCCGTTTACATAAAACTATGAAATTTCGCATAATACCGTCTTAAACCACAAATATAGGGAAAATCATACATTTGCAATTAATTATAATGTGTACCTACAAAAGTACAAAGTACCGAACCCTTGTCCGGTTTTTACATTATAAGCAACGCCCAAAACGCCCGCCCTTCATCCGACTTCACCGCCTGCTAGTTTTTGCCTGGGAAGAAGAAACGGCGCTACAAACTCCCCAGCAACATAATTATTTCTGTCTGTTAAGTTACCAAGGCGTCAAAAGTTACATGAAAACTGAATTTTAGTTATTGTTTAGAGGAATTTAATTATTTTTCTCATAGCTACCAGCTGGCGCACTCGTTATATTTTATTATTGTATAAGAGTTAATACAACGCATTATAATATATATATTATTAGCAAGCCTCCTCGTGTAGGTTCATGCTAGAAATAATAAAAATTACACAATAATATGTAAAATTGATCCGCCAATGTCGACGGCCATTGTCAATTTACCTACAGACTAATTACATATTATGAATTCACTACAGAAAAATGGTTCAATGGTCTAGTCACCTGATTAGTGTCTCTTAATTATAGATAAAAATACTAAGTAATAATAATAGCAGAGAGAAAACCATAAAACATTGAAAAAATTTAGATACAAGTTACGAAACGTGAGCTAATTACTTTTCATCATTATGTTAAAGAGTCATATCTAATTTGTAATTAATATAATGGGGATATTGGACTTTTTATAAATTACTTAAGTATGTACTTAACTAATAAAAAAATTTACTTAAGTATATTATCCTCTATACCTATAAATAAAGCTTCACTCCAATAAGGTAGCCCCACATATTTTTGGCATTTTCTCCGACCAAAAAAAAAGGTACTTACCAAGTAAAGTGTGTCATTTTATATATAAAAGCTATAGCTACCACGACGTTGAATCCTTAGCATACCTTGACTGATTATTTACTTCTCTTTATCAAAATATTTATTATGTAATATATTTAGGGTTCTTACAATTAAATAATGGTTAGTTAATTTAGCATTATTACATATACAAAACAGAAAAGAAAAGATAAATATTATTAATAGTAGCTACCTGCATCGTGACAAGGATCCAAGCAAACTAACTATCCGTGTCCGGGATCATTACTGCTTCATGTATCCAGCCACGTAACTAGAGCCTCCTTTGATGTTGGCCTAGCCAACTAAAAGTAGGCTCTTGGCTATAAAAAAATTAGCTGACACAACGATCGCCGAATTCACCCCAAACATGTCGTTAAATTTGCCGATTTTTAGGTATCGTTCATTGAAGTCCGTTAATAAGCATTTTGTGTCCAGGTGAGGATGCAAGCAACTTCGAGCAGCGAGCGGACGCCGCTGGTGCAGCCCACCTACGTATTCGAGTCCAGCCTGGCGCGCCGCTACCAGAAGAGGCTGCACAACTTGCAGTGCGCCATCTGTGTGTTCCTCATGTAAGTACACTTACCACCATCATGCCTGTACACCCAATTTTGCTACCCACACGTTTCGCTCGGTGGTAGGTCCTTACACTGGAGTCTATCGTAAAGCACCTTGATGTGTGTTTTGACTTTTGCGCGTGAGAACCAGTTCCCCCTCGGTTGTCGCGGCTCTGGTATAGAGGTGGGCAAAGTGTATCATTTTTGCGATTGGAACATTTGCATCTGGATCACTGAAATGTTCCGAAACACTGATATGTTTCATTTGGCTCATTTGGATCATCGACTCAAAATATGATACAGAATGTTTCGAATACATACATAGAGTTGCGTTGCGGGCGTTTATTACTGAGTCAGTGCCAGTGTCCATTTACACAAAACTTTATGATGAAAAGGAAGAAAGTAAGTTATAATAATCACTACGCAAAGAAATCTTAAACAGAACTCGAATAAGTTTTCGTAAACAGGCGCGAACGAACATAAACAAATTACTATGACAAGTGCTGCATCAACGTAAATGAGAACTTGTTAATGCAAACATTACATGCAAAAAACGACCGTATAGTATTTGATAAGTAAGCGCGTTAGTGGTCATTTTTACGTGCATGAATACCGACAGCGAAAATCCGTACGAATTGAGTGATGCACTTCTCATTTGTTATATCTTTCTGACTTGTATGGATTGTAATTATTTTTCCCGCTTACACGCCAGTCGCGAGACGCGAGTCAATAGTTAGGTTACTCAGTGTCTCAATTTTGTCTCTCTCGCTCGCGGCTCAGTCGCCTCGCGAGCGACGCGTCGCGCGAAATGAGCGCTCAGCAAAGTAATGTTTCAGATCCAAATGATACGTTTGAAACGTTTCGAGTGAACCAATCTTTTGGATCACTTCAGTGATTCGGATCAGTGAGTCGGTTCTGTAAAGAGTTACACAGGCCTACTCTGGTAGTCTGCAGTCCGTAGGGGTTAAGGGTCCGCAACGCATCAGCAACTCCTCCGGTGTCCATGTACTTACCACCAAGGTGGTAAGTAGTCATCGTACCACCGGTATGTTTAGGTCCCATGTAATACGGGCGAGCCTATTACTATTAACCAAGCACAAAACCACACTGCGAACTGCTACTGAGAATGAAAACAGTTTACTTGACCAAAAAATAATGCCAAGCAAACTATTAAGGAGGTACTGCATTTTTCATGAGATCCGAAATCAAAACTTCACGCTTATTAACCACGCTTGTTTTTTACATTAGTTCTTTTACCATAGATGCCACAATCCCGAAATAATATGATAGTAATTTACATACTTACCTAACTACTGAGCTAATTATATTTTTTTCGTATAAAAAATCTTGAAAGCACTAGTATGTGTGTATGTAATTATGTACATTCACGTCAGGAAACGCGAGAGTTCGTTGTACCGACTTGATGTAGTTTGTCCTTCATTATTTTCCGTACCTAGATTTTGAACCACAGATATCAAATCCAGATAATCCTCAGTATATAGAGCATAAATAATTTTGCATCATTGAGCTCTCTAAAGTATGGTCGACATGCATGCGAACCGTCAGTTGAAACTAGTCTACTCCATAGAGAAATACACGTATCTTATATAGCAAATGAATGAAATGAAGCGGCAGTAGCCTAATGGCTAGGGCGTCGGACTTGCGATCATGTGGTTGCCGGTATGAAACCCACCCATTGCACTACCGACGTGAACCCACTCGTAACACAAACATTTAGCTTAGCACGAGGGGTTAACAAGCATACTAGTAATGAGCGACCCACATTGCTAGTAAGCTTTTTAAAAACAAAATAATGGTCTACTCAAAGCCGCTATGACTTTTTCAAACACAGGTCATCTCACAAATTACATTGCCATAGCAACTATACTAAGGTATCAATACCAACCATTTAGTCACGTGCGCCCGTTAAAGGGGTGATTCTGAACCTATCATACAACTTTCCCTATGAAATCCATAACTGACAATTAAAAAATACGACTGAATGTGATCTGTCTACTTTTGTGTAGAAAGATTTTCTTCTATTCCTGATAGGTTTACGCTTGACCGCCAGTTCGGCACTGCGATCCACGATGGAGCGCGCTTGCCTAGAAGAAATGTATTTTTCATGAATAGGTTATGGGTTTTGTAGGAAAAATTGATTAGTACTTTAGGGGATGACTAAATAGACAACGTGTACCTTTGTATTTTTTTACTTTACTTTACTTACACATTGTGGTAATTTTCTTTTCATAGATCAATCCTAATAGTGGCGCTGCTGGTAACCATCTCATACAACCTCAGTCAGAACTGGGACGATGACGATAGCTCGACAGAACCGAATACCCCATCCATACCCCTGCCGCCTTCCAACCTAACTCTGCTGCAGATGTCCCCTGGGATGATACCACCTAAGCCGAATGAAATGCCACCGTCGCTGCAGCCGATGCTTGATCGAAAATGGCCGTTGGAAGGTATGTTGACATTTTAGAGTTGTGAATAAATCAGTCAGAGACCCACGTCGCCATTTCTTTTATACGATCACGCCCTTAATCCCCGATGGGGTAATATCAGTTAAATATGATACAAGCAGATTGGGTCTGACCTGGATAGAAAGCCTGTGTTATTCCAGGCTATAATAAATCTTTGTGCCAAATTTTATCCAGATCCATTCAGCCGTTCTGGCGTGAATGAGTAACATACATCCATACATCTATACATCCACACATCCATACATCCATATTCACAAACTTTCACCTTTATAATATTAGTAAGGATTAACCGCCGGTAGATATGTTTTAGGTCCCAGGCAATAGGAAGCGAACCTATTATCGCACTGAAATAGCATAACACTTGAAATCGCATTTGAAATAAAACATTTGAATCGCGCTTTCACGCTACAGATATTTTTAGATAGTTGTATAATTATCAAGATTTTCGTTAGGTATAACATCCCTCGTGTGGACGAATTAATTAACCTCTTCTTCATAACATGAACATCTTAAAACCTTGAACCGTCACTATTTTTATCATACAAACACCTGTACCTAAGTTTTTTTCTGACTCAGTTATTCAAATCGAACGGATATTAATTATTTATCGGAACAAGTCTACATTGCCTACCATTTAAATCGTAAAACAACGATGCTTGTGAGATGTACTTGTGTCTTTGGGGAATAAAATTACCTTTTCTGAATCATAATATGATTCACGGGCAAACGGCTGAAACGGCTACATACAGTGCCATCATCATCATCATCAATGATCGACCTGTAGTAGTCCACTGATGGACGTAGGCCTCCCTCAATGTGCGCCATCACCATTTCACCCTGTCCAACAATGTTCTATGCAGTTATAATTTTATTATGCCATTACCTAAAAGAATATAGTGCGTAAGTATTCGTATTATTTATGAATTGAAGCTTCGTATTGTATAAAAAAAAAATCTTTATTGACGTAAAATCCTACTAATATTAAACGTGAAAGTTTGTGAGTATGGATGTTTTTTACTCTTTCAGACCAGAACGGGGGAACGGATCTGGATAAAATTTGGCACACAGTTAGATTATAGCCTGGAATAACACATAGGCAGAGCCGGATTTACGGGAGAGCATCTGGGGCTATACCCCTCGGGCCTCCACAAAAGAGGGACACCCACAATAGAGACTTCGAAATAAAAATATTTATATTCCCTCGAGTAAACACTAGTTAATAAAATAATAATTAATATCTTACGATACGAATTTTTTCAGTTCATCCTTTATCAAAGCTATCCCTAAGTTTGAAAAAAATGATCATTTTATTTAGAAAATAATTAGAAAGAAAAAAAGAAATATATTTATTTGTAAAAAGCACCTGAATACCGTAAGAAATTTTTTAACTAAGTAGGTACTTCCTAACTAAATTGTGGTACATAGATGAACCTTACAAATTAGGGATCAAAGGGGCTCCAAACCTATAAATCCGGCCCTGCACATAGGCTACTTTTTATCCAGGTCAGACCCAATCCTGAAGTCCACGCAGACAAAGTCGCGGGCAGTAGCTAGTAACATTAGTAAAGAATTCCCTGACTCCCTTCCTTCAGAATTCCCTGCATTGTCGTTTAATTTTGTTACTAATAAATTTCAACACCTTTGATTGGCATAAATATAGGACCACACAACATAGTCCGCAATTCACTTACCAAGTATTTAAAGCATCACGCAGTAGGGCTTAGAATTGTAGCTTTTATACCAGTTTTGATCATCAAAATACCAAGGTTAATACGATTCATCTTATACTATCTGCTGTTGTAATTTCTATAAGAAAACTAAAATGTATTAAGATAGTTTAACTAAGCTTTTATTTTTTCACGGTCCCCCCTTGTTACGCCTCTGTTTATACAGCAGTGATAGCCAAGTGGTATGACATTTGGACTGCCAAGACAAAGGTCTTGAGTTCGATCCCAAGGCACGCACCTCTTACATTTCGAAGTCATGTGCGTATTAAATAGTCAATTATCACACGCTTAAACGGTGAAGGAAAACATCGTGAGGAAACCTGCATACCTGAGAGATTTTCTCGATGGCGTGTGAAGTCTGCCAACCCGCACTAGGCCAGCGTAGTGGACTATAGCCTAATCCCTCTCATTCTGAGAGGAGACCCGTGCCCAACAGTGGGACAGTATAATGGGTTGATTATGTACTATCAGCCAACTCCATATCTATCCATTTTGAAAACAAAATCCCGTGCACATGGTGGTGTTAGCTTTTAGGAATTAAATAATATAAATATGACGGGATAAAATCCATAAATACGTTTTATTTCAATACCTTTTTTTGTTTATACGATTAGAGATACGATTTCGACTCCATAAAAAGGACGATGCTATTTGGTTGATACGCGTAGATAAGCACTGGAATAGCAGCCGAGGTTGTAAGCAAATATAGCCCTTATGGTGGCTAGATATGGCGTTGGCCGACAGTACATACAGCAATTTTAAAATATAAGTACAAGGTATTATATAGGTTGACACTGTAATTAAACACACCACTCCTCTAGATCATCCAAAGGCACCCTGGGCGAGCGATAATCCCAGTGAAGAAGAAATGTCTAAAGCATTAGCAAATGGAAAGGCTGCCCTGCTACAGTTGACCAATGTGGAGTGGCAACGGAGGCCGTTGGACATGAATACACCAGCCAACAGGGCACAGCGCGCGGCGGCCACCTCTGCTGACATCAAACCTCTGGCCGATGCAGCGTATGGAGCTGAAATGGCCACCAAGGCTTTGATGAATGGGTAAGTGGAAGACCTAATTTACATTTTTAGGGTAGCCGCAAAAGTGAAGTACAGGCAGGTCGAAATAATTACGCGTCCGAAGTTAGTCGTTACGCGAAAGGCCGAACATGCAAAATTACTAAATGGATGATAGAAATATTCTATTTTTTAAAAAAAAAAAGCTCTTTAAAATGTTGTGTTTTATGTTTTAAAGAATCGTGAGTACAATCACCATGATTTCGCGTAGCAATAGGAAAACTATTACATTAATTAAAATTAAACTAAAAGATTTTTGATGGAACATATTTTTATTATGTCATTTATTCAGCGGTTATTGAAAAATAAACATGAAAACCACAAACATATACAGATAAAATATATATATATATATATAAGTATATACAAATCACATATAAATCTACAATACGCGCGGCATAAGTTGGCCGGAGTGAAGTTCGCCGTTTTAATGCGCAGTGGATTGTTTACGTTAAAAATTGTGTACTGCGCAACCAAAAACTAAACTAACAGCTAACTTCAGTCCGGCCAAGTTATGTCGCGCGTACTGTACTAGGTATAATGCATCGCTACATGTTTAGGCAAGTGTTCCGTTTTCATGGACACACTTTATAGTCTCTTACCAAAGGGCGGAGTTTCGCTCGTGGATTCTATAGGCAGGTGTAAATTAAGATAAACTACGACTTCTGTCTCGAATTCGATAAATTTATTTCACAGCACAAAAAACACTTCAAATACCGGTTACTATGACAAACGCTTATCCTAGTACATTTGCCTATTACACCATATTATTTTTTTCCTCACGGTATGATATGTCATCCGGTATGTCCTAAAGTCCCAAACTCCCAACTATATGTATATGGTCGATACTATATCAATTTATTGTCTCGTATAATTTGAAGTGAATGAAGAAAAAATCAAATAGATGTGATAAGCGATCATGTAAATGATAACAAGCTGCGACCTTTAAATTATGATTATTTTCCATTTAATCGGCGTGTAAAGATCATAAAGTAGTTACTATAATAACCTTAGATATAATATTATGTAGTATAATGTTCCGAAAATAGATCTGCAAGGAATTGTTATTTATTATATGGGTACAGTTTAAAATATTATAACGAGTTCAAGCTGTAAATCTAACGAAACAGAATCCTATTCTTGGGACATATTTTTTTTTTGTATTGTCGAAACCTGTTCGACTCGTAGGCCAACGCTAAAACATACATATCATATTATATATTATATATGTTTTTACACACTCATGTTTTTTTTCCTACGGCTAAACGGCAGGAACTACAGACCACCACTTGCTACGATTCTATCATGCTTCTTTTGCTGTTTCCACGTTTACTACCGCTACATCTTGTCATATACACACGCTGGTTGCAAGTACTACACACCTGACCTTTTTACGCTAAAACAAATCAAGCTATTATTGCTTTTGAATAAAATAAACAGACATGCATATACCCATCAATCTAGATTAGCGGTCAGCACTCAATTGCGGGCTGTAGTCTTCCGGTCACCTAGATACGAAAATTGGCATCCCGCCGCCGTTGCATGGATGCACGTACTCAGGTCTAGACCTAATTTAAATACTGTGTTCATTGCATTCAGATTATAAGGACGTAATGAATGGGTTCATTGAATCGAAAAGAAGAGAAAAGGTAGTTCATTAAAATTTGTATGTTTTCCATAATAATATATACATTATTAGGGTCATTTGAACTGCAAGCGCGCTCCACCGTAGATTCTGGCTGGATTTAGTAGCTTAACATCAGGCGAACTGGCGGTCAAGCGTAAACTAACCAAGAATAAAAAAAATGAACATCGTCGACCCATTTACAGTCCCACTCCTGGGTACAGATCTGGTCTGGTCAGGATACACTGGCTTAATGCCAATCAGCAGATTTAACACATCTTCGAGAAAATCTGAAATATTGACGACACGTTCGGCGTAGCGGCTGAGCGATCGGCTTCTGCGTCACATGTTGTGGGTTCGATCCCCACACGGGGCAAATATTTGTATGATCTACAGGTAGTTGTTCCGGGTCTGGGCGTTTGTGTATGTGAGAATTTGTGTTTGTAAACGCACCCACGATACAGGAGAAAATCCTAGTGTGAGGCAACGTTTTTTTTTAAAAAAAATCTCTCGGTCATGCATGTGTCCTAACGATATTTTCAGTTTGCGAAAAGTCGAGAGGTGCGTGCCTACCTTGATTCTCAGTAAACAGTTTTTTTTGTAATGTGGAAAATCCTTAAGGATATAAATAAAGAGTCGGTTTCAGTGGGCCATACTGAAGCCGACTTTTGCCTACCCTTTTCCTGTAGTCACTCCCATGACAGTTGTTTTTTAGCAAAGAGCGGTACTATTCCATTAAATACAAATTTAAAGATTAGCTAAATAAGTCTCTGCTATGTAACACAAAACGTTGTAATTGGCTTATCGCCGACGCTAACGCTATTGCTCGTTCGGACTTCCAATAAAGCACATTGATAGTTAATAGCATTATGAACTCGATAGATTCTATCCTTTTAAAGAAAAACTAAATATTCTATTGTTAGGTATTACATTCTGGTTTATGCCATTGTTTTACATATTTTTAAGCTATTGCATAGCTTCTATCGCGGGCCTGGGGCGTGGGGACCGAATCCAGAAATTCCGTAACGAAAAAAACCTAACACGCTTGTCTCTTTAGTTCAGCAACCCGCCTTTAGGTGGCATTGGTTGTATTACATAAGTTGATAAAAAACGCTATGCAATAGCTTTACCGCGGCAGTCCCCGAGTGCCACACGTCTTTTTTTTTATTTAGTTGTATCTTCGAGTTTTTTTCTTTCCTGTTCATCCAGTTTATTTTAACACAATGAGGATTACAATGTGACTTTAATATGACATCATAAATCTATCAGCTTTATCTATTTAGATATAAATAAAAACCAATTGCTGTATGATATAAGAATATTTTTTTTATATCTACCGGATATTAAAAAAATCAATAATCGGATCCAATTTGATAATTATAACGGGAAAATGGAATTTTGCCTACGAAAGCAAATCTGCACCCGGGTCGGCCGCTTTATAAATCACTACATCTTCTTTACACAGTATAAAACAAAGTCGCTGTCGCTGTGTGTCCGTCCCTATGTATGCTTAAATATTTAAAACATACAACGGATTTTGATGCGGTTTTTTTAATAGATAGAATGATTCAAGAGAAACGTTTTAAGCGGTTTAGCATTACGCTACGACTCTTAGGAATGGGGCAACGGGTGAAACCGCGGGCGGGTCGCTAGTGTATAAATAAAACAGATGAAGTTAATACATGTCCATATTAAGATACATTCAGATATCTTACGAGCGGCGCACGTCTGTGACGCACTTTGAACCACGATCCGGAAAACCAGTTAAACTTACTTAAATGCCAAATCAAGATAAATTCATTCTCTCAGCGTTTTACCAACTAGGTATGTTGCGATATGCTTCTAGTATAACCAGATGCGACTGAATATATAATATAATATATATATAATATTGTAACGAACATGGCATTAGACCCAATTTCTGGACAGTACGAATATGCCATGGATTGGATGCGACAAACCGAGGACAGGGTGAAAAGGCGCACATTGGGGCAGGCCTACGTTTAGCAATGGACTGATATACGCTGATGATGAATGATAAACTGGTTGTCAGACTTTTTGGACTTCTGACTACCACTACCCCCGTGTGGGGACAAGTTAGAATACTGTTCCTCACCACCTTTCAGATAGGCATCCTGTAAAAGGCGTGAAAATATCTGACTTGCTCGGTGGTTAGGACCTCTTGGGGTCTGACTGGCTGGCGACCACCCTTACGTCGATGTCTGCCGTAAAGCACCTTGGTGTGTGTTTCGACTTTTGCACATAAGAGCCAGTTCCCCTCGGTTACTACGGCTCTGGCAGTCTACAGCCCGTAAGAGCTCTTAAAGATCGGCAACGCATCAGAACCCCTCTGGTTGCAGGTGTCCATGGGCGACGATGACTACTTCCCACCAGGTGGCTCGTCAGCTCGTTTGCCGACTTAATCTACAGAAAAAACTAACGATAGCGATGATAGATATTCCTGTTATAATCGGCACTTACAGCTTTACGTGCTCTTCGATGCATAAACTTATCGAGGCAAGCGCACCATGCAGATCGGTTAATCAAATAAAAATGAACGCAGAAGGCATAATACGTCCTGTGTGGATCTATTAACATTAATATAGACTTTAATATCGTATATCGGCGGAATTAGGACGAGAAAATATACCAGTCTTGGTAATACAATACCTGTTATAAAACCACGTAACACTACCCTGACGTCGGTCTGGCTTCACGACGCCTCATTGGGCACGGGTTACCGAACTCCGCCAAAACGTATCGATCAATAGTATATGCCCTTTGGGCTGGGTATTATTTATAGATACAAAGAGTTGTATCAAATCTGCGAATCGACAATTAATTAAGTCACCCTGTAGTTGAAAAACAAACATACATGGCTTGTAAAAGGGAAAGGTTCTCTTCGATTTACAGAAATATAAAAGTCTAAACCATGATTATTTTTCCTTCTTTCTTCTTTTTGGAAGGGGATTTTGGGAAGTCAAAACTCCCAATTGATTTAATCATCCGTCTTATTTACATGTTACCAATGACCATGTTACCCAATATAATGATGTCAGTTTATAATTGGGAGATCTTGATCCATAGCAATAACAACCAATATTTATCATCAGCCAGCATGTTGTTTAGGACCCGCATAACAGGTTTTGTATAGATATCGGGTGACTTGAAGAATGTGTGTCACTATTTATCTACACTTCATTTACATTATCTTGCGAGAATGGGATTTCACATTACTTCCATTTTACGTTTCCTTCCATCGTACTTTGACAGTATACAGGGAAATTGACGCGATTTGAATAGACGCGTCAAATTAAAATAACTATATAATTCTATATGTAAAAAAGAATATTTGGAACACGTGATTAAGGATAATAATTAGGATACTTTTTTAGTATTGTAATAAGAGTTTGCACGGTTCCAAAAAGTGGGTCTTATGGAGAAGAGCCGGCTCGAACCCTTTAAAAAAAAAACATGATTACAATATTAATCTTTACAACTTTGTTTTAAATAGTTTGACAATTATGCAGTTTGATGTGTAAGATTTATTCAGTATAAGTAGGTGTTATACTTAGAAAGAAAGGGATTGCCATAGCAAGTAAGAGCTGACCAGTCCCGACAGACAGCACCCGTTCACGAGCATGACGTGCGTATCGGCGTGGTTCGACTCAACTGGACTCAACCATATTGTATGGAATAACACGACCCGACCCGACACACAACGCCACCATCAGCAGGACATTTGAGTGAGCATGACAAGCTCAGACCGCGGCCACAATATTTTTATAGATAAATATACTCACACAATATAAATAAAAAATAAGTTTTTGTTTTACAATTTAGATCATTTAGATTACATGTTAAAATGATTATGTAATGGTTACTGAACCTCCAATTTTGATTTGTCACATGTTTTGACAGTCGCCCTGTAAGTATAATAAAATGACAATATTTCTTCCATTATTAATGTTAGTATATCTAGGTACTGTTGATTATACAGACCATTTAAATTCAGTAAAAAAGAAAATGTTTTCTCCACTAAATCATCTTAAGGATTTTTTTTTTCTAAAGCGCCTTTTTGGTCGTTTTCGTAGGTACCTAGCTAGCTAATGCAAACACTCAATAACTTTCCTATTACCTCAAAATGAGCAAATATTAGACAGAGCAATAAAATCCCTATAAAGTGGTTTTCAATTAATACAGATTTCATCGCGTTATTGTATTCACATTACATATTACATCCCGACGTTTCGGACCCTTTACAGCGTCCATGGTCAATGGTACATCGACATGGTCCTCATCTGCTACTGACTATATCTAATCATATCTGAGAAGACTATGAACCTGTTTCATTTCTTCCAGTACGGACATATCTCGGCGAGCAGGTGGTTCTGGTCTGGGTCCCCGGGTCAACGGTTCGTTCCCTGAGCCCCTTTACTGCCTGCAAACTGCCTGGCCCTGTGCGGTATCCAAGTATAGAACTATCGACGGGACCTGCAATAACTTGGCGAACCCTCTCCGCTGGGGAGTCTCCAAGACGCCATTCAGGAGAGTGCTGCTCGCTGATTATGGTGATGGTAAGTAATGTCTTATCAATAGAGGAAGTTTTAGTTTATCCTTCATTAAAACTGACGACGGCGTCAACATTACACAGCCTCTTTTTAAAATCTGTAATCTCTACATTAAAACAGATTTGTACTTATAAACGGACGTAGCCTACATCCCTTACCCCTACTAAATATATGTATACATCCCTCAAACACCTATTCTGGCTTCATAGTCAATTTTATTTTAAACCTCAAGGCTACTAAAATTTTTAGCTTTATAAGGTTCATAATATGCATTATAATTATTTTATGGGAAGAGCATTGTTGTCTGAATTACAGATATTAATTGATCTAGTTCAGACATAGATGTCATCAATTTATGAGGTTAAGCTTCCTAATTATCATGTTACCTTGATGTTAAATGAAATAAATGTATTAATATTATAATTATTTTTTTTCTTTTGCGGACTTCTCTACATCAGTTCTGATTTCCATTGTGCAGGCATCAGCTCGCCTCGCATGGGTGTGGACGGGGCCCAGCTGCCCAGCGCTCGTGAGGTGAGCGTGACGGTGCACCGGCCCAGCTATGCCCACGACTCCGAGTTCACCGTCATGCTAGCCGTGTGGGGACAGTTCCTCGACCACGATATCACCGCCACCGCTATTAGCAAGGGTAAGAAACTCCTACCAAACCTATCATCACAAGTGGAAATGATAAAGATTCCCCAGTTTTTATTATTTTCATGGATACTATTACTTGGTTATGTGCCAATAAAAACTAGTAGGTAGTATACCGACCTACATAGATGGGTTTATATGCCAAGGCACTGGCCCGAAATACCTCAGCATGAATTCATCTGTACTTGTAAATAAGTTATACCTTCATTATTATACTGATTGACACATCTTTTGTCTGGCATCTGTTTGACTCTGTTAAATAAAAATCTTGCTAATCTATTTCCAGGTCAGAACGGGACAGCTCTGTCGTGCTGCGATCCGTCACAGATCCCGCACCCGGAATGCTTCCCGGTTCAGCTGGATGTGGACGATCCCTTCTACCAGAACTACAACATCACGTGCATGGAGTTCGTCAGGTCCGCCCCAGCACCCACCTGCCACTTTGGTACGTTATACGTCCGCTATCCTTCTTTTTTAAGACCATTAATTAATCACTTTAAGTCTCTTAATATTCACTCTTCTCATTCCTGAATGAATTGAAGGGAATATCTCAGTAGCCTTAAATGGATATTTGGTTAGATTAGTCAAACGGGCTTTCAGAAACATGTTACAGGTGAACGGAGAAAGGAAAAATATCACATACCTAAGTTAATTTCTGGCGATGCGGCAACAGGCTGATGGTGACTGCGGATTACTCATGAAAAAGTTCCCTTTGATTATGAGATAAATCTTGCTATGAAACTTCATCCCTAGAGCTGTTTTTGGTTTTTGCATATCCGATATCCACCCAAAATACCAATATTACTAACAAGTTTGTTTACGTAACAGGTCCTCGCGAGCAGCTGAACCAGGCCACCGCCTTCATCGATGGATCAACGGTGTATGGCTTCGGGGAGAACCGCTCTACGAGACTCCGTTCCTTCTTGGGTGGAAAGCTGAAAATGCTGAAGATCGGAGCCACTCAGCTTCTACCGCCTTCCACTGACCCCAATGATAGCTGCAACACCGTCGAGATGAACGCTAAGGGACGTTACTGTTTTGAGTCGGGTACGTAATATTGTTTTCTTAAATTTCTTCCACAGAAAAATGATGTGAGGCCTGCCTTTCTGTGTATTTTCATGGTCTAGACGTATATCTCTATACCACAGTATAGACGTGGGAGAGCCATGCTTCGGCATGAATGAGCCGGCTCGACCGGAGTGATATCACGGCCTCACAGAAAACCGGCATCAAACAACGTTTACGTTGTGTTTCGCTAAATGAGTAAGGTTACCGAAGGCCCAATCCCCTTTTAAAAGGCTGGTAACGAACTTGTGTCTCCTCTGGTGCTACGGGTGTCCATGGGCAGCGGTAATCGCTTACCATCAGGCGATCCGTCTGCTCGTTTGCCACCCTATCCTATAAAAAAAGGCCTTTAGAATGGAAAAGAAGTTCTGGCAGACTTCAATTTTTAAATAAAAGTTTAAGATATGGTTGTCAAGTTTTATCATATTTTTTCATCCGTCCAGGTGATGACCGCGCCAATGAGAACCTTCACCTGACCACGATGCATCTGATCTGGGCGCGGCAGCACAACCGGCTAGCGGCCGAGCTGCGCCAGCACAACCCCACGTGGGACGACGAACAGGTGTACCAGGAGGCCAGAAAGATCGTGGGTGCCCAGATGCAGCACATCACCTACTCTGAATTCCTGCCGAGTATACTTGGTAAGTGCTCGGAGATACTCCTGTAGAACAGCAAAATTCTCCGAGATATTATATGGGATTTACTATTTATTATCTCTTGTCAAAGAAGAAAGATACTGGCAAACAATGATCTTTCACAGTATAATATTTACAGCATTATTTTACCAAAATAATAACTATAAAAATATAACGTACAGATAAACAAAAAAAATAAAAAAAAATTGTCGTACCTAGGCGTCAAAGTACTCCTCCACATCACTGTCATCTGGTAACGTACCCAGAAGACTAGCAGCATTGCCACGTTGAATGGCAATGCTAATTCTTTGACCCAAGAATAAACCAGCCCTCTGATCACGCGAAGAGTCGACAAGTCTCTTAGAGATTTCCTTAAAAAGATGGCGCGCACTCGAACCCCATGGCCCGAGCATTTCCACCCCAAACGGCTCAAAATTATAGCTTCCATTAAGGTTGCTATATTTACGCCGTTTGAGGGTCTCAGCGGCTGCAGCAGCAGCGCCAGCACAACCCGCCGTGCTTGGAACATGGGATGGAGCAAGGGTGTCGACGCAAGTTGCATCCCACACCAAAGGCCTGCCCAACTTCCATGGCAACAACGACATACCGTCTGGTCTCTTCCCATCGTCGCGTGCCAAGCCATTGGGCTCTAATACAGCTGGCACACCGGCGGTGACAAGAGCACGACGAATAATGTCATTAATATTGGCATGCCGTGCTATGCGCCCTGCACTCTTGCAGCAAGACAAGCCATGGTGTCCGAGGCTGACGACTGCTTCACCACAGTGACACCGATGTGGAGAAACACAAGGGGCTCCCAGGCGTAAGCAAATAGCACACCGAAAAGTAGTGTCATCCAACAAGCTCCCTATATTAGGTGATGGAAGTGCCTGAAGCCAAAGACCCGACTCCCATTCACCCACGGCCAGCAGACGAGCGCGCTCGGCAGTATTGATTGACGTATTTATCATATATTTCCGTGTCAAACTGCACAGCGGCCAGTCCCACTGTTTTTGGGAAGATGGGACGACGGGCAGGGCTGTATTGGGACAAGCCAATTTCCAAGCGTTCACAGCATCAGTCAAACACGGCACCTCAAAATCAACCAGTGAACGTGATAAAATTTTCCTGGTTAAAATGTCAGTGCCGTGTGCTGAGGACAGAAAAGCCGGTAAAAATTTGGAAATTTTGCGGACGCCAAGACCACCCAGCCGAATAGGGAGAGTGGCTTGAAGCCAAGCTCGGTCGTCCAAAGCCACGTTTAAAACAGTTGTTAGGAAGTTCCTAATAATTTTGTCGACTTTGTCTAAAAGTTGTAGGTGCTTCCACAAGTGGGAAGAGCGTAAGTTATAAATGAATTTAGGGCCAAAACAACAGTAACGAATAATAGTAAGAGCCGAATGAATATTGATTTTGAGAAGTTTTTCCGATGTATCACTAAATTTTTTTATTTTTCCATCGACAAAAGATGCAAACGATTCATCAAAAATTGGAGACCCTAGAAGGTGAAGATTACTCTTCTCCATGATTTTAATACCCGGGGCTATTGCATTGAATTTTGAAATCGTCTGTTGTCGGTCAGAGGTGTGAGGTAAATAAATTTCACATTTGGAAGAATTAAGTTCCAAACCAATTAAATTAAATTTTTCATTCAACATTTTTAGATCATTTAAAACTGTGTCCACGTCACCTCCTAGGGTTCCGTCATCTAAATACCAAACGTTAAATTTTGAATTTAACTGCCGAATTATTGGATTTATAGCCAAACTGAAAATGACTGGCCCAAGGGGGTCACCCTGTTGACAACCAACGGCCGAATTTATAAGATTGTCCTTATACAGTAATGTTGGATGGGATAAGGTTTCCGAATTAATTGCCCTCTACAAAATAAAACTCAACAGTGATCTACAGACAAAAATGATTACACAGTAGGAACCGGTAAGTTTAGAGTTTATTCTATTACAAATTCCTAATATCAATATCATCATATCGGCCAATAGACACCCGCTGCTGGACAAAGGCCTCCTAAAAGAGTGCCAAGGACTAGGACAGGTCACATGCCACCTACGTCTAATAACTCCCAGAGACCTTCACCAGGTCGGCCGTCCATCTCGATGGAGGTCGTCCCACACTACGTTTTTACTTGTAAAGTCAAAATAATTAATAATATAAAACGAACGTCATCTCGATACCTAACGATACCTGCACGGGTCGGACGGGGTTTTCTTAAGAGTCCGGTGGACCGAATTTTCCAAGCGTAATACGAAAATAAATCGTAATTCAAAAATTAATAAAATTGTGTTATTCAGATCCGTATCCGTTGACCGTTAATCTAGGTTCCTACTGTACCATTTTGTCCAAAATACCTCACTGGAAATAAATGTAGGTACACAAATGCAATTATTGATAACTTTACCAAGATTAGAACGATTTTTCGGTCGTTATATGGTCGGTGTTTATTTCCAGTGAAGTCGTAGTAGACGAAATGATATGGTAAAGTAAGACATCAAACGAAAAACGAGATCACGACTAATTTATCTATATATCTATGTCATATAATCTATCTGCTTAGCAGATACTAATCGTACTTTAATGTAGTAAATGCTATGTACACCTCATTTGTCATATGCATTCGTCCTAGTTATAAAAAATGTACCTACTTAGCATAAGTTTAATGTATTTGATGTGGGAGTACTATTTAAATAAATTAAATAAATCTATAAATGTTGTATTGCAGGTACAGATGTAATGTGGTACCTCAACCTGACGTTAAAGAGTGAGGGCTACTCGGACGTCTACGACCCCACCGTGGACCCCTCCATCGCCAACCACTTCGCATCCGCTGTCTTCAGATTCGCACACACATTGCTACCGGTATTTATGACAACATAACATACCATCACGCCTGTATTCCCTGGAGGGTTACTAATGTACACCCACACTTCGCCGGTATGTTTAGGTCCCATGTAATAGGGGACGCTTGGCACAAAACCAAACTCCGAGTTGCTGCTGAGAATTCCATAGAAAAACCCAATAATACTTTGCTTGACCTGGGGATCCAACTCAAGACCTGGGAAGCATAGAGGTCGCGCTCTGGACCACTAGGCAATTATGAATAATTAATTATTTATCCACCATGTTTTTATTTCTGCTCTCAATTTTGGCTTTCTTTACTACCACAAGACTTGCATGCGGCTATTAGATATTTTCTGCTAATCTCTTTTTTATTTTTAAAATTAGCAAAACTAGAAATGAGAGCTAGCTAGACCTATTTTACGACCCAGTACAGCCAAATAATTTAAATTTCATTGGAATCCTCGGGGCTGTTTCCGAGCTATTATAAACAAACCAATATAATATTTACGTACAGTTGCTCGTATAATAGAAGGATTATTTACCAGAATGCAGGAGCGGGTCGTAGTTAAGTAATAACTAACCTGATTAACTGATCTACAAGGTCAGACCGCGCTCGCTGTGGTCAGCCTGTGGATGGGTCTTAACACATTGAGACCCCTCCGTGCCTCGAAGAGCACGTAAAGCCGTCGGCCCCGGTTGTTATACGAACATCTATGACAATTGTTAGTGGTAGTCAGAAGCCCAAAAAAACCTGACAACCAGTCTACCCTCCGGATATCGGTATTGCCCAGAAATTGTGGTTTTAGAGGTCTGATAGAAGTCGCTCCGTGTAAAATATTGATATCCACCCGCATCTGGTTAGACTTGAAGCCGATTCCAACATAGTTCGGAAAAGGCTCGGAGGATGATGATGATTTACCAGAGTGCACAGTGTCTGTGACTTTAAAAGCGATCATTCTAGGTCTTGTGTCTTTAATTGCGAACTAAATCTAAATCGTTGTTTTGTTTTCGTGGCAGGGTCTGATCCATAGCACGAACAGTCTGACGGGATCGTTGCAGTACACGCAGCTGCACCAGATGCTGTTCAACCCGTTCATGCTGTACTCGCGCAGCGGCGGCCGCGACGCCGTCACCTCCGCGCTCAACACGCTCGTGCACACCGTCGACCCACACGTCACCCAAGAGGTAATCATCACATACCGCCATGCTTTTTTCGGCTTACGAGCAAACGAGCCATCTCATGATAAGAAGTCATCGTCGCCCATAGACACCTGCAACACTTTACTTTAAGAGCTGCTACGGACCGCCGACTCCCGGAGCCGCAGCAACAGCAAAAGCCGAACCCAACACCAAGGCGCTTTACGACAGACTCCGACGTAAGGGTGGTCGCCAGCCAGTCAGACCCCATGAGATCTTACCACCGAGCAAGTCAGGGTAGGGAGGAATTATGTCTAACCTGGGCCCCCACACGGAATATACTTTACAGTCTTGGGGACAATTCAGGACACACATATAAATATTTCCGTGGCATAGCCTAACTCATGATGGCATATTGACAAAAAGACATAGGTTGCTCACTATGGCCCTCATAGTAAAGGTCAAGATCAGTCAGCGAGGCATGGAAAGAGCTAGCTATGCTTGATATGTTTGTACGCAACCGAATCATAAATAACGAGATCCGTAAAACGAAAATCACCGACATACTTGAAAGGCTTAGCAAAATTAAACTGCTGAGGCAAGAAAAACTCGAGTGGAGACTAGAATCCAAATTTCAAACGAGACGGACACTACGAAATGCTCCTTTTTCAGTCTCTCCAAACATCTTCTTAATTCTTCCAGTTAAGCGAGCACTTATTCGAGAGCCCTATCGCAGCCAACGCGTCTACGGCCAAGAAGCCAGGACCCTGTGGTCTAGACCTGGTGTCGCTGAACATACAGCGCGGGCGCGACCACGGCCTGCCGTCCTACCCCGTGTGGAGGGAGCACTGCGGATTCTCCCGCCCGAAGAACTTCACTGACCTCAAGAAAATATTCGACGAGTCCTCATTCAGCAGGATCTGTCAGATTTATAAGTAAGTAACATAACTTACCATCACGCCTGTATTCTACGAAGAGTTAGGCAGAGGTGTACTAATGTACACCCACAGTTCGCCGGTATGTTAATAAGTAAGTCTTGGAAGTATACTTAGTTTCCTATTGAAAAGCAAAGAAGCAAATTTTGACAAAATATTAATGGAACTGGTGCTTAGCGTATATTTAAAAGTTCCTTTAATAACAAGATAAAAAAATCAATAAGAGACATAAAAAAGCTCTGTTCTGTATGAAAAGGGCAATCTTAACGAGTCCACTAGGCTGGTCTAGTGCAGATTTGCAGACTTTAAACGCCACCTAGAAAATCGCTTAAGCATGCAGATTTTCTCACTGTGTGAGACACGCTTACCCCGTGTGAAGGCGTGACAAATCATGATAGTTTAATAGGTAACTAAAGTCCTGACAGGTGCTCCTTCATGCATGCATTCCACAGGTATATGATGATTTTTTTTCACATTAACATCCTTTAAATAAATATATTTGAGAATAGAGATTAAAAACACTTAATTTCAGATCAGTAGATGACATCGACATTTACACGGGCGCTCTAGCAGAGGACCCTGCGGGCCGTCTCCTCGGCCCCACCCTGACTTGCCTCATTGCTGACCAGTTCCTCAGATTAAAGACCGGTGACCGATTTTGGTACGAAACCTCGGATCCCACCATTGCATTTACGATGGGTAAGACTTTTTTTTTCATATAGGCTAATACCATTTTTATATCAATAATAATAACAAAGGACTTTATGTAAAGCATCTACTATTGATCAGTAACTTAGAATATCTCAAAATACAACGAGCAACCAATATTTTTATCTCATTTTAGTATCTTCTATTAAAACTTAACTTGATAAATTAAACATGATCTAATACTCCATAGATCAATTAACGGAAATCCGCAAGACTACGCTTGCCGGTGTTATCTGCGCCAACGAAGACATGTTGGATCAAGCACAGCCAAGAGTCATGGAGGCTATCAGTGCCACCAACCCATTAGTCGACTGCATGGATCTGCCGCAGCCGAGCTTGAAACCTTGGTACGCCTCGACCTCATTGTAGTTACCTGACAAGGAACTGTAATATAATGGCTAGTCCGCATTACTAGGTGTATTTTTGAAATTAAGCTGGCTATGGCGTTAAAGTCAAAAATATTCGAAGGAGTGCTTTATTTAAAACACTCCTTCCACAGATAATTAATTTCGTTACGG
Organism: Acronicta aceris; assembly: GCA_910591435.1. Taxonomy (NCBI): domain Eukaryota; kingdom Metazoa; phylum Arthropoda; class Insecta; order Lepidoptera; family Noctuidae; genus Acronicta; species Acronicta aceris. The sequence goes on along the minus strand of OU342758.1, from coordinate 17,871,072 downwards.
GTCCCAAGATGTACCCTGAGGAATCCTTTTCATATTTTCGATATCTACAGACAAAATGTGATTTTTTTTGTGTTGAAGATACAAATCAGTATTCTTTGCAGTATCAAGTGCGTGAAGATTAAGTCATTTGAATTAAAGTCATTTTTTTCAAGGATTGGGCTCTAAATAGCTCCCTGAAAGCTTGCTTAGGTTCAAATGTACACCCAGTATGTAGTATTTTTAATGTTACAAACATTTCTACAGAGTTGAATACGGAGTTGTTTGTAGTAAAAACAAGTCTTGTTAATTTGTAACTATTTTTTAGTCTCCAGATTTTGTGAGAACTAATCTATTTCAATTCAAAAGGAATAAGAAGAAACATTGAAAACATACATTTTCTCAGATATTTTCAAACTATTGTCATTATAATTCGAAATTTAAAAAAACTTTGACTAGTTTTAAGTATATATTTAAATACAACCTATTCTATAATTAATAGCTTTCTATTATTTGCTGTAATGTCTGATATTTATAACTAGTCCAACTATTTTGAATGAATACTCAGATTAATCCTAATATTAATGTAAGTTTTTTCAGTAATTTTAGGATTTCAAGTTCAAACCGACTTGTTAAAAAATAACTGTTACCTGAAAAGATTTTGTTTATTTAAAAGGAAAATACTGTACAAAAATATTTAATTGCCGAGTATTTTGATAGAAAATTGGCTATAAAATCGTGCTATTTATATAATAAAGACATTTGAAAGCAAAAGTTTACGCTTAGAATCGTCTGAATATTAGCCCTAGTGAATATTACGACTTGAGTATACGCTGTAGGTACCTAAGTAAATAAAAATAAATAAACATTGATCGCTCATATACATATAAACATTTATCGGCGATTTGTATTCCAAGATACACCTCATGAAGTCACGAGGTCTGCTACCTTTGGATACCTCTAATAAGTAAACAAGTCTCAACCATTTTTTATAGAAACTGTGCTCTATGAGGCCGGTCTTGTCATTTCTTCCTATTTTGATTCTAGATTCTTGCTCTAGATATAGCTTTTTTACTTCTGTAAAGATAATATTTTGCTAAACTTTAAATCCAATTTTTAATCAACCTAGTCGATCCTTTGAAATGTCACTTACGTTCGAACGTAGAGTCATCATTTTTTTCTAGGTATATCGACGACTAGGCCCACCTCATATTTTACTTATTTTGCATTAGGTACTTCTCACCCTCGTATATTTTAATAATGTCCTACAGCTGTTTTTATTGCACTAGAAGCAGGTAATTAATAATTACCTACTTCTCTATCCTGTTAGGTTATCTACGAATTACTTAGTTCTACTAGAGAAAGTTTATTTAAAAATAACTACATATTTTCCCGGATTATAGCTCAATGAGTAATGACTATCTTTCCTGAACAACTAACCGCAATTTACATAAGAATATTGATAGCAGTAGTTTTTGCAGAAATGTAGACAACATATACACACAAATATTGTTTATTTCTGCCATGTTAACTAATTAAGTAAAATGAATTAGGTATAATAGGTACTGTGTTTTAGCTATACCTAACATTATTGTAGTAATAGTTAAGTTCAGAATAATAATGATTGTCCCCGAAAAATCCCAGGTTTCTTTTTTTTTTAAAAAGAAACGTTGCCCCACACTAGGATTTTCTCCTGTATTGTGGGTGCGTTCACAAACAATAATTCTCACATACACAAACGCCCAGACCCGGAACAAATATTTGCTCATTATATCATACAAATATTTGCTCCGTGCGGGGATCGAACCCACAACACGTGGCGCAGAAGCCGATCGCTCAACCGCTACGCCAATCGTGTCGTCATAACGGTGTCGTTTTAACCCCGACTCTTTTTGTACATTAGGAATTATCTTGGGAAAGTTATTGGATTTATTCATTGGATATATTTTTAATCTGGATTTAGCATAGACTTGGCTTAAACCCCCTTTTGTTACAATTATGATTGTAAGTTTAATTTGAATAATGTCACGACATGCCAAGTTAATTTGTTTTTTTTTATGAATTGTAATTAAAATCATTTAAAAAAGCAGTACCTAGTTTTATTTTATGCACTCATCGCAGTACAATCTACAGATAATAATGTAAGTTCATCGTAATAATGTCGCGTTATTAATTATAATGTTTTATTGTCATCATATTATTTCTACTTATTCACAAAATTACTAAACAATAAAAAACGTATTCCACGTTTTTTACAATTTACTCTATTTAACTGGTAAGAGCAATGCCATCCCGTACATAGTCATAATAAATCTAATTTTAAAGATTTCTTTGTAATCTTTTTGTGATTTTTTGCATTTTCCTTGCTAAGATTGTAAAGTTATTTTAGTGAAAGAAAATAGATCAGATATGTTCAACGTCAACGTCACCTTAAGACCAGTGTTAAGACGTAAATTCAGAATGTGAAGGCAAATTTCGATTTGGCGGGTAGGACTCACGTTGGATTAGAGGTCATAGCGTCCGGTGTATCTGACCAGAAGACGCAGGATCGAATCCTGCCCGCGCTTGAATTTTTCCTACACTAAAATAACTTTATAATTTTAAAGATCTATGTTATATGAAAATAAAACGACTATACTGATTTAGTGGCATTATAGGATTTACAGTATCTAATGCGAGTTGAACGAATGAGTTCGAACTCTTTATAGCGTCCATGATTACGGGCAGACTGAGAAGTATGTCCACTGACCTCCATAATACTATCCTCAGCATAGAGTAATACATCTAGAGATCAGTTATTATGTCTAATATTCGCGTCATCATCATTATCATTAGCCTATACTAGTCCATTGTTGAAAGTAGGCCTCCCCCAAAGTGCGCCATTTCACCCTGTCCTCAGCTTGACGCATCCAGCTTCCGAGCTTTGCGAGTTTCCGATATGAATATTCGTATAATTGCCAGAATATGTTAGGGCGTAAAAATGTCGCAAAATAAAATAATTCTCTCTTGAAAATATTTTGTTATTTCAAACACAATTCACCAATCTTTTGTCGATACGTTTGGCTTAGCGGCTGACGATTGTGATCACGTTTGGTGGGTTCGATCCCCACACGGAGAAAATAGGTAGTTGTTCCTAGTCTGGGCGTTTGTATGTGAGAATTGTGTTTGTAAACGCACCCACGATACAGAAGAAAATCCTAGTGTGGGGCGATGTTTTTTATTAAAAAACATAAAGTAAAAAAAATATCTAGTAGCTGACTGAAAGGAAATCGATAACAGACACTACCGCCCCGCGCAAAAAATATGAGCTATGCAGCATGTGGGCTACCATCACATGATTATAATTTTAGTGATGGCTGTTGTTATAAAAATAATTAACTCCAGTTCGCCTGATGTTAAGTGATACTGCAATCTACGATGAACCGCGCTTGCCCAGAAGAAACTGATTCATTCGTGATTTAAAGACACCGAGATTACATCTATCGAGGAAGACCCACTCGGGAAGCGTATTCCACTTTTAAGCGGTACGCATGATAAAAGTAGATTTAAAACGTTTCATTCGGTCTACCCGATAATATAATCGAACTCAGAACTTCAATTAGGCAATCTGTCTGTAACATGCTACTGAATACCTGTACGTACGCCTTCCAATGATCAATTAACAGGCAAAACCTTTGTTTTGATTTAATTGACCGGAACTGCGTTCAGGTTAGGTGCATTATTGATGGAAAAGGGCTTACACCCATTCTTATGATACAGGTAAATTTACCTATAGTTTTATGCCTGTTCTTAGAATCGGAATAGCTCAACTTATTTGTCAGCGGCGTAAACCGCACGTTAGGGAAAGAAACCTCAAAACTGAACATTGCTAACTGCTAGGGACGCCTGCTCTAGGATATGTTCCGGGAACCATAACCTGCAAAGTAACTCTGTCTGTATCTTTGTTTGTTACGTTTTCACGCCAAAACCGAGAGAGACTTATAGAGATAGACTAGACTTTGTAAAGTGATCTTTCCAAATCTTTGTAAAGGGATCTATCTCTAGTCTCAAAAAGTCCCTTGGGGTGCGAGTGAAATCGCGGGTGACAATTAGTTTTAAAAATATACTGGGAACGGAAACTATCATATCATAACTATTATAAATGCGAAAGTAAGTTTGTTTATTTGTCTGTAACGCTATCAAGCCTAAACCACAAACCGATTTTAAAAATTTATTAGAGAATTTAGGTTACTATGAAGATCCCTTTGACACTATATTCGACGTGCGCTGCCATTTTGTTATTTGTTAGTAAATTTGACACTATAATATTATAAACGTGAAAGTTTGAGAGGATGTATGTATGTTTGCGGATCTCGATAAAATTTGGTACAGAAATAGAATATAGCCTGTAATAGCGCATAGGCTGCTTTTTATCCAATTCTGTTTTCGTCTGTCCATGCAGACGAAGTCGCAGGCAGAAGCTAAGGTATCTACTTTATTAAATAAATAGAAAAATGTAATAATGACCACATCACTATGCGAAAGTGACTCACAAACGATTAGCATTGTTATATGGGTGACCGTAGGAGGACGATGGCCTTGCGGCCTCAACAAACTTTGTTCTTGGCTACAAACTTACATTTACATCCAAACTCCTTTCTTGCTACACAACTTGCAACTTTATTGGCACGTGATTAGGACGTGGAGGATATTGGTAATGGCAAAATGTGCGGTTTTATTGTCGCGAAGGCCGGCTGATGTCAGGACCTATTAGCATGTCCTGTACGAATTTCTCAGGACCTTGAGTCCACCTGTCTTTGGCACATAATTGGCTAATATCCAGTGAGTTACGAGCATTAACGCCAACATTAATCCTTTACTGCTTCAAGGTAGGGTTAGTAAGGAACAGAATGTGTGGTTAACCTCCGAATAAACTTTCTTTCCTCAAAGTTTAGCTGTTGTTGACGCGAAATAGTAAGCAAGTAGCGTGTTTTATTTATGCTGCATATTTTTGATTGTGCGCAACTATAATATATATTAGGCATTTGTTATGATCAGGATTTAAAAAAATAATATGGTTAAAAAATCTATTGCTAATGCGTCCCATCCAATCCCATCCAATACCATTTTATTTATTTAAATCCTGATCATAACAAAATCCTTAATATATATTTTAGTTGCGCCCTATGACCTACACAAAATAGACAGATGTTTAGTTTCTTCTGAGAAATCATCACTTTGGAAATAATGATGCCACCTAGTAATACTAAAAATCTAAAGTATTAACATGTAAAAGTGTTTATATAAGATATATTTACAATAATAAATAGATATCCACATGACGAAATGGACGGACATCTGTTAGCGATAAACTTGAGGCCTAGATAATACTTAGTGTGGCCTAAGAGCTATGACACATCAACTTTGAACAGTCACACACAGTTATTTCGAAACCATGTAGTCAGCTATATCAAGAACAATGAGAGCTTTTGTTTAATAAATTGCCTTTACGAAATGATATTACTTTAGATGGGATTCTTTATGAGGAGTAACTAAGCGTATCTAAGGTTATCTTGATGGAGAAAATTACAAGACAGACTGACAGACAGTCAACTTCTTTATTTTTTTCACTTTTTTGTAGTGCGAAAAATCCTCGTGGATCGACTGTGACAATGGCAGATTATGTTGGACTTTTAATTAGAAATTAGCGATCCGTGCGTTGCTTCGCGTGCGTTTTCCGTTGGATTTTCAAAAACATTCTTCTACAAACCTTGTCCTGATAATGGAATGCATCAAAACAAAACAGCCAAATCGGTCGAGCCGTTCTCAAGAGATGATTTTACATACTTACATATTTGCTTGCTTGCTCCTACGTGTCGGTCGGAGGAAGAAGTCATGGCTGCGTAACATCAGGGAGTGGACAGGAATAGCGAGTGCTGCCGAACTGTTTCGCCTCGCTAGAGACAGAAATGAATTTGCTAAATTGACTGCCAACCTTCGCTAGTCGGAGAGGCACTAAGGGAGAGAGAGAGTCAAACACTAGAAGAGAGACTTGATTAGTCACCAATACCTAGATAGGTAACAAACGAGTAATAGATTACCTACCTACAATTTTCTTCGTGTTATCCCGTCTATCGCTTGTATTTGCATAGACATAGATACGATACTACCTAGGTATACATAAAATTTCTCTGTCAAGTGTAATCAGGGCTGTCTAGGGCTGTCAATCTATATGGAAGGGGTAGGCGTGTCAAATATGCCACGCGATACTGGATATTGTCATCTGTGATTAATTACGTACATTCTTGAATTCCAAGAAATCAACATGCTTTATGTTGCCAGCAAAAACGTCGGTGGCACGTCACAGTTGCAAACGTATTCCTATTTCTTTGTTAGGAAAATTGGCACGTACCTAATCATCAGAGGTTATCCATCCTGCATAATTGACATGAATCCTCAAAGTAAATTGCTATCCATGTTAAATGTTACAGTGCCTTAGTATGAAAAATGTTATATGTTATAATGCTTAACAAGAACACCGTTTTCTATGGCTCTCACATACGTATCTACTCACTGAAACACAATAAAACTACTTGGCGGTCCCATATGAGACTTTGACCTGCTAGCTTAGGCTAGCCAAGTGGTTCATTAGATCCTACCTCCAAGCGTACTGGGCACTACTGGATTTTTTTACTATAAGATGCTTTTGTTCCCAGCATGCGAAGGGGAGATAGATACCTAACTATACTTTACTTGGCTGCGTTCCCACGAGCATAAATATAAATATCTTATTGGGGTACTATATTTTTTTTTTCTTATTGAAATAAATCTTCTTATGTAAGTTATTATGAAACGTTTTGATCTTTAGAACCCGCCAATTATTTCTATGTTTACATTATAATTTCTTCCATGCGTCGATTACGCGAATATGTGTATATAGGATTACGTACATCATCTATGTATAAAACACGTGTGGACGATCATGGAACAAGTATTAAGGTCATACAATAAACAAGACTAGCCCAAATGTTAGACAAACATGAGTATGAACCTAAAACTACTTTTTGACTTGTAGGTACAGCATTAATTACTAAAAAAGATTGTGTGAAATTTGAAACAAACATTAACTGGTTTCCGAATTCTGACAGCTACTAACAAGATTTTAAATATTGAAATAAAACTAGGTACCTACGTACTTTCTATGCAATAACTATTTTCTTTTCTTTGTTCCTTTTTTAAAAAAAAAATAGCTTACTAGCAATTTGGGTCGCACATTAGTATTCTTGTTAACCCCTCGTGCTAAGCTAAATGCTTGTGTTAAGAGTTGATACAAGTCGGTAGTGCAATGGGTGGGTTTCGAACTGGCAAACACATGATGGCAAGTCCGAAGCCCCTAGCCATTAGGCTACTGCTGTTTCAAAGACATTATTATACACGATAAACGCGTAAAATGTACCAAGTAGTTACTACTTACAAAGATTTATTACCAAAGAATCGTTGTGTCCAATTATAAAGATTAATTTATAGTGTATATAGTTGGTGATTCAATAGATATAAATAGATAGACAGGTACAGATCATGATAATGGAGAATATCTAATGGAGTTAAAACAGTAGGTACCTAAGAATGATTTTTTTTATAACCCTGTGACCCGGTATAGGTTTTCTTAAGAAAAACCAAGTGAATCATTCGGTTCTCATTAGAGTAAATGTTATTGTCACTCAAGAACTCGCACAATTATGGTGTCAGTGGGCGATGGGTTAACGACCTTCAGTGTAGGTAAGGAACTTTTAGATTAGAGTGGTTTCTCACTTAAATAGGAAACTAAATAGTAGCGAATCAAAGAGTTTTTAGTAGATAATTAATTAACTTCATAATGCATGTTTGTTTCGTCTGTTAGGATTTTTCCAAGTATTTTGGAGACAGCTTCCCGTCTTACCACTACCAGTAACTAAGGCTGAACATCAGTACGTTACTTGACACGAAACTACTGCCATCAGATCTCCACAACCCAATTTCTGGGCAATATGTACCATTTCTAAATATTAATTATTAACTCGTCAGGTCTTTCGGACTAGGTACCACTAGCGATGGTCATGTGTTCATATGACAACCGCAACCGACGGCTTTACGTGCTCAGGGACAGAGGGGTCAGGATTCCTTGACCTTGCAGATGGATTAATCTGCGTAGTTATTACTTAGCCATGAGCCACGAATCCGCCCAATATAAATGTTCTACATAATAATATTGCTATCTACATTGATATAGGAAATGACAACTACCTATATTATTATAGATACTCTTTGAGGAAATATTTCACACGTGGGAGAGCCATGCTTCGGCACGAATGGGCCGGCTCGACCGGAGCAACCGGAGTGATACCACGGCCTCACAGAAAACCGGCGTTAAACAACGCTTACGTTGTGTTTCGCCGAGTGAGTGTGGTTACCGGAGGCCCAATCCTCTTTTAAAGGTCGGCAACGCACTTGTGACTCCTCTTTTGGTGTTGCGGCTGTCCATGGGCGGCGGTAATCGCTTACCATCAGGTGATCCGTCAGCTCGTTTGCCCTCCTATCCGATAAAAAAAAAGTACCAATCAACTTTCTTTATAATGATTGCTAACATAACAAAGTATTTTTTTGGTAGTCGGTTCTAAAACTAGACAATGATTGGCACATGCACTAGACGCCATTATGTCATAGCTGCCCACGTGTGAATAGAATCGACATATTAATGGCGATTGTATAAATATCATGTTGGTTGTTGTCATTCGCGACACAACACGCTCAAGACCAAGGACGTGTGTTCATTGTCAGGGAACGCCTAATGGAAACCTATGAGCAATATTTCCAAAAACTGACTAAAAACTATTTTTTTAAATTAATGTAAGTTCGTAAAATGGCTGGAATCATGGAACTTCTCCAGTAGTGTGATGCCCGCCCCAGAATACTAAGTTGACTATTCAGAATTTATGGAAATTTGGAAATTTCATTATTAGGTACAGAACCTCAGATATTTTTTTTAAGTAAATAACCTACCAACTTACCTATCTACTCTACGCCAATAATTATGGAACGACTATTATAATACTATGCGGTAAAAACATTACTAAGTGCTGCTGAAAATAATATAAAATGTAACAAGAAAAAAAATCATCAATGTTTGATGTTCACTTGAGTCGATGATTAGACCTACGTAGTACGTAAGTTTGTTGTTTTAATTTATTATCATAGATGGCGCTGTCTGTCTGCTAATAAAGATATTGGCGCCGGGCGCCGCGCTATTTATATCGTGTTAACACTTCAATGAAAACGATTTACTTGTAAGCGAATCTTTCGAGAATGTTACTATCGTACTATTAGAGTCAATTCTTATGTGAATTACCTATGCCGTTTTATTTTGAAGTGGTAATTTATGCTAAGTAGATATCTTGGTTGGAGTGTTTCAAACTGATCTAGGAATAAAACCTACCTATCCTAACGATATTGTTTTCCAAATTAATTATGTCTAGTTATATATGTGAAAAAGAGTTGAAAATATAGTTCGATAATTATATGTAGGTGGATCGTAACGTAAGTAGTAAAAATAAGTTCAATGGCCCGTCCTTTTATCAAAACGTTGAAGGTCGGGGTGTTCCTGACACCCCCAGACCAAAGATGGCGGACTGGCGCGCACCAAGCACGCAATAAATTCACAGACAAGCGTGTCTGCGTTGTGTGGGTGTGAAAGTGTTAAATGCACACACTACTGCACCGATTAGTACCCAATGCACTACTTTGTTCCATCCTTAGTACCTACCTATATGCATACACAATATTATTATTCATATTGCTAGGTTAGTGATAGGTTCTGTATGTCTGGGTTTGAATCTGGGTAGGTCTTTAAAGCATTCATAAACGCTCAAGGAGTAGGTTGATTTGTCTGTCGGAGGTAATTCTTAGCTACTGTTCTAGTTTTGTACCGTTTTTATCGATTTGAACTGTACTACTAAAGAACATAAGTACCTGTTTTGTATTTTTTTTCAATCCATCATCGCTGTCATACTGGTTTCTGACACGTCGGGAATCAAATAATATCAATACAACGCGATAAAATCCGTAAAAAGTAGTTTTATTTCAATCACCATCATCGCTGTTATAAAGAACAGATTATATAATATAAACAATTAATAAAAAAACCTTATCATCAATTTCACGTGCCTACTATTAAAAAGATAAGTCGGTAAGTGTAATTTTAAAATTATTAGGGTTGATACTTGAGAGCATTATAATTATTTAAATAAGTAGGTATAGAACAGTAGAATAGAGTACAGTAAAGTAAGTAGGTAATCGCTTTTGACAATATTAATGTTAGCTATTTTTTTCTTATAAGTAGGTACCTAGCTACTTTACTTTTACTTTCAGTTTCAGTAACACTGAACTGAAGTCCCCATACCACGAGGATGTTCTTTAATGATGGGATGCCGGGATCTGTATTTTATTTAGAGACTAAGTAAACAAATACTTATGGCTTTATCATTCGGCAAATACCTATACGAATAAGCTGAGCTGAAACATAGAATATATAGGTATAATAAACTAATGTATGCAAAAATGAGTACTGATAAAACGGTTTGTCCTCTTTTCTATAATCGGTGTCACAATGCAAGCTTCCCGAGCGATAAACATATTTGAAACGTAAACTGCTAATAGTTTAATATGAATAGGGAATATTAATTTCATAATTTAAAATAAAATGCTTTGTCCTGAATGACTGACCGACGGATCAACGCACAGCCTAAATCGTGATCGTAGAGACCTGAAACTTGGAGTGTGTTTTTTGTATGACGTAGGCATCCGATAAGAATGGATTTCCCGAAATTCTACCCTTAAGCGAGTGAAAAAGAGGGCGAAGTTTGTATGAAAGTCCATGCCGGAAATTTTTTTAGCGGGTAAAACCGCAGGGTACAGCTAATATAGGCTGGGATCTCCTCTAAGATTGAGACAGCAAATAGGGGGAGAGAGAATGATGGATTGGATTACTAGACTAGTAAAATCCAACTGACCACCATAATGGCCAGTGGAAGCGAGCATATTTAAATACTTAAGTATGTATTTATTTTGTATACACCTACTAGGTACTTATATCCAGAAAAAATCATAATATCTAGAACGACTACAACACGTGTACACGTGCATGCGAGCGTGTGCAAACTTATAAGCAGATGATATTCCATCAGGCCCATAAACGTCTTCTACAAGCTCAATACAAACAATGAAAATTACATGGCTGCAAAAATAATGAATTCAACAGCCTTTTATAACATATATTTATTATAATAGGTTTGTTACCTACCTGTTTGGACCTAGAAGCAATAGAATTGAATTTTTTGTCTGTGCCTACGTTTTGTTTTTGTTTTCAAAACCAGTTAACCTTAACTAATCCTTATTAAGAGTCGATCTCATGAAGTAATATTATGCGATGAAAAATGTTAATGTATCCATTCAGAATGCTAAAATCCGTGTTTTTATAATACAATACAGGTAGGTAGGTATCTAGTGGGTAAACGAGCCAGCGGTTACTTCATATACCTATACGCACTACGACCCTACCCGCAGTGGCGTAACTTGCCCTAGTCGGGGCCCTGTATCAACATTAGTCAGCAGGGGGCCCCCGACAACCGATCGGTCATTTATGTGAATCCAAAAACATATCTGATCTTATATGATCAAATATGTTTTTTGGGGGAATTTAAAGTACGACATAAAAGTTAGAGTGCGATAGCATTTTACGTATCAGAGCTAGAGATGGGTTTATGCCAGGGCATTTATTTTTTTCGCCCAAAATGCCTGGGCAGAATCCCATCTATAATCAGAGCTAAGGCACGTCGGGGCTCTTGGGCCCAGCATCATTGTTACGGCGGATACAGCGGTAGCATCGCCCCTGACCCTGCCTCACTAACAGTTTTTTTGTTCTTGAACCATCGAGGGCATTTTCCAACCCTACGGTATTAAATCAAGGATCCAGAAAATTCCATTTTATCTGAAGCACGTGAATCCATTATCATAATAAAGCTGGGTTATTTTAACGAAAGTGTTAAAACATACATACAGCGGTTTTTTGTTATTTTGTAGCTTCTTAATTTTTGTTTAATAAATAAGTATTGTTATGTAGTTTGTTTATGTAGCTCGGCGCTTTGGCAGTATGACACTATAAGTTTTGGCAAACGTCCGTAATGCGCACAGCCAATGCACTAAAAATGAGTTAGGCATGCACGCATTAAAAAGCTAAAAACACCTATATTACAGTAATTAGTCTATTTTAAGATCATCTATTTTGGTAATTAAATTTTGCTTCGTGGTGCAGACTGCACTTGTCTATGAATTTTTTGCAGCGTTTCGAATCGCAGCACGGTGGTTCCGCTGTAGATATAGAAAAATGTCAGATTGTTAGCGGTAAGCCGGTAATGAACTTAAAAGGATATCAAATGAAATAAAGTATCCTTTTTTAGAATATAACATTATATACTTAATATAACAGAATAATAGACTGCCTTTTATTGCATAAACTTAAATCTAATTAGTCCCATTGAACCAAATGAAGTAGTAGGAGTATCATAATATTTACAGTATAATTTAACTAGATTAAGAACTGAGTATAAAATTAATAATAGGTAATAATTAATAATTAAATGTTTTTAAAAACTGCGGAGCTGTGAATTTATTTAGTGATAACGTTATAACGTTAGTGATTATTAAATTAATAAGCAATTACCTACAGAAGAATTATATTCATATTTGGGACCATTTTATGTTCCTAAAAAAACTTAAAATAATAATAACCTATTTTTCTTTATAACCATACCAACTTTTATTATGCCTTAAAAAGTAATCGAACTGTCAAGTGTTACACGATACGTTGTATGTACCAACCCCTAAAGATAAATTAAATAATATGTAGACTGTTTGTAATTTTTGACGAACCGGTTTAAAAAGAATACAAACATAGCTGTAACAAAATATATTTAACTAATTACTTTAATCTTTAATACTTCAATGGTACTTATAAGCCCTAACTATAAAGTCAACTCGTTTTTTTCTTGGAAGTTTCAAAAGACTTGTCTGAAGATCAGATCCGACCCAGAGCCTATTAATAAAATCTAAGTGTGTTTGTTCTGGAAACATTTTCAAGTAAGTATGATCTGGTCTAAATGTTTTGAGATTTTTATTATTACATCTATCTGTATCTTCATATAGTGTTCCGATTGATACTACAGTATGTATAATAACTTCAGAGCCACGGATGGACTTTGTAGGGGAAAGCTAGGAGGTCGAACCACACATATTCGAAAAAGTGCGGTTTTAGTTAGTTTGTTTTGTCTATACTTCGTAATAACTAAAAAAAAGACTGCTCTGTAGTTTTTTTTGTAGTTAATTTCGTTTTAATCACTCGGAATATTAGTTTATTTACTTTACTATAACACTCATTTTTGAAAAACACTTTGTTTTCAAAATCATTATAATACCTACTATGGTAGAGTAGAACTGGTAATTCGTGTAAGTAAATATTTTTCCATTAAAGTAGCGCGTATAGATACCCAAATCTGAAAGAAATAAAAAGAAATTTTCACCAAATTACCTAGAAATAAAAAAATGAATATTAAAAACTACTTCGTAGACGGTGCTACGACGTGCTACGAATCGGCCTACGAAAGCGTAGAGAGCCCTGGCCAACACCGGCGAAAAAGATCCAAAAGAAAAGTATACCATTATTTTGAATTTAGAGAAGTAGACCCATACTTTGTAGGTATTAGTTACAATGGGTGAAAAAAGTTATATCTCTACGTAAACTCAACTTAAGAAAAAAAATATAGGTATGTGGCGTAGCACCGAAATAATGTAAGTAAATACTATATTAATGTCCTAAAAAGTAATTAACTTTTTCTAAATAACTTGTTCTTCGATATCCATGTCACAAACATACAATATAAACCAATAAATCCGGGAATTGGTCCTGCAAAAATACCGTACGAAAGTCACTGATAACGAAAAAAACGAAAATGCACTTCGGTGTACATAAAAAAATAGTGTTTACCTAAAATTAAATTTGTCACACATTTATTGTTTTTTTAGGTAGGTAGTTAGTTTATTGGTTAATCTTTAACACTTAATTTGTACCAAATTGATGTAGTTAGTTATGTCCTTCTGGGAAAACACCGCGAGTTAAACAAATATTTTATATAACGAAATCGTTTTCTTAGGTCTAGGTGTGTGTGCATGTGGAATTTGTGTCTATAGTGTCTTTTTGATAATCTATTGATAGGTACCTACCTACCTACTTACATAAAACCTATGAGCGATAAAATGGTACCTACCTACTTAGCAAAATAAATCTCCAGAAAACATTGATAATAATTTATTTCCATTTATCTCAAATTCTCAACACAATGATTCCATATCGGAACTTTACTATGTTTTGGTGTAAAAAAACACGTCACACGACGTTATCAGGTAAAGACAATGATAATAAATATTTGGAATACACCCGTGCGCTGCTTAGATAATTACGTATAACCCTGACAAATGCTTAATTCATCACATTTTATCACGCAATATTTTGAGGTGGAGTATTTTTAATTTGGTCGGACTGCAATGGCTAGGTTAGCGCGAAAGCGCGGCTCGCGTGGCGCGGGTCACCGGTCACGTTTTACAGACACGTGACGTTCCACTGCACGTGCCCATGTAATTGTCTGTGTGGTCAACTCCAGACAGCTTCCAGACAATTCGGGAAACTTTCACAAGACTCGAGTTACATCTTCATCTATTGCGTAATATTGCTAAAGTTGGTGGAAAAATGCTGCATTTGTTTCGGATTCTTGCAAATTAGTTCCTAAAAAAAATTTAGTTCACGTGACATTCACGCGGACACATAAATGTACACACACACAGTCGTATTTACACAAAACTTTATAGGTAAAAACGTTACATACTACTTAGGTAGGTACCTACAGTAGGTAAGTACATACAATTATTAGAATCCCTAATATAATATCCATATTTAAGGTGGTCAGTAGGCAGGTAGGTAAGGTATTACTTACCTGTAAGTAATAAAGGTATCTAAATAAATCAATAACAAATAAATAATCATGGCGGCTCATTCACTTTTCACCATAAGGATAAAAACTAACAATTAGAAAAGTAACCCTGTGATTTCTTCGGTTATTGGCGTCCTATTGGCTTAATGGCGTCATGATAAAAATAAATCAAAATTCAAACGGTACTTACTACAGTGGAAATTCATTCACAAGGCTAGTAACCCCGACGCGTCTAGAATGCTCGGCAGACTTCGGGCAGCTTCGTTCAGAAGTCGGGTGTTCTCGAAAGTGCGGACGGGTTTGACTGCGAGTTACTGCGACTGCGCGTGTGAAGAGAGTAGTATTACCGTTAAATCATGTTCTACAAATGAAAATATACCTTATGTTTAAAGCAATAAGGTCATTTGCAATGATTGGACAATAAAAACATGGAACGTGTCCTTTAACATGAGTAGTGCACGTTTTGATAACGGATGAAATAATGATCTCGTATTTTCTAATACTTACAGCTACAGGCTACATTTTTAATATTTACATATTAGGTACTCGGTAACTTACCTATCTTAAGTATGGAATAATTTATGGGGTAGGTAAGGTACTTTCACATCGAAAAAAAATATTTTTTGAGATTTTATTACCTATCTAGGTAATAAAATCTCAAATTCAAATCCATAACCACGGGTTTTAATCTTAAATCAAATCAAAGTATTTTCCTTTTGAGAATCGCAGACAAAAATCCGTGGTACAGAATCAAACTGCTACTTAGTATTATATTATCTGTGCTGCTTCCTAACTACAGCCACTGCGCCAACCGTGCTGTTGAAGGAATTTAAGGGTTGATAATTGAAATCATATTTTTATTTTCATTTAGGTAGCTATGTACCTATATCATCAATACCTAGGCACTTACTGCTAATGCTCGAAGCGGCAGTAGCCTAGCCACGTCGGACTGGCGATCTTGTGGTTGCCGGTTCGAAACCCACACAAGCATTTAGGTTATCCGACCACATTACTAGTAAAATAAGTATTTACATCTATACTAATATTATAAAGCTGAAGAGTTTGTTTGTTTGAACGAGCTAGATCTCAGGAACTACTGGTTGGAATTGAAAAAATATTTTTGTGTTGGATAGTCCATTTATCGAGGAAGGTTATAGGCTATATAACATCACGCTATGCCTAATAGAAGCAGAGCAAGGAGGGTGAAACCGCAAGCGGGTCACTAGTATATTATAATATCGCTTTTGCTTGCGATTTCACTCGCATCACACAAGACCTGTGATGTATCTCTCGTTGTCAAAATTTATAAAAATATGTCAGCAGTTTAGCAAACAAACAGACAGACTTTGAGTTAAGTAGATACCTTATAATAGCATTTTTATATAAAAAAAGCTTACGTAAGAACCTACTTACGTCACATCCTTAGATGTCTAAGGTCACATCATATTATGTAGGTGCATTTCATTACCTTCTATTCATGAAATTATTTAGTAATCTTCTATACTTATAATAAATCTGTAGAGAGGTCAATTCTGTACATGAAATATATTTCCAAAATAACTATCAGCGGGTGATTAGTGATCGATACTGACGCCAAAAATG
Organism: Acronicta aceris; assembly: GCA_910591435.1. NCBI lineage: Eukaryota > Metazoa > Arthropoda > Insecta > Lepidoptera > Noctuidae > Acronicta > Acronicta aceris. Next base: position 17,854,441 of record OU342758.1, on the reverse strand, counting down.
CAATCAGTAAAATTTTTGTCTGTCTGTCTGTCTGTCTGTCTGTCTGTCTGTCTGTCTGTCTGTCTGTCTGTCTGTCTGTCTGTATGTTCGTTATAGAAACAAAAACCACTCGACGGATTTCAACGAAACTTGGTACAATTGTTCTTCATACTTCTGGGCAGGTTATAGTATACTTTTCATCACGCTACGATCAATAGGAGCAGAGCAGTGAAGGGAAATGTTGGGAAAACAGGAGAACTTACTCCATTTTTTAAGCTTCCGTCGCGTGTGCAGCCTTAATGGTTAAAGCTACACAGAAATCATGTATGACGGAAATGTTCTCCTTAAAATTATATAAAAAATATTCCACGACAGCAAATGTCTCTTTTATGGTTGACTCACAATAACACGTGTAACTCCCGATAGCTTAGCAGTTCGGAGCTTTCTGATTATATTTGTCTACTCTTACGTTAGGTGACTGACTGACTGACATAGTGATCTATCAACGCACAGCCCAAACCACAGGTTATAGTATACTTTTCATCACGCTAGGATCAATAGGAGCAGAGCAGTGAAGGGAAATGTTGGGAAAATGAGTGATTCATGAGAAAGGTATCAAGCTATAAAACATCACGCTACAACCCTTAGGAACGGGGCAACGCAAGTGAAACCGCGGGCGAAGAACTAGGGAACAAAGTAACTATTCCACGCGGACGAAGTCGCTGGCAAAAGCTAGTTAATAATAAGAACCTATGTAATACATTGATAAGTACTTACATAATTGTTATTCATTTCCAATCAATTCATAATAAAGATCTTAGACAACACATGTGGATCACTCTTAGCTGCACCTTTATGTGGTCTCTCATAGTAAGGCTCTTTATTTCTTTCTTCGAAGCAAACACGAACATACGGAACACGATGACTGCGAATTTAATCATAGAAAATAAACTTTTGTTTGGCCTCGAAAAACATAATTTATCTAAGCCACAGAATTTCCGGTTTGTCTGCTCGAGATGAACATTACCTAGACGACGCGCGACGTACAGCTGTTGTAAATATAGAAAAACTTTAAGGCAGATGGCACCGTAATTTGACCAATTAGCTAATTCACTAACGGTCTGTGAACCATAGATCATAGAATTACATAAGTATTTTATTTTCAGATCTTTTTTTTCCGCTATTGGAGGCCGTCGATTAAGAAGTCACTGGATAGTCTATCTATTCAGACTGACTGGACTTTCAATCGTGGCGTGTGCCAAGCCGCTGGTAATAATTTTTTTTAAGAGTGAATACCTACCTTTGCAAAGATCTTTTTTGGATAAGATATTCCTAGGTCGAATTTATCTTCTTGATGAGTCAGTGTGCAAGATACAGATCGTCAACCTACTAAAAGTAAAGTCAACATCATCAAGTCAACGGCATCAAATCGAATCTTGACCGTAAACAAATAGATGACGTACCGACCTCAATGTATTTCAAGATTTTCTTGGTATTGTCATTTTTGCCGTTTTAGATTTTTGTTGAAGCATTTTCTTTCAACATCTGTTAAATAAATTAATTTCAAATTAATCTATAACGGCCACATTGCTAACAGCAAAGGCTTTTTCGGATAACATTTCATTTTCATATTCATCATCGGTAAACAAATCTTCTAAAACTAGTCTCCACTTCTAATTTTGATATTACTGACCGATCTATTTGAGATGCGTAATTAAGAAAAAAATATTTCTAAGAACAATAGAAACAATTATCTGTGGAATTATTGTGTATCTGTCTATCTTCATGTTTGTTCGCGTATCGCGTACAGCAGTACGAATTTGGATGTGGTGGATTGTGAGCTCGATCCCCGCAAGTAAGAATTATAATCTACTTACCAGAAGCTACATGCTTTCTATGAAAGCGAAAGAAAAAAGAACTAGGTATATCACAATCATCGCGGCTGCAGGAGCAAACCGTAGCTTGTCGTGTCGTCGTCTGTACCTGCTTAGGTACCAAATGTTATTTCACAAAAACATTTAAAAATATTAAAAATAAATGTAGATATTATTTTATTACTCATTTGGTCTAGAATTCTAGATAGCCAGCCAGCTTAGTTACTTGTCCTTATTTTTGGATGAGGTGGCAGCTTTAATTTTAACGACGAGTAAAAAGTTAGTGACCCTTCACGCTATAATTTTGGGTCTACTTAATCATAAATCTGTTTTCTCTCTGTACACTGACCATCAGTAATTTCTTCATATTATTATAGGTATATGAACTCTTCTAGGCTAGGCGTACCTACCTACGTGTGGACGTCGGAGTCGGAGCATATACCTACTTATACATGCAACTTCTGGCTATTTTAGTATTTTATGAAACGCTTCTAGTTATAGCATGCCTTGAATGAACCAAAGCACTGACATATTAAATATTTCAGATAGGTACCTACTTAAAACACGCGCTTACGCACCTCGTACAAATGGGTTACTCGTAGGCCAGTCTTCCGGTTGTAATACTTACTTGAGACACATACACATAGGTATGCATAATGATAATCAGCGCGGTAATTTCGTTGTGTGCATTTCTCCAGCGTGCGAATGCGCGGGCGGGGCGGGCGCCGCGGGTATTTTTACCCGGTGACGTCAGGAACTCGGCCTCCGCATGTCGTGTGGTCATGAAAAGAACCGACGACCTAGCGGAAAAGGGACCGTTTGATATTATAAATAGACTAAAGATGTAATTATTTCCTACAACATTTCGATTCGAATGTTATGACTTTTTATGAGGCTAGCACGCCTAGAACTGACGACAGATTCCGTAAGATCAAATTAAAAAGGTTATGAACTTTTAGTTACGAAGAAAATAATTACATTCCTAGGTGGTATAGATACCTATGCATAATTAGGTAAATAATATCTCATCTCATCTCTCTATCAACGTGATAAAAGACAGATGATGACTTTATCGAGATAGCGACAATGAATACCGCTGATTTCGCGGCCACACGCACCCTCAAGGTCCGTCGTGGTGGCCATGTAAACAGATTTGCCGTTAACACAGCTGTTGATACAAAAAAATCGTATTTATAAAAGTTTTCATGTCAACTCATACGAAATTTACTTTCTCACTGAAATAGAATAAAAATGTTTCCTATGTGCCCGGTTAATGGCAATAGGCTCGCCCCCTATTACATGGGACCTAAACATACCAGGCGAACTGTGGGTGTACAGTAGTACCTACGCCTCTGCCTAACCCTTCGGGGAGTACAGGCGTGATGGTATGTATGTATGTATGTGTATTTCCTAATAATATTTCAATTGTACTAAACAAAATTGGTTTTGTCTTTAAAACTTATGGTCACAAGAGTGGCCGTGTAGTCGTCCCTACTCCTCCCTTCCTTATTAAATACAATCGGCAAACTATTTTGGCAAACACTATTGTTATTTTATTGGGCACTAACTCAAAATTGTATGCATAAGATAAAGATGGCTGATAGAAACCAGGAAGTAAACTGCCGTTTTCCTGGATAGGTTCTTCACGTCAATTCTATAATTATTTTTCACCGATCATTGTTTTTCCCGTCGCAAACTTAAATTTATTTCGGTTCTCGAGATTGGGTAGGTAATGTTAATGCATGAGAATAATAGGAAGGTAGGTATGCACACAACACGACGTGGAGTTTATTAGGTCACTTGGTCACTTCAGTCCTCCAGTAGTGACGGACAGATATAATTTACTATAGGTACCTATGAAATGTGATGAATTGACGAGTTACGAATTCGAGTAGTGTGAGCGATTTTACGATCGAGGTGTAAGCTCAATTTCATAAGCAGCACGCTATTGTGCCATCATAAACTTGACATTCATCACATTACATAACAACTACGAGGAATGTTAAATCAAACGGATCAATAATTAATGTAGTATTTTGTTTATTAGTCATTTTTAACAGCAATTATAAGTGATAAGTTAAATGTCACTTTTATATCACTACACAACTAATACAACTTCCACCTCCATTGTTCTGAAACATAACTTGATATAAACAATAACAAACTACATTTCAAGAACATTTCCAATGCAATTGCCAATTCCAAGTTTCCTTTGAAACATAAAACTTACAATTACTGTCGTCATCATTTATTTACATTACAAAATATTTACAACTTAATAAGAATTAAACACAATAAACACACTTCAGTCAGTTTCACTTAGCTCTCCGTACTAAAACGCATGGAGTCTACCCAATCAAACTAATAATATTGGCTAGCCATTCTCACGACAATTACAGTCAGTAATGAAATTAGGCAACATAAATGAGTAAATTTCCTACAGCACTTGTAGGAATGTCCCATCACTAGTTTTGAGCATATGAACCAAGTGGTCCTGACAGATCTCACTATGAACAAGTCTAGCTTTATTAGCAAACAGTAACAATAAATAATGAATCAAATAATCAGTCTTGGTCACTGGAATCCACTAACATCTCAAAATGTAAATATCTAGTGAACAACCACAACCATCTTTCGGGTCCAGAAGGATACCAAAGGCCTGTTCAGTAAGACTCCCAGACCCCAATCTACAAGCAATTCCTGTCAGAACCAACTTCATTATACACTAAAATCACTAATGAGATAATCCAGTCTGTTAATTGGGTAGAGTGTCCATGAGAATTTCCTTCACTCCTGATGAAAGGCGGTCGGGGAATTTGATGTCGAATGCAACAAGTAAGTCTCCTTTCCGCGTTGGTTCCTTGGGTAATGGTAACCCATAACCTGGGAACCTTTTCACTGTGTGTGGCTTCACTACTTCAGCTTGGAGATTGACTGTTAACTTCTCTCCGGACATGGTTGGAACTTCAATAATGGTGCCACATAGAGCCTGCAACAAACAAACAATATGGGTTATTGTATTGTCACAATGAATCATCCTGGTAACACATGGATAGGTAATAATGTTAAGTGCTTTTCATCCAATGATTGTAATGTTTTTAAATAATTTAAAAAAAAATAAGGGAGGGATAATGTATTAACTAAGAATATTATTTTTGTAAATATTTGCCCAACTAACAGGGCACAATGAACTTCACAAAGCTCATGATCTATGAAGGTTAAACAACTAATTAGCACTAGTTCATTCTAGAATGTGACATGTTGATAGAATGTTGCATGTTCACAGCACAATTTGTAAACAACTTATGCAAGTGTCAATAAACCTTTTTAAAAAGTCAGAGTGACCTACCTGTTTCAATGAGATCTTTGCAGAATATCTGATGTCACTGCCTTCCCTCTTGAACAGGGGGTTTGGCTTGTCTCTGATGATGAACACAATGTCTGCTGGTATCTTATTGCGTCCCTGGTCGCCTTCCTTCTGGAATGTTATCTTGGTACCAGCCTTCCATCCTGGCTTCACATGAATGGTTAAAACTTTGTCCTCTTTCTTAGATGTGCCATCAGGCTGCAGCACACGGCGCGATATCTTCATTTTCTTTACACAGCCACGCGCAATATCCTCCAGGGATACATATAAGTCGTGTTCAATAGGTGGGTCCTGGGTCTTCTCCTTCCGGCTCGGTGATCCATGAAAGTTAAAACTGTGGCTTCGGAAAGCGCCACCGGGCCCGCCTTGCCGCGCCGTACCCATCCCCATGTTGGCGAAGGGGTCCATATCTACGTCCATGTCGCGATCGAAAAACATGGTAGTGCCTCCACCGCCACCATTCAGGTCGAAGAACGCCTGGAACGGGCTGGCGGAGCCGAAGAACTGTGCGAACGTGGCTCTCGGGTCCCCGTGGAATGTGTACGAGAACGACTGGCCTCCACCAGGTCCATTGTGTGACCCCATTCCTCCCTTGAGACCCTCCTCGCCGTGAGCATCATAGATCTCACGTTTCTTCTTATCCGATAGCACTTCATACGCCTCAGCCACTTCCTTGAATCTTTCCTCAGCACCAGCTGCCTTGTTCTTGTCCGGGTGGTACTTCAGCGCCAGCTTGCGGTACGCTTTCTTTATGTCGTCATCAGACGCACCTTTTGATAGTCCTAATATTTTGTAGTAATCTTTTCCCATTGTGAATCCTTATCCTATAACAAAAACGATTTCTGTTAGTCTTAGCGTCTGACACCATTTAAGGCGATGTAGATCTAGGGGAGAGACGATCCGCAATATGTAAAATTTTAGTTTTTAATCAAATTTAAACAGTAATCTCATGATTTGGGATCAATAAGTTGAAAATAAATTCATAAGAACCCTTACCTATTCACTAATAACTCTAAATGCAGTCCAAATAGCAAAGATGGGCAAAATTATAAAAATATTCACACACAACACTTCTCAACACCTTACAGTAGCAACTCACGTTTGAATGAAACGCTGCGCCTTCGTTGCGCCAAATTATATACAATAAAACATCTAGAACGTTCTAGGGCCTTCACCCTCCGTGAAAACGGGACAAAATACGAAAATACAGAGTGCTCACGCATATGTTAGATAGAGATGAATATAAATTTCTTTGTTCAGAAATACAAGTGGTAATGGAGCTCACGTCATCTATCACGTTCCGATTGAGGAAAACAGTGCGTTCTCTATTGCTGTTTTAAACTATGTTATCGTTTATAGTTTGTTCTCATTGCCATAAAATAAAATAAATTTTCGAGCTAAAAATAAATCTTTATTTGGTTTTCTACTATGTACATATATGTAGGTACATACAAACAAAATATTTGTTTTTGTTGTTTAATTTCATATTGCGTAAAATATATTTCACGTTTTAACTGCAGTTCACATGGTGTTATTTAAATATTTCTATGTTATATGAATGCTATCGAGGTTGAAATAAACACCGAAAACCAGCGTGAAACAACGCTTACGTTGTGTTTCACCGAGTGAGTGAGAATACCGGTGGCCCAATCCCCTTTTGAAACGGCGGTAACGCACTTTGGTGTTGCGAGTGTCTATAGGCGGCGGTAATCGCTTAGGTACCATTAGGCGATCAGTCTGCTTTGTCCACCTATCACATAAAAGATATGAAATTAAAAAGATAATTTAATTTAAAAATATTTTATTCCAGACTAGTATAGGTGTCCTACCGTCCTACGCAAATGTTCCATCGTCCTGTCACGGTTTGTTAAACTTACTCTATGTGTTAAACTCCGTAGTTATTATAACTACTACGGTCATGCTAACTAAAAAATGACTGATGCATGCGTGCCATCAGGTGGGCCTGGTCTACTTAAAGCCGCTGTGGCTCTTTCTTCAGAAGGCCATTTCAGTTATTGCCATTGCGTTGTGTGTCTCATGATTCTGTGAGTTTGTTTCGACATTTCTTCTTAGAGGTCTTTAGCTAGGAAATACCGGTCCCATATAGTTATCTAGCATGTAGGTACTTAAAAAATTTAAACATTGACTTGTGTCTTTAAAAGGGCTCTAGGTATATATAGAAATAAATATCCTTTAACTCTTACTTCAGAACCAATTTTTTTAAACCCTTTCTCCCGAGTCCCGACAGGAACTGCCGACCAACCGTGGAGAGTGTAGGGCTTGAATAATTTATAGGATTTTATCATTAGAAATGACCAGATAATTCAGTTCATGTCTCGTATCTGTCGATAAATTTTCTTGTTACGTAATAACATCTCACATGTTTACGTACTTAGTACTGTATCCTTAATGGGGAATCTAATATTTAGCATTGGCAGCACTGTTTGCTGTTCTGGCCGTCAGAGGTCCCGGAGGTCCGTGACTGTCTGTCACTGTCAGTCAATGTCACTTAATAATAAACAATTAAACAATTTATTTGGTTGGTGTATTTTTTATCGTGTGTATTCATAAATAAAAGTGACAATATTTAAATAGATTAAACATTTATTTATCTAGAGAGTCTCAGAAAAAGCGCGTGCCGGCAGCCTTTGTAGTCAATATCGTAATATTTTTCGTAAAAGTCTTGTATTAGCTCTTCGACCTGCAAACAATGTCCAACGATATATTACAAAGTAAATGCGACTCATGCGGCGAGATTGCCCATGAACCTTACATAGAATGTGCTGACTGTGATGCTGTTCTGTGCACTGCATGTTTTGCGTCCGGTCAGGAAGTAGGTCCACACAAAAACGACCACAAATATGCAGTGCGACGAAATGACTTTCCTCTGTTCGAAAACTGTAATTGGTCGGCCAAGGAAGAATGTAAACTGCTTTCCGCACTATCCACATACGGCTTTGGAAACTGGGAAGAAATATCTAACAGTGTACATACACGCTCAAAGCTTGAGTGTCAGGAACATTACAAGAAATATTACATAGAAAATGTTCAGTACAAAGAGTTAAAACTATTACCAGAGACAGAACAGTCATTATTTCCAAAACCACTGATACCATACTTATATAGTACAGAAATTTGCACCAACCCACCAAGAAATAACAATTCAGACCAACATCTAGCTGGGTATAATGCTTACAGATCAGAATTTGAACTGAGTTATGATCATAATGCAGAAAATATTTTTAGCATAGAAGACAGCTATTCAGATGATGATGATAATGAGGATGATGAATGTATGGAATCATTAAAGGTGTCACTTGTCAGTTCCTTGAATACCAGGCTAAGAGAGAGACAAAGAAGGTACAAGATAATACAAAATCATGGTCTAATCATGCCAAATAAATTGATGTCCTGGCTGCAGAAGTATGACTCAACCCTAACAAGACAGAAATCTGAGAGGCTTCTCGCCTTCATGCAGTTTATGACTGGAATGCAATTTGATGCATTTATTGAGTCAATGAGTTTAGAACATGAGTTATTGCAAAGGATATCAAGACTTTCAGATTATCGGAGAAATGGGATAAAGACTTTGTATGCTGCAAAATTGTACAAACAGTTAAAGAAAGAGAATGATCTAGTTGTCAAAGAGCAGAAGTATGCTACAAACATAATGGCAAAGAAATATGAAAACCAATCACCTATAAAGAATACACACTTGTTTGGGAAGAATAACCAGTTATTAAAGTACAAGCGGACATCAATGCCCTTAGAAATTGTTGACCTGCCAGGGTTCAACCAACTCACAGAGGCTGAGAAAGTCCTCTGTTCCAACTTAAGACTGATACCAGAAAATTACTTAGAGATTAAGCACCAATTAATTACACAGAACAGTAAAATGGGCTTTCTTCGTTTGCTGGATGCAAGGAGGATAGTGAAGATAGATGTGAACAAAACTAGGAAGATTTATGATTACTTGTTGTATGAAGGTTTTATAACTAAACCACAGTAAATAAATAAGTTAAGGTTTTATACAATTATTTTTGTTTTCTATTTTCCACACCTTTTAATGTAATTTATAACTTCATAATAATAACAAAAATAATAGCACATAGTGTGTATTGGGAATCAAACTTGCTATCAAAGTTGGCGTTTTTGTGTTGTTAGCATTTCCCCTTTTCTACAATGTCAGCTAGACACACCTAAGTGATACTTCGTCCACAACTATTTCTAAAGATCTGAATGTTAACATATTCATAATGTTAATTTCTGAATAAACTATACTCACTTTGAAACCAAACTTCTGATACAGAAATATGGCGGAATTCGTTGGTGACACATGTAGCGTCACATCTTTGCCTGTGCATGTCTGTAACATAAAACATAAACTTTATTTGTGTAGTTAACATCACTTTATTAATTAATTAATATTGTTATATTATTTTACGTAATATATAATATACCATCACGCCTGTATACCTTGAAAGGTAAGGTAGAGGCATGCTAATGTAGACCCACCATTCACGGGTATGTTTAGGTCCTTTATAATAGGGGGTGAGTCTATTGCCATTAACTAGGCACAAATCACTAACTCCGAACTGCTACTGAGAATTTGATAGAAAAACCTAATAACACTTCGACCGGGGAATCAGACCTCTGGACTCTGGACCTCTGGTTGCGCTCAGGACCACTCGCCTAATGAGGCAAGTAATCATTATATATTACACCGCTAAACCGGCCAAGTGCGAGTCGGACTCGCGCACAAAGGGTTCCGTACCATTATCTATAAAAACGGCATTTGCTGTTATAGGGGCAACAGAAATACATCATCTGTGAAAATTTCAACTGTTTAACTGTCACGGTTCATGAGATACAGCCTGGTGACAGACGGACGGACAGCGGAGTCTTAGTAATCCCCCGAAAGGTCCCGTTTTACCCTTTGGGTACGGAACCCTAATAAATCCTCTCGAGACTCTTGTTTCAGACAATTGTAACGCGTCATATAACCAGTTTCTTTAATTAAACAAAGGATTTTCTCAAGAACAACCAGTACCATCAGCCTATGTAATGCGGGATGTAACATGGCTACTAAGTAAATAAAAGATGATTGCCTTTCAAAAATCTTAGAGTTCTGTAGAACGAAGTCTATTTTCTCTAGGCTAGCCTCTATTATTTTGATAGTTCTTTTTCTGATATTGGAATATACTTTGAAATATATATTCCTATGAAAATGTCCATATATGGTTGATTAGCCAACACTGCGAAGTAAAAAAATCAGACCTGCTTTAAAATTTCTACCTGTAACAAATGATAGAGCATGAATGTTGCGATCTTAGCATTCCTCCACTCTGGTCGTGTGAGCACGAAGGAGATGTAGGCCTCGTTGTGGCCCACGTCGGGCACCAGGAACGCGCAGCCCACCACTAGTCGCTTGTACGTCACCACGCAGCTGAACTCAGGATACTGCAACGCTTCTGTCACTGTTGTCACATAAGAGTTGAAGTGTACACGGTGATTTCAGTAGGATAGTTAGAATAGAAGCTTGGGAGATCAATGTGTACTGAATTCAGCTTCCAGAAACTTAGCAAACTTAAGTGGCAGTGGGCGAGGCATATAGCTCGTAGAACTGACGACCGCTGGGGCAGAAAGGTTCTCGAGAGGCGGCCGCGCACCGGAAAGCGCAGTGTGGGACAACCTCCAACGAGATGGACGGACGACCTGGTAAGGGTCGCTGGGAGTCGCTGGATGCAGGCGGCATGTGACCGGTCGCTGTGGAGGTCTTTGGGGGGGGGGGACTTTGTTCAGCAGTGGACTTCCGTTGGATGATATGATGATGATGATGAACTTAAAAACGCATACCTCGAAATCTATTAACTTCGGCAGTTCGGTATTAGATTTTTTATGAAAACGCCCGTGAAGATTACATTACATACACCATGTGAAATCTCTTGTTCTTGTATTTCGAGGCCCTAACCCGATTCAATGAGACCTTACATCCGCCGGAACGAGAGCTTAAAAGTCGGAATTGTAGGGAGAGATAAGGATAATGAAGATTGTCTGTTTTGGCGAACTTAGAGATAACATGCAGACTTACCCCTTAAAAAAAATTAAAACGTCATAAACTTTTTATAGCTATCTTTTGTCTTTTTTATATTCTGTGACAGGGAAAGAAGGACAAAATATAATTAAGTATTATAGCTAAGTATAAGGAAATATGCAAGAATCTAGCAGGTGGCGGTCTATACTTTCTGCTAACCTTGTGGGAGAAAGGCGTGAGTGTATGTATGTAAAGGAAGATTTTAAGACGTTTTATGAACATTAAACTTGTATTAAATTTCCGAGTTATTCATTCCACGCCCTTCCGATATACGTAAAGAAGTATTCGAGATTTATGGATTATAGGATTTCCTGAACATTCATTCGTAAATTACTTTAGAGAGTACTTACAATCAATGCCGGGCCAGAAGAACTGTGCGCACAGATTGTTGACGGCGGCGATGTGCTGCGGTCGCACGTACGAGAAGTCGATGGTCGCGCGAGGGGGCGGCTCGTAATCCTTTATATGTCTGTGTACAATTTACATTAATGATTTTTCGCATTTTGTTCTTTCACTTTGGGAGTTATAGGTAGCAGTTCAACGTGTAAGCTAGCCTAGTGATACGATATGACTATTGGAATGCCTTATCGAATCCAAGATACCTATGCATCTATGAAGATTTGGAATCATGTGCGTATTTATCACTCACTTTAACCCTTTTTCCGCTACGTCAAAACGGAAAAGCGTGCCCTCAGCGCCAAGCTTCCGAATTTCCTATAGAAATCTGTCGTCCAGTCGCGATCGTGGCGTGCTGTGCACACATTTGGTTTGTCGTCTATACAGGTTATACGATGAAGGATAATATCGTGACGAAACTTGCTTAAATGAGATTTTTTCAAAGGCGTGTGTCAACCCACAAGCGTGGTAGAATAAAACTTAGCCACTATCACTCTTAGAGGCTCGTGCTTAGCAGTAGAAGTAGAACAGTAATATTCATATTCATATTCTTTATTGACATACCATAATGTACAATGAGGTGGTGTTATATAAATAAGAACCATTATGGACCCTGTAGGGCACAGCAATATTAGAAGAGAGGAGGACTTATTTTCCTAGATACAAGGTACTAGATAGGTATGATTATGTATTTTTTTAATAGTTATTGGCAATTTAATAGCTAAAATGTAAATATAATCAATGTTAAATTTCGTTGTACTAATAGAATTTTTATTAAAGTCTGTTTGAATGTAAAAAATTGGTAATTATTATAAAAAGGTAATTTTGTATTTATTTATAATTAACATGTAATTAAGTATCTACCTATAGATATGGGTTGATGATGGGTAGGTAGATAAGTAACATATTATTATGGTGTCTTTTAAAAGATCTATTTACCGAAATAAATTCCCGCCTCAAACAGTAACAAACATCCATACTCACAAATTTTCTCGTTTATAATATTAGTACGTACGTCGTACTCAATAACTTTTTCTATGAAACCGATACGCTATTCATGCGTCAGACAATCTGTCCGACATTTTGATGAATCAGATCCCTTTTAGTTCAACTATGAGGATATACTGTACTATTCTTATCTTGTTTCTGTTTCTTTAATATATATTCAATGTACTTATATGTAGTAACATGTCTCACTTGTGCAGCTGAATAAATAATTCTTTCATGAAAAATAAATACACAAAACAGACAGACAGACTACAAAGTCGCCTTTTTTCATGTTATCAGTTATGAGTTTGTTGGATATTTTAATTACATAATTGCATCACCAACATTAAAATGTACACAGCACTTCACCTGCACCCACCACACACACAATAACACAATAACCGATTGACATGACCATCATGATCATTGACCACATGATTTCCAATCAAATCGGTGCTCCCGGAATATCGCTATAAGCAAGGAAAACAGGAAGACAGGAAGTGAACCGCTCACCGGGAATGCTTCAGATGAAAATATTCGTGCGTTTTATTTACTACGGCTGCTGAAAACAGAACCCCTGAAAACCCTCAAGTTATTCTCGTGTCTATGCGGAGCCTATAGGTGCACGACGTCAGCGTCTCGCCAGCCACACTCCGACAGACATATATCCCGTGCGCTGGGAGGTTAACGCCCGTCTGGCAAATCGATTGGTCGGTTGGGTGATTCTACAATTACCCCATTAACTTTTGATGAAGTTGATAAAACGAAATTATGAAATAAGAGTAAGTAAGTAACTCAGATGGTTTAATTACCTGTTAGTCTTCCGCAGCAGTTCATCAGTGAGCCTGAGCCACGTCGGGACGGAGTCTCCATCCCTCCGAATGTAGGGCTTCAGCATGGCGCCAGAGTATGCCGAGCGGAAGGGAGTCGCCTCGATGTTCGATAGCAGGAGGGTACCGTAGTTGGTACTCGCTATGGTACCGCATAAATTATCTATTAAATACTGGAACAAAGAAAAAAGAATTTGTGAATAAATGTAGGAATGGGGCGGCGGCTATATTTTACTCTTCATGTGGGAGTGATAGCCTTGTGATATGACCATTGTACTGCCAATTCAAAAGTCTCGAGTTCGAATTCAACTCTAGACTTTTCGCTTAAAACGGTGAGGGAAAACATCGTGAAGAAATTTGCAAGCCTGAGATTTTCTCGACAGCGCGGCGTGTGAAGTCCGTCAATTAGCATTAGGCCTGTGTGGTGGATTAAAGCTTAATCCCTTTCATTCTTTGAAGATACCTGTGCCTAGATAATGGGTTCATGATGATGTAAATATATAACACAATACATTAAGGCTTCTAAGAAGATAGGTTCATTTGATAAACAGTAAATTTTCTTCCATTTATACTCACAGATCTCTGGAACCTATCCAAGACCCTTTCGGCGTTGACAACGACTCTTGGATCTTCAGTTATATAGCCACCTAGCAGCTTTACTTCTCTGAAAACCGACAAATAAAAGTGAATATTCTGTAGTAGAAGCAGTGACAGCTCAGTGGTAAGCGTAAGCATAAGCCTATCACGAATAACGACATTTGGCGACACGATTGGCGTAGGGGTTGAGCGATCGGCTTCTGTGCCACGTGTTGTGGGTTCGATCCCCACACGGAGCAAATATTTGTATGATCTACAGGTAGTTGTTCCGGGTCTGGGCGTTTGTGTATGTGAGAATTTGTGTTTGTAAACGCACCCACGATACAGGAGAAAATCCTAGTGGGGGGCAACGTTTTTTTTTAAAAAAAAATAACAAAAAGGTATAGTCAACAAAAGTTTGATATGAAGGCAGCTGTAAACGAGGCATTTCGCTGTTTTCAAATATTCACCTGCCGCCGCAAATTGGCTAAACAACCTTGGCTAGGGATTTGATCCATGCAGGATGAATGCCATACGTAATGATGAACAACTGCGATATTACATTAGATTGCACGGGATATGTTTATTATGATTACACAATCTTTGTGAAAATACAAATGTCGTTAGCAGCCTGCATAATAATCTTTTGTTCACTCTTCTGTATCAGCATCAGCCAGTTGTGTTCAAATTCAGGCCCCTGACTCAAAGAACTTCCTATATTATTAGACATACATACATACACTCACGCCTTTCTCCCACAGGGGTAGGCAGAAACTATAGACTGCCACTTGCTACGATTCTTGCATACTTCTTTTGCTTCTTCCACATTCATACATCTTCTCATACATACACGCCGGTTGCGAGTGCTAAGCACCTGACCTTTTTGAAGGATTTCGCCAATAAGATCGGCGTATGTCCTTCTAGGGCGACCTCTACCGACGCTGCCGCTGACATTCGCCTTATAAATTCCTTTCGTTAATCGTCTTTCATTCATTTATTTTTTATAGATGAAAAATATAGTGAGGGCTGTATATTGTAAGACGAGTACATAAAATTCTTACAGGTGTGTGGAATCAGTGGGCATGTCTACCATATCCTAGTCTCCTCTCTATCTGAGAGAAGGCATGAGCCCAACAGTGGGTAATTTTTTTTCTATCCCATTTCTTCTCACTGTTCAGCAAAGGCGGGAATCATTTTCCTTTTCCTAAGCTACTCTAAATATCCGAGAGTGTGCATCAGATCTCCACGCACTTATTCTCCCTAGCCCTTTCTACTATCGAACGACCAGATGCACGAAAAAGCGTTATCGATTCATGGTGGACATTCCAAAAACCCGAACGAAACGCTTTAAGTCCACTTTTATCATGCGTACCGCTGAAATATGGAATTCACTTCCCGAATGGGTCTTCCCTGATAGATATAATGTGGGTATCTTTAAATCATGAGTGAATCGGTTTCTTCTAGGCAAGCGCGCTCCATCGTAAATCGCAGTATCGCTTAACATCAGGTGAACTGGCGGTCAAGCGTAAGCCTATCACGAATACAAAAAAACCCAATCTCTCTCGTAAGATTCGAGTATATCGAGCCACTTCCGTCTGGACCGACCACACTATCACTTGGCTCTGTGTGGGATCCCATAAGGCTAATTTATTATTGGTATTGGCAGCAGTATCAACGTATATGTATAAGTTGTACAGTGCTGCTGCATTAAAAAAAGCACCATCATAAGATCACAAATAAAATCTGGATTCAAACTCACTTGTCCAAATCAAATATAGGCAGTTGCTTATGTCTCTTCAGCCTTCTCAGAGCTAACTTAGCCCTCAGTCTGCTCAAGTACGCCTTCTTATTGGGGTCCTTGACCTTGGGGATCAAGTTCTCCACCCGCTTCAGCAGCTGTACCTCCTCATACTGGGTCATCTCCACTAGATCTGGCTCCGATTTTGGAAGTGGGTCCTCCCATGGTATGTCCACAGAGTTCAGTTCGGTAGAGAAGAGAGATTCTCTTCTAATTGGTTTCTCTTCTGTGACCTGCTTTTTGGATCTATCAAAGACTAGTTTTCTATTATCGTGCTCGGAGCCGCTGCGAGAGTCTGAATCATAGTACAGCATTGATTGTTGGAATGAGTGAATGCTGGACGAGTCACTCTGTAAAGAGAATATAGAAAATATTCTACTAATAAAAACTGAAACCTCGTCTAAGTAATCATAAGAGAATATTGAACTAAACGTGTCGTATTCGTGTCTACTTACTTGTACCGGCATGATTCGATTGACGGGCGTGAAGTCGAACCCTCGAAACTCCAAATCTGAATACGAGCAGTCTTTTTGCGTCAACATGCTCAGTGACTCGTCGAAGGTACTCTCGTCTCCTATTTCATTCCTGAATAAAAACGAACAGATGTACCTAAGCTTTTACTATAGGCAGCTAAATAGTGCTTGAAGAAACATTCACATTCACACATTCTTCTCATTCATCTCACTAGAAACAAATGGAAGCGGCGGTAGCCTAATGGCTAAGGCATCGGATTGGCGATCGTGTGGTTGTCGGTTCGAAACCCACCCATTGCACTACCGACGTGAACCCACTCGTAACACAAGCATTTAGCTTAGCAAGAATACTAGTATAGTAATGTGCGACCCACAACCTATTTTCCTACCTGGAGCGGGGCATTGATAACAGCGCCACAATTATATACTATTGCTGTTATTTTGGTTTTAACTATTTTTGTTTGTATAATATGTATCTTGTTCCACAGTAAACTATTAAAGTATTGCTAGTAATCTTTTTTTTTTTAAAAAAATGCTGTCTATTAGTGTTTTTTTCTCACACACCACTCAGCTTCCAGTTACCAGTACCTGCTATCTGAATCAAGCTGGTCGTAAAATGAAGTGCTGGATACTCCACTCAGTTCGTCGGAGTCAACTCGACGTTTCTTGCACGGCACAGGCTCCGAACCCACGGTAAATGAAGTGCTTTCATTGTCGATTAAGTCTTTATATCCTGGGAAATACAATTGCCTATTCAATATAAATAAAGGGGCCTCCCTTTTTTTATAATGGAACAGTTAACATAAAACTATGTTCATTTAAAAAAAAAATTTGCACTAGAATTTTATTCTGCACTTCCATTTTTGGTCGAAATAAACATTTTCTTGTTTTAATGTTAATGTTTAATTATGGGTGGTTCAACAAATCTGTGACACCTGTGGCACAGTGGGCAATTGCTCAAAAAATGCCAACTAGACTCGCCATATCTTTTTGTGATTTTTTTTGCATTTTCCATGCTAAGATTATAAAGTTATTTTGGTAAAGGAAAATTTTTATCGCGGGCAATGTCAACTTTTGGTGTAAATTCAGAATGTGAAGACAAAATTTCAATCAGGCGGGTGGGGTTTGCGGTGGCTTAGAGGTCAGAGCGTCGGGTGTATCCAACCAGGAGACGCAGGTTCGAATTCTGCCCGCGATTGAATTTTTCCTTTACTAAAATAATTTTAGACTCGTCATATTTCATAAATGCTTGTACCTTCAAATTCTCTTGTATTATACATACCCATTTCAGTAACTTTGGCCAGGAAGAGGTTCTTATCAATAGACAATTGATTTCGTGGTCGAACTTTTGGCTTATCTCTTGCAATTTCTTGTACTGCAACATTGAAATTTAAAACTTATTTTAAAATAAATAGAACTTAATTACATACAGATTTTATTATAGTACATTAATTTATTAACCGCCACGTCATAACAGAAAAAGCATGCCCTCAGTGCAAGCTTCTGAATTTACTATAGAAATTTGTCACCAAGTTGTGAATGTGGCATGCTGGTCACATTTTGGTTTGTTGTTTATACATGACTATGGCAGTCAAAAGGTTAAATAAGCAAGTGGCATCCGTCCTTCTCAATCGCAATAACATTGCGGTAGTCTCAGGAAGCTTTACATTACTTATAATTATAATATTTGCAAGAAGAACAGCATAGCTGATACTGTAAGAACATCTTACTAATATGTGCTGCTACTGCTGGTGTGAAGTTGTGAAATAGTTTCCACCAGCCTGTCTCACCAAGCACTGCTGAGCCAGACTTGAAGAACAGCTTGTTGTACACAGACAACACACCAGCTATTGTGCCCACCCAGTTCTTTTTCTGCTTTCTGTAAGGCGCAAATATTTAGTTAGAGGTATTCCATCTCAAGTTGACTATGTTAATCTTGTTGTCTGCAGTGTGTCAATGTATCTGACTCCTTAAAGCTCATCTTAAGGGGCAGGAAAGGACTTGTTTCAAAAATATATTTAGAGATAGATGTACTTTTTTATCACAAAAGTTTGTCTGAGAAAACCCCAGGTTTCGAAACGGCCTGGACTATTTTTGTGACCTTACAAAGTGATGCATACATTTTATTTGAGGTTTACCTAAGAGTAAGGTAAAACCATCTTTAATAATACGGAGAATATTTTATTATAAGATCATCAAAGGTGAAAATTAGCCCTATTTCCCTATTAGCCCTATAACTAGTTACCAACAAAATAAACAGATTTATAAATAAAGCATTCATTCAGACAACACATCTGCTCATAGTCATTGGACAGATCGCATGATGAAACCATTAACAAAAAAAAATAAAGCAAATCATATGGGAAACAAAAGGAATTTTTATGTCTGTCTCTCTAATAACAACAACACTGATGTCACTACTTACGTCTGTGAGCCAAACAATGACTGCCAGTATCGGTCAATAAAAGAACAGATATGAGTCTTGTAGTGGAAGTATCCATGGTTGCTTATGCCGTATGAATGCAGGTTCAGGTGATAAAGGGTCAGGTGAATCACATTTACCCTAAAAATAAATGAATAACATTATAAGCAAATGATATCTGAAGACAGGGCCATCTTTAACCTGTTGGAGGCCTTGGGCATTTTAGTATAATGATGCCCCAGTGACGATGGTGTCAGGTAACTATTATATAAACAAATACATAAAAAAAACAAAAGTAGTGGGAACTAGGTGGCCCCCTTGGATCGCGGGGCCCTGGGCACTTGCCCATAGTGTCTGAAGATCTTTATTGCTATGGAGTGCGCTAACCGGTCAGAGAATCGCCTCAACGGCCTCATATCATATCAGTAGAATTCTAGGTTGAGCAATGAACTGCGACAGATTATTGATTATATTTTGAGAGTAATTTTTCTAGGAAAGTACGTAAATATCTGAAGCTGTAGATGAGTACATTTTTATTTATTTACAAGTAACTATGACTCAAAGTGTTAGTGCAATATTTTGGGGATGATAACTGAACTTACCAAGGAAACCTGTTCCGTGTAAAAATCTCTTTTTTGTGCGATGAGCAGTCTTCGCAGGTAAAATCGAAGAAAACATCGCAGGCAAAGTCGCCAGGCGTTCCCGGCCTCCTGAGACAGGTGAGATGTACGAAACATATGCAGCTCTCACATATAAGACCTGGCCTATCCTGTTTATTTTCCGGTTCATTGCAATATTTGCACGTCGTACTCATCATTGGCTCTTGTAAACAAACATCGCTTTTCGCCGCCATGGTAATAACAACATAACCTCAAAAATAATACTGTTGTCAATTTCATTGTCAATGTCATAAAGTTCAATACTGTCATTGTATTTTTCCAGAGTACCCTTTAGAAGTTTAGACTGTATCTCATTGATTTATGACAGTCTCTTCTCTTAGATTCAGAACAAAGTATATTTTTTAATAAACTACTTACTAGGAATACACGTTTGAATACGTTTATATGCAGTGGCGGATTTACAGTAGTCTGGAACCTAGGGCGGCAAATTTGGGGCCAAAGTATTTTTATGTTTTACAGAAATTAAAAGAGTCATATTTACATAAATAAGTACCTACCTAAATGTTAACTAGTGCGGACCGTTCTTTAACGGCCGTTCTTTTTTTCTTTTTTTTACTTTTCTTTTTAAAAAAACGTTGCCCCACACTAGGATTTTCTCCTGTATCGTGGGTGCGTTCACAAACACAAATTTTCACATAAGTACACAAACGCCCAGACCCGGAACAAATATTTGCTCATTATATTATATCATACAAATATTTGCTCCTTGTGGGGATCGAACCCACAACACGTGGCGCAGAAGCCGATCGCTCAAACGCTACGCCAATCGTGTCGTCAAACGTTCTCAAGATGTGGTTTTGACTTCTCTTTCCTTTTTCATCTATTCTTTATTTTACCGTTTGTAAAATGAAAATAGCCTATGGGCGGCAAATGTTTAAATCCACCACTGCGTTTATGGCTTATAAATACATCAGTTAAATCGCCAGAAGTTAAATTATGGGTCCTTCCAGATAGGTGATCATGGCTGAATAATAATCCATCTGGTTTTAAGGCTTTCATATCGTTCATGTAAGTACTGGAAGGGTTTCAGACGAGAAGCCGTAAAAGTATCTAGTTACGCGCAGATACATTACCCCTGAGATAACAACGCGTGTTTGAAGTTATCCGTAACTGGTTTTTTCAGTGGTTTTGCCTTGGTAAATTAAAAAAAAAACTCGTTAAAAGACGGGTGGGGTCGTAATTGTTTCGAATTCTTTACTGTTAAGAACATTTAATTTATAGAGCTGTGCGGCTGTTCGCAACGGTTAGCTTCACACGCATATTGTTACTTCGAGGGTACTGTACGCAGCCTATTAGATTTATACTGTGCATTAGTACCCAATTGCAACTCATAATGTGGGCTCACTCTCATTACACTAACCTATCAGTCAGTAGATTTGCTTACTAGAGATAGGACTCTGACAGTAGCTGTATGGAGCCCAAGTCAAAATTCTATCTCTAGTAAGAAAATCTACCGACAGATTTGATATAGAAACTGGCCGTAAATGTCTGGAAACCCACCTTTAAATTTGGGACTTACATTTATGTATATCTAACACAAGTTTGCATGTACGTATCTAGGCTTTACCTTTTAGATTGACTTAAGTAGGTATTTATGAAAAAAAAACAACGGATAAAGAACAATAATTTACAATTATATTATTTATTGGATCGAAGCAGTAAATAATCACAAAAGTCAAGATTTACGCATATTAGTCAACTGGTCCCTGAACTGCTCGATCCACCTGGTGATGTGTTGCTTGTGGATGTTGCGGGCTATCTTCACCGGCTCAGGGTCGTTGGGGTTGCTCGGCATTAGGTCCAAGTGATGAGCGGCGTCTATTATCACTACTGCTCTCACTGTGTCACTCAAACTGTCGAGGATACCACCTAAAGAGAGAAAAAGAAAACCTCACATCAACCTCAAGGAACAGAAGACTTCAAGACTAGAAGAGAAATGAAAATTGAATTCAATTCAATAAAAAAAAAGTTTTATTTTGGATTCGCACTGATTTTTCATAAAATAGGTAGGTACCTACCGAGCAATGAGATTGATTATGTGAAACCGCCTTCAAAAACATAAAAATAATGTTATGTGCGAAACAGTTTCCGAAGTCGGTGCCTTTGATTTGATCGGATCTTTTGATTTCGATTTCCGAAACTGTAGCGAGTAAAATTTTACATATACCTATCTAGATGTCGTTATCATTTTTATCATTTTGTTCTAAAGTTTGTGATCAGATATTGACCAAATTTTTATGGTAGCACATCTGAAGTATGACCTACCAATAAAAAAAGGATCATCAAAATCGGTTCATAATTGCCGAAAGAATCGCGTAACAAACATACAAAAAAATACAGTCGAATTGAGAACCTCCTCTTTTTTGAAGTCGGTTGAAAAGTTGCAACAAAATACCCATGTAGATACCTAAAGATACATTATTATTATTATCAAATTCTAGATATTACCACTAGTGGTGTTGAAGAAAACTGAGACAATTGACAAGTGACTACTTACCTCCTGTCCAAGGATCTCGGAGTCCATTACTAAATACGATGTTAGATGCCGCTTGTAGCCTGTTGCCTCCATATTCGATCTTCGCCATGTCTTCTCGAGGATAGACGTTGTACTTTTTGTGGCAGCCCTCGGCGAAGGTCGTGTAGTTCCACGGTTCCGGCTCGAACATGTCATTTTTTCCGTTGGAACACATCGGCATCACCATCTCTGTGCATGCCTTGAGAGACAATTAAGAGGTATAAGTGTATTGTTCACTAGAAATACAATGATTAACCACCTTTATCGGACTAAAGAACAAAGTCAATGTGTCAGCAAGAGCTGTAAGGTTGAGAAGACTATCAGGTAGACTATCTATATGTCCAAGGGCCAGAGGAGTGCTCTGGTAATTTAATACAATCGTCACATATGTAAAGCCATCAAATCAAATAAGAAAAGGGGAGAGTAGTACAAAAGGGAAACGAACTTGCTTTAAACCACCAAATTCCAAATTGAATATTTATAACAATTAGGTAATGTTTTAGTCGATCAGGAATGTTTGTACATAAATACATACATACACTCATGGATTTCTGCTACGATTCTTGCATACTTACTTCATACTTTCATACCCTCTTCTCACATATAATAGTACCTACACAATAATTACCTGGTAATCCCATCCACTAGCGTCGAGGTTGCCATAGTTGTCACCTTGCTTATAATCAACACAGTGATTTTTCTTTTCATAGTTTGTAAATACATCTAATACTTTTCCTATACCCTGAAACCAATAAAAACTCATTAAACCATAGCATCATCTGTAAATCTTTAATTATGAAAAATCTGGTTGCGTATGTTTGTGTCCACAAAACTGAAGTTGTCTATAATGGATTATCGTGGCCGGGTTTACACAGTATGTTACAATGTCCACATGATTTGAAGCAGTAAAGGATATTTTTAAAAACAACGATATTAAATAAATGATGTAAGACTTTAAAAAACCTGTAATAGTTTTTCACCAGTCAAGCTTTCAGCAAGGTACTGGCAGACGACCCTCACGGGCTCCGCGGGTAATGCTGTCAGGAAGTCAGATGGGAACGGATAGTTCACCATGGCTAGCGTGGAATACATGGACTCCATGAATTCTAGGAGCACGTCCAAATCGGTCGAATTATAGGTACCACAGAGATTGAATGCCTTCTGAAGGGCTACTGACCCGTTGGCTGTTGACGAGTACTTTCTGAAAAAAAGAGCTAAGTATTAGTAAACTTAGCGACGACTTCCTAGCCTCTGTTGGGCTTCGGATGAAATCTATACGTAGAGTCAACTTAAACTTTTTATTCGACATCCGCTAAGGCATCCAGACTTTTCTCGTCTTTAATCAATACTCGATGCTGACCGGCTTAGTTTTAAATAGCTCAGCGTAAGCAATGTTATATTCACCTGAGCCACCCCTACTGATTCCAGCCTAAGAAAGGGTACAGGTAGCGTACGTCTACCGACCAGCCATAGACCTGTGGCCTAATCTTCTTTCTTTCTTCTTAAAAAAAAAAGTTGCCCCACACTGGGATTTTCTCCTGTATCGTGGGTGTGTTTACAAACACAAATTCTCACATACACAAACGCCCAGACCCGGAACACCTACCTGTAGATAATACAAATATTTGCTCCGTGTGGGGATGGAACCGCAACACGTGGCGAAGAAGTCGATCGCTCAGCCGCTACGACAAACGTCATGAAATCTCTCTCATGGTAAGAAAAGATGCCCAGCAGTGGGATACTATAATGGTTTAATGATGATTTATGTTTGCAACGACTTTCCTCGGCGTTCAACCATTAAAGTAGTTAAAACATACCATCACGTTATGTTTAGGTCCCATGTAATAGGGGGAGAGCCTATTTGACAATTTCATAGAAAAACCCAATAACACTGCTCGACCTGGGAATCGAACCCAGGACCTCTAGCGTAGCAGTCGCGCTCAGGACTACAAGGCTAATGAGTCAGTTAAATTGAGATACTTAAATTAAATCCAGATTCATGGATATCTGAGTTTTCACCTGATAACACTCCAAGACTGCTTGATATTGTTGGAGCAGTTGGTGTTCACGGTCTTGAAGCTGGAGGTGACGAGCCTGTTGAATACGCCGCAGGGAGCCATCCCGTTGAACATGTGGACCGGGGCGGAGGCCGCGATGGCTCCGTTCACGATGTGAGGGTACTTCAAGCGGAAGTAAGCAGCCAGCATGCCACCGTATGACCCTGGGAAATATATTCAGATTCCGGTCAGTATCAAGTCTCAAAATTTATAAAAATATTACTTTTTAACAGTTGCTTGTGGCTTCACTAGCATCCCAAAGGACTTTTTGAGATTAAAGGAAGCTTATTTCCTTCTACAAGGTCGAATCCATCTCTATACCAAAATACATCAAAATTGGTTTAGCGTTTTAGGCGTGACTGACAAATATACAGACAGAATTACTTTCGCATTTAATGTATTAATATGGATTATATCGTGGATAGGAAGATCAAATATAATTCAATATCAGCCATTATTTTATCCATTAAAGCATTAACTATAATGATCTTACGAAGTAAGTTAGTGTAATTCCGCTTAAACTTTAAACTCAATGATATATTCATTATTGCTAGTGTTACAATACAATGGCGTTATAAATAAACATGACATATGTCGTCGACGGAGGGAATTCCCCGAAGAATTATTATTATTTGTTATCGTCAAGCTAGTTGCTGGCTAAGTATGAAAAGTAAAAAAACAAATGTGAGATAATTAACTACAAAAAAAAACGAACGCGCTTACCTAAACGCCAAGTTTGGTAGGCAAGTGGGACCGGTAATAGAATAGGCCCTATTAGATGGGAATTAATTATAACCACCGGCGACCTAGGTGGGTGTGCCTGCGTACTTGGGGAAATTTATATGCGTGATGGTATGAAATGAAAGTCATAGATAGGTATACTATCTATCTAAGATGTCCTAATAAAATATAGTACCTAATTTATTCTATCATTGTCCTACTCTGGGGATTCCTATCATGAGAGGGATCAGGCCGTAGCACAGGGTTTGTAGATACTCCTCATGGTAGTTTTCTACTCTAGAAGAATCAACTGTTAATCCCAACTTAAACGTTGTTATGAACGTTAAGCGGCGGTAGCCTAATGGCTAATGGCGTCGGACTTGCGATCATGTGGTTGGCGGTTTCGAAACCCACCCATAGTACTACCGACGTGAACCCACTCATAACACAAGCACGAGAGGTTAACAACAATACTAGTAATGAGCGACCCACAATGCTAGAAAGCTTTTAAAAAAAAAATAATTAAAAAGCGTGCTTAATCTAGCTATGACTACTGAATAAGATATTGTAGATAAATATTACCCCCAAAGGCGATCACAGGATATCTTGGCTTGATGGTGTTGCCCTGGAGGTAGTTGATGAGCTCCGCATAGTCGGCGAGCGCCTGCGCAGACGACAGATACCCGATGTGCTCGTTGTCCAGCGATTTATTGCCGAATGGCATAGACGCCCCGTAGTATCTGGAAATTAAAGGTTCTTCTTTCAATACCAAGCTGGTATTTTTTTTAAGTGCCTCGTATTTTTAGGTTTTTCTCTTGTATCGTGGGTGATTTTACAAAGACAAATTCTAACATACACAAACGTCCAGAACCTGAACAACTACCAAATATTTGCTTCGCGTGGGGTTAGAACCCACAAGACATATCGATAATAACACACAACACGTAGCCGTAAGCCTTGGACTTGCTTGCCTTGACTTGGTACCAACGCGGTTCATCGTCGATGTTGTGTCTACGCATCGTCTACGTAGGTACCTATCGGCTACGCGGTGTCTACGCATTAGCTACACGGTGTCTAAGCATCGGCTACGCGACTAATAATACCGTTCATAAAACGTATAATTATAGACGCAAAGAAACAATGCAAAATCTATTGTCTTGGTGTAGGAACGAATTAGATACTTAGTTATTGTTTGTAAGTGAGACAGATTGGGCGTTCATAATTTATATCAGTTCTACACATTCTGTTTCGATTCGTTTATCGACTAGATTGTTACTTTGCAGGTCTGAAACCCAGTTGGATTATCAATGGTTACTAACCTATGTTCTGCAAACACCACCTTCGCTCTGAATTCTTGTGCGATTTCCCACACAAAGCCTGTATGTTTTGCAAACAATTCTATTTGACCCTGAAATACATAAAACACATAATTAGCTCATTGCATAGATATTAAACACCCACTAAAATATTTCGTCAACATTGACTTACTGAGAACAGAGACTGCAACTTATTTATATGTAACTTGAGGCCCGAACATGTTTGTATGGCAAAAAGACTGATTCAAATATTTATTCATTCAAATGACAAATTTTCCCCAATGAATATTATTATCCATCGGGGAAATTGACCCTATTGTTTGGAGATTAAATGGAAAATCGTTTGAAGAAATTTGACAGATTTGGATACTATGATGTGCTGTTGACTGTAACTGTAAGGGGGCGAGCCTATTGCCGTTAACCGGATGCAAATTCAAAACTCCGAGCGGCTACTGAGCGTTCGAATTAAAAAAATAAAACTATTTACAGAAAACAATTTATTTCATAAAATTTAAAGAAAATAAATATAATTATAATATTACCCCGTGTGGGGACGGGTTAGAATACTGTTCATAATTGCCTTTTAGATAGGCATCCCATAAGAGGCGTGAAAATATCTAACTTGCTCGGTGGTAGGACCTCTTGGGGTCTGTCTGGCTGACGACCACCCTTACGTCGAAGTCTGTTGTAAAGCACTGCGATGTTTGCACGTAAGAGTCCCTTGGCTACTACAGCTTTGGCAGACTGCAGTCCGCTCCCAACTCTTGTGTTATTGCAGGTGTCCATGGGTGACGTTGACTACTTACCACGAGACGGCTAGTCATCTCGTTTGCCGACTTAATCTATAGAAAAAATCATTTAATACCATCATTTCATTTCATAAATATTTATTAGATTATCTAGGCCCAGAAACGACGGCATTTCGAACGAGTAGCAACTAACGGTAAGTTTTTTGTTGGGCATCGAACCCGAGTCTAATGCGTATTATTTACAACTCAATCGTAGAGATCTTTTTAAATGAGGTCACAGTAATTCGCGACGGTGCTAACGACCTATTTTGCAAGAACGTGAACATACTCCGATAACACAATATATATGAAGTGATAATGATACTATTTTATGCTAAAAAGACAATGTTGAATGCTAATATAAGGCAGAATGAACTTCAGTATCAATTTGAATTGCTAAAAATAAATGGTAAAACATTATTTTAAAATGTTTTATGAATACGAATAATGTAGGTAGGTACTCGATTGTATGCGATAGGATTTCAATGTATGTAAGCTCATACAAATGTGTTATTTACACCTACCTATACAGTCATTTAAGTATTCACCTAAACAGTTTATTATAGACAATACTTAAATATTTGGAAAATTTTGAACGTCATTAACCTCATTCCAAAGTTAAGAATGCAGATGTTTAAAACTACAAGTCTGATAATGAAAACTTAAACTACACCACTGTTGTCAAGCAATAAGACAAGATTAAAAACAATTTGAACTATGAAAGAGAGAAATACTTTGATGAGAAGAATGATTAGTTAAATAATGTTCTAATATTCACCCACTTACGAGCTACCCTCAATCTGATTATACAATAATTATAATATTTGCTATTAGTGAACTTTTAGCAAATAAACTTGTTTCTTATAAACGTTTATCTACTGTTGTTCTAATAAATAAAACTATGCTCAGAGAATTAAAACTAAAATTGTATGACACAAGTTTCACATTTACATTTTATCAATTACTAGCGGCCCGCCCGCGGTTTCACCCGCGTTGCCCTATTCCTAAGGGCGGCCGTAGCGTAATGTTATATAGCTTAAAACCTTCCTCTTGAATCACTCTATGTATTAAAAAAACTGCTTCAAACTCCGTTGCGTAGTTTTAAAGATTTAAGCATACATAGGGACGGACAGACAGCGACAGCGACTTTGTTTTATACTATGTAGGTGATGTGAATGAATTTATTTGTATTATTTTGTTTGAATTAATGTGTATGCATTACGAATATAAATGATTCCATTCAATAAAGTTTATGTTAAGATAGTTTCTTTACGGAATTAAAAATATAATATTACCTCATTGCCCGTATAGAAGAAGATAGGTCCGCCTCCACGATCCCAATTATCATCGTTCTCCAAATATTTTATTTGGAACGTTTCATTCCTTTGAAATCCGAAATGGTCAAGCGGAACCCTGAACCATTTGGTTTCGTATTTGTACTCTGAACGCACTACACACAACGACACTACGATATAGAAGATTATTTGTATCATCTTGCTAGAATTACAAAGACACGTTCACTCTGTTTGGTTTCCAATGTGATAATGAGCGATCGCGCCGGCGAACCATTTACGAGCTTATGCAATGTTATGTACTGTTGTCAGGAAAAGCGACTATTGTTTTTTGTTTGCGGTTATCATTATAAAGTAATAAGTTGAATAAATTATGCATTGAACTATGTAGGTATTGTGGTTGTAGTAAGAAATAAAACGCGATGGAGTGTTGAGCAAATGGATATCGATTTATTATGTGATCGTGTTCTGTTTCATAGCAATTAAATTAGTGAAGTATTTAATTTGCAATATGGTTACGATGATCTTAATTTTTGATGATCCCAATCGTGCTCACGTGTTAAAAGATGCTTTCCCGAGTTGGTATTCAGAACACCCATTAGACGTCGAAATTTTCCGAATTTACGGATCTTGTATTAGCTATGAAGAAAATTATTGCGAGATAAACTTCACATCTAGTCTGCCAACCCGCAATAAGCTACCGTTGTGGAACTAACATCGTCATCATGATCTTCCTGCCCTTGTCCCAATTTATTTGTGGTCGGCGCAGCATGTCCTTTTTTTCCAATCATCCCTGTCATCTTGTCGTTCACTCCCTTTTTCCATAATTATAATTATCAGCCTTAACGTTGCTATTGTGGAACTGACCTATGTTAGTTTTTGAATAATCTCTTTTGAATAGATCTTTTTGAATAATTTAATCGTAATTTTGAAATTTACATTTGAAAGAACACTTTTTTGTAGCACTTTTGTGTGCGTATAACCTGAATGGTTATTATCTGAGTTCATTTGACCCCTGTCTCGACAGCCGGCAGGATGTACCTAACCTACTCACTGCTACATACCACAGCTCTGCCCATTAGGTAGGTAGGATGTTTTGTTTCAAAGTAGTTTCTTATCGCTTTAAGCTTATCTGCGAGGAAGATGTATGACATTGGTATCAATTCAACTTAAATTTCGGTTTGTTCATATATTTTTTTGAATTAATTGTAGTTGATGGTTGTTGATCTCATTTTGCCAATCTTACGGGAATTTCCCAAAATCCCATCTTAGTACTTACCTACGTTGTATACAACCTGTAACAGAATCAACGCAAGACCTGAAACTAGTTTGTTTAGAATCGATAACAGTGGTTTTTAAAGTGTTAATTTTTCAAAAAAAAAAAATTATTTTGTTCCTAAAATATAACCCCCTGACCCATTAGTGGGTCGAGGTATGGAAAACTGAAACCTATTTGCACAAATTGTTATTGTGTGCGTGTGCGCATCGATATCATAGTCGTTGCGAGTACGATTGTGGTACGGCCACACGTTTTATGTTTAGCTAATATACCTAATTTCTTGAAAAAAAAAATGCTTACATGTCTCTAAATGACTTTCGGTTTTCATTATTATAATTATGACTCTAATCGTCCTGTTCGAGGTCTTGCGCTTATTCAGTTACCTACACGTTGTATATTATGTATTTGGAACACCCGACTCTCCGGTGCTGTCTGTCAGTCACTGTTGAAGTTTCATTAGGATACCTATTCGTGGTTATCTTATGTATATAAAACCCGTGTATTACTACTCTGCAAAGTTCAAAGTAATGAGGCGAATGAATTGATTATATATAGATTATAGTATGTAGGTTTATACGTAGGTATAGGTACAGTAGTACTTACAATAAAAATGTAACAGACCGATGTCTGTACATTATAGATATTAAACAAAAAGTAATATTGGGGGTCTTTATTAGAGCAACAGAAACTAAAATAACAATTTTTAGGAGTTTTGTTTGTCTGTATGTTTGTGCGCGCATCACGCTAAAACTACTGCATGGAATTGAATGCAATTTTCACCAATGTATTGCTAGAAGTCTAACTTAAAATCTGGTGCATGTTTCATCTTGATACGCCGCCTAGAATCGGACTTATAGTATGTTAATCTTTTTGGGACGTGAGTGAAACTGCGGGCAACAGCAACTAGTCCAAAATAAAAGTACAATAACATAGTCATAAATAATAGTTTATTAATGTAAAGTCAACAATCATTAAAAATTAAACCTAATTTATTTAGGTATTAAACAAAAAATTTCATTTATATTTCGATGAACATTTTAAAATGCAATAGTGCTAATGATCATTAAAAATATAGTTAACATAATAATATAATGATGATTATGATTTCTTTCTAAAATAATGAGATCATTTTGTATTTGATTTAAATACAGCTAATGGAAGCGACATAGGTACTAATGTTTCGGCCGAATGCAATACATAGTAATAAAAACCATCTCTGGATTGTGTCACCTACTGGATTTTGAAATTTTACGACATCACTTCTCTATTTATCTATCTACTTCTATGGATCTTATATCAAATTTTAATCTACAGTATCTAGCGAAAACAATCCATATAATTTTGGCCTCAGGTTCTTACTTATTTAGTAGGTTCACATATCTGTGTAGCCGGGAACATCTAAAATCTTATTATTTTTTTCGGTTGGTACATACTTCCTTCATCCCTCAGCTTCCTTTATCAAGTCTAAATTAAATCACACAATGACCGCGTCATTCGTACAATCGATCCAGCTGTCTGCGTCCGGTGACTCACCGTGACGTCATCTTCCGACTGTCTGTCATTAATAAGTACTTATTCCTCTCTTCAGACTAAAAGCCTTTGAGGATTAGAATAAGTACATATAAATAATATGATTACTATTTTAACTATGTTATCAGAATTACAAGGAAAGCTGCCTAAGGTCATTGCATTGTTTTGTTAGTCATTAAAGTAACTATACTCCATTTATTAGATAATTACTATAAAATTAGACAAATAACGTTATAACGTTACCGTTATTTCGATAAAGGCATCTGTTATTTCAAAATAAATGAGGAATGTAATCTATTTATAAGTTACAAATCAAGTAATTCTCTAGAATGCGGTAATTTTAACATATTAATTGCCGTTGTTTGATTGCTGTGGATCGAAAGAGCAGAAACAATTTTGTGATCTATAGCTTTTTGGGAGGCTCACGGTGTGTGAAAATTGTAAATAGAATTGTAGAATGTACCCATCAAGTGTATTCAGCACAAACATGTGATGGAGCACCGAAACGTTCTAGTTTAAGATTTCCTATAATATATTTGTATAATAGATAGGACTTGATTTTAAATGGTTGATGTACATTTTGAAAATATATATGAAATGGTCAAGTGGGTATTATTAACATTAGATTAACATTATTTTATAATTCTAGTATAAAATTCAATTAAACAATCAACAGAAATAGTGTTGGTAGTGAAAAAATTATGAAATGTCTCGTTTAGTTATGAATAGAATAGGTAAGATAAAGAGACGGAAACCAAAGAAAAGATGAGAAACCTAAGAAGAGAAGGATGGGTTGTGTCATAAATGACAGACTAGAATGGAGGAAGCATACATGTTGTAGCGACCCTTAAAGATACGTTGAGAGAGCGGAAGGATGATGATGACGAATAGTAAGAAACGGATGGCATTATATTCACCTGTATAGCTTTATCCTTCTTTAACGATGACTGGCATTGTGATTAACTACTCCTTGCCTACTTCACTGCGTTTATTTATCAGTGCATATATAAAAACTGCACCTAATTCTGTTTAACCTACAACCACTACATCACCCATCCTATAATTTTAAAGTTTTCTTTTTAAATGAGAAGTTCGTCGTTGTTCTCTGTGGGGATGGTCTACATCCACCAGTCCAATCACCTCCAGATCCTGCAAGTGTTGTCCTTGGAGGCCGTGATGATCGCATCCCCCGCATAGGAGTATGCGCACGAGAATATCTCGCCTTGGTGGCCTGACAGCACCTGGAAGCAGATGGCCATAAGAGGTATTCTAAAAAGGAATCTCTAGGTGAAAGTTCCAAGTTTTCGCCTGATGGTAAGCGGCAGCTGCAGCCCGCAGTACCACTGGTATGGTAACACTCGCGCGTTGTCATCTTAAGAACTGTTGTAGGATTCTTTTGCCCAGTAATTTCTCGGGCTATATTACCCTTCAAACTGGGACAAAATAATGTTTACAAAGATTTTTTTGTGGCAGAATATTTGGCTATACGGTGGGTGGAGCCAACTCAAACGAACTAATGAGTAATCTCAATTACTACCTACATTGCGGTAGAGCTCCAATAATTCAGCTGCCGCTGTATCAGTATTATACACTATCACACAAGTTCTCCACGATCTTATTACTGTAATATATATATTAGTTTTCCAGTAACCTCACTCACTCGGCACACACAACATAAGCGTTGTTTGACGCCGGTTTTCTGTGAGGCCGTGGTATCACTCCGGTCGAGCCAGCCCATTCGTGCCGAAGCATGGCTCTCCCACGTAATTGCTGCGTACTTTGAGATAGCATTATAGAATTAGAATCATATTTAAAGTCCAACTTGCTAGCTCAATGTTTAAAAAACCAGTTACGGCTATGTCTTTTCCAGCACGTTCGTTCAGCTTACCTCTCAAGTGACTGGTGAAGTGAGGGTGAATTCAAGATAAGATTCGAGAGAATCGCACTACTGACTATATATTGCATTGGATAATTGCTAATGTAGGTTGCAAAAAAGACAGCAAATTAAATGATAAACTGGCGAAAATAAGGATGTAACATTTTAGTGGGTGATGTAATAGATGCAATGGGTGCATCCAACATCCGCGTGGCACGCCTCGTTGGACTATTAGCAGCGGTTACTGGGTTAGGTCAGCGGTTCCACATCTCAAATGTTTATTTTGGGTAGGTGAAGTCAGGGTTATTACTAAGTTTACTACCACTTGTGCAATGTACACGTACGTATTAGTTTGGGAACACTTGCACACTGATCTCACGATACGGGAGAATGTGAATGTAGTGTGGGGCAAACGTTTAAGTAAAAAAAGTGGTGACAATAAAAAAATAAATACAATAAAGGTAGTTATTTACCTGAATGCAGTTCCCAGTGTTCGTATTCCATACTCTGGAACTTCTGTCCGCTGATGCTGTGAGCAGACATCCTCCAGCCGGACTGAAGCAAACCTGAAATGTGTCATATTCCTCAGTATCATACTCCATGGCTGTATTCTGCCACTAAGCAATAATGTGCTAACATTATTTGTGTTCCAGTTACAAGGGCGAAGTAGCTCGTAATTGGACTAGCACTTGGAGATAACAACTGAGGTGTCAACTAAGGTCTGGAGCGTCTATAGGCTGCGGTTGCCACTTAACATAATCTTGGCTACCTGCATGGTTGCAAAAAAAATACCCTACCGCCTCTCCAGGCAGTTGATCCATGAGGATTTTTTGTAAGTAGATACATAAAAATTGTTTATGCAGTAGGTAGGTTTCTTTTTTTAATTGCAGCTTCATTCTCAACCTTCAAACCATCACCTTAGGTACCTACTGAAGTACATGAAGCATCACTTGTGTACTTATTTGGGTTTTAAAATCATAATATGCTTAATGGTCACGATAGTCTAGAAGTGTGTTCTCTCCACTAACCTTGGATACCTCATCCCTGTGCCCCTTCATGACGGCCAGCTCCTTGAAGTCAGATTTGACGTCGTAGATCCTTGCTGAGCAGTCGCTGGACGACGTCGCCATGCGCTGGCCCGCCCAGTCGAAACAGATATCCAAAACCTAATAAATTATAAATAAGTTTCTTTTACATGAAAGACGTTTTGTCAAATATTAATTGTAATGCATGTTATCATACAAACAAAGAATCCGCCATAACAGTTTCTTGGTGTAACAAGGCGGTGTGTCTATTATTAATTATTTTAGATTTACCTTTCCTTCAGAAGTAATTCAAGTAACAATTTTGATCAAAATTATGTAATATGCATTTTCGCTTTCTTGGGACCATTATGTAGCAAAAAAATTGTGTTCCGTGTGCGGACTGAATTATCATTACCTGTAGCGTAAAACCGCGCTAAAAACTTATTATAAACACTAAAGACAATACGATAAAAGCGGCATAATTCCTGGGCCCCTAAGTCTTTTATTTTATTATAACCCTCATTCAATGCCTTCAGAATTGAATGACGACAGACTTGGGCCCCTGATGGGTGCCGACTTACTTCATCAGTGTGTCCCGACACGGTGGCGAGGCAGGAGCTCTGACGCGTGTCCCACAGCTTGGCGCTGCCATCCAGCGACGAGGAGCCCACCAGGGAACTGTCCCAGTTGAACTGCACGTTGGAGATCTCACCATCGTGCCCGCAGAGCACTGAGATGCGACTGGATCAACATCAAAGACCATTTACAATGTCAAGCAGACTTTCTTTGACGGAAACTAGCATTCTGGGTGACCCAATTCCTATATAGACCTAAATAATTGGCTTGGTCTGGTCGGTGGTAGAATTTGGCTGCCAAATCCGGCTGAATTGGAACCACCATAATCCTAAGCTAAGCATTAATGATAAATAAATGATTAAATTATATTGATTTCTCTAATTAGATCCTAATAAAGACACTTTACAATAATGGCATTGTAACGCTTGTATTTCCTGAATGGTTAGGCAGAGGTTTAATTATGACCTAAACATACTCACGGTTCGTCGGTATGTTTAGGCCTTAGGTCCCATCTAATAGGGGGCGAGCCTATTGCCATTAACCTGGCACAAATACAGACTGAGCTGCTACTGAGAATTTTATAGAAAATCCCAATAACACTGCTCGGCCTAGGGATAGAACCCAGAACCTCTAGCGTAGCAGTCACACTTGGGACCACTAGACAAATGAGGCAGTCATTATAACAAGTACAATACACAATTACAATAGAAATTAAAGTTATAAAATGTTTCGCTAATGTGCTTCTTTAAGTAGATACTAGTATTATGTACAGTCAACAGCACATCAACTAACCACGAAATGTCAAATTTACCCAATGAATAAAAAACTCTATTATTTGGAGATTAAATTGATAATCGATTGAATAAAATTTATACAGTTTTGGATACCGTGATGTCAGCTGTTGACCGTACGTATATATTGTGTCACAATTATCAGAGCAACCTGTAATGCGATATATTGCTCAGATGTTTAAGATAGGCGTTTCAATTTTTTTAATTAATAGATATTCGTAATCCCAACTAACTCCTCAGCTCTGGTGTCCCATAAGGATATAGTGCCATCGAAGGAGCCGGTGATCAGCCTCTGGCCTTCGTTGGGGTCGAACTGCAACGCGATGACCTCAGCGGTGTGACCGGTGTAAGTGTGGATTTCACTGCCTGTAAATTTTTAACAAAACATACTATTGTAGCGACATCTACCGCGCTACAGAAAAATTAGAAAATTATAACGCAAACTTGCATAATTATATACAGGTATGTTTGATGTACACTCACAATTAGCCAGTATGTCTGTAGGTACTCTGTAATAGAGTGCAAGCATATTGCTATTAACCACGCATAATCCAAATCGAGTTGCTGCTGAGATTTACATAAAAACTCATTACACTGTGACCTTGGAGTCGATCCCGGGCTTAGTAGCCGCGTAACCACAGCTATGTTCTTATTTAAGTTTTTTATTATAATCCAGATGTGGTATTTAGTCCTGACCTTACCTTAGTCCTGACACATGCTCGTCTGGGAAAGTTATAGACACTGCTAAAAATGTTAGTAGGTAGTGCACGTAGCCAAGTTTTGGGCTGATTAATAGAATTGCCATCAATACACTCTGAAGTTTTGTAAAGACATACATAGATGCTGATACTGTTTGTTAATTTATTAAAGATCCGGTGATGGTCGGTGATGGCCGGATCCCCAGATGGTCGCAGACTCGTAGTTAACAATTGTTTTTTTATTCTGTCTGCTAATTGTCACTTTTTATAAAAGTAATAGTTGGAAAATTCACTACAGGTATTAATAGGCTTACAGTAATGCGGCAACGAGTCTCTAGTCCCTATCCATTGCTTCGTGAGGGTTGAGAAGAACATCTTTACCAGTGCGAACATCATACAGCTTCGCAGTGTGATCCATTGAACCCGTGGCGGCCAGGTCTCCCTTGGGGCTAAAGTGAGCAGCCACCACCTCACCACGGTGCCCCCACAGCGTCGCCAGACATTCAGCTGTCTCCGGGTCCCAGATCCTCGCCGATTTGTCGAAGGACCCCGTGATAACGCGGTTGCTGTGGAAGGATAAAGACAGGGACAAAAATTAGGTGATACATTTCCAGCTCCGGAAATAGAGAGGGGACAGGAGGGTTGTCTTGCTCTGGAGCTTTGGACCAGAGACAATAAAGTACAATATTATTTTAAAGTACCCGAAACAGTAGAAATATTTTTTATGATTTTGGCGGCTCCCTC
Organism: Acronicta aceris; assembly: GCA_910591435.1. NCBI lineage: Eukaryota > Metazoa > Arthropoda > Insecta > Lepidoptera > Noctuidae > Acronicta > Acronicta aceris. The sequence continues at coordinate 17,817,758 of OU342758.1, read as the reverse complement.
CCGGATCTGGACATTTTTGGATGAATTTATAGTATTATAGTTCTGAATAAAATTGAAAATAAAAAATGTTGATAAATCTTATTACCCATCATTTCTTTTAACGATATTTTAGGCTAACTTTGGCTGGGCTGAAAAACGTATTTATACGTATAAATGTAAAATATATCCAAAAACATTTGGTATTCGAAATACCAAGTATTTTGGCAAAGCATCATCTAGTGAATTTTAAGGATAACACTTAATTTGATACACAAAAAAATGGTAAACTACACTATAGTAAATACTACACCATACTATAGTAAACTATACGTAGGTAGATACTATTTTTGTTTAATTTGCTAAATACTACTTACCAAGCTGGGAAATTGAAGCCGACCGAGTAGACGACGTTCTGATGGCCAGCTAGTGTCTTCAACTCCTTGCCGGACTCCACATCCCACACCTTGCACGTCCTGTCATAGCTCCCAGAGAGACATCTGTATACAGAACGCTAAATATTAGTATATTTATATAAAGGTGTTCCCTTACCGGGTGCATTCTCCTGTAATGTAACGTTACATCGAGTCGAGCATTACAGTGCACAATATGTAATATTTTGGTACAACTTGTAAATTGATGTTACATGCGCACTGAAATGTTACATTACAGGCGAATGCTCGTCAAGTCAGGTAGGCAGTATTGTAATGTAATGCACAAAATCGAATCTGAAATGTTACAAGGCAAATGCTCCCTGTGAGGGAGCACCGTAAGGCGTATAATTTCAGCTGACGATCATTCATCCCATATTTGGGCAAGACCCGTATTAGTATATGGGCCCAGATATTGAGTTGCGGAGGTCTGATGGCAATATCTTTGTGTAATATGCTGATATACAGGCACATCAGAGATCCCAACGCAGTTGACAACGGGGTCAACAGCTTAACATGCGGGATCCACGGGTCTCGATATATTAAGAAAGTTCTTCCGGCTGACGGTAATGACGGACGAGCCCCTCATTGATGGAGTGATAGATTATGTGAAGCTCACGGTATCTTCAAAAATAACTTGCCTGCCCCCAGTTTTATCAAAGGCGACGTTCGTGAGAGGCAGCACATGGGTCATGAGGGTCTTGTAGATGTAGAACCTCTTCCCAGAAGGGCCTTCGTGCTCGATTCTCTTCTTCAGAACGTCCAAGCATTGCTCTAATGTGTCGCGAACCTCGTCGGTGATGAGAGGCTCTTTTTGAGAGAGGCGTTGAGCTATTTCCTTGATATCTGAACTGCAATTAAATAACTTTCAACAAAAGGTAAAACCGCCACCAAAAACATAAAAATATATATATATGTGCACAACAGTTTCGGATGTCGGTGCCTTCGATTTGGTTTGAACTTTTATTTTCGCCACCGTTTTTTTATGTTTGTGAAAGCGGTTTTACTTTTTGTTAAGTTATTGTATTTCAACATTTTTAGTAGCGAGTAAAATTTTACGTCCACCTGATCTGATCTGAAGTATGACTTATCGATCAAAAAAAGAATCATCAAAATCGGTTCATAATTGACGGAATAATCGCGTAACAAACATACAAAAAGAAAACAGTCGAATTGAGAACCTCCTCATTTTTGAAATCGGTTGAAAAGGAGTTACAGTTTTTAAAGATGATTTTAAGCGGACATAGGCTATTACAGCCGGTTTTCAGCATTATTCTCCTAGTTTTATAGGTTTAAATAGGGGACAAGCCTATTGTCACTGAGAATGTCATTTAAAACCATAATAACACTTGGTCAACCTTGAATTGAATTCCTCAAGCTCAAGCCACGCTTACAACTACTTACTAGACAAAAGAGTCAGTAACTTAGTTTGTTAAAAAAACTTACTTGGAGTTCAGATCTAATAAATCTATATCTTTATTTTTCACAACACCCTTCTGCAAGTATTCCAATATGATGCCAGGAGGATGATATCTCAGGTGGAATTTCAGCAGCTTCATGACGATATCAAGTCGAAGTTTTGATCATGAAAACATTTTTTTGCCTATTCTTTTTGCGGAGTAAAATGGTTTCGATAACTATCAGAATTTTGTCAATAGTGCTGTTGCTATGGGAACCGGGTTGTTTATGTTGCTATTGAAGAAACAATTAGTAATGAGGTCAAGGTCGGTTGTCATTAACAGGTGCACACGTACGTGGAGATAACTGAATAAAATTGATGTTCTAACTTCTTCCTTATAAATAGAGAAATATTGGCAGAGGCCACCTGCCTAAGCTCAGGTGGTTGCCTTTATCATAAAAAAGACTGTCACTATCATAAAAAAGAAGTAACTTTTGCTCGAATTTGAGCTTTGTGGTGCTGGTGAAAGAGGGTAAAATAGCATAATCTTGATTCACCTTGTTTCAAGTTGACAACCCTAAGGTTTTTTGTATGGGATAGGGGGCAAACGAGCAGACGGATCGCGTGATGGTAAGCGATTGACGACGCCAGTGGACACCCGCAACACCAGAGGAGTTACAAGTGCGTTGCCAGCCTTTTATACGGGGATTGGGCCTCCGGTAACCTCACTCACTCGGCGAAACACAATGTAAGCGTTGTTTGAGGTTGTTGTTGTTTTGAGATAAGTGACTTCTATCTAACTTGGAAGTGGAAACATTTTGAAGGAATGCGAATGAAATTATGAAATAAAAATATTTTTTTTTATATACTCCTACGACCGTTATGACCGTTGGACTGCCAAGTCAAAGGTGACGAGTTCGAACCCAAGGCACGCACCTCTGACTTTTCGAAGTCATGTGCGTATTAATAGTTAATTATCACGCGCTTATACGGTGAAGGAAAACATCGTGAGGAAACCTGCATGCCTGAGAGATTTTCTCGACGGCGTGTGAAGTCTGCCAACCCGCACTAGGCCAGTGTGGTGGACTATAGCCTGATCCCTTTCATTCTGACAGGAGACCCGTGCCCAGCAGTGGGACAGTATAATGGGTTGATTATGTTATAGTATGTTATACTACTTTAATTTTCCTTTAGAAATCTGTCACAAAAGGTTATATATATTTATTTATTTATTTAGTATTAACCTTAAACACTATCTTTACAGGTGCAATTATCTAATATAATAGTGTACAGAGTATGGAATTACAACTAAGTATTACTAACTATACCTAACGTATAACTAGATATGATATGCGACCCGCGTGAATTCACTCATAGTATACTTAAACAAATCAATCTGTTGTGACATCATGGGGCGCATGCTGCAGCAGGTTGGTGCGCTAACAGCAGACCGATAACAGCAGTGGCTGCCGGCGCCTTCGTGATAAATATTACCTACCAAACAGCCAACGACCGCTAGTTTTTCCACACCACAGCAAAAGCGTGTTCCTGTGCCTCCATGTTGCACAAGACGCGGCCAGCCAGGCAGTCAGCCGGTTTCAGCGGTTTCAGTAGCAAACTTGTGAAATTCACTTCCGTCCGTTTGGTCAATATCCAATTATTATGAAAATTAAATCGCACGACGAAGGGCGGCCGCTGTTGTGTAACTGTGTATTGAAATTAATTAACTTTGTGAATATAATTGGGTGAGAATTGCTTGTTGTTTTCATTTTGGAAACAAAATGACAACAAGTCTTTTTTTCATTCCAAGTGGGTATTTAGTATTTTGCTTTCTTTAGCCAACTAAGCGACCGAACACTCCTACTGTCCGAGGAACTTTTCTTTCACTTTTATTAGAAAATTAGTTTATTCTGACTTAGTTACCTATCGTCTAAACTTATAAATAAAATTGTTTGTCCCGACTGATTCACTATCTAATTTTATTTTGTTTATTGGTTTATGACATACATACAGCTAACTACCATTACAGGAATACACATACATTACATAATCTATCAATGCACAACCAAAAGTTTAAATGGGGGTGAAAATTTGTATGTGAGTATCTTAATATTTCCACACTGACCTCTATAGGTAAAGCAAATAGATATAAAGAAATCAGTGTATTCCCATTAAGGCGGACCGTTCACCTGAGCCCGCCAAATTCAAATTTCATGTGGTTTTTCGCAGATGGCAATAGTAATTGCAAAATTCACAATGTTTAACTAAAACCATTGCTTAACAATCATTATTTTAGCTAAAAGTAGTGTAACATGTCAATTTTAACCAATTACAGAGGTTTTGGCAAGTTTTTGACTTGGTAAGGATTTATAAGGTTTTCGTTCTCAGTTGTGAATGTTGTAGTAGTTAATGTCGCGATTACTACTGCCATGAATCTAGAAATTGTTATAGACATATAAACTGCGAAAAATCACTTGAAATTTGAATTTTTCAGGTGAACGGTTCATACTTTTATTTTTGTGTAATTAAATATAATTTAAATTAATAAAATTTGTAAAATTTGCTCTCATTAAAATAATATTTATTGTATACCAAGATGGATAATTAAAACTAATGAAAACCTTGAAAATAAGAGGATTTCATTACAAGCTCGTGCAAATCATTGCAAGAAACACACACGAGCACATATTAACAGAGAGTTGCCAGGGTATATTAGCCAGCATGGAAACAAAGGCCAGGTGTCCCATATTCAGAGTGGTACACAAAGCTATGAATAGGCAGCGAGATGAAGACCTAAAGAGCTTTTATACCGTGTCACATACATTCGAGAACGTTCGGAGACGTCTGTGAGAAAAAGTAGGTTTTGTGGTGGGAATTGGCAGGATGATAAACATTTTTTTTGACCCATCAGTGAGATTATAAAAAAATAATCTACACGAATTTTCCTTTTGTTTAACAAACAAAAAATGACGGCGATACAGTGCATTTAAGTTTCGCGTGACGTCACGGTTTCGTATAATTTTAAGTAAAGGCATCGACTTCCGAAACTGGTTTCGAACATAACATTAATTTTTATGTTTTTGAAGGAGATTTTATTCCAATCACCGCGTATAACTAAGCCCAGAAGTGGCGAACTAAGAATGTATTAAGCAGACAGCATACAGACTTCGGTCAATCAACAACGATAATGTAGGAACCAGTTTTTAATAAAAATATAAATATAATAGCGGAGGCACTGATGCGAAGGCTTGTGTCTCATAATTTCTCAAGCTCGCTCATTGTTGAGCAATTTCCGGTGCCCGCCGCGAAACAACCTGTTTTGTACAAATGCAGGAATAGAGCCGGATCCAGTGCGATGGAAACCAGCGACGCCGTATATTTTAATTTTTATATTAACATAATTATTAAATTATTTTAATTTAGAAAAATAGTACTGAAGCGCGACTGCTACGTTAGAGGTCGTGGGTTTGATTCCCAGGTGGAGCATTGGGATTTTCTATGAAACTGTCAGTAGCAGCTCGGAGTTTGGTATTTGTGCCCGGTTAATGGCTCGCCCCTTATTATATGAGACCCAAACATACCGGCGAACTGTGGGTGTACCCTTCGGAAGTTCTAGCAGAATACAGGCGGGATTGTAAAAATAGTAGGTACTTATAGACAGATTTCGGGTGTGTGGCCCGGTTTAATTTGGAGAATAATCTATACATATAAAATGCTTTGTCCTGAATGACTGACTGACCGATCAACGCACAGCCAAAACCGCTGATCGTAGAGATCTGAGACTTGGAGGGTGTGTTCGTTTTATTGCGTAGGCATCCGATAAGAAAGGATTTTTGATAATTCAACCCCTAAGGTCCCATCATATTTTAGCGGGGGAAACCGCGGGTTCCATACAGCTAATATGTAAATAAGAAGTTTGTAAGCATCATGCGGTTTATGATAGAACACGCTTAACCAGAATTATTTTTGGAAGCCATTCAATCTTTTGGAAGACTTGCTAGAGGACGCAAGTCCTACAAGTAGAGGCCCCTTTGAAGAACTTTGATCTATTATGGGATGGGCATAGATTTATATTTAAACTAGCGGCCCGGTACGTGCTTCGCTACGTATAAAGCGAAATACAGCGGACAGCGGACAAAACCATTCCCAGATCCCCAATTTCATCAAAATCGGTCCAGTCGTTTGAGAGAAGTTCAGTCACATACACACTCACAGAAGAATTATATATATAAAGATAAATGGAGAAGGGGCATTGGTAATAACTATTCGTTAATATTCATTTAGTTACATAACTAAGTAGCTGTTGTCCGCGTTTTTACTTTCGTCCCAAAAGGCTTCTAGGTGGTATATTAGGATCTGGTAGTTTTAACCTTGTTAGATCTCCAGCAATACGACTGTGAACAGTAAGGTTTTTGCGTGATGCGCGTAAAAACATACAGATATATAGACACACGGAGAGACAAAAATTCTAAAGATGGAGAATGCATACCATCACTCCTGTATTCCCCGAAAGGTTAGGCAGAGGCGTACTAATTTACACCCACAGTTCGCCGGTATGTTTAGCTCCTATGTAATAGGGGGCGAGCTTATTGCCATTAACCGGGTTAAGTTTTTGGCTACTATTGCTTTTATAAACTCATATTATTTTTTATTGAATATCTCCTATGTGCAGTCATTGGGCTAGTTAGATACAATATTAGTATGAAATCATTAGTTGAATCGACTTGCCTCGCCTGCTAATGACGTAATATACCATTGAGCCGTCTGCACTCCTATATTTGAAACCTCAAACGAAATCGAATGTGAATACAATCGTAAAATATGAGCACGTCCACGATTTAATGTGCTACCGTGGTGTCAAGTATAACACACATACTAAACAGTGGTAATATCTAAAATGTTTTGTGACACCGCAGAGAAAGGAATCCCGGTCGAATCAGGCACATGCACCTTTTTATCTAGACCGACTAAATTTAATTCATTTGAAAAAAAACCGGGTCAATGAATACGGCAGTTATTGGCAGTTTGGATTTGTGGCAATAAGCCGCCCCCTTTTCATGGGACCTAAATATACTAGCGAACTGTGGGTGTACTTAATACTAGGTACACCTGTGCCTAACACTTCAGAGAATACTAATAGGCGTAATAGTACCTATGTATGTTTAAAAAAATCAACGATATAGTGGATGTATTTACAATCACAAATTCTCACATAAGCAAACACACAAACCCGGAACAGCTGTAAGCCATACATGTATATGTTCCATGCGGGAATCAAACTCACGATCATTGGGGCCGATGCAGGTCGTTCAGTCATTGCGGCCAACGTATCTATAAAAGAAATAAGGTATGATACTAAGCACTTACCGGAGCCTATAAATATGGTCGCTCGTAACACCGAGTATTACTACTTTGTTAAACTTTTTTTATTTAGCCACCTGGTGGTAAGTATCCATGATGGACACCTGCAATACCAGATGAGTTGCTGATGAGTTTCCGACCCCTAAGAACCCCTACGGACCGCAGACTGCCGGAGCCGCAGCAACCGAGGGGAACTGACTGTTACGTGCAAAAGTCGAAAAATACACCAAGGTGCTTACGACAAACTCCGACGTAAGGGTGGTCGCCAGCCAGTCAGACCCCAAGAGGTCCTACCACTGAGCAAGAAAACGTTGGTGCAAGAAAACTTCGGTGGAAAAAAGCTTTCTTAAATCATGCCATTTGCCTCGGTCTTGCACCACTCGCATTCAGGGGCCAACCTCAATGCTTTTACAATATCGTCAACCTAATCATCTCGCCGCCCTCAAAAAGGTAAGTAGGTAGAATATTCGCATTTTATGACCGAACCTTTTTTTTTAAAGTTTGTTGGTGTTTTGTATGATGTAGCCGCTACCAACCGCATCGAATGTAGCATGGTGTGGTCATTAAGTTACCTGTAATGATGTTTAACGGTGCATTAATTGCTTACATAGAATTGCTATTAGTAGCTAAAGTATTACGGAGTATTCATTTGAATTTATAGGTATCTGTTTATTAGTTAAAAATATCAGTCGCCAGTTTTATGTTTATCGAAAAAAAAACTCTAATCATCGGAATCTCTGTTGGTGTCTTTTTTTATGGGATAGGGGGGCAAACAAGCAGATGGATCGCCTGATGGTAAACGATTACCGCCGAGCATGGATACTCGCAACACCAGAGAAGTCACAAGTGCGTTGCCGGCCTTTTTAAAGAGGATTGGGCCTCCGGTAAACTCAGTCACTCGGCGAAACACAAAGTAAGCGTTGTTTGACGGCGGATTTCTGTGAGGCCGCGGTATCACTCCGGTCGAGCCGGGTCATTCGTGCCGGAGTATGGCTCTCCCACGTAATATAATAGTCTTCACCAGCGTTTACAACATTTTTACAAATTGTCAAGAAGATAGTTGATATATTTTAGTCTACTTACGTTATGGAAGTCAATATATTTTCTAATATGCTTCTATAATCTAACAAACTGCCCATGATTAAAAAAAAATATTTGCCCTTTCTGAGGAGCCGGGTAAAAAGTTACATTACCTACAACTCCAGTCAGGCTTGGTCGGACAGAATTAATTACTAGCGAGTATTCCATCATTTTTGATTGGCGGAGCGTGGCACGGGGCCCATAACCTCCCTGGGGCCAACCCTACGCGTCCGGTCGGTAGGGCCCTCGACGGACAGGTTGGCAGGTCCTTGACCGCTGTACCTGTGCTTGGGAAACACGGCGTCTAATGCAAGATGCAGTTTGTTAGGAGTAATCTACCAGATTTGCGGGTAATTTTGAAAGATTGGGTGATTTTGAAGTTGCTATTAGTGGTGTTTTTGCTGGCATCCATAATACAAGTTCCATTTTACCTTGGATGCCAGATATTTAAGCCTGGTGATTGTAATTACAATAGTTCTTAGCTTAATTTAAAATAGTCACTACATAGTTATACATTTGTAATTATATATATTGTAAAAGTGGAAATAAAGATTTTATTTTAAGATTTTTTTAGACTGTTTTAATGAGTATGAGAGAGTGTAATATATTGAAATTGAAGATCTTCTTAAACCTGCTGCCATTTCAGATAATTTATGTCAAGATAGTAAAAAACACCGTAAGGAAACCTGATTTACATGCATCTTGCGACATAATTTTTCTGTCGACAATTTTAAATCACAATCATAAGTGCATTATGTATTATCTGCTCTGTATTCAAACATTAAAAGGGGGCTTAGTCCTGATGATAGTATTATTTGCACAATATTTAAGACATATTTGTCTTGTTACAGATGATATTAAGTCAGTTACTCATACGATTTTACAAGGTATTTATTTGCTTTTCTTAATGACCATGTAAGCTACCTAAATACCGTAATCAGTATGATAATTATTTGCATTGATGCTCGATAAGATTAAAATAATTAAGTTAGGGAAATTAACAATATGAAATGTGGCAACCCAGCACAATATGCGCGCGCAGTCTGCCGTGCGACAGGTGAGCGCGCGCACGTAACTAACGCTTCCAAATTCAAGATTCGCATCGCGAATCCCGCGCAAACGAAAACTTTTACTTTCCTTTTTTTATTATTACGTCACAATCGTGTTACGTTCCGTAATTGCCGGTCGTTTTGACGCAACTGTGTTTTAAGTGCAAGTGAAGTGGGTATTTTTTAAAGTTTTTGAGTTTTAAAATGGGATTGTGAATATTGTAATTGGCTGGAAAAATTAAGATGTAAGTTAATTTTTTAGACACGAAAGAAGCTTTTCTTCGTTTATTTGGAGGCGAACTAGGCTATTAGCTGTAACCAGCATTTAGCCTTTGCTATAGAAGATACTTGATTAATTGACAAACAGCTGTGAATTTATGTACCTACAACTTTTATTAAATTATGAATAATAATTAATATGCCTCACTAGTCTAGTGGTCCCACAGTGGTAAGCACGATTGTTACGCTAGAGGTCCTGGGTTCGATCCGCAGGTCGAGCAAAAAAATGAAATTCTCAATAGCAGTCCGGAGTCTGGATTTGTGCTCGGTTAATGGGAATAGGCTCGCCTCCTATTACATGGGACGTAAACATACCGTCAAACTGTGGGTGTTTAGTATGTCTCTGCCTAACCTAATTTTTCCTTAAATTAAAGACTTGATATGTTTCATTACGTTAGTAGCCGTTAACGTAGAGGTCCAGGGTTCAATTCTCAGCTGGAGCAAAGTGCTAATGGGTTTTTATACCCTTAGTAGCAGCATGGAGTTTAGATTAGTGTCCGGTTAATGGTAATGGGTATACCGAAGAACTGTGGGTACTTATGCATACATGTAGGAACTACTTATTGGTACATTTGTACACCTCTGCTAAACCCCTAACCCCTCGGAAAATATAGGTATGATGATAGGTTATAAATATGTATTATATATATTTTTTAAAAGCTTACTGGCAATGTGAGGCGCCCATTACTATTAGTCAAAGTCAAAATCATGTATTCCAGATACACTACTAGGTAGTAATTTTTGAACGTCATTTTACATTATAGACAGCCCACAAAAACACAAACAAGAAGAAGCGGCGCAACCAACTCCCCAGCAACACATTTCAGCCTGTTAAGGCGTAAAAGTTACATAAGTATTTTTGTTAACCCCTCGTACTAAGCTAAATGCTTGTGTTACGAGTGGGTTCACGTCGGTAGTGAAATGGGTGGTTTTCGAACCGGCAACTACATGATCGCAAGCCTGACGCCTTAGCCATTAGGCGGAGTATTCCTTTTTTAGCATCAATTTTTTGAGCACCTAAGCATTTTCATATTTAGCACCGAGGTGCAACCTACTGGTGCAGTAAGTGGAATAGCTTAGGTGCTCAAAAAATTGGTGCCGAAAGAGGAATACTCCCATTAGGCTACCGCCGCTTCATAATATATTATTACTAACATGTATGTATTTTTATCCATTCAGAAAATTCAATGTTGAACATAGTGAACATAATAAATATCAACACAATAAACAGAACCAGTTTCTTTAATGATGATGACGTTGTCCTGTATAATCTGTCTTTTAATTAATTTAGACTACCTACCTATGTGGGCTAAGTAATAGTCATTGACATATTTGATAATATTCTTTTTAAAGTTTTATGTTACGTCATTTGTAAAGAACTTACCTACTCATTAATTATTATGTTAAAGTAAGTTAAGTAAATGACAAAAAAAAAACATGCGTAGAAGTGAAAACTATTGTAGCTTTTGAATTGTATCGTCGATAATTGGGAAGCGTGCGGTGACGATGACGCGAGTTCCATGATTTTTGTTCACCCAAAAAGGGCTCAACGCGCCTTAAAGTTTTGACTTCAAAAATACCCATCTTCATCTGTCTGTTACAGACTTCTATCTAGCTTCGTAGTTTAAGAAACTACGAAGCTGTAAGACATAGGGTAGTATAAGTATACCAATAGCTGTAAGATAACATTATTATCATTAAAATAATTTGGAATATCACCTCAATTTATTATAATAACAAGCCTCGCCGGTATGGCCTTCCCTGCGTAAATTTTCTCATCCAAACACTGACCTCTGTAATACTATACATTATAGTATAGAGAAATATAGAGATCAGTGCATCCCAAGGTGCATCCAAACGACTTCTTAAGGGTCCGGCGGAGCTTGAATTTTCTCACAAAAACGTAATACCGAAATAAATCGTAATCCAGACAATATTCTATCAAATTATTTTATTATTCGGTTACGTGGGAGAGCCATGCTTCGGCACGAATGGGCCGACTCGACTGGAGTGATACCATGGTCTCACAGAAAACGGGCGTTAAACAACGCTTACGTTGTGTTTCGCCGAGTGAGTGAGGTTACCGGAGGTCCAATTCCCTTTTAAAAGGTCGGCAACGCGCTCGTGACTCCTCTGGTGTTGCGGGTGTCCATGGGCGGCGATAATCGCTTACCATCAGACGATTAGTCTGCTCGTTTGCCCTCCTATCACATAAAAAACCGTTAATCTAAATTCCTACAGTACTATTTTGTCTATTACTATTTCACTGGGAATAAACGACCGGAAAATCGTTCCAAACTTGGTAAAGTTGTCAAAAATTGCATTCGCTTACATTTTTTCCAGTGAAGTATTTTTGACGAAATGGTAGAGTAGGAACCTAAATTAACGGTATCGGAATCCAAATAATAACAGAATTTATTAAAACTGTGTTTGAATTACGATTTATTTCAGTATTACGTTTGTAAGAGAAATTCGGTCCGCTGGACTCTTAAGGGTCCTGTCAGATCGATACGCAAGTTCGAATTTTGACTGAAATCAGATTTTTATTTCACTGAAGCTTTACATTATCTTTATACTGAAAAGTTTGAAATAAATTACTTTTAAGAAAAGTAAAACCGCCTTGAAAATTAAAAATAGAAATAAAAAAAATATATAAAAAATAATGTTATATGTGCGAACCAGTTTCGGAAATTGGTGCCTTTGATTTGATCGGAAGTTTTGTTTTCCCCACCGACTATGTTTTTATGTTAATGACGGCAATTTTACTTTTTCTTAAAAGTTATTTTATTTCAACCTTTTGAGTAGCGAGTAGAATTTTTACGTGTCTAGATGACGTTATCATTTACTTAATCGGTACGTGTTATTGTCATTTTGTTCTACATTTTGTGATCAGATCTTAACCAAATTTTTATGGGACCTCTGAGGCGTGAGGTATGACCTGCCGATCAAAAAATTAACCACATCAACAAAATCGGTCGACTTGAACTAATATGTCGCTTCATAACGGATCCATGCGGACGACGTCACGGGGTATCCATTTGTTGTATAGGTACCAAAACCTTCTCCAGAATGTAAGTTCAGCCAAACACGAGAAAATCGCGGACATACATAAGTACATACCTAGAAACATATAGGTCAAAATGAAAACCTTATTTTTTGAAGTCAGTTAAAAATATTACTGATTAAGTAATGAATTGCTTTTTTCCGCAAGCGGCTTCGTGTGTAACACAAATAACAGTCTTTAGTAATTTTGGAATAATAAATTCCGCAATAATTGCCTCTTTGCATAAACAGTAAAGAAAAAATAAAAATCCTAGTCAGTGGTTGTTTACAAACGTGTTTTTGACAATCTTGCAATTATTTGCAGCCTTGGTGTGCCTTTCGAATTGCCGTAAAGGTTACTTAAGAAGATCGTATGACTCTTGCTTGCAGTTATTAGTTGAGCTTCAAATAATACATTTTTTTTTTGCGAGGAGGAAATTTACGAATGACTGCTGAGTGCTGGTGTACTAGGGAGCAGGCCAGGATGTGTAGGACTTCTACTACACTAAATAACCCCTGGTTACTATCTTCAGACAAAACACTGTGTTAAAACTGCCAAAAAAATATTTATAACCAGACCATTTCCTTACAACTGATTTACATCATAATGTTCGTGAGGAAACCTGCGTGCCTGAGAAATCGATCGATCTCGATGGCGTGTGAAGTCTGCCTGCCACCCCGACCTGGGCCAGCGGTGGTGGACTATAGCCTAATCCCTCTCATTCTGAGAGGAGACCCGTGCCCAGCAGTGGCACAGTATAATGGGTTGATTATGTGAAATGTATATTAAAATAAATATCGTATTTAAAATATTAAAATAATAGTTAAAAACAAAATACTGACAATTTATTAATGTCTCTCAATGTAGTTAATCAAATTTGTCAATGTCTACAAATTTTAACAAAAACAATATGTTATTTACATTAATAATATGTTATTAATACATTTAAATAAAATACAATATCTTTATCTACATAGTAATACAAATAATAATAGTCAATCGGATCTAACAATCTTATCTAATAAAAAAAAAACGTAAATAACTAAATAATAATAATAATGTCGAAATTAAAATTACCTAATATATTATGTAAGTTCCATAAAAAAATATATATATAAGAATGTTAGAATCAACACTTGTGAACAATTTGTGTATCGAGTTTCGACACGTAATAAAACCATCGTTATTACCTCATTAGTTCACTTATATTGTTACCAAGTTGCGATATTGTAAATGTTTTGAGTTCATTCTAAACTTACCCACATTCTATGATGTTTATGTTCGCTAGATTTTATTTTATTTTCAAATACTGTCGCTCCGACCACTTGTATACATGTAGTACTATTGTAATTTTAAAGCCAAACTAGTGTTTCTCAGTCAAATGAATTTATGCTGTATTCTTTTGAGAAATAAATGTCTTAACCAGATTATGTTATGTTATGTATGTAAGCCTTCAAATTTGCAACACCTGAAAAGGGCCACTGAGTACCTATTGGTTTGCAATGAATACTTTAACTTTTGCGCGTAAGAGCCAATTTCCTAGGTTGCTGCGGCTCCGGCAGTCCGCAGTCCGTAGGGCTCTTATTGGTCGACACCGCATCAACAACTCCTTTGGTCGGCAGGTGTCCATGAACGACAATTACTACTTACCATCAGGTTGCTCGTCATCTCGTTTGCCGAATTATCTAATAAAAAAGGGGGAACTCCCGAAACTTGTTTATTCTTCCGGAACCCTTCCTGTATCATAAGTAGGTAATAATGACCTAGTTAGACGTTTCTCTCTCTCTCTCTCTCTCTCTTCTGGCTCTCTCGACACCAGTCTCTACACATATGGGTCTCCATGCGGCGCACCACTAGTCTCAGATACACGATAATTTTCAACTTATCACGACTTTTCTTAAAAACGTGATCTTTAAAATAAACCGTGGTAATCTCCTGCGTAATTATCTTAAATGTACATTCTAACTTTGTTTGTTAGCAATAATTATGTGGTCACGCTGCGATGGAACATTACAACAATTTGTGTTTATGGTATCATACCATCACTCCTGTATTCCCCAAAGGGCTAGGCAGAGGCGTACTAATACGCAAATAATAGTAGGTACACCCACCGTTCGCCGGTATGTTTAGGTCCCATGTAGTAGGGGACGAGCCTATTGTCATTGATCGTACACAAACATATCACAAACTTCGAGCTGCTACTGAGAATCTCATAGAAAAACCCAATAACACTTTGCTCAGCCTGGGAATCGAACCCAGGACCTCTAGCGTAGCATTCGGGCTCCAGGACCAAGCGGCTAATGAGGCAGGATATTATATTTTTTTAATATTTTAGTATTTGATTTAAAACTGTTAGCTATTTTAGCAATGCCATTGCAACAATTTATTTATTGCTGTAAATAATTATGAAACAAATATTTAAAAGTCTTATCTAGTCATATAAAATGATTAAAATTGTAACTGGTCGATGTGGGAACATGAGTCATACTCGTATTAAGGAAAAAATAATATGAGGGGTGGGGGAAGGGAATTTATTTATATAAACTTATTTTTTAAAAATAAAATTCAAATAAGTTTTTTTAATTTCAATTAGTCCACTAAATAGGTACTTTTGAATAGTCAAAACTTGTTGCACGGTTCCAAAACGTGGGTCGTATGGAGAAGATCCGGCAAGTAACTCCATAGATACTCTTTTAAAAAAACCTGATTAGAATATTAAGTTTTAAAACTGTGTTCCAAATAGTTGCTTCATAAACTTTTTGATTAATATAAAACTCCAAAACCTAAAAAAATATGTAAATCGGTTAGAATTAGTTTCCCCGCGACTTCGTCTACGTGGACTTTAAAATTAGTCTGTGTATTAATCCAGGTTATAAACTATCTGTATTGCAATTTTTAATCAAATCCCTTTCGCCGTTATTGCGTAACAAACACACAAACTTTAATATTTATAATATTGGTAGGGTTATTTTGTCAATAATTTTATAGTTGTTAATGTTAGCAAGTACTACTACCCAGCACCTCTAGCGTAGCAGTCGTGCCTACCACCACTAGACCAATGGGGCAGTCATTGTCAACAACATCAGGCTGTAAGAGCGGTGAGTGGTGGATTTTATAAGCCTCCTGTCTCTTTAGCCAAGTCCTTCTGGCGAGTAAGCTCCTAAGGTATAGCTTTTAAAGTTTATTATTATTCATAAATAATATTTAATACTTTTAAATCGTACCGTAAAAATATCTAGCATGCCGCAGAGATATGTAGCCTCCTTTTTAGTCGGAGGATAAAAGTTTCCGAAAGATAAAACTATCACAAAACACTAATATTGATTGACCCCTAACTCTTATTTGCGAAATTAATCTCAGATATTGCAAAATATTTACTAAATTATTCTAATCGATAGTATTATAAACTTTTTTATCTTATCTTAATATTATAAAGAGGTAAAGTTTGCGAGTTTGCGAGTTTGTGAGTTTGTGAGTTTGTAGGGGGTAATCTCTGGATTTACTAAACCGATATGGGAAATTCTTTTTGTGTTGGATAGTCCATTTATCGAGAATGGTTATAGGCTATATAACATCACGCTACGACTCTTAGGAACGGAGCAGCGCAGGTGAAACCTGAACCGAACTGAAACCTATTAATAAACTTGCGTAGTCCACCCACACTGTAATTTGACATTTCCCAGACCTGACTCTACACTAGCGCCTCTGACGGCGAATTCACACGCGGTAGCCCTCACTGCGTACTGCGCTTGCTTTGATGTATCAGAGGCCTATAAATTTTCCATAACATAATTTGTATGACAGTTGCATACAACAATAATGTAAGCCCAGAATAATAAATTATAAAGAAAACAGAAAGTATATTGTTTACGTAAATGTACATACAAATAGAATATTCTGTATCAGTTATTAGTTAGAAAACCTCTCACGTACGCTATCTTCAAACGTGTGGACGGCTTGAGTGGTGCTCTCGCGCAAGGTAAATGAGCAAGATTGGTAATAGATAGATATATATGCTTGAGAGTACAGGAAGGAAGTACCCCTAATACTGTTGTATATACAACTAGAGTTCCCGTGCGCAGCTTTGCTCCCTACTTAAATAAATTTCGTTTCTAAAATATACTGGAGGTTTCTTATCATAACATTAATTTGTTAAGTCTTTTATAAGGAAGAAGACAATTGTCAAAATGTCAACAGTGAATGATAGCTGTACATGTATTGACGATGTGTGTGTCAAATGAATGGTAGTGTGTGTACTTTCATACAAACTTTCACCCCCCTTTTCACCATCTTAGAGGTTAAATTTCCAAAAATCCTTTCTAAGTGCTCGTCTACAGTGCAAAAGGAACCAGCATGCAAACTTTCAGGGCTCTAGCTCCAGTAGTTTCGGCGGTGCGTTAATACGTCAGTCAGTAGGTAAGTCAGTCAGCTTCTTCTTTTTCAAATACACCGTCAATACACCAACCCTGAAATCACGAAAAAAAACCGGCTGTTCCATACATTTTGTCGAGTTCAGTGAACACAAATGTATGGAACAGCTGTTTTTTTCGTGATTTCTGGGTTGGTTCCATAGTAAAAGGTATTCCTAATGATGAGTATAATACCGTCCTTTCGGCATTAAAACGACTTTAATGTGACGGTGTATAGATAGATAAAGTAGGTACATAGTAAATATTTTGACTGTAATTATGTAAAATTTTAGTGATGTTGGGTTAGAAGTCGACCTTACTTTATAGTTGACTCGTAAATTCTCTATCGGTAAGCAATATAAAAGTTAGAAATACATATCTATCTAATCACTTACGTACGTTCTATTCATGTCATAACAACTTAAACGTGACTGCATTTATCAGTAAAAGTGAGGAGTAGGCATCACACGCTGATAAAACAACCCGATGATAGCTATTATAGATACATACATACTTACCTAAACGGAAGATAGGGTCAAGAGTAATAAAAATAAACGTGTATGACCCGTTATTCCTGATTAAGTTAATTTATTAAGTAACGAGAATCTCTTGAAAGCCGGAAAAGAGAAAGAAATAAAATATGTATGTATCTTGATACACACGAGACTTGTCCACTGGTAACTTGGACTCGGTGCTCGATACCGGTGAACTACTATTTCCTTAGGTACTAATATTTAATATTATTGTAATATTATGAATAATTAATACTATGTACCTTTTTGAGAGGAATAAATATACATATTATAAACGTGAAAGTTTGTGAGTATGGATGTATGGATGTAGGGATGTTTGTTACTCTTTCACGCCAGAACGGCTAAACGGATCTAGATAATATTTGGCACGCAGATAGATAGTGTACATCCACAATTGGCTGGTATGTTTAGGTCCGTGTTATAGGGAGCGAGCCTATTTCCATTAGCCCAGCACAAATCTAAACTGTGAGCTGCTACTGCGAATTTCATAGAAAAGCCTAATAACACTTGCTCGACTTACGAATCGAACTCAAACCCTCTTGTTGCACTTACGACCACCAGACTAATGGGGCAGTTGAGTACTGGCATACAACAATAAAATATTATGTTAGAGATAAGTTTCTTTTTATTATACTCAGGTTGCCATAAAAAAACAATTTCATGCAATTATTTACGTACACACTTTTAAAGTAAGTAGCATATCATTATTAATGAGTTCCCTGACTTTTCTTATCAGTTAAAATTAAATATAGGTGTCATTAAACAATATACGTTGAAGTAATGTAATGTAATAAGACAATTTTTTTTAGAAAACAATGGCCTTTAGCATTTTGGAATAATTATATGTTCTGGGGCCGATCATTTTTAGGTTGTGAAAGAGATGTTGCTCTACATATTAAATAGCCTCATCTCTGTCTTACAACCTAAAAATGATCGCGTTAACACGTTATAATACGGCCCCAGAACATATAATTATTCCGAAATGCTTTTTTGGAACTTCCAAAATGCTTGTCAACATTATAAAATGAATCAATTTGGAAATTGGGAAGTTCTTAATTATCATCGTCAATCCTGTACACAATCCCTAAAAACCGAGGCATGTTCAAAGGTGCCCAAAATGTTGTTCGACCTGTAAAACCAACCTAGGAGCTCACATACAGCCGTGCTAACCAAAACGTTAGAGACATAATTACTTACTCACTCAAAGGAGTCACTATCAATGCCTCCTACATCACTAGGCGACGAAAAAAAACTATGTAATATCAAAAAGTTTTTATTTCTTGCTCGAGTACATTATGAATATGCATACGTCACACAGAGGCGGGTGACTACACTTGCTGGTTGCTCATAACGTATGTAATATATTGCTAATTTATGTAAAAATGTATGTTGCTATGAATATTTTTAATTTTATAAAATTTAGTAATGATGTTGGAATAACGTATTTACTTTACAAAACAACATTTTTTTTATATTTTTCTCACCTTTGTAGGTGTCTTTTTGACCCGACTAGGTAAAAACCGTGGAGTCGCGGTCGCGCAGAGAGGGGACTCTGTTCACTCGTCATGTAACGCTACCATAGTGGTCATGTGTTGCAGTGAGATTCAGACGAGACCCCTTTACAGTCTCCCAGGGATGTGCCTAAGCAGACGTTGCACAGGGGGGTTCTGGTGTAGTCTTTTAAGAGGGGACGGTGCTCCTTTCATGTGCTGATGATGGCCACCGGGGTGGTTTTAGTGGGTAAAAATCTCACACTTCCCAGTCTAATCCCCGAAGACGCCTTATGAAAGGTCGGGGGGAAACCTTTAAACAAAAAAAAAAGGTATGGCAGACCAAAGACAGAGTGAAATAAGCGGCGGTAGCCTAATGGCTAGGGCGATGGACTTGCAATCATATGGTTGCCGGTTCGAAACCGACCCATTGCACTACCAACGTGAACTCACTCGTAACACAAGCATTTTAGCTTAGCACGAGGGGTTAACAAGAATACAAGTAATGTGCGACCGACATGGGGAAGCCCACGTCCAGTAGGGACTAGGACAGGCTGATAATGATGATGCAAAACCAAAAGAAAGTATTTTTAGCAGTCTGTGTATGTTTAAATACGTAAGTATTAGGATAAATAAATAAACTAAAACGCAAGAAACAATGTAGTGCACCTGAAGTTAGATATTGTTATTATGTACCTGTTTATGTATTATACCAATACCACCGGGATTTTCTTCCGTATTGTGTGTGAGTATTCCAACACAAATCCTAGTAACTATACCTACACACAAAAATTTACAGCTGTTTCACCATCTGAAACTACAATGGAATTACCTATAACTATTTTATTTAAGCCCCACACTAAGAACTTTTCCCGTGGGAGCGTTTACAAATACAAATTATCACACACAACTACCAAGACCCGGAAAAACCTGTAGATTATAAAAATACGTGCAGGGATCGAACACACAACTCGTAGCGTAGAAGTCGATCGCTTAGACGCTACGCCGAACGTGTAAGATATACCTATTTTTTTATAGTAGAGTCCTGGCATAACTTAAGTTTCTAAGTATATCAGTGTTGCTGAGTAATTAAATAACGCTATGGAGGTCAGATGCCATTCAGTGTTACTAATAGAAATAGTCAGCTGCATGCACAGCTGGTTCGTTTAAACGCCAACCCCATTACGGCAGCAAAATGACTAGGCGAATGATGTAGACAGGTAAGTACAACTGTATCTATTACTAGAGATCGACTAACTGGTAAATTCATAAATTATAACCCATTTACCCAGTTTTAACACACTTTCTATTGGTGAAAATCGTAAGAAAATTTGTATAGTAGTTTCTGAGATTAGCCCGAAACGAAGCGTAACCTAAGGCGTAATATGACGCCCTGAGACGAAGAATGAATGGAGGTATATTTTGTTTGGTTATAAATAAAGAAGAAGACCCAAAAAAGGGATGAGTGGATTGTGTGGTAGTGATGTGGGAGGAAATATGTGATGAAATGACAGCTGATAGAGACGTTCTCTTAGCTAAACGTCAAACCGCGCTGCTTCCAAGTAAATTGGGGTGAGAAGGGATGAGATGATATTGTGATCTTCCCTATGTATAAATAATAAATTGTCTGACTGACTGATTGCACATGTCTAACGCGCTAATGTTGGACCACAGCCTGTATTGACCTGACCACGTTTGTGGCGAACGTCGTGAAGCCCATGGATGTGACTAGTGATGTGCAATTCTCAAGAACATTCTCACATCGAGAACTTTTATTATTTTATTTATTTTATAGTAAAGCCTTTTTCTTTCCATAAAAATAAAAAAGAATTAAAATTGAAGGAAAAAAGAATTAAAATTGAAGGAAAAAGACAGCGATGTAATAAAGACCAAGATTTTAAATAGAAAACACGGTGCGTACAGTTTCATCATTGTTTGTTTAAATATGATTGTTGAAGGGAAAGCGTAAATAATTGGTTAAAGGTAAAACAGAGATGTTCAGCTGCGTGGAGCGTGACAATCTCACGCATCACTTGGGGTCAAGCTTACCGCGCCTGCGGAAAATGATAACAGAATTGCATTATTCCGTTTGACAACACACGAGTCAAAGATCATCAGCAGCATCTTATGAAGTTTGTAATTGACTTCAAAATTAGAAATATTCAAATTTGTATCTATTAGTTATAATAAGCAACAACGAAGTATACACGTGATATTGCAATTAAATCGTTAAAAGCTAAAAGTATCACATTAAATTAAAAATTTAAAAACCCCGCAGCGTCAAGGCATAGTTACCATGTTCTTGCAATATTGTCGAAGTAATAGGATACTTTAGTATTTCTTTTGAAAAAAATAAAAGTTGTCCCGCACAAGGATTTTCTCCTGTATCGTGGGTTGTTGTGGGTTGTGGCTATGCTTACAAATATACATTTTCACATACACAAACGCCCAGACCCGGAACAATTACCTGTAGATCATACAAATATTTTCTCTGTGTGGGGATCGAACCCGCAACAACTAGCGCTGTAGCCGATCACTCAGCCGCTACCCCAAACGTGTCGTCAAAATACTTAGTTTCAAACTGATCCAGACCTGTGGAAGTTCCTCACATCGCTTCATGAACTAGAAAAAAGCTGATAATCTCCAAACGGCTGGCCAGATTTTATCAAATCATAGCTAAGAACACTCTCGATTGAGTCGTCTTCAAACTAAAAAAACGCAATCAAAATCGGCCCATTCAGATACACAAGTTGAACTTATAACATGCCTCGCTTTTGTGTCCAGTGTGAAAAATAGTAATTGACATAGGAATGGAGTTTAGGCGGGAAAATGTAAAGTGCACTATGTCGGTTTTCTATTATTTTCCAAAACTTGTGTTTCCCCGCAGTTTAATGTGTAATTATAGTGGATAGTTAACCATTAAGTGATCGTGAACGTATGCAAATGTAGGCAAATGATATAAAATTGAAAATCGTGACTTTTGTGTTTACTCCTAAGCTCCATCGAAGCCCTAGTGAAGTTTCCACTGTTTTACTGGGGATAAAAGTAAAGTGAAGTGTTTTAAACTTTAAAAAACACATGACTTAAAGGTCTAAGTTACCAGGTCATAAAATTCCTTAAAAAAAAATGACATAGATTTTGACAGCAACAAACTAAATGAACTGCAAAATAATCTGGCCCGCCTCGGGGCGTAGAGTGAGCTGTCAGCTTACATAACAAAGGTAACACCGCAGGTGTGTTGTGTTTGCTCGCTGACACAGAACCGGATCGATGTGACGTCACTCGTAGAAAGGCGTGCGCTCGGCGCGTGCGCACCCACTCCGGTGTGGCTGAGGGTTGCCAGTAAAGATGCGCCTTTGCTTCTTTTTGGGGAATGGGATCCTTTCAGATTTGTGGGATGCGCTTATTTGGAGGAAAATCGGCTTAAAGATATTTTTTCTGCCCATCTTACCTCATTTGACCGAGTTCTTCGACTCATTAATTATTTGAGTCATTCCAGTCTAGCTTAATTACTGCTTATATAGAAAATACTGCCTCATGACTTTCTATGACATTCTCAGTAGCAGCTCCGAGACTGGATTTGCGCCCGGTTAATGGCAATAGGCTCGTCTCCTATTACATGGGACCTAAAACTTACCGGCGAACTGTCGGTGTACATTAGTATACTTCTGCCAAACCCTTCGGGGAATATAGGCGTGATAATATGTTATGTTATGAGTAAATGGAAATGACTTCAAAATTTTTCAAACCAAAAGAGGAGGATGGCACACAGTATTGTAATGAAAAATAATAGGGGAGAATTAGTTATATTTATAAATAACTCTGTATATTATTGATTTGTCTCGTCCTTTATTTCAATGCAGTGTGGCCTAAAAACATATCAGGGACACACCTGATGTACCCCGGGTGTACACCTCCCTTCAAGGATACAGACGAGATGATGTTGGTTAATATTTTGCGTTGTGCTATTCCGACGATGTAGATAGATAGAAAGTGTGTCACGGTATTATCATCGCAAATATTTGATCAATGAGGAAACGAGATCTCATTTGTTTTTCAAAATTTTCTACGTTACTGAATTTAACACGGTTCTTAAATCCGTATAATATTTGCTAAAATTGCCACATACTCCGATACGGCGATTGTGGAAATTCAATTTCAAATCGTATTGCGTTTTATGTAATACGCGTAGGTAAATAACATTTCATGGTCCGATCTCTGTATGAAATTGATTGATAAAACTTCTTTACTGTACAATTTCAGTCAGTACAGAATATTAAGAGCCCAGGTAAGCAGGTTAAGCTGGCTTGTTACGGTACCTAGAGGGATGGGTGACCATTCTAACCAAATTGAGAAAAAAAATGTCCGTAG
The DNA here is from genome assembly GCA_910591435.1 of Acronicta aceris. NCBI lineage: Eukaryota > Metazoa > Arthropoda > Insecta > Lepidoptera > Noctuidae > Acronicta > Acronicta aceris. Next base: position 17,794,337 of record OU342758.1, on the reverse strand, counting down.
CTGAAAAGCATGCGGTCGTGTAGTCCACGCGTACGCAGTTCGTTCTGTATAATTTAATTTAATTCAAAATTTAAAGAAACCCCCGACACCGCCATTTTGTGGTGGCGACCACCTTGGACCGATTTTATCAAACATAGCTAAGAACATTCCCGACTAATTCATCTTTCAAACAAAAAACAAAATCAAAATCGGTTTATCCGTTCGGGAGCTACGATGGTACAGACAGAACACACACAAACAGACCCGTTAAACGTATAACACCCCGTCTTTTTTAATAACAATATAAAGGAAACAATAAGTACTTACTAGATTTTTTATTTATAAATATTAAAAAGTATCTACTATTTATCTATTACTGACTTCACGTACTTACCTTCAAGAACTGTATAGAGTCGTCTTAGTCTTAGATGTGCAACTTAAACTTCATGATTTTTCCGCACCATTCACACAAGTGTTTTACCAACTTCGTGGTAAAACACTTGCGTGAATGGTGCGACGACGCGCCTCTAACATTTTGAGTTTAAGTTAGGGACTTGGATTCGCACTTAGAACATCAAATATGATAGGCATTTTAAACACTATAAAATAAAAGTGCAAATGGTTACTAGCAGCCCTAATGTACCAAGTTAAGCGCATGGGCCAGCCGATTCCCATGACGCTATTGTTACATTGTGGATTTCGAATGATACTTTTTATGGATATGTACTTGTATTCATTGCATCCTCTCGCTTTGTTATTGTAGGCACCACTAGTGATGTGAAACTAGCACAAAAAATGCTAGAAATAATAATAATAATAATGTGGGCTAGAACATTTTGAGAATAATTGGCTAATATAGCTCCGTGAAATATTACTACCAATTTTTGTAAGTAAGTTTTTTCCCAAAATGGAAACCTTTTCCACTCTTTCGCGAGTCTAAGAGAAAAAGATTTCCTCACCAACAAGTCAGCTTTGCAAATTAAAAAGTAGCTATTGCGTATAAGCTGTCGATAACATTAGTGATGCAAACTGTTGTCTACAGATCACGATGTCGTCGGAGGTGGCTGGACATGTCAACAAGGCGTTCGACGGCGTCGATGATGGGTTTCACACCATCGACCTGCGCACTGGCAGGCGGGAAGGCAACAGCCACACCAGGCGACAGGTAATGTAAAATAAGACCTTAGAGACGAATCAAGTATCACAAGTTGCTTTATATTTGTGTAATATTGGCATAAAAACAGGGCATCAAATTTTACTGTCAACATTACCTTCCAAAGGCTTCAGTGTCTTTGAATTTTGGTTCGATCAAACAGTTTCTATCAAACCCATCAGTTATTCTGATACAATGAGATTGGCAACTAAGAAACTAATGGCGCCACTTACGCTCGAGTCAATAAAATCTCTTTAGCTGAAACCTCTTTGGCATAACTGGTAATTCAACTTGTTTTGATTGTTTGTTGTAAGAAAAGTCGGAGGTGCTGATATCAGCTGTGTTAGCTTTGCGTTGGATGGGTTGACGAAAAAAATCTTGCCCATGATTTGAATACGGAATGAAATGCTCTGTAGGCAAGAGTGTTAATCATGAGGCTATCCACAAATATTGAGTAGCAATATCTAAATCTATCCATGCTTATTTTCTGTAGATGATAGAAAATCAATTATTAACTTAGGTAGGTATTATTAAAATAAGTAATCACCCCACTTCACAATTTCGCATAACAGCTACGTATGTATAAGTATAAGAATAAAGCCTTATGGAATTTAAAGCTCTTAAATGGAAGTAGGTACTTTAGAACGTGAACGAGTAGTAAGTAAGTACCTCTCGGCAGCCATTCTCGATTTCCCTCCAAAGGCCATAAATATGGCGCGAATTTCATTATGTTCCAAATTCAAATTAAAGTCACGTCAAGTTCGCACGTGCGCAGTACTGCGGCGGGTACAGATTAAAAACTAGAGTGCTCTCCACTGTTACTCAAGGAGGTTAAATTAATTTGTTAGAGATAGGTTCTTCCGCTGGATACTTAATATAGGAGCCACCAGCATTCAGTACTAACTAGTTATGATAATAAATTATAAGAAATATGTTCCAATCTGTCAATTTTTTCATTTTACCGTGTATTTACCGCACGTGCGCTTACATAAATGATAGTATAATCCATTCTAATATTATATGTAAATGCGGAAGTCAGTTTGTCTGTTACCTTTTGCACGCCTAAACCACTTAACAAATTTCGATAAAATTGTAAATGGCAAAATTGTATGTAGATTGTATCCAAAACAATTGGATAGGTAGTGTAAAATTAGAAAATTAGGATTTTGAGAAAAGCTACCTTTTGTCTCCAAACGTCCTTCAAGATGCGAGTGAAACCATTGTAACCAGTGTAACCGGTTTATATTTATATAGCTATATTATACACGTAAATAGTAGATAATAATAATATTTGTGCCGTACGGAAATTGAACCGGTGACTGTGGCGCAGGAACGAATCGTTCAGCCACCTGGCGCCAATCGCGCTGTCATGGGAAGCTATCAGTTTTTTTTTATCAAAGTACACAGAAATAATTAATTTTTAACATGTTCAATTTTATGACCACAATATGTGTTTGTTATTAATTCTTATCACTATGTATTAAAATCCTAATTTTAATTTAAGTACCTTCCTAATTATAAGATTTTAATTTTATTGTATTATTGAACGGAACATGCAAGTTGTAGATTAGTAATAGGAAATCGAACACACCTATTTTCGAAATTGGAATTTTATTTTATTCATTCTTTTCCCTCAAATAATATAGCTAACCTTCAAAAAACAACATTCCAAAAAATATCCCGTAGGTACCCTCTTGTTCCTCTGCAAATGGAACTTATATTATGTTATAGTGCCTACGTTCCTGTTTATAATCGGTGGTAGTGCCGGTCTAGCCCTCAGTATCCCGCGTGGGGTCGTGCCGCCCACCCATCGCGACCGCGTGCCGCTCCGTCAAGCGACCAAACTTTTACGCGAGTTTGAAATAAGAATGGTTTGAATTTGGAACTTATATTCGAAGACGCTTGACGTTTGACAATGGTAATGTTAATGTGTTTTTTTTATCTAGTTAATTTTTTTTGTGATTTAAAATTGTGTTGCCGAATAATTGCCGGTTATAATTAGCAAAGTAATTATCTCACCCTTTTTTTTAAAGAACAAATTAGCAGACATAAAATCTTAAAACGAGTTTGAAGATTGGCTCAAGTAAAATTTACTAATATAATGATTCTGTAAGTCAAAGTTTAAGTCAAATGTTTTACTTCTAAAGGTATTTAAATTAGATAATTACAAAAATTAAAATTTATTCCGAAAATGTTATGCTGCATTGGCCTTCTTGCTCTAATCACTTCACTATCTGTTTTTTAGCTGTGAGTTTAAAAAAAAAACTTAATATTAAGTTAAAAAATAATTATTGTCATGTAACATTCGTAACCCCCAATTAAATAAGTGAATAATTCGATCACAAATTAATTTGTTTATTCATAAAATTTTGCTCATCAGCAAAACGCAACTCATCAAGTTCTTCAAAGGTAAGTACGTATTTAATTTCTGACTAAAGAAGAGACAGAGATAGTCTAGCGATATTATTATGGCGTTGGCTGCCAAATCATACTAAGTACCAGGAACAACCTCCCTAGGAAGTCTCTAATTCGAATCCATGGCACGCTTATATACCTATTGGATTCTTTGAAATCACGTGAGTAATTAAATTGGAAAACATCTTGAAGAAACCTGCATGCCTGAGAGATTGTCTCGACGGCGAACCAAGCCTGCAACACGCAATTGGCGAGCGTGGTGGTTTTGGAGGTTAAAACCCCACACCCCGAAATCCCTTGGCAAACCTATTTATAATTAATTACTAAAATATCCTATCCTAATAAATATAGTTAACAAAAGTTTGTGAGGATGTAGGGATTTTTATTACTCAAACACAGCAGAACGGCTGAACGGATCTGGATGAACGGTACAGAGATAGATTGTAGCCTGGAATAGCACATAGGCTACTTTTTATCCAGGTCGGATTAAATTCTGAAGGCCACGCAGACAAAATAGTGAGCAGAAGCTAGTTTATAAATGAAGTTTTGTCTGTGATCCAGAGCTCGAACAAATAAATTCCGCTACGGCGTTGGGTGGCATATGTGCCCACCGGTAAGAAATCTTTACTGTTCGTCACGGCCACTCAGATAGGCATCTCGTAAGAGGTGAGAAAATATCTGAGTTGCACGGTGGTAGGACCTCTTGGGGTCTGACTGGCTGGCGACAACTCTTACGTCGGAGTCTGTCGTAAAGAACCTTCGTGTGTGTTCCGACGTTTGCTCGTTAGAGCCAGTTACCCCCTCGATTGTTTCGGCTCTGACAGTCTGCAGTCCGTAGGGGCTCTTATGGGCACGCATAAGAGCCCCTACGTAACAATTCCTCAAGTGTTGCAGGTGTCCATGGGCGACGATGACTACTTACCACCATGGGGCTCGTCAGCTCTTTTGCTGACGTAATCAGTAAAGAAAAAAATGCAAATGGTTTGGGTTGAATATTTGATCATTATTTAACAAAATCATTCTTCTCATCATACTCGTAGTAGTGCTCTGTTCATAGTTCAGATTGTTTTTATTCTTGTCTTATTGCTTGACGGCAGGTCTTATGTCATGCAGATTTACGCATGGCAGCAGTTGCATATCAGCCGTCTCCCTAGACCTTGACTCTCCTCTTACTTGCTTACTGATAAAATATCATGCCATTTCCTATTTAAATGACGTGTGCTACATTATTTACCGACTAGTTAGTTACTTAGTAAACCGATAAAGAAACGAACTAGATATCACCTATAAAGATAAAATCATGTTGTGAAAGTTTGATATTAGCATACAAATACTTCTATATAGGAGTTATTGTGAGTCCTCATTTGATAAACGAAATTAGTAGTAATTTAAAATAGACCAAAGATAAAATAATTTTTAAGGAAAAGTAAAACCGCATTCGAAAACATAAAAAATAATGTTATATGCAAAATAGTTTCGGAAGTCGGTGCCTTTGAATTGATCGGATCTTTTGATTTCGCCACCGAATTCCGAAACTGTTTCACACGTAACGTATTTTTTTATGTTTGTAAAGGCGGTTTTAAATCCAACAATTATTTAAAAATTTTGAGTAGCGAGTAAAATTTTACGTAAAGGTACCTAGACGACGTTATCATATCTCTTACTAGTACTTTTCTTTTCTTTTCGTAAGGCGGGTGACAGCGATGTAACATGATTACTATCACGCCTGTATTCCCCGAAGGGTCAGGCAGAGATGTCCTAATTAATGTCCGTACAATCGCTGGTCTGTTTAGGTCCCAGGAAGCTAGACCGAACTCCAAACTGCTACTGAGAATTTCATATAATTGAAACCAAGTTTTATTAAATAAATATTAGGCTTGATATTTATATAATGTTTCTACCCATATTTCTCTTAACGGATGTTCATTAGTCCTTGAAATTAACACGACGCAAGACGACCTAGATTAACTAAGCACTAATGGACCGAGACAGAACTAATTTACACAAAATATCATTAAACCGTAAGTTATTAAGTAGTCCTAGATACAAGTAAAATTAATCAAGTGGATTTGAACAAGTTATGCGTTCAATTACCACAAACAGGACAATCCTTATACAACAATTTCCCCATTTCCAAAAAAAAACCTCGTGTGGGGACGAGTTAGAATGCTGTTCCTCACTGCCGTTCAGATAGGCATCCCATAAGAGGCGTGAAAATATCTGACTTGCTGGGTAGTAGGACCTCTTGGGGTCTGACTGGCTGGCGACCACCTTTACGGAGTCTGTTGTAAAGCACCTTGGTGTGTGTTTCGACTTTTGCACGTAAGAGTCAGTTCCCCCTCGGTTGCGGCGGCTCTGGCAGTTTGCAGTCCGTAGGGGCTTTTAAAGAGCGCATCAGTAACTCCTTTGGTGTTGCAGGTGTCCATGGGCGACGATGACTTCTTACCACCAGGTGGCTCGACACTCGTTTGCCGACTTAATCCATAAAAAAACAAAACCACCTATCCACCACCACCACCTATCGTATAATATGGTTAAAATTAAAAATATGAGGTAATTTAGGATTCGGTTATTCCGGTCAATTTAAACAATAATACTAAAACATACCATCACACCTGTATTCCCTGAAAGGTTAGGCAGAGGCGTGCTAATATACACCCACAGTTCGCCGGTATGTTTGGATTCCCTGTAATAGGAGGCGAGCCATTAACCGGGTACAAATCCAAAAACTCTGAGCTGCTACTGAGTATTTCATAGAAAAACTCAATAACACTTTATTCGACTTGGGAATCGAACCCATGACCTCTACCGTAGCAGTTGCCTTTGGGACCACTAGGCTAACAAGGCGGTTACAATAATACTAATGTAATAAAATTTTAAGAGACCGATATCTGACATCAGAAGTATAAAAAAAAATACAAATGCAACAAAATACGAATATAAAATGACCAGACGGCAGTACAGTTCTGTCTTACCCTTCGGGGAATATAGGCATGTAATAAAAGAAACGAAACTACATTTAACAGGTCGTGTTATCGGTTATATAAAATTATATTAGGAGAATTTATGGTAGGTAGTATTTTGAACTTAGACCATGGAATCTAGTGGTAATGACCTAGCCTTGAAAAGTTGGACTATGAGCTAGGTAATTTGGTTATCAACTTGACAGGTTCGTGTGATTTAATAGTAAGCTAATTAGGGTTATTTTAAAGAGCTATTGACCTCACAGTACTCATTTGGGCAGAACGTCATAGGGTTATAAAACTGTATCCAAAATCGGTTCGTTATTTGTTATATGTGTACATGGAGTAGAATGACGTCATTCAACTGAAGATCTATTGCGCTTCGCCCTGATATCTTTTTCTATGGTAAGTTTAAGTGAACTGATTTTAGTGAACTCCGCCCAATTTTCCCGTAGGCAATGGAATCTTTTTTTTTTAATCCACTTTTATAATGCGTACTGCTGAAATATGGAGTGCACTTCCCGAGTGGGTCTTCCCTGATGGATATAATCTGGGTGTCTTTAAATTACGAGTGAATCGGTTTCATCTAGGCAAGTGCGCTCCATCGTAGATCGCAGTATTGCTTAACATCAGGCAAACTGGCGATCAAGCGTAAGCCTATCACGAATTTAAAAAAAAAATAGCTGGTCGAACTAGCAGACGGATCGCCTGATAGCGATTACCGCCGCCCATGGACACCCGCAACACCATAGGAGTCACAAGTGTGTTGCTTACCTTTTAAAAGAGGATTGTGCCTCCGGTAACCTCACTCACTCGGCGAAACACAACGTAAGCGTTGTTTAACGCCGGTTTTCTGTGAGGCCGTAGTATCACTCCGGTCGAGCCGGCCCATTCGTAATAATCTTGCCTACGATAATCCTGTCGAATGTTATAAAGAACTATGAGTGTTTTCCGCATTCTATATAGGCAATGGAATCTCTCAGGAATGCCTAGGATATGATTCATTGCGTAGATTCTATAACACAAACTTACCTCCTTATTCATTTTGTCGCTTATTCTAAAACACCATTATTAGTTTATCTAAGTGAGTATCTTTAGTGCTATCTCCCTTAATTAACATATGAATAAAAAAGACAGGTATATATTTTAAAGTGTCGTGTGTAAAGTTAAAAAAAGAAAGTTTAACAATACTTACGTATTATCAGAAAAGTACTTTCGCATACCTTATACTCTCCTATACCTGTAGGTAATCGCTACTCGAAAAAGGATAACGTATATTGACGACTTTTGCTGATAATCAGCGCTTCTGTATTTTTTTTAATATTACTTGTAAGAAACTTTTTAAATTCATACTCCGCTGAGTTGCTCAAAAGTATGCGCTTTAAAAACTTAATGGTGGAGTATTAAATAAAAATAACTAAGTAAAACATTGCTCTTATACAAAACGGGACGCTGCGCGATGTGGGCGTTTCCGTTGTATTCAGTTTAGTTTGAATCATACCTCTACAATGATACGACTAAGTAATTTATTAAATTAGATAATTCTCAAGTTCAATGCCAGGCGATGACACTGGCTAGCTCCGAAGATTCAATTGTTAAAGCAAATTAATTGTTAAAATTCATAAACACAATATTATCCGTTCTGTTTTACATCAAGAAAGTTTTCATGTATTGTAACAATAATATCGTGTTATGTTCTACTAAAATCTAAAATTGGCACCCAACGTGGCAGTATATAATACTATGAAGTCACGCTTTGTTTATAAAAAAAGGTATTTATTAAAATAATTAATTAAAATATAGGTATACGTTATTCTCCAAAAGGTTAGGCAGAGGCGTATTAATGTACACCCACAGTTCGTCGGTATGTTTAGGTCTCATGTAATAGAGGGCGAGCCTATTGCCATTAACGGGGCACAATTTTCAAATTCTGAACTCCTACTAAGAATTTCATAGAAAAACGCAATAACACTGTAGCAATCGCGCTTAGGACTACTAGGTTAACGAGGCAATTCAGACTAGAACTAGAACGAAAGTATATAAAAGTATATTTTTTATATAAATATACTTTATAATATATTCAATATTTGTTTAAATTTAAATAAGTCCAATAATTATTCAATATAAATACTCATACTTCCTTTAAACCTAAACACAAAACGAGCAAGCCAGCATTCATAAAATCATTACAATTCCGATCTGAGTTCTAATCTTTAGCACGTACAAAATCTGTGCTCCCATTAGAACGTCACGTGTGAGCCATGAATGACTCTAAATAGGACCATACAGGCTTCACAATGGGCTCGTAGACCAACAATATGTCACAACAGCTTGTATCCTGTGCTTTGTGCTCAATTACCTCGTACTTAGCCACAAGAGACCATTTCTGAACCCTGAGTTCAAAATGGTATAAAAGATTTTGATTGGTTATAATGAGTGGTTGGTAACACGCCAAAGATTTTTTTTTTATTGGTTAGGTCGACAAAACGAGCCTGATGGTAAGTGGTCATCGCCGCCCATGGACACCTGCAACACCAGAGGAGTTGCTGATGCGTTGCCGAGCTTTAAGAGCCCCAACAGACTGCAGACTGCCAGAGCCGCAGCGATCGCGGGGGAACTGCCTCTTACGGGCAAAAGCTGAAACACACACCATGGTGCTTTAAGGCAGACCCCGAAGTAAGGGTGGTCGCCAACCAGTCACACCCCGAGAGGTCCTACCACTGACCAAATTTTTATATCGAAGTATATTGTTATTGCTACTGATCTGCAAGGTTAAGCCGCGCTCACTGCGATCTATGACAATCTATGCCAGCAACATCTATGACAATTGTTAGTGGTAGTCAGAAGCCTGACAACCAGTCTACCTTCCGGATATTGGTATTGCCCAGAAATTGGGGTTTCGGAAGTCTGATGGCAGTCGATACGTGTAAAATATTGATATTCCGCCGCATCTGGTTAGACTGGAAGCCGACCCCAACATAGTTCGGAAAAGGCTCGGAGCAGCATCGCTTAACATCAGGCGAACTGGCGGTCAAGCGTAAGCCTATTACGAATAAAAAAATGAGGATGATGATAAACTCTATTTACTGGTTTCTGTCGCTTACGCGAATTGAAATAAAACTACTTTTTACGGATTTTATCACGTTATATCGATATTATTTGATTACCGACGTTTTGGATCCTTTACAGCAACCACGGTCACGGGTAGACTGAGTTGTTGGATGGTCGGACGGATTCAGTATCAATACAACGCGATAAAATCCGTAAAAAGGAGTTCTATTTCATAAAGTCTATTGTTAAAGAATCAATGGAACTTCAATAAAACTAGGTTATCTGATTAGTACTTGTTGTAAGTACATTTTACGTGTCACAAATTACTAGCAATAAATATCAGAATTTGTTTATAACATGTGGCCTCATGCACGCTACTATGTTATTTAGGTCAAAAGTTCATACAAAAGTGGACAAAGTTTAAAGACACGATTGTGCATTGCACCAATAAGCTTTTTACTGCAATTTTTAACCACACATTACTGTCTTACCCTGACCTTTTAACTCCTTCACAACTAAAAATACATAATGATGTGGTGTGGTTCAACGACAAGAACAAAAAGCTCCAAACTCATACTCTTACAACTTTTGATAAGAATTAAATTACTAAGTATTTTAACATACCATCACGCCTTTATTCCCCGAAGGGTTAGGCAGAAGCGTACTAATGTACACCCACAGTTCGCCGGTATGTTTAGGTCCCATGTAATAGGGGGCGAGCCTATTGCCATTAATCGGGCACAAATCCAGACTCCGAGCTGCTACTGAGAATTTCATAGAAAAACTCAATAACACTTTACTCGACCTGGGGATCGAACCCAGGACCTCTAGGGTAGCAGTCGCGCTTGGGACACTAGACTAATGAGGCAATACTAAGTATTTTGTAGGAATTTATAAAAAGCGAAAGTAATTTAGTGTATTTTATTTGCTGTAACTCCCAGTTAAGCTTCCGCTTGCGTCATTCTGGAAAATTCTCAAAGTTTAGATACATTTGAATCCATTATTTTTAGGAGGACAGCGGGCAATAAATCCATTACATACATTCTACTTTTATGGACCGATCCAATAAATCACTTTTATTAATACAACCACATAATGTGGTATGATTCACATACTTCGTCTGGGAAACACCTACAGACCCGTCTCATATTATCTTAGTGTCAGTTTAAATAGTTTGATATGACTATTAAATGTTTATTTAAGTGGGGGCTGTTCCGGTCTGTGATTACTTTATTTGGAAGGTGTAATTCTGTACTTACATTTGTGACGATTAGGGACTGTTCATAAGGTATGCGTGGGTCTTAAATGGAAATAAACAGTACAATCCTTAAAATAAAATATGTGGTGATTAGAGGGTATTCATGATATCAATATTTACTCATTCCAATTGAGATAGATAGCCCTTTTTGTCTGGTGGGGAAATGCTCCTTATGCACGCCGCCCCGCTTCGGGGATGCGGACGGTTGTGTCGAGCTCTCCGGCCAGGTGGCCAGCATACCGACTAAAACCACCACCACTGCCACCCTCCGCATAGTAGTGGGATCACGGGAATCGCTTTCGCATGCTCCGCGATCCCACCGCGGGCTCCCCTAGGGCGACTGACGACCTCGAGTCCGCCGCCCAAGACCCTCCCTGCGGCGGGACAGATATGTAGCCCCACCGCCATCCACACATCGGCCGCAGAGGGTAGGGAGAGCGGCGCATCGTAATACCGACACTTCTCCCCCCCTGCGGCCCTACCGTGTCCGCAGTCCTACGGCTGCGACCCCGCCGAGGCCGCGGAAGGCAGGAAGAGCGGCGCACCGTAATACAGGCACTCCTCTCCCGCCGCGGCCCCTCAACCTTCAGCCGCAGTGTCGCCCATACAACACCGCGGCCCGCCTCAGTTGCGGTCCCTCCCATACGACAACGCAACCTGCAGTGGCCACTCCAATGCAGGCTTCCTGGGCAAAGCCCGCAGGAGCAGCCCCTCCCTGGGGTTCTACTTAGCTTCGCCGTGGGCCGCCATCCACGGTTACTAAGCCCCCCCGCCGCGACAAGGCGAGAATCCCTTTGGGGGGGGGGGGAGATAGATAGCCCTGACTTGACGTGATGGATGTGCAAATCCTTGTAGGTATGCCTACCAATAATAAGCACTTAGTGTGCTTTAAGATTTATTTACAGAAATAAATAATCTTTTTGTGATTTTTTTGCATTTTCCATGCTAAGATAGTTATTTTAGTAAAGGAAAAATTCAATCGCGGCCCGGATTTGAACCTGCGTCTTCTGGTTTGATACACCAGACGCTCTGACCGCTAAGCCACCGCATTGAATATTTTTTTTTTCATTTACGTATTTCAAACTAAATCAGTTTTCTTTCCACAGGCTTCAACAGAAGCTGACCCGGTATCTCCAAAAGGAACAGAGTACGATGAGGAGCACTCCCTCAAGTGCGGGTGGGGCATGTTCCGCCCATCCTGGCTTCAGCGCTTCAGGACCGCCAAGTGGGCACTGTTCTGGCTCTGCTGGGCGGGAGCTATTCAGGGTAAGTCTTGCTATGCGACATCAAGGTATTCTATGTAAAAGTACCTACAGTCAGCTCATTTAAGGATACTTCCCAGTTCCTAGTTATGCGTATATTAAGTATACGCATTGCATCAATCTGGGTCTTTAGCGATAGGTTCATTGAGCTCTTGAGAAAATATGCAGCAATATAAATCGATACTAATGCTATAATGACACACATCTATTAAAAGCTAGGTTGGAGCGGCTTATTTTATTAGTCATTGTGTAGGTAATAACAATAACGATCAATATGGTTTCCGAACGTATTGTGACGACCCGAATTATCGTGTCACCATTTGTTTTAATTACTAGGATCTACATATATGGTTAGATTATGTCTGGGAATAGGTATCCATAGGCCATATTGGGTACAGCGACCTATACACCACACTAACCAGACCACAGACTGACCCAACTCATTCTGTGAGGTGACGGTCACACTGTCATCATATCCGCTAAATGATGCCCGCTGATCAACGAAGGCGTCCCCTATATACCATCCCCCTAATCGTGACAGTCTTGGTCATTCGCAACAAAGGCATCTCCGGTACACAACAATAATTACTTATGTACAGTCGAGCCAGGTATATAGGTAAACAGATAGGCAATGATTCAATCAATATGTGCCAAAACGCAGGTGTATACTTAACTCTTTTGTTAACTCTTCGGGCCTTGTTGTTTTATAATACGGCGTGATGAATAATTACGCCGCATTATTAATTGCGATATTGGAAAATTATGTTGCTGGTGGAAGCTTGATGCGACAAGCCGAGTACAGGGTAAAATGGCGCACATTGGGGAGTCCTACGTCCAGCTGTGGACTAATATAGGCTGATGATGATGATTTACAAATTATCCATAGGTACCTATCGACTGTGTCATAAATAGTCCTGCGAACCATACACGAGAGATTTCCATCTGCACAACTATAGCTCAGATAATTATTAATCTATGCAAATGCAAATAGCCAATGATCTAGATCTAGACAATACCAGTTAGAAAGCACACGCATATTGTGACTGTGAGAAACGGTGTTACGATCGCGGATCACACACTTTCCATATGAAATTGGCTTCCGACATGAAACTGTGTAAGTATAAAAACTGTGGAACACACAATATCACATTTCTACGGTTCCGTATCAAAATATTTTTGTTTGTTTTATGACTGAACTGCCTTATTATTTGAGTGGACGTAAGTGCAACTGCTATGGTCCCAGGGTGCTGTTTCCCAGGTCGAAAACTGTTCTTCTTTTTATTCGGCTGATGTTAAGCGATACTGCGATGTATGATGGAACGCGCTTGCCTAGAAGAAACTGATTTACTCATGATTTGAGACATCTAAATTATATATTTTATTTTTTTTAATGTTGCCCCACAACACGTGGCGCAGAAGCCGTTCGCTTAACCGCTACGCCAATCGTATCTATCGGGGAAGATTATCATTTCTGAAGTTCATAAGATAAATAAGATATGTAGATATAAAAGATAAGTAAGACAGACAGTGAATGGCAAACTTAACTTTGTAGTTGATAAAATGTTCTTCGAAACACGTCACAATCATTTCTCCAACTGCAAATGTTGGTTTATTTGTACAAGTGTGATTACAAACTTTATAATTACACTTTGGTGGGAAGATCTAATGATCCGCCTGACATATAAAACCAGCTTCAAACCTAGTATTCAGTCGTGTACCTGAGAGCTAGAGCCCGAAAATGTATTTTACTTGAATTGAGGGCTCTTAGACCCTGCATTTAATAGATTAAATAAGTAAAAGAGAAGGAAGAAATACAAATAGGTACCTACTATTTTTTCAATAAGAAGCGGTACCTACCTATTTATTGTTACTAGGATTAAGATAGAAATCTAATTAGTTTATAAGATTCAGATATTTAGGATCTACAGAAGTGATAAAGGCTTTTTATTTTATTAGACCCTGCATTGCTTACCATCAGGCATCACTAAGGTCAAATGCATTATAGCCGGCAATAAAAAAGATGTTTCCCTTAACCCTATAGATGCTATCATTATTATAACGATGGGGTTCCCTATACATAACCGGGGAACGTACCGAGTCCATTATGAAGTAATAATTAAATTAATTAAACAATTCCCGAGTCTCGTCGCCACGTGTATCAAATTGTTTCAACTAATGGAGAGCAATGGGTTACACGCTGCTAATAAACGATAGCTAAATGTATTAGAACTAAATTTAATTAAGAGTGTGAACGCAATTCCACTAATTCTATAGGCAATGTAGTAAGAATAGCTGAGACGTGTCCTCTCGAGTCGGTCTCACTGCTGAGGGTCTTTAGGTAATAGTCTCCTATGAACTACGTTCCACCATTTTGCTCTATTTTCTGCAGCATGGATAGAGTATCATTCACATTGGAGTCGAGTGTTTAGTTGGACCAACACTTTGGCTTCACTTCCTTGGTCTCGTTCCTTCAGTATTGCTTGTCATAAGCAGCTTTGACTGTGTATAATGATCGTCATATTTTATCAATCATGTAAGAGCTCACAAATCTCGCGAGATTTTGTAGCGACAAAATCAAGCCTTATTGTGTACTAGTGTGAATAAGAAGACATCAAAATATAAGTGCAGAATGCAGGGCGTCTGTCGGGTTCGTGGTGAATGTGATCATGAAAGGCATATGTGTTTTTATGACCAATTAATATGGCTAAGTCCCACAACATACTCTATTAGCTTACTTCTATACCTAATCCCCGAAGGGTTAGGTAGACGTAACTATACTGTTATCCACTCACAGTTCACAAGATTTGTGGCTGGTTAATATACCAAGTTATTTGATCCAAACTCCGACCTGCTATTGAGAATTTTAAGAAAAAAATAAAAAATACCTATTATACTTATATAGACCTGGGTATCGGACTCAGTACGCAGTACTCGTACCTGTGTACTACTAGGCTAATGTAGTAGTCTGTCCCTCAAACTATACACTTAAATTTGAAATACACATGTAAAGTCACCTACATAAATTTTGTTTTTTTCGTTGCGGTATTCTAAGTCACGATAATTTTAGTATCGATTTGCATAATCGATCGGCAGACACGGCAACATTACTTGAACTATATTATTTGTTAGAATTTCACCTTGAGTTACGCACACGACATCATTTTATGATCTGGTTTACTGTAGTTTTATAATATTAGAGCCAAGAACCTTATAGTAGTAGTAGGTGTATAAGGTCTCCTGTCTCTATTAATTCAGTACTTAAATAATAAAAAGGAACTTTCTTTTTTCTTCGTTTAAATTCTGTAGAATGACAGACAGAATTGAATTTCGAATCTCTAAAATGGTTTTTTCAAGTTTGAGAAAGACCCAATAACATATTGCTTTAGCGATTTAAAATCAATTTTATTTTACATGCACCATACAGTACGCGCGACATAACTTGGCCGGACTGAAGTTAGCTGTTTATCAGTTTTTGGTTGCGCAGTACCTACAAAATTTTTTACGTAAACAATCCACTGCGCATTAAAATCGCGAACATCACTCCGGCCAACTTATGCCGCGCGTACAGTAATAGAAGTAACAATTTGTGTTAATTGTAAGCCATATTATAAATACGTACCTACTTTGTTTTATTTTGTCTAACCTGCGACCTGTATTTAAAAATCAATAGACCTCGGTAACAATCTTCAAACGATCGCTTATTTATTACAAACAAACTTCATCAACAACAAGGCCCATTTTACTTAAAAAAAGCTTTCCATAGAATATCACATTACCCAAGCCATAATCGCATTAACGTGTTCGCTCACCTCCATCTAAAACACTTAAGTTCCACAGGAAGCTCTAGTTAACCCCAAACAAACAAGGAAAAGGGTGAACTAAATAATAAAATACATTAATTAATATAAAAAACACCAACACCGCTCACTGCGGGCGGATAACTAGATTTATACGGCGATTCACCCACAAAATTAACTGTACAACCCAACTCATAAGATAAAGCGATATAGTGCTGCGATATTTTATTCATAACGTCATGTAAGATTGGTTACAGCTGTTTTATGATGGTTATCCTGCCGTGTTCTGTTAATGTAAAAATATGTGTACCAATGTATAAAATCTAGTGTTAATTGACTTTTACAATACTTTTAAAACGAAGTTTCATAATTTATCAAGAAGCCTGTCGTGATCTCTAAGTTTTTACGTGGGAGAGCCATGCTTCGGCTCGAAAGGGCCGGCTCGACCGGAGTGACACCACGGCCTCACAAAAAACCGGCGTCAAACAACGCTTACGTTGTGTTTCGCCGAGTGAGTGAGGTTACCGGAAGCCCAATCCCCTTTTAAAAGGTCGGCAACGCACTTGTAAATCCTCTGGTGTTGCCGGTGTCCATGGGCGGTGCTAATCGCGATACCGGCGATCCGTCGACTCGTTTGCCCTCCTATCCTATAAAAAAAATACTTTGTGTTATGCCGGTCACTTTGTATTGCACCATCAGCCATCGACTTCTTCAATCGACGACGACCACGACTGAGACGCAGATTCATGCTCGGATAACTACAGATTGTCATAACTATGTAGATATATTTCCAGGAGAAGGGAAATGGTTCTTGAATATTCTAAGTTTGTATAAAGAAATTGTGCGACAAGTGTTGCTTGGTGCACCTACTTATTATATTATTTTTTTAATAGCCCTCGGCCGCCTATCTCTTGCACTCTTAATACTATTGCAGAAATTCTCTGTAGTCATTTTGTTAAAATAAGGTTAAAGACCAAGGAAAATACCTGCAAAGTGTTGATATTTTCGCTTCGGCCTTTGCTTCACGAAACAAATGGGAATCCATTATATTTTCCTCCTTTTACTTTATTTAATGCCATGGTGGCGCGGATTTATTTCAGTAAGATTGAATTTTGGGCTTATTTTTAATAAAAACAATGTCTGATATAGTGTTAAGACAATTCAAAAGTAGATAATTATTAAGAACTAGTACAAATCTGGTCCTATGTGGTATACCTACAGGAGTACTAATTTGAAGGAACTCGGAAATTTGTAGGTAAGTATTTAAAAAGTAAGCAAACATTATTCCGTGTTGTCTATTAGTACAGATATCGGTTAATGTCGATCACGCGACTGCTACACGGCGACTACATAGGTACTGTTTACAATATAATTTTTTATTCATCGATCGTATCGAAGAATAAATTTTCAAGCGCGGAATTCAATGGTGAGGTTGTCATATCTGTCAATAATAATGCAGATAAATATTAGATATTTAGCACACATTGGCAGAGAGCCCTTATTAGGACTTCGAGTGACAAATATAGTTTAATCAGATTAAGCATGATCTCACTCAAACAGCTGCATTGTTTATAGTGTAGTGGCCAGTACATCGTATTGTATGTAGTGGCCAGGACATAAAGTGAGCGGCTGTTGTCTCTGCGAAAACATTGTTATGCTTTCTTCGTCCTTCAGAAGGAGGCAATATAGTGTGATAAATGAACTGAGTGTGATATAATGAGCCTTCGCCACTGTGCAGTTCATAGGTACCTATATTTCATCATCATCAGCCCGATGCTATTCACTGCTGGACTGAGACCTCTAGCACCTTCCATTCGTTTATCCATTCCATTTGTTTTCCACTAGTCTGGACCATTTCTTCCCCACCACCTTCATAATTTCGTCGCACTATCTAGCCGGGGAAAAAATCATACACTGTATTGAGCTTAAGTGAAATCGTCAAACAACGCTTACGTTGTGTTCCGCCGAGTGAGTGAGGATACCGGAGTCCCAATTTCTTTCAAAAGGCCGGCAACGCACTTGTGACTTCTCTGGTGTTGCGGGTGTCCATGGGCGGCGGTAATCGCTTACCATCAGGCGATCCGTCTGCACGTGTGCCCCCCTATCCCTTAAAAAAAAATAAGCACAGTAGCATACATTACATTCAGTAAAAAGTTTATATAAACAAAAGCGACGTGGTCGGGCATTCGAAGCCATTACTGTGTGTACTGTGGAATACGACACCGTATAACAGCAGGACTGCGCCATAGATGTAGGTATGTGGTAACTAGATCTGCTATTGTTTAAGGTCCGTTAGTTAACGAAACTTGTTTTGGAGACTAAAATTATGGCCACATTATTATAACATCAACCAGATTTTAATTGGCACATCATAAATTTAAGATATAGAAAATCATGAAGTTATTGATAAATCTATACTACTTACATATAATAATAAAGAGGTAAAGTTTGTGAGTTTGTAGGGGTTTGTAGGGGGTTTGTAACCTCTGGATCTACTGAACTGATTTTGAAAATTATTTTAGCGTTGGATAGTCCATTTATCCAGGAGGGTTATAGGTTATAGGCCTAGGGATATAACATCACGCTATGCCTTTAAGGAACGCAGCAGCGCGGGTGAAACCGCAAGCGGGACGCTACTTCCCTATAAAGTTGCAATAAAGTGAAACGTCAGAAAGAAAAACTAATAGGTAATCTAATTATTACATACCTACACAAAATCCATATTTTTAGCTTCCGTCCACTTATTGGTTTGAGCCCTATGTCTATTTTCGAGTATACGGAAGTCACCACTGTGCAGTTTCATTAAAAAAAGAAAATTGTTTTTTTTTATTGTGGGTTTCCGTAGCTATTAACTCCTGCAATATAGTCATTTTGGTAATTAGATTTATCATAGTTGATTATGATTCCGGTCTAATGTCAGTTTCGTATGGATAAGTATGTTAAATTCTACTAAAAAAAAGTCTAACACGAACAATATAGATGGACTTATGATCGAAAATGGAACCAAAAGTGTAATTTTTGTGTCTTTCGACACTAAAACTGGACCGAAATTATATTTTGGAAAATTTAAGTAGGTAGTGAGAATTACGGTTCCTAGTTAAAAAAAAAATATTCGAAGACCTTATCCAGGGATGTTAAATCGTTGTCAAAAACTTTGTTCCCCATAAATCTGAATTAAGTTTTGTGTGGCGGTGTGCACGGCTGCCGGGAGTTATGGCGCGCCAGTATCGCCAACAGGTGTACACAGCTTTTTAAAATACGCAACTTTTTTAATGTGAAATTGTTGATGCTGTAGGATGCGTTGCGGGTAGCTTGACTACGTGTACGCAATGATAGTCTAGTGGTATAACCGTTGGACTGCCAAATCAAAAGTCTCGAGTTCGAACCCAAGGCACACACCTCTGACTTTTCGAAGTCATGTGCGTATTAAATAGTTAATTATCACGCGCTTAAACGGTGAAGGAAAACATCGTGAGGAAATCTGCACGCCTGAGAGATTTTCTCGATGGCGTGTGAAGTCTGCAAGCCCACACTAGGCCAGCGTGGTGGACTATAGCCTGATCCCTCTCATTCTGAGAGGAGACCCGTGCCCAGCAGTAGGACAGAATAATAGGTTGATTATGTTATGTATGTATGTATGACTACGTGTTCCTATATCTATATCATATTAAGTGTAGGATTTAAATATGAACAGTTTTGCTATTTTTTTGTTTTATTTCTTGAAAATAAAATCGTAATAACTTTTCTTCTTATTTCCTAATAACCAGTCTCTCATAATGTCATCTTCCTTCATATCCTCCTCAGAGGAATGAGACAGATAGTCCTTCTCGTTCGTCTTTTTTCCCTTTCTTACATAAACTTCTCTTTTGCTCAACCTCTTCGGATACATTCATTCATCACATGCTTACCTTCTTACTAGGAACGTTCGGATACACACCTTTCAATTCCATGTATACATATGTATAGTTCATGCTCATAAATTATATATTTTAGTAGTTTTTTTTTATTGGAATCAATTAACGGAACTACATATTACGAAGTTATGAGTGGAAAAGTAATATAATATATAATATAATAATAGTATTCACCCAAATATCAATGTTTAAATGTTGGTAACTTAATAATAAAAAAAATATTTTAAATAAAAGCGAAGCGGTGGTAGCTTAATGGCTACAGTGTCGTACTTGCGATCATGTGGTTGCTGCTTTGAAACCCACCCATTGCACTACCGACGTCAACCCGCTCGTAATAAAAGTATTTAGCTTAGCACGAGGGACACTAGGAGAATACTAGTAATGTGCGACCCACATTGCTAGAAAGCTTTAAAAAAAAACAATCAGCTGCTTATACCTCTTAATAAAACTAAACTATACTCGAAAAATTATGAACAATAATCGCAAGAGCCGCAATATTCGGATCAAGCAAAAAAAAAGTCTTGCGAAAAGCTTGGCACACCACGCAATTTCATTCGTCTTACTTAAAATGATATAATTATTATTAATTACCACCTCAATATTGCCACCATTGCACAAAGTAATCCTATTAAGTGAATGCAATAATAAACTCCCCCACTTTCTCGCTATTATTACGTAGGTATGACGTACATTATGCGTACGGCCGCTCGCCGCGTAAAATTTAAAAACCCATGATTTGTGGCCACACCCTATTGGGGGGGGGCTCACTAATATTATAAGGTAACTCTTGGTTTTTTTACTCGATTTATTACATTTATGCTAGCTTGTATTTGTATACCATGCTTACTTAGTTATGAAAAGTACCTATATAATTGTCATTTAATGACACAGGCATAATAATAATATTTATATACATAAGAAGGATAAAATCTACTTTATCAATCATTCAATCAATCAGGTTATTTTGTAAAACAGCTGTACTTATTATTGTCACTATGTTTGGCCAAAAAATGGCGCAGACAAATTTATGTCAATACCAATGGAATACAATTGTAATAAGAAATGGTTGTCAGTTGTCAGTTGTCAGATGACACTAAATGACACATGACCTGTCAGATGTGGTCAATGACATGAAAAAACTGTCAAAAATCAGTATAGTCTAAAGTCATTGCATGACCATTTTGGACTCACATCACTCCCTCGTGCCTCCGAAAAGTTTTACTGTCCAGAATCTTGGTCCATTTAAAACTGCACCTGAATTCAACAGAGGTAGCCAAACAACCAATAAATAACAGTTACAAAGTACTTTTAATCAGCCAAGGCAGTAAATAAATACCCTCTTATTTCTCGCAAGCTAAAGTTTAAAAGCAGAAAGCTATAAAAATGTCTGAAGTTAAATGAGCCACGCGGCACACCTGTTGTCGTACAAGCGGGCAGAGCTAGCTAAGACTAACTTTATAACTAGTATAAAGAAACTTTGTCTAGATCGCTAGTTTTTCTAGATTTGATAGGAGATAAAACTTGTGGAGAGTTTACTTGTAGAAACTACTTAAGAGCGTAATAGTATCATTACTAACATAGTTATATGATGTAGTGAATTACTGGTATAGCCGCGCAAAGATCTAATCTTAGACCACGTAAAATTTGACTAAAAACTTTATTGTTCTTTGTTTTTTGCATGTTTTGTTTGTTCATACATAAAATTCAACATTAAAAATTTTGAAAATCCCACGACGATTGTTATCGTAAGAGGATTAAATAACATTTCCGAAACCCTGAACTAAATGACTACCTACATATTCACATATTCATTTATCTACAAGAAAATCCGTTGGGGCTGCTATTCCCATTGTTATGTATTTCAATTAAAATGTAGTATAGAAATGCTATGATATGTCTTGTAGAACTAAATGCAGCCCCGCTGGATTTTCTGGAGATAAGTGGCAACATTCGTTGGCACACACAAACAAACAAACTAACACCCTCTCACCCTAAACGCATAAACCGTCTCCGTTCCGTCGTTGGTAAAAATCATTGTTACGGTAAAAAATTCATTTGTAAATGTATTTGTAATTCTATCAATGATATTTTAATCAATGAGGTCCCGTAGAACAAAATAACCACATCCCTAAAGTAATCTACTGTTGCTGCTATTTGAGGAATCATTTTTTTTTCTACGAGTATATGAACAGCAACCGTCAAAAATATTGATAGTTGCTCTTGGACGAATACTTCTGGTGCTATTCGACTGGGTGCTCTATATACTGGGTAATATGTAACATGCAATATGTTTGATGTGGGCCAATGTCTAGATCCGAAAAATGTGGATACATCCATTATGGGCCCGGCGGAACTTGAATTGCCAACAAAACCGTAATACCAAAATAAATCGTAATCCAGACAATATTCTATTAAATTATGTTATTATTCGGATTTGAATACCGTTAATTCAGGTACCTACCGTACTATTTCGTCTACTACTACTTCACAGAAAAGACCGGAAAATCGTTCGAAACTTGGTAATGTTAACAAAAATTGCATTCGCTTACATTTATTTCCATTGAAGTATTTTGGACGAAATGGTAGAGTAGGAAACTAGATTAACGGTATCGGAATCGGCGTTTGAATGAAGATTTCTTTCAGTATTACGTTTGTAAGAGAAATTCGGTCCGCCGGACTCTTAAGTACGATAATTAGTATTTAAACACAATGCAACGATAAACTTAGAAAATTATTATTTGTGAGAGCGACCTGAGTCCAGCATGGATCATTTATCAATACCTTTATCTTCACAAAATTAAAACTGAATTATGTCACATTTATGACACGCAAAATCTCTTCGCTAAACCTGCGCTCAACTTGTTTTCTAATTAAACTTGGCAACATCAAAAAATTCCACATAATCCCGGCGACATCACGAAGGGTGTCTACATTACAACTTTTTTAATTAATTCGGGCAAAGGTGCTAACTAATTACCACGTGTAAATGAAAGCGTCAAAGTTTTGATTAATAACTTGCATTATTCAGACTTACCGGATGAAGTTGGCAAGTTTGTATGAAAATGTGGAATACCGCAAGTCATTGGAAGCCGTAATATATTAACGTATTAATCATTTTGTTGTTAGCAGCGTTGACACGAAATTGAATATTGGGTGTCTGGTGCGTGAGATTATTTCTCATTTCGATTTCAAGTCACAAAAGGATCGTTTCCAGAATTATAGTAGAAACAGCTTTTTCGAACAAACAACTCAAACACAAAAATAAATAACATATTTCCCGAAGGAATCGGCAGATATGTACTCACCTACAGTTTACCGGTATATTTAAAGGTACATCTTCCTTATAATAAGGCTCGTCCCTTATAAGGGCTCAGCCTATCAGTATCCAAATTCCGAGCTGCTAAAGAGTTTTATAAAAAAACCCAATAATAACACTTAGTTCGAGCTGAGAATCGAACCCTTTTTTTTTAAAAAAAAATGGTTGCCCCACACTAGGATTTTCTCCTGTGTCATGGGTGCGTTTACAAACACAAATTCGCACATACACAAACGCCCAGACCCGGAACAACTACCTGTATATCATACAAATATTTGTTCCGTGTGGAGATCGAACCCACAACACGTTTTTTTAGGAACTTCTAGAATAAAAAGGCAGGCGAGAATACCAATAATATATATCTACCCTCATCAAGGTTGAGAAATATGCACATAATATTAAGTTGCATGCTAACAGCGTAAGTTGTGTCAAGTTGGGTGTAAGCTACACCGGGTAATTTATCAAGCGACAGGTGTTAGCGGGTAATGTAGCGCTTTAACTTAGACCGGCTTGTAGCGACTACTCCCAAACTTAGTGCTTCAGATACTGCTGGAAACTTGCTGTGGTGTAGTGATGGAATGCAATTTAGCAATACGGGGTATTTTAGGTATGTAGGTATATAAAACTGAAGAGTTATCGAGAGAAGTTGAAGAGCTAATCACTGGAACTACTATTCGGATTGGAAATTCTTTTTGTCTTTGACAGCCTAACACGACGACACGATTGGCGTAGCGGCTGAGCGATCGGCTTCTGCGCCCCGTATTGTGGGTTCAATCCCCACACGTCGAAAATATTTGTATGATCTACAGATAGTTGTTCCGGGTCTGGGCGTTTGTGTATGTGAGAATTTGTGTTTGTAAACGCATCCACGATACAGGAGAAAATTCTAGAGGGGCAAGGTTTATTAAAAAAAAAATTGTGGAAGATTATAGGCTATTTAGCAGAGTATCAGCTATGACCCTTAGGAGCCAAGAAAGAGGCTGAAAAAGCAGGGTACAGCAGGGACGTGACGACACGTTTGGCGTAGGGGCTGAGCTGTCGGCTTCTGCATTACGTATTGTGGATACGAACAATGTGTATGATTTACGGGTAGTTGTACCGGATCTGGGCGTTTGTGTATGTTAATTTGTGTTTGTAAAAAGTACCCATGATACAGGAGAAAAATCTTGTGTGAGGCAACGTTTTAAAATAAAATATACTTACACACAATAACTAATATTTGTTGAATCACCAAATTATCACCCTCTGTCACCAGAGCAAAATAATTATAAAACGTAAGTAATATTTCAGATTTTTTAATAAAACATTTTCATCCTCTCTTGGAGCATGTGCTATCCAATAGCAAACAATTAACTAAGAGCAAAAATAAGCCAACTTCTTCGTAAAGCAATAATTCCTCCCGATTGCTCGATATTGGATGAGCCAATAACCGTGATATCTGATTTACTCTAATAAAGTGCTGTAAATATGAGTCGTGGAGTGTTGTCGATATGATTGGGTTCACTGGGCCGAGTAAACGCGAGTTACGAGTTGTATAAGGGGTTTATAGCACTAATGCTCATTCATGCGTTGAGAGCTTATTCGAAATGAACTTAATGAAAAAAAAACTTGTGTTTTATATAATGTTCTATTGCGAGGCAAATATCTCTTTTTGTAATTAACGGATTAAGAGAAGGTTGATATTCATTCTTAATGTCATTCTTAGTGCGACAGGTTTCATACCTCCTCCACCGTCAACTACGAGTATTTGATAGACATAGATGCATATTATCGCCTACATTATTAGCAATATTATCTAAATTCACTAATAGTATCTACAGTAATGTTTTGTTTGGCAATAGGCTCGCCCTACATGGGACCTAAACATACCGGCGAAATGTGGGCGGTTCATTAGTACGCCTCTGCCTAACCCTTCCGGAAATACGGGTATTGTATTTTGTTTTTAAATATTTCATTTAATTAAAACGGTGTTTTTTGTTACTTCAAATAAATTGTGTTTCTTTCGTTAATCTTGGTCGCCTCCTCATAAATTCATGACTATAAGCCGTTAGAACATTGCAATTGATGCAATTCATCATAAATTCGAATAATAATTCACATTAGTAGTGCAAAATATAAAGTGAGCATTAAAGACTTCGTGAAAGCTCGTATTTTTGCAAAACGATTACCTAGCTTTTGCCTTATTTAATAAGTTAACTAAAAAACAAAATATACCGGGTACAAAATGAGTGTTTGTGCGCGACCAGCGAACTGTGAACGTCGGGGCACACCGAGAGGAAACGCAGCATATTCAAGTCTTAATAAAATGTTATGTATTGAGTTATTTAATAGTAAAGGAAAAAATTCAATCGCGGGCAGGATTCGAACCTGCGTCTTCTGGTTTGATATACCAGACGCTCTGACCTCTAAGCCACCGCGAACCCTACCCGCATGATTGAAATTTTGCCTTCACATTCTGAATTTACGTCATAAGGTGACGTTTGGTGACATCTATGAGACGCAAGTTACCTTACCTCTCAACCGACACGACTTACTTTACAGTCAGTTCAGTGTCGTACGATGCCACCCTACCTTTTAACTATCTTTTTGTGATTTTTTTGCATTTTCCATGCTAAGATTATTGAGTTATTTAATAGTAAAGGAAAAAATTCAATCGCGGGCAGGATTCGAACCTGCGTCTTCTGGTTTGATATACCAGACGCTCTGACCTCTAAGCCACCGCGAACCCTACCCGCATGATTGAAATTTTGCCTTCACATTCTGAATTTACGTCATAAGGTGACGTTTGGTGACATCTATGAGACGCAAGTTACCTTACCTCTCAACCGACACGACTTACTTTACAGTCAGTTCAGTGTCGTACGATGCCACCCTACCTTTTAACTATCTTTTTGTGATTTTTTTGCATTTTCCATGCTAAGATTATTGAGTTATTTAATAGTAAAGGAAAAAATTCAATCGCGGGCAGGATTCGAACCTGCGTCTTCTGGTTTGATATACCAGACGTAACTTATGACGTAAATTCAGAATGTGAAGGCAAAATTTCAATCATGCGGGTAGGGTTCGCGGTGGCTTAGAGGTCAGAGCGTCTGGTATATCAAACCAGAAGACGCAGGTTCGAATCCTGCCCGCGATTGAATTTTTTCCTTTACTATTAAATAACTCAATAATCTTAGCATGGAAAATGCAAAAAAATCACAAAAAGATAGTTAAAAGGTAGGGTGGCATCGTACGACACTGAACTGACTGTAAAGTAAGTCGTGTCGGTTGAGAGGTAAGGTAACTTGCGTCTCATAGATGTCACCAAACGTCACCTTATGACGTAAATTCAGAATGTGAAGGCAAAATTTCAATCATGCGGGTAGGGTTCGCGGTGGCTTAGAGGTCAGAGCGTCTGGTATATCAAACCAGAAGACGCAGGTTCGAATCCTGCCCGCGATTGAATTTTTTCCTTTACTATTAAATAACTCAATAATCTTAGCATGGAAAATGCAAAAAAATCACAAAAAGATAGTTAAAAGGTAGGGTGGCATCGTACGACACTGAACTGACTGTAAAGTAAGTCGTGTCGGTTGAGAGGTAAGGTAACTTGCGTCTCATAGATGTCACCAAACGTCACCTTATGACGTAAATTCAGAATGTGAAGGCAAAATTTCAATCATGCGGGTAGGGTTCGCGGTGGCTTAGAGGTTAGAGCGTCTGGTATATCAAACCAGAAGACGCAGGTTCGAATCCTGCCCGCGATTGAATTTTTTCCTTTACTATTAAATAACTCAATAATCTTAGCATGGAAAATGCAAAAAAATCACAAAAAGATGTTATGTATTTCTAAATGGACGTGTATCATTAATTAATATTTATCTAAATCTCGATATACTGAGGACGTCAAGCATACATAAAGATTCGAAAACAAGAGTTTCTTTGTTATGCGAGCAATAAAAAGTTTTGTCTTGTTTTTATATTGTGGTATGGATTAGCCGTCGTTTTGGCATAATTTTCCTACTTATATAGGAATTATATCATAGTACCTATTCCGATTCGAATGGTAGGATCGCAGTTGTCTAGTTTTGAGCTGGTAACGAACAAATGGAATAGTAATTTGACTAGTTTTACGGTAAAGTCCCCTTCAATAAAGAAAGCCACGGGCATTTTTTCGTTAAGAATAATATGGTGGTTTTTTTGGCAGCTTTTCTATTCATTTTCACCAACAAGGTATGATTGCTTCCAGTGTGTGCTCAGCCTTACCGCTCTCGATCGAATGTATCGGGTTGGCGACACAAACAGTTTAAAATGTCGGACACACGCGGCCGGTGCTGGCAGCTAATCTTGTGCGGTATCGTACAGCGGGTGGCCGGGAATAGCCGCCGGGCGGGTCTAGATTCTGTAGCGTTTGTTATACGAAATAGTATAACAAACGCTACCATGCTAACATGCCACAATTCTATTGTACTTCTTTGTGACCGTACACATGAACAAGCTTAGCCGGCACAGGCCCTAAAGAAATTTACCGAATTCTTATCCAGAGAATTAACTTTTTGGAACCGTGCAACTAGACTCAATAACGTTTCATACATGCTTGTATAAGCCAAAAACATTCGACCTTGAACTTGATAAGACTTTTCACAGGATTTGGAAATACCAGATCCAGTATTAGGTAACACAGTGTGTACAAATGTACACAGTAAATCAATATCTATAGTTTTGTATCCAAAAGAGCTTCAAGTCCAGGCAGGGTATTATTAGTACCGGTAACTACTTCCTGCGTTAACTCGCGAACAACCATAAGAAGCAATTGACTCGTCACTACATCCCATTACTCTGGCCTAAACACCAATGTTTTGGGTAAAGTCACGAAGTTATAACGTAACAAAGCCGTCACGGCCGCGACTGATATTATAAACAATCGCGTAAATTTCGCGAGCGAATAATCTTGATCCTTTGAAGCCACTCACATGTTACTTACCCGCAATCAACAACACTCCCTCAAGACTACTTATACTCCTACGTCAGGTGCAGCTATGAAATGCGCGGATTCGTAGAGGGATGATTTTTGTTATGTCAGTGCCAATATTAATGTATGGCTATTGCTGGCAAAGGCCCAATTAATGTTATTCATAAAATATGAAAAATGAATAAAGCCTTTAAAAATTATCAAAGTATGACTGTGGTCGTGATTACATTGGCGATTGACATATCAATCAATCGTCAATAAAACTAAGAATTTCTTACGAACAATATTAAGTAGATAGCTAGTTCTCAATAGAGAGCTAACACATGCAGTGGCGACATTGGAAATTGTAACAACAACCAGCAAATTAACCGTAAATCAGATAATATTTCACAAATTCGCAGGCACGATAACCACGGGGACCATGATAAAAAGTGACGTCAAAGCGCCTGTCTTCAAGCTCCTGTTTCTTTCCCCCGCTGTTTTAGTAGCTGCATGAGCAGGTAAATTAGCTCGCGTGCAGTAATAGCGTCTCGATCCGGGTGTGCTCGCTGTGCTCAACTATGCTCACTGGCCGTGCTCACTTCTTACTTCAACCGTGAACTTACTGCGTACCTTATTTTGATTAGTGCTTTTAGTGTATTCGCTAAGTAGAAGTTGTTTTTAGTATTTATTGGGTGTTGTCAATAGCACTACAGTTTCATAATGCTACATTTGTTTATTATCTAGTTCTGTTTTTGTGATTTTTTTGCATTTTCCATGCTAAGATTATAAAGTTACCCTATGACGTAAACTCAGAATGTGAAGGCAAATTTCAATCAGGCGTCTGGTGTATTTAACCAGGAGACGCAGGTTCGAATCCTGCCCGCGATTGAATTTTTCCTTTACTAAAGTAACTATTCTCAAGATTTTAAGGTCTAGCTATATGTTTTTTTTAAACTTTTAAAACAATTTATTATTTTACTCCTAATGTGATGAAGTTATAAGTAATAGGTATCGAGTGCTTGTCACGAATACTGCCAATGTAGCAAGTACAATTAAATTTTTATTGACATAAAATTAAGGATAAATTAGTAGTGATGTACCCATTTCATACAATCCCGCAATCGTTAAACAGATAATAATATCTTGATTGATTTTATATAATTTTAAACACCCACAGGAATAACGACACGTATTTCTTTACTTCTCACTCAAAACCATGTATAACTTTAGCTACTAAAATGAAACGGGCAAAAAACACAATATAGTAGGTATAACAAATTGCATATATCAAAGCGTTGTCAAGAACTCTATTACAAGAGTAAGTACGTCATTTTAAAACTAATTTCAAGTTTGCCTCACTCCTGAAAAACAGGGTAAACTTTGTGTTGAAGGCGCCAGGGTACAGTAAAAATAGAGACCAGGTTAATACCTGTTATAAACTTTATTGTTTACTTTTAAAGACTGTATCAACTTTGCTTTATTGGTCTGTGAAAATGAATATTAGATAGATAGATAGATAGATAGAGTATTCTTTATTGCACACCAAAAAACTAATGTAAAGTACAATTTTGTAAGTTATAGAAAGGTACAATGGGCGGTCTTATCGCTAATAGCGATCTCTTACAGACAACCTTTGGATGGACTTGTGAGAAAAGGAAAGGCGAATACTAAGGTAGTCTGGCGTACTTAGAAAGAAACAGGATTCTTAATTTTTAAACACGTATTATCAATATATTACAAGAAAAAACTAAATATATAAAATATATACATACTGCTAAATATATAAATACTACTAAACATATACATAATTATAATATATATATAAATATATTAATTCAATTAAATATTACCAGCATGTAGTACATTCATATTCATGAATCATAGATTATTTTGTAAACTAGACATTCCATAAGGCTTTTTTGAATGATCTCGTCAATAAGATCGACGTACTAAAATTAGCAATGTCACATTCTAAATTAATTGATTTCACTTAAATAAGTACAATGAAAACCGATTTTTATGTTAGTCTTCCTGTTCTGGATTTAGAGACAAAATACCTACCTACCAATTTTAACGGTCATTAGTAACTCACATTATAACACAAATTATATTCTCCAACTAGCTTACTAAGTTTATAGTTCCCAATTACAAAGAACAGTAGCAAATCCGCGGCCCTCGCGGAAATATATCACGCGCCGTCCGGGACCTCTCCGGGACAGTCCCATTGTTTTCCGGGATTTCCTTAGAGTCCCGGTAATACCCAACATTAGTTTGGATTCCAAACGGACATATTACCGTTCTTGGCGACTTTTCTTTGTAATTCCTACTATTAGTATTAATGTGTGTTACTAAATAGTTTAGTGAGAGTTACAATGAACAATTAATTACATTTTTGGCGGTTTATTTATTTTTAAAAACAATCTTGTGGCATGTTTGAATTAAGAACTATGGGTAGGTAAGAGTTCTTGTTCTCGTGTTACCTTTTTAACAGACTTTAAATTAAAAAAAGGAGGAGGTTCTATATTCGGTTGTACGTAGCTTTTTTTTTTTATAAAATTTTATTGAGTCTGAAGTAAGATACTAAATTGTTTTAAGCTCGTATAACTTTACCATATCAGCTGTGGGATATAAGCTATATGTTTTTCAATTCCAATTCATTCATTTATATACATATTTATTAATAACATAACAAGAAATAGCCTTTGCAATTACGGTGCCCCGTGCTTAGTAAAATAGCATAACTATACTCGAGCGTATAGTACATACTCACGCAACGACGCGTAAGTAATAGTCGGCTATTAAACCGCCATAATAATTCATTTCCCGTAACACAGTTGCGTTTGCGCAATGCTTAGTGTTGGCAATACCTCGATGTCCATTGATAGAAAAATTAAAGTAGGTACCTCTGCCTATTGTAATATTTTTAATGACTTCGCACTGGGTGATTATCCAACGTAGAATATTGTGTCTACCCGGTGCTACACGATATCAATCTGAGACTACTCGACGGCTACGACCTATACGAGGTGTTTACGTAGCGCCTACACGGCGGCTACACGGTGCCTACGTTGTGCCTACGCGGTGGCTACACGGTGCTACGCTACGTCTACGCACTGGCTTCACTACGCTACGCCTACGTAGCGGCTATGCCTTAGGTACATGGTATTTATACGCGATGTCTTGTCTTTTCGGTGTAATGCCTACTCAATTTTTTTTCAAACATTTTTTTTCCTCTAGAAATTTTTCCTGTATCGTGGGTGCGTTTACACAAACAAACACTTAGACCCGGAACTACTTGTAGATCATATAAATATTTGCTCCGTGTCGAGATCGAACCCACATCACGTGGCGTAGAAGCCAATCACTCGGCGACTACGCCAATCGTGTTGACAATTGCCACTGTACCCGTTCAATTATAGCCCTTGGTTGACACTAGGCTATAATATGACTCATAATCTTTAAAAAAATCTAAGACACCTTTAAAATTAACCGGGAATCCTAATAACTGTGTAAATTACTATTTAAGTTTATACCACCTTGTTAAATTAAGATTTTTTGTTTTGTTTAAATTTATTTAATTATTTACCGCCTCATTAGTCTAGTGGTCTCAAGCGTGACTGCTATGCTAGAGGTCCTGAGTTCGATCCCCAGGTCAATCAGTGTTATTGGGGTTTTCTATGAAATTCTCATTAGCAGCTCGGAGTTTGGATTTGTGCCCGGTTAATGGCAATATTCTTGCCCCCTATTACATGGGACCTAAACATACCGATGAACGGTGGGTGTATATTAGTACACCTCTGCCTAGCCCTTCGGGGAATACAGGCGTGATGGTATGTTAGATTAATTTAATTATTATAAAACATGTTGTAGATATCTTTATTTCAGGAGCAAAAAGGACTACATGTACAATGGAACACATTTATTGCTTGAAAGGGTTGATTTGTTTTGAAAAGACTTGAGAAGAACTACTTTGTCATTGGGTTATTTTGAGAGAATATACGAGTACTAAAACAGGGGTAGTCAACCTTTACAAATATACACACACTCATATGTAACAATCGAGTACACTCGCCTGGAAATTTGAGAGCTCATATCGAATACATTTTGCAGTCTGCGCAATATCAAAATGCATCTTTTCAATGTTGAGTAATCCCCTCGTAATAGGATTATGAGGGATGACATGCGTGCTCTGCCCACCGTACAAATCATGGTGAATTTATTATGAATTCAATGGATGATTTATTTTTTAAATTTTCGCCTATAAAAGTATTTTCGTTATGTATCTATGTTTGCGCATAACTTTCTTTATATATCTTCTTTTAATTCTTATCTATTGTTTGTTAGAAAACATTCCCCAGATAGTTCCATATTTTACTTGGCGTCTGATCATTTTTTCTGAAGATCTACCAGGTCAAGAAAACCGTCTCAGAGTAGGTTTTCTTTTACTGACAGATACTTGTGAAGGTACAATTGGAGCAGCTCTTTTGCACGCGGCTTCGCCTTTATCTACAAACGGTAACCACAGAAATAGAATGAGGCAGTGTTAAGATAGTAAATTACTAAAATTAATGTGTATCAATTAACAAGTTGTATTACAGAAGCCGATCGCTCATCTAGTCTGTTACATGTACTGCCACATGCATAATTAACTTAAAATTTTTCATGAATAATTTTCTTTCCATCAGAGAGCCATGCTTCGGCACGAATGGGCCGGCTCAACCGTAGTGATACCACGGCCTCACATAAAACCGGCGTCAAACAACGCTTACGTTGTGCTTTGCCGAGTAAGCGAGGCTACCGGAGACTGAATCTCCTAACTCCCATACTCCCTTTTAAAAGGCCAGTAGCGCACTTGTGACTCCTATGGTGTTGCGGGTGTCCATGGGCGGCGGTAAGGGCTTACCATCAGGCGATCCGTCTGCTCGTTTGCGTGCCTGTATCCCACAAAAAACCCCCTGTAAAATACTGAAAATTATCAGGAATGGACACACGATTTTTTATATGGACAATAGGATATGTTTGTAATACCTAAACAATGTAAGTATATAATATAGATGACATTGAGCAAAGTTATCGAACTGTTTGTTTGCACAACTGGTGTCGGTCACATACGTTTCTACAAAGGCTCTATGTCACAGAAAATAGTACAATTTTACATAATAAGTATGCGACGGATCTTACATATATAGTATATGCATATGCGGGTAAATAGAACTGCTATAGAACTAGAATACTGAGGTTTATTAAGTTGTAGTACATAAAATATAGGTTTACGGACACTAATCGGCGTCTGCGCTACGTGTTGTGGATTCGATCCCCACATGGAGCTAATATTTGTATGATCTACAGGTAGTTTTTCCGGGTTTAGGCATTTGTATATGTGAGAATTTGTGTATGTAAACGCACCCACGTTACCGGAGAAAATGGTAGTGTGGGACATCGTTTTTTTAAAAAAACGTACGGGGTGTCATCTTCATCATTTATAAGTCAAATTGTTACTAACAAAGTGGACTATACTTGTCTGAAATAAAGAATTTATTATTATTATTATAAAATGCAGATGAATTGAGAAGACTTCTCTTTTTATTTACGACAGAAAGGAGAAGGTGTATTCGTTTTATCATTTATGTCAAAGGACCTTTACACATAGGTATTTCTTAGACTACTTAATAATCAATTAATAGGGACAAGCACAATTATTGGCAGCCCTATGATTTTTCTCTATGTTAACACTCTCGTATATACATATAAAATGCTTTGTCCTGAATTACTGACTGACGGATCAACGCACAGCCTAAACCGCTGGTCGTAGAGACCTGAAACTTGGAGGTGTGTTCTTTGTATGACATAGGCATCCGATAAGGAAGGATTTTTCGAAATTCTACCCCTAAGGGGGTGAAAAATGGGGGCAAAGTTTGTATGAAAGTCCGTCATTTTTAGCGGGTGAAATTGCGGAGTACAGCTAATCATTTATAAAATTTCTACAGAATACTTACCTACTTATTCTTTCAAAAGGTCATGAATCGTTAAATTAAAATCTGTTTTGAGATTACTTAGGATGATGCGGCAATACTCAATGGAACCTATTAATCACTCCATAATAGATGTTTCAGCTAAATAGCACACTTTGTTATTAGGCATTCATTTGCAATTTTTTGTAAAAGGATAAAGTTGAGAGCACACTGAACCGGACATAAATCACGAAACGCTATGGAGACGCGAGAATATATATTAGGTATGATTAAATAGTTAAAAAAAAACAATGCTTTAAATATACCAATCTATATCTTTATATATATAATTCTTCTGTGAGTGTGTATGTGACTGAACTTCTCTCAAACGACTGGACCGATTTTGATGAAATTTTTTGTGTGTGTTCAAGGGGATCTGGGAATGGTTTAGATTCACAATTGGACCCGGGAGGTGGCGCTGCAATCGAGTAGTTTTGGGTTATTTTCAGGGCAGGACAACGTCTGCTGGGTCCACTAGTTAATATTATAAAGAGGAAAGATTTGTATGTAAGTATGTTTGTAACGAAATGGCTCAAAAAGTTATTTAATAGTAAAGGAAAAAATTCAATCGCGGGCAGGATTCGAACCTGCGTCTTCTGGTTTGATATACCAGACGCTCTGACCTCTAAGCCACCGCGAACCCTACCCGCATGATTGAAATTTTGCCTTCACATTCTGAATTTACGTCATAAGGTGACGAATCCTGCCCGCGATTGAATTTTTTCCTTTACTATTAAATAACTTAATAATCTTAGCATGGAAAATGCAAAAAATCACAAAAAGATGGCTCAAAAAGTACTGGACCGATTTCAAAAATTATTTTGCCCTTAGAAAGCTACATTATCACTGAGTAACATAGGCTATATAACATCACGCTACGCCTCTTAGGAACGGAGCAGGGCGGGTGAAACCGCGAGCGGGTCGCTAGTAATTTATATAACACAATATATAAACGGTGTTTTTAATTATTATATTTTTACTTGGTGTTAAATAAATTTATATTTTTCTTTAAATTGGTTCCAACTTTTTTTCGACCTCGAAGGTCGTTGGGAAAGAACGGATGCAATGCCATATACCTAGTTTTGAAATAGGTATCTCAAAACATTGATTCCTAAATTTGACTGTTAATGTATAGGTACCTATTTGCAGAAATATTTGTGTTTTTGGTTACATATTACATTTCACAAAAGAATTTTTTTATGTTCCATCGATATCTGAAGAAGAATTTCGGAAAATGTTCAAAATATAATTTCCTTCCGTTTGAGTGTTATTATGGGTTATTACTATTACGACAGAACGAAGAAAGTGTATGCGTTTAGGGTGAGATATTGTTTGTTTTTTATCATGAGACTATTATTAACCGTCTTCAAATAAAAAAAATTAAGAGATTCTATATTCATCGGTAAGTATTTTTTTCGCTGAAATTTAGTCTAAACTCATTAGTCAACTAACTCATAAAACTTATAAACTCATAAACACATTACACATCCATCACATAACTTATAAACTCATTAGTCAACTACCTAAATGACTCCCACGTAAATTAGCATTTCTAATGCAAATAGCAGTAATAACAGGTTCGTTTCGTGAATGTCGTAATTCTTTACTAGCTATGTCATTCACCTCATATGTATATAATGTTAAAAATGCAAATTTGCCACCGGGCATTAATAATATAATTTACTATGTTCCTCATAAGTTAATTGTTAAATGTAATATATAATTTCTGTAGCGACCTGCTCGCGGTTTCACCTCTGCGGACCCGTTTCTAAGAGGCGTTATACCTTCCTAAATAAATGGACTATTCAACACAAAAAAAAAAAATCGGTTCAGTAGATCCAGAGATTACCCCCTACAACCTCACAAACTTTACCTCTATTAGTATAAATTTGATAATTACTTTCGGAAAATATAAACTGTTTTTTACGATGTGTGAAAATCAACTGCCTCAATAGGCTAGTAGTTCTGCGTGCGACTGCTACGCTAGAGATTCTGGGTTCGATTCCCAGGTCGAGCAAATTGTTAGAAATTCAAATTCTCAGTAACAGCCCGGAGTTTGGGTTTTTGGCCTGGTTAATAGCAATAGGCTCAGCCCCATTATATGGGACCAAAACATACCTGCGAACTGTGGGTGTACATTAGTATGCCTCTGCCTAACCCTTTACCGGTATTTGGTATACGGTAGATAATTTGACTTAAGAACTACCTATCTAATATATCAGTAGATCCGATATTTTAGACTCAGTCAACAAACAATACAAAAAAATTTCGTTGTTAATCTTATATTCTACTAGCTTCTGCCCGCGACTTTGTTTGCGTGGACTTCAGAATTGAGTCCTATCTGGAAAAAAAGTAGCCTATGTCTTATTCCAGACTATAATCTATCTATGTGCCAAATTGTATCCAGATCCGTTTAGCCGTTTTGGCGTGAAAGGGTAAGAAACAGCCACACATCCATACATCTATACTCACAAACTTTCACGTTTATAATATTAGTAAGGATTAATATTTTTTATAATACCCCATCAAATAGGCTTAAACATAAATACCCCTGGGTGTATCGCGGTCATGGACGATATTTTCGGTGGGGGACGTGACGTCGCATGAAACTCTCATCTGAACGTTTAGTACCCTTTGTTTGTGCTTACCCCCCGCAATTTAGCAATATCATAAATTGTATTAACACCATTTTGTAAGTTAACGGCATTTTTAGGCAAATTGCGAAGAAAATTGCGTGTAAAATGTTGCTTTAAAATAAAGTATTAGATTTTTTTGATGATTTTTTATATCTTCTCCGTTATCATCATTTAATCAAAGCAAAGTGTTATCAAATTGTTTATGTTTCTATAAAATTCTCAGAAGCAGCTCGGGCACAAATGCCAAGCTCCGAGACACTACTGAGAATTTAATAGAAAAACCCAATAACTGCTCGACCTGGGAATCGAACTCAGGACCTGTAGCGTAGCAGTCGCGCTTAGAACTAACGAGTTTTATACAAACACAGTTAAATATCGATCCGTTAGCCTGTTCACTGAGCGAAATTGCAACGTTGATTTGCAAATAATCATCGTTCAATTCGAGATCTACGATTTCTTTTTACGGACGTTGAATAGTATTTTTTACAAAGATACGGATGTAATCATAAAAGAGTGACCGTTTTTGTGAAGAGTTTCTTAAACCTCTAATTGTCTACCGAGTGGCGAGACGCCCGCAGATTTGATAACGATGAAGTGCAGTGCAGTACTATAAGAGGAAGCGTTTCTAATTCAGCTGGCAACATTTTATCTAAACAAACTGACAAAGATTGAAACCTATATAAAAACGGGTTATTCACCAACTCGACACAAGAGACCGGACACACGTGTGTCCAGTTGGTGAAACTCAAAATTAGTATCACTTATTATTTCGTCATTTGGGCACGCTAAGATTTTTATTCGTGTCCACATAGTGAAACTTAAATTAAATTACTTTTATGATTTCGCCAACTGGACACATGTTCGCATTTTACCCGAATTCAAGATAAAGTACAGTCAAGCACATTGATGTTTTATGTCACAATCATCATCAGGCACTAAACGTAAATCAAGCTGGGATCAAATCCCTCAAGAAACAGTGGTACACCTGGTGGAGAGTGTACCTTCCAGGCTTCAAGAGTGCATTAGAAAACGAGGAGCGCACACCAGATATTGATGAAAGTCAGAAATCAACCAACACTTTTTGTTTTTTTCTTACTTAATTTTTTTTCTCAATGCTTTATTTTTTCAAAATGTTAATTTTTAGAAAAAGTTGTGTAAAAATTTTGTTTTTATTATTACTGTAATTATTTTATTCTGTTTACAATAAAAATCAATTAATTTAACCAATCTAATCATTAATCAACCCTTGAACCTCAAGAATTCATGAGAATACTGTAAAAACGTGGTGGCCCTTATTTTGTTTTGACTAGTATATATTTGTTTTATTTCGCAATTTGTCTTAATTAGAAGCTAATAAGGTTTTTCAAGTAAAAAGTGAGGCAGCTTTTTCTTGAAATCGAGGGGATTATTAACGTGACTGTACCCTTTTTTGCAAAAAAACTGAGTGTGTCCAGTTGGCGAAAACATAAAAGTGATTTAATTTAAGTTTCACTATGTGGACACGCGTAAAAATTTTGGCGTGTCCAGATGACGAAATAATAATTGTACTAATTTTGTTTTTCACCAACTGGACACACGTGTGTCCGGTATCTTGTGTCGAGTTGGTGAATAAGCCATAAAAACTTGTATAAAATCGTCTTAGTTTCACCGATTTTTGTGTTTCCCTAGCTATAATTAGGTACTTAGGATAATTAAGCCAGTCAGGGACATCCTATTGATAAGCTTAGAAAATAAAAAGTTAAAAAATGATTGTCAATTTCACTGCTCCATCCGGGAATTTAATCCAGGACGTCTAACTTAGCAGCAGCGTTTAGCAGTCAGTATGCCTACTGCGTAGTTTTCGTATCGTTTTAACCATTATTATTATTACCTTTTATCGTAACCAAACATCAAAAAATGGAAAAAGTAATATAGTTCCAGGTAATCAGAACGCTAATAATAATTACATTATATCTAGATGAGGTCGCGAAAAATTACAGGAAACTATTATATGGCACTTTGGATTTTTTTTTCATAACTATGTATAGATGTATATACAGATAATTGCGTATTTATGTTATGTATTTTGGTTACCTATTTATATACTCTTTATGGTACACCAAAACATTGATACAGACAGGACATAAATCGTATTTGAAAATATACAATGGGCGGCCTTATCGCGACCAACGATCTCTTCCAGGCAACCTTAATATTTTTTGCGGTTATAATGTTATTGCCGAAAATGATGTCATATATATTATTATAATAATATAAAAACGATGACGTCGAAAAACATAGTCATCAACAAACTATGGAAAGTACTTTTATTATAGATTACGTTTCCTATCTTAAACTATAGTGCTTCTTTAGACTAGTACATGTTGTGATTTAATTTAATGTCGTTAGTCGTTTCTACCAGATGAAGAAGTAGGTATTTTATAATTCTGCCTAACTTTGGAGATGACCACTATACAAATATCTCGATGTAGTTTAGCCACCTAGAGCGTATGAGTCTAAATTTATTCCAAGACCGGCTCGCGACAAATTCCAAATAAGCACAATCAAATCGGGATTTGCCTAATAAAACAGATAGGAACGTAATGGAAAACGACGTGTGTCTATTCCAGTCAATACGGCCCGCTCGTCCGGTCGTCCGTCACCGTCCGGCGCCGGACACGAACCGGAACATGAAACTTTAATCGTCGGACGGTCGGTTGGTTATTTTTGGCCGACTATTTTTGACAATCGGACTACTCATTGAACATTCATTTGATTTTTATATGTGCATATTCGATTTAAATTTTACAGTCAAAAAATATTTGACTCGATTCGCACATGGTTGAGTCCCTGGCGTTTTGTCGTGTGTTTGATTACCACAATTTCTATGGCCCCAAACTAAATTTTTTTTCGAATCGGTATGTTTATTTGTTATTCCCGTCATC
Source organism: Acronicta aceris (assembly GCA_910591435.1). Classification (NCBI taxonomy): domain Eukaryota; kingdom Metazoa; phylum Arthropoda; class Insecta; order Lepidoptera; family Noctuidae; genus Acronicta; species Acronicta aceris. The sequence continues at coordinate 17,754,725 of OU342758.1, read as the reverse complement.
GTAGATCCATCGACCATCCACCACCGCCAGATCGAAATTTGCCTTCACATTCTGAATTTACGTTAGCATGGAAAATGCAAAAAATCACAAAAAGATAGAGATTATTAAGTTCCGGAGCATAGAGTTCCTAATTACGATTGTGATTAGGTCATAAAAAGTGCTTTTTTTTTTCAAATCATATTCAAATCCACCGAATCGTGAAGCATTTATGGATAATAGTAATGTAATATTATTTACTAATCAGGTATTTAGATTAACTGTATACCTTCGGCTAGATGATATTTGTATTGTAGATAGGCCATCGCATCGGAACGGTTATTTAAAAAAAAATAACAACATGTAATAAACATTCAGTAGCTTTTTCAGGAGTTTAGCGAACGGTAGTCACTAGCGTATATGACAAATATTTAATTAAAAAAGTATTATTGGTATGGAAAATAATCCTTGACCGCAAATACACGATCAAATATTTAAAATAATACCTAATTATTATTGAAATAAAACTACTTTTTACGGATTTTATCGCGTTGTATTGATATTATTTAATGCCCGGCGTTTCGGATCCTTTACAGCATCACGGGTAAATAATAATTATTGTTTTTATGTGATAGTTTCAACAAAATACGTTTATTTGTCGTCAGGTATGGTGGTTAACGGGTTCGTGAACGTGGTGATCACTACCATTGAGAAGAGATTCGGCCTGAGGTCCATGCAGACAGGGGTCATAGCCGGAGGGTGAGTTAGTCAACATGATAAATGTAGATTTATCACGTTGACTGAGCTATTGGTTTCTGCACTAAGGGCGGGGGTATACTTCTCGCGCTACTGACCAAAATGTGTTTTTTCTGACCCATTTTTGAACAAAGGCTTCCCTTCCCTTTTCTCAGCTGTTGTTTTACCGACCCAATCTCTCTCGTAAGTACAATTATGACGACACGTTTGGCGTAGCGGCTGAGCGATCGGCTTCTGCGTCACGAGTTGTGGGTTCGATCCCCAAACGGAGCAAATATTTGTATTTGTAAACGCACCCACAGGAGAAAATCCTAGTGTAGGGGCAATGTTTTAAATAAAAAAGTAAAAATGAAAAAAAAAGCAAATATGTTTTTTTTAGCCTAATAAGTAATAACTATTCGGTGGCTCCGTGTGTGTAGCAACATTTGTAAATAACACAGTTCGTCACCAGGCAACGAACTGACTTTTTGCCAGACTCTTACGTGACCTTCAATGTGGGTAGAGTTCTTTAAACTCCCGTTAAATTTTTAATCCTTAGTACATACAGATTTCATACAGTCATGAATTTAATGCCAGAGCAAACATCTTGGCTAAATAAATAGCAATTAGGTCGTACTAGCTTTTTCCGTAGTATCTTGTTATGCTGGGGACATATAAAGGTGTCTCAAGCCTGATCATTTTGTCTAGAGGTTGTAAGTGGGACTTCTGAGATAGAGGACCTGGATTTGAGTCACAATCCAGTATTATTGGGCTTTTCTATGAAATTCTTAGCAGTAGCACAGAGTTTGGATTCCGGTTGAAAAACTTGCCCCCTATTACATGGTATTTGAACTTACAGGCGAATTGTCGGTGTACGGCCGCATACCATTGCCAAACTGGAAAATTAAATGATATTGAAATGAAATGTTATTTATTTCTGTAAATAGATCTCTTAAAGCTACTTTTACATGTCTTTATTTTTTAAGTACTAGATGGTGTCGGCATTTCCTAGCTGACGACCTCTGAGAAGAAACACCGAAACAAACTCAGAGAATTATGGTCTCTTTTGAAGTCCAGACATAAGAGTATCAGAATATGTGAGTGATACAATGCAGGGCAGTGTCTGAAATGGCCCTTTGAAGAAAGGTCCATAGCGGCTTTGAGTAGACCAGTCCCATCCGACGGCACGCATGCATCAGACATTGTGTAGCTTAACCACATTATAGGGAGCTCAACAATCCGTCCGACGATACCAAATCGGCGAAACATTTGCGTAGGAATGCCTACGGGCTTCATGTTATATTACATCACACTACGGTTTTAGCGTGATAATGAACGGGATTAAGCCATTTTGAAGTCCCAGCCCAGTAGGTATTCTTGAAAAAATAAAAAAAATTTCTTCTTCCAGCTATGACATGGCATCGTTCGCGTGCCTAGCTCCTGTCACGTACCTGGGTGGGCGCACTGGTTCGTCCAAGCCGCGCTGGCTCGGCCTGGGTGTGCTCCTCATGGGCACTGGGTCTCTCCTCTTCGCCCTGCCACACTTCCTCGTACCCAACTATAAGGTAGCTGGGAATGAAGCCTCCGATCTGTGCACGCCTAATAGAACGGTGAGTTGGTAGGTACTGTAGAGTTCTGAGCAATAAGGTTTTATTAACGTGTGAAAGGCCTTCTAGAAACGAACAAACAATACTGAATAACAATTAAATTAAATTTATAACAATAAATTTATAATATGTACAAGAGAATATCCTTGTAAAATCATTAGACGTCTATTATTGCCTAATTGTGCAAATTTACTGAAAGCGACTATCTATAGGCTGCTGCCTACTAACCTTAGCCTCTACAATATTCAGGTGCTAGGACATGAAGCATATCCTGGACACATCATAGAAATTTCGAAATCTCGATTGTAATGAGAAAAAGACAGAAACAAGCCCTTATCACGGTGGAATTTACAAACATAGGTACTAAAGTACACCCAGAGTAGAAAGAAATATAAAACATCACAATCACGACACGACGAAGACACAATCAGTCAAAATTCTATCTCTAGTAAGCAAATCTACCGACTGATTTGTTATTGGGACTGGCCGTAAATATGCAGTCATCAGTAGTCAATTTGTTACTCCGATTTTTAATTAAATTAATTTGGTCAATTTTATTAGCATCATGGCAATGATGATGATCGATAATCGCTGGAATAAACGAGTTCTCGAGTGCAAACTGCGTCTAGGCAAACGTAGTGTACAGTGTCCGTCGGCCAGTTGGAGTGACGATTTAGGGAAGGCAGCTGGCAGTGACTAGATGAGGAACGCCGAAGATCGGGCTCTGTGTCGTTCACTAAGAGAGGCCTACGTACAGCAGTGGATAAATATAGTCTGTTGATGATGATGATGATTAGCATATATATAGGATAGGAACTTTTATTAAGTATAAAAAATCGTAATTATAATGCTGGACAGCAACAATAATCAAACAATAAGTTTATAAACTACGAAACTTTCCCACACCGCTGGGCCATAACTAATTGAACAACAAAATCCAATACATCTCGTATAAATTTAGATATAAACAATTTGATTTTAATCGAACTTTGCTACTCGATTGTTCATTCAATTTTCCGTCTACCTCAAACTTTAGTCGCTTGTCTATGGCTTCTACATTCTGAATGGATGAACTTCAATGTGGGCACAGGCGCGGCGCATTCAGCCAGCCGCCAACAATATGCGGCCTTCGTCACACAATGCGACCGATCTCCTGATTAATCGGATTAAATCAGCATTGGACCTACCATATCGGCCCGAAACGTCTGGACAAAGACTAGACCATATAGACTGCTTAATTATATGGATACATACTTACCCATCTAGTTAAATGATTGAATTTTAAATAATAAAAGACGAGATATTGCCATATTTCAAATAATACCTATTATCCATAAAAGCCCTCAGTTGTATGAAATATGTTAACTAAAGAACCAAAGTATAAACGTTGTCGAATTTCTGAGAGAAAAGTCTTGACTGCATTGATCCTAGGTAGGTAGGTACCACTTACCACTTGCAAGAATACCATATTTTTGAGGTTTCTGGCCATGGCCTATGCAATGGTATCTAATTTTGCTTCGTTCTGACCCTATACATATAATTATGATTCGCGATCATTATGACTGAACTGGGATACTTATTTCTTTTAATCTATATCATCTAGGCCAAATTTTAAAAAAAAAGTTTGTATTTCAGATAACCTCCAGTTGTGACAGCAATACGCCGTCTGAGGGCGGCGCGTGGGCAGTCGCAGTGTTCGTGTTCGCGCAACTGCTGCACGGCGCGGGCGCAACGCCACTGTTCACGCTCGGCGTCACCTACATAGACGAGAACGTCTCCAAAAAGATGTCTTCTGTTTATTTGGGTGAGCAAAGTTTCAAAGATATTCTGAGACATAATTTTAAATATGTAATAAAGAATTTTGTATAAACTAAAGATATTATCTATACATATAAAATGTTTTGTCCTGAATGACTGACGGATCAACCCACAGCCTAATCCACTGATCGCAGAGACCTGAAACTGGGAGGGTGTGTTCTATGTATGACGTAGGCATCCGATAAGAAAGGATTTTCCGAAATTCTACCCCTAAGAGGGTGAGAACGGGGGTGAAAGTTTGTATGAAAGACCGACATTTTATAGCAGGTGATAATATAAGAAAATTTGAAATAGGATTTTAGTGAATATCGAAATATAACAAAAAATTAATCAATATCATCACGCTCACGCCTGTATCCTGGAAGGGTTAGGTTAGTAAGTTGGTAAGTTCCATTATTCTAAATTATCATTTTTCTTATAAAATGCACTGAAGCATAGGTAGGTTCTTACTTACAATATTCCTGTAGGTACCCAAGAGAAAATACCACAATCTAACAAGCCGGTTCGAAATGAATCCAACCATAGCTAATGATATCAATTTCCTGGTAAACCACCATCATTTTTAAACCGTAACTTTGGCATACTATTCACTTATTAACTTACCTAGTAAGAAAACAATATGGGCAGAATTATTTCTTCGTAAGTTTGCCATATTTTAGACCTTTCAGATCGATGCCTTAGAGAGTCGTTAGATATAAGATACATACCATCACGCCTGTATTCCACGAAGGGTTTTTTTTGATGGTATAGTGGGGCAAATGAGTAGAAGGATCGCCTGATGGTAAGCGAATACCGCCGCCCATGGACATCTGCAACACAAGAGGAGTTGCAAGTGCGTTGCCAGCCTTTTTTATGGGGATTGGGCCTCCGGTAACCTCACTCACTCGGCGAAACACAACGTAAGCGTTGTTTGACGCCGGTTTTCTGTGAGGCCGTGGTATCACTCCGGTCGAGCCAGCCCATTCGTGCCGAAGCATGGCTCTCCCTTGTATAAAACGGGATAAGCAGAGTTGTACTAATTAACATCCACAACAGTTCTCTGGTATTTACGTTACGTCCCATTAACCTTAGTAAATGGGACGTAAACATACCAGGGAACTGTTTGGTACCAGGTACCAGGTAATTGGTACCAGGACAAGCCTATTAGCATAAACAACAAAAAACATTAATCAGAAATCCTTGCTGCAAGAAATTTCATAGAAAAATCCAATAACACTGCTCCGCCTGGGAACCGAACTCAAGACCTGTAGCGTAGTAGACGAGCTTACGACTACTACACTAATAAGCTAGCTAAATTTAAAGAAAAAGTACCTACCTGCTTAGCTAGTTAGTACGAGCCACGAGTCCTTCAATGCAAGTATACATAGAACCTAAATTACATATCATAGAAATCGTTTTCATATTTCATATCCCTACGAATCAAATAAAATATTATCACACAATCTTTCCTAAATGGATCTTTATTCAAAGTTATTAACCCTCGCGTTACGTGCGCGGCTGCCCGCAATAAACACAAGAAAGCACTCGCCGATATGACCGTACGGTACTCCATGCTCAATCGTATAAGGACCCCACTTCTCTGCGGTAAGAAATAGTTTTAAGTAGATAGGATTTATAGAGCGATGTTGGGGGTTAAGTGATTAGCTATTTGTTTTGTGGATGACATGTTTTGCTGGTATGTACATTTTTAGGTGGTATTTCCCGGGCAGTATTAGCGAAAGTTAGCTCTTCCGTACGGCCCCATTTATGGTAGTTACCACAGTAAAACACTATTGAAAGTACCTAAGTATGTGACTTTTTGTTATGGCCTTTTGAAAATCTTTTTAATGCAGCTTCAATGTCAAGCACATATATAATTCACGTGAATCAGGTCATCATTATTTTTTTTTCCTAATTACCGACTCATTATAAAACTCCATAACTGCCTTATTAGTCTTAACAAAGGGAATACTTAAAATACCTACCTCGTAATAAAGCTCTTTTATCAAAACATGTAAATTTTAATCTCATGAGAAAAATTAATAGCTTATTGTATATGCCCCTTAAAACTGTGTTCTCAATGCCAGCTGTAGAGCAAGCGAGAGCGGCGGGCGGGTTTGCTTATTATTATATTCAATAACCTCCTTCGTTTTTGAAGTCCTTTTCTAGACACATCATCATCAACCCACTATTTAATTGTCCTACTGCCGGACACAAGTCTTCTCTCAGAATGAGAGAGATAGTTGTATACACATATCAGGTACACTGCCCAATTCTGTTGTCTGGGTTCGAGGATCTGCATTCAATTGTTATGTTGAGTTGTTTTTGGGTTCCTCTGTGAAATTCTCAGTCCGAATCGGAATAGTGTCATGAGACTTAAACAAACTAGCGCACTGTGGGTGTAGGTAAAGTAATACAGCTCTATCATCCGGTGTGATAGTATGTCGTATGTATAGAGGTATTATTTCTGGAAGGTGAGAGAGACCTTTTACTCTTTACTTGCAACTTCTACCGTCCGCCACGCTAATCGGTGTGTACCCTCCGCCTAACGCAAGCTTTCGCCGCCTCGACAAGTACGTGTGCGTCGGAAACGTATTAATGCATTTCCGTGGTCTGGCTCTATTAATTGCACTTGATAGGCTTTTGCAAACTGTTCGGTTATTTGCCAGTCATTTAACGTTTGATGGGAATGGTTAAGCTATTATGGGATCTGCCTACAGACGCGGTTTGGATCAACAGCATCTGTTGATCCGATCTTATTCAGATCGAAATTTCAATGATATTTTATTGTAGGCCTACATTGAATAGCTGTTTTACGATGTTTATAAATACAAAAAGAATTTGAACAGACATATTTAGGTAAATGAGTGATTTAAGAAAAAAAGTCCCCCTAACTAAGTACCTATGTTTCGAAAGTTGAGTCATCGTTTCCTTCCACAAGTGCACCTATAGAGACAGACACTTCAGATACAACACCGAAGTGCCTCTTGAAAAGGACATTGTCAACTTTTCAAAGTATTCAAAGTTTTTACCGTCCCTACAGTATAACGTTAGCCCACGTTAGCAAATTTCCACAATCTAAACCCTTAACCACTTCAAAAAAGTAATTTTTACTTTCCAATCTTCTTTGATAAACAAACGGAATGAATCTGGCGGTTGGTTCTACACTCTGTGCTCTTCAGAGAGTCTCTGAGGACAGGGAAACGTATTCAGAGTGCCGTCAGATGGCGCGATGTGTGCCCCACTAGAGATATCGAGAGCTGGCGCTGTGCACACATGGAGATATGCTACGAGATAATGAAGATTGTTTTTAAATGATTTGGTGTTTTGTGTTGTGTATGTGTTAAAAGAGTGGCTAGGAGAATGTATGCTTGCTTGGTACCTATTCGCTTACTCGAACTTTTTTTTTTGCTGTCTCTTGAACTGGTAGCCTAATGGCTAGGGCGTCAGACTTGCGATCATGTGGTTGCCGGTTCGAAACCCACTCATTGCACCACCGATGTGTACCCACTCGTATCACAAGCATTTAGCTTAGCACGAGGGGTTAACAAGAATACTAGTAATCTACGACCCACATTACTAGTAAGCTTAAAAAATATTTATTTAAGGAGGTTATCTTTAGACTACCATCTCAGAATTCTGAGGTAAGCATCAGACTAGTCACTAATCACGACAAAGACCAGTCAGCTAGATTTATCTTATTTTTTGAAGAAGGAAGGAATGCCTGCTTTTTGCCACTATACGCCAATGTTTCGAAAGCGATATGAAGCTACAAAAGTCTTGCACTACGCTCAACACCTTACCACTTCTAAGTCACAGCTTTTAACTGTGAAAACAGCGCGCTCGCTAAGAAACGCGATACTTATACTTTTTACTCTCCACGGGTTATTCCCACTGTGTTTGTTCGTGGCATAATGCGTTGTGAGTGTAATGGAGGTCTCGATGTATAGGGTCACAAGTCACGAATTCGCGATCGACCTGGAACTGAAAGACTTTCTTTTTTTTTGATGATAGGCAAAGGTATTTTTGTTTTAGGACATTATTTCTCAAACTTTTAGGTGCCGCGATTCATTATTTTTTCGGTAGGTATCATGATTTATGTAGAATAGTTTTTATTGTTAAAGTAAAAAATAGGATTCAGAGAGTAAGGCTTAGAGTAAAATAATTTTAGCTTTTAAATCCCAATTAGAAATCAATGTCTCCTCGTAGTTCTTATAAAATTGTGAGACAATTTGTTCTATATCAATTTATTATTTACCTTAATGTTTGGTTCCAGGTGTTTACTACACTATGGCGGTAGTTGGCCCAGCAATGGGCTACGTGATCGGAGGTCAAATGCTCACCATTTATACAGACTTCCTCAGTGTTGACGCAGATACGTGAGTTACTTACTACCTATGTAGATTATAAATAATATAATAATCTCGCTTTTTTTCATAAACTGTAGCCTTTCAAGTGCACCATTATAGCAACTTCACATTTACGATTCTGTCTTACTAAAACGACAATAACCTCAAATAGGTTTACGCGTTTCCCGCGCTTTCTATACGTACCGCATGACGCGTCTTGTTCACATTTTTTAATATTTCATCTCGGCAGCGACACGGCTTCATTCAGCCAAGTTGCCCTCTCGCTTTCATCTCATTGTGAACCTCGTACGTTGCTCAGTCAACTTTTCAGCCAAATTAATTCCACCATTTTATATTTTCATGGCTTCTGTAACGAAATATGATTTTCCACGGAGCGAGTTTTGAACGACCTCTCTTTGCCATAGCTTTACGTTTAATTTATGGGTTCTGCTGTCGTATATTTTAATAAATTTAGCCAAAGGGAATCCTTAGATATTACGTAGGTACCTAAATAATTAATTTGATCATAAACATAACATAACATAATCAGCCCATTATACTGTCCCACTGCTGGGCACGGGTCTCCTCTCAGAATGAGAGGGATTAGGCCCACCACGCTGGCCTAGTGCGGGTTGGCAGACTTCACACGCCATCTCAAATCATCTTCAAATCTCTCAGGCATACAGGTTTCCTCACGACGTTTTCCTTCACCGTTTAAGCGCGTGATAATTAACTATTTAATACGTACATGACTTCGAAAAGTCAGAGGCCTTGGGTTCGATCTCGAGACTTTTGACTTGGCAGTCCAAGGGTATACCACTAGGCTATCACTGCGCTTTGATCAATTGCAATATGATCATATTTACAAAAATCGTATGGTTGTTTCAAAGTGAAGCCAACATTGCTTTAAATCTATATGAAGTTAATTTGGAAAGTAGTTGTCGCATATTTTGACAACACAACATTTGTCTACTATTTCCTTAAATTTAATATGCCAACAAGATAGAACAATAACAGCTGCTGTTAGACACTGTAGACAGACTGACAGATTTTACGAAGAAGGAAGAACTATCAGTTCCGACATCAGGAAAAAGGTAAACCTACTCTAAATTGTAATGAAATTTATTTAAAAACATCCCAAACATACAATAAACATGCTAAAGTTTTTAAAATACATGCAAACAATACGTGCCTACAAATCTTTATAATAAAATTATACTTAATTCAATCAAAAGCGAGGTAGTAAGTAGCGGTTCTATTATTCTAATTCATTTCAAGAGTACCTAGCTGGCATGCCCACTTGAAGCCACTCGTTGTATGAGCACAGGGACGTACCTACCTAATAGCTATGGCCTGGGGGCAGCCCAAGCCAAATTTAATCGTAATAAAGAGGCAGCCCAAGCCCACTGCGGTATACCTATTTTGTTTATTTGATCATAATTTTAATCCGTGGACTAAACCATTAATCCGTATAGCATACTCAGCTAGGAGGGACCTAGTTTTAAAATTACCTACCTCTGTACCTATGATTAATTAGTACAATAATTGGGCCTCATTAGTGTAGTGGTCTTGAATTTGACTGCTACGCTAGGATTCGATTTCCAGGTCGAGCAGTGTAGTTGAGAGTTTCTATGAAATTTTCTGATTTAATTTCTGCTACCTCTTTTTTTTTATTCGTGATAGGCTTACGCTTGACCGCCAGTTTGCCTGATGTTAAGCGATACTGCGATCTACGATGGAGCGCGCTTGCCTAGAAGAAACCGATTCACTCGTGATTTAAAGACACCCAGATTATATCTATCAGGGAAAACCCACTCGGGAAGTGCATTCCATATTTCAGCAGTACGCATTATAAAAGTGGACTTAAAGCGTTTCGTTCGGGCTTTTGGAATATCCACCGTGAATCGATGACGCTTTTTCGTACTTCTGGTCATCCGATAGTTAAAAGGGCTAGGGGGGATAAGATCGTGGAGATCTGATGCACACTCTCCGAAATGTATCCGATAAAAAACCGATAAGCTAGCAACTTATTCTCTTTGAAAACGCTGCTTTTGCTTGGAAACATCTTTGATTTATGTCAAATTGGGAATATCATGTCAGGAATCAGTGTACCTACCGAATATAGTTTTAAGAATGATTTTACTCAATTACTTACGGACGATCCCCCCGCATTGTGGGGGGATGTTAAAAGCCCCTTTTTTGAAACCCGGCCCTGTCTATTCAAGCCCACCGGTGCGAACCGCAGAACCTCACAGCAACGTTAGATTGTTGAGTAAACGTCCGATTTGCATAAGAAAACAATTGGGCAACGCTACCTAATAACGTATACCTTGCAATACCCCTCTGTTAAATAAGGTGTATACCTTATGGCGCTCGACAACATAGCGCCTACAAAAAATATTACAGCAATTACAGAGTTTTGAGATCTGCAGCATTTTTTTTTGTCTTGGGACATATTTAAAAAGGGGAAAACGTGATTCAAGCATGCATGGGAGTAATTATGATTTTTTTATTTGACTTTTAATGCGACTCGAGACTTTAAGTACTCATTTTATGTGTTTATTAATAAGTTTTTATGGGGTTGAAAATTAGGAAAGGCATTTTGTGGGGGTTGCGATATTTGTACCGAGTTTGATGCAGGGTAGAATAAGATTTACTTACGTTTGATGTTGATACAGAAGAAGAAAGTATTTAGGTGGCTAGACTTCTATAAGAGTAAAGAGTTCTCATTGAAAATGCAACGTGTTTCATAACGATTTATCACAGACATCGTAAGGAAATCTGCCAACCTTGCATTAATTAGGGCAACTAACTGGTGGACTGTATCTAGCTTCGTGAAATTGCTATCAATTTTATTGTACCTATGTACAGTGCTATATGACACCAGCATCGAAAATTCAATAATATACGTATATTTTTTGTCCAGGTTAGGTATAACTCCCGTGAGCTCGGTGTGGATCGGCGCGTGGTGGGTGGGGTTCATCCTGTCAGCGCTGCTCTGCATTATCGTGGCCATACCTCTGATGGCGTTTCCACACGAGCTGCCAGGTAACACCGCCTGTTAAATTGTAGTTAGCTGATGAAAAGCTTAAACATAGTGAATTAGAATTATAAAATGCCCTTTTCCTTCAGGTGCAGCCGAAATTCGAGCATCAAAAGTGTCGGAGGCGCACGAGGGCGCTGCCTCCAAGTCCGCCGCTTTCAGTGCACTCCATGAGCTGCCGCAAGCTGCGGCCGCTCTTCTTCGGAATCCCACCTTCCTATTCCTGAACCTGGCTGGTGCCAGTGAAGGCATGCTCATATCTGGATTCGCAGCGTTCCTGCCAAAGCTGATTGAGAACCAATTCGCTGTTAACGCTTCGGAAGCTGCTCTGCTTTTGGGTATGTTTACACTGTTCTTGGTATTTTGAAAGAGGACTGTTGATATTGCATTATCTGACTAATTATCATGATCATATCAGCCTATTGCGGTCCACTGCTGAACGTAGGCCTCCCCCAAAGAGCAGCAACCATCCCGGTCTTGGGCAGCTAGCATCCATCCGCTGCCAGCCACCTTCTTTAAATCGTCGGTCCACCGTATCGCAGGGCGTCCCATACTACGCTTACCCAAACGCGGTCTCCACTCTAACACACACAGACATGGTCGGTCCACTTCCACTTTAGCGTGCTTATTCTTCGCGCAATGTCTTTAGTTCTTTGGCGAATAACTTCTTTGCGAATTCTATCCACCAAAGAAACTCCAAGTATTGCTCTCTCCATTGCACGCTGAGCAACCTTGGTCAGTGACCACGTTTCGGCTCCGTAAGTCATCACGGGTAGAACGCACTAGTTATAGACTCTGGTCTTTAGGGATCTGTATATTATAATTATGACTAATTATGCAACACTTAATTTTTATATTTAGACGTCACCAAACGAGCAGACGAGCCACCTGATGGTAAGTAGTCATCGTCGCTCATGGACATCTGCAATACTAGAGGAGTTGCTGAATTTGTTTTTCATACCTTAAAATATAGGTCATTTTTCTTGATTACAATATACGCAGTGACGTCAGAGTGTGGTTGTTGCAGGTGTGATTACGGTGCCGGCGGGCGGCGGTGGCACGTTCTTGGGCGGGTGGCTGGTGAAGCGCTGGCGGCTGGCTTGCGCCGGCATCATTAAGTTGTGCGTGGCCGTCACCGTCGTCGCCGCTGCCTTCACCTTCGGCTTCGTGCTCACCTGCGACGACTACCCCTTTGCCGGCGTCACTGTTATGTATAACAGCCCGCCTGTACCAGGGTGAGTGACAGTGAACGAGTTCATTGGGAAGCGCGTAGCAAAATTTTTCAGCTGCAGTTTTAGGTAATGTATGATTGACGGTTATGTTAGTGTGGATGTGTTCATATTGAAAGAGCGACCAATGAAAGGTACTGTGTAACAAGAAAGTACTTCGATAGAAGGTACCTACTTCAATATCTTCGAATTGGGAGTTGAAAAATGGTTATGAACTTTGTCTAATGCTAGCATTGAATAATATATTTTGTGGTAGTGCGGACCGTTTGACAGCGGCGTGCAACGCGCAGTGCTCGTGCGCGGGCGCGGCGTACGCGCCGGTGTGCGCGGCGGACGGCGCCGTGTACTACTCGGCGTGCCACGCGGGCTGCGGCGCGCGCTCGCTGGCCGGCGCCGCGCAGCTGTTCCACCGCTGCGCCTGCGTGCGCACCGCAGATAACGCCACGCTGCCCACATACCAACTCGAAGGAGGTCAGCACCGTGCGGAAGCTTCCCGCTTATTTCAGAAGGGGCTCTTGTAGCCTCATTCCACATTTCCCAATGATAAAGTAACTAACTTGCAGCTGTTCGCAGCTGCTTGTTGCTAAATGAAATGCAAGCCTCCAGAATCAACGTTAGATAGTACCAAAAAAAATTAGGAAGAACAGACGAACATAAAACCTCCTCCTTTTTGAATTTGAAGAGTTAAAAATGATCATTCGTCATAGAAAGACATTCCTTCTATCTACCTACTTATTAAGTAACATAAGATAGAACGATGAGAAGTACCTTCCTAGGTACCAAAATATAACTAGTTGATTTATCAAAGATGAAACTGCTCCATGGTAATAAACAACTTAAAATTCTAAAAAATTACAAAAATAACTGAATAATTCTTATTCCAGTGTCAAACTCATCGATCTCGTACGAGGCCATCAACAGTATCTGCACGACGGACTGTCCGTTCCTGTGGGTGTTCGTGTCCTTGTCGTTCGGACTGATGCTATTCACATTCCTGGCCACCATGCCCGCACTGTCAGCTACGTTGAGGTATGATAAATGGTCTAATCAGACTTCTGGCGGCCGCAAACAGACGGTGCGCGATTTTACTCTACTCTGACCTCGATTTTACTCCACGCCTTTAAATAAAAAGCGAGGAGACATCTTTTTTGGGTAATAAGATGGTGTTAGGTGACCGGACCACAGCCTACTTGTGGTGGATGTCACAAATATTATGGCTAGGTATAATTTATGACTAGGGAATGCCTGTCCATTAATGTCCAATATACCCTGCTGTCTCTCTAGGTGGTAGATGATCCACGAGGATCGTCCACACACAAAAAAAAACTTGATTTCCGTACGGAATAAATATAGTAGGTAGGTATAAACTGCGATAGACTGCCACTGTTTGTTTCGGCCGAGGTGTTTGTGTTTGTAAGAGCTATAGGAGAACAATATTGAACGTATAGAAGAAGTAAGACTTCTTCTACTTACTAAGACTAAAGTAAAAGAACTTAGGTACTTAGGTAAAAGAGCTTTAGTTTTTAATTGACGTTTTAGATGCGTACGCGAGGACCAGCGTTCGTTCGCGCTGGGCATCCAGTGGATCAAGGTGCGTTTACTGGGTACGATTCCGGCGCCGCTGCTGTTCGGCTTCCTCATCGACCTGTCCTGCTCGCTCTGGTCCACCTCCTGCGACAAGACCGGCGCCTGCCTGCAGTATGATAACATTAACATGAGCAGGTAACACTACCTACGATGATAAAAGTTCAGCTCATTACTGTTCCAAGTGAAGGCCTCCTTTCGAAGTAAGAGGAAACAAGCCTTCAAAATTCTCGTCCAGGACTGCACAATTAGTACCTAACTTTATTGATTAATCAATGAATCAAAGAAGATGACGCTTCGTCATCTCTTGATGATGAATTACATCAATTTCGTCTTTTCCAGGTACATGTTAGGCATAGCGTTGGTAGGTAAGCTCTGTTCCCTTCTATTTTTCTTCCTGGCGTGGTGGTTCTACCGGCCGCCGGGCAGCAAGAACGGCAACGCCGTGCTGCCGTCAGTGGACCTCGTAGTCTGCGGCGAGAAGACCAACGGCACCGTCACTAGTGTGGCCAATGGGACTTTAGAAAGAGGAAGCAACGGATACTGCAACGCTGCTTTAGAGTGTAGTGATCATTTGTAAGGTAGTTCACGTTTCTATTGTGTGTAATTAGACAGTACAAGTGAGTTGCAATTGAGTTAATATGAGAATATAAACAGTGAGGAGACAGTATGAGACAGTATGACAGGTGAGACGAGGTCTGGTGTTCCTCCAATCAAAGGGAGGATCAGGTGATTTTCCCAACAGGCCACAGTTAATATCAGTTACTTGATTACGTCGATTCGATTCCATATGGAACGCTAAGTGCTACAATACCTACGTATATTCGGTATACCTATGTAAGATATTCCGAGGCGGATCAGAACCATGATACGTCGCGAATTAGATATTATATACTAACACCGTTCTAAATACCGATCAATCCATGTTAAAGGGATTATTATAAATCCTCAAGATCAGAGGATAATTATAGCCATAGTATTGAGTCTCGAATTTAAATTTGTACCACCTATTATTTCGATGAAAATGAAGTTCGAGTTTACATTGCAGCTGTGGCACGTCAGGTTTAAATTGGGATGGCATTGGAGGTTTCCGTCCTTCTGCCTTCTAGCCCTTCGTGTCCCGCAAACTGACGATGCACAATCTGTAATTGTCGGCGGAAGTATCATAAAGCTTTAGACGCAAATTACACACGTTCCAAAATTATAATTACGAATGTGTTAACTATTGGTTTGTTATATCAATAGTTATATTATACACATGATGAAATGATTGTTTACATTCCAATATAATAAATAGTTCTGTTGTAAAATATCTGTGATGTTATAGTTTGTAGATAATTGTAAGTAACACGCCGATGTGAGGTCCTTGTAAAATAAGTTTTGTAAGGTATGTGTAGAGCTTACCAAGTATTAAATGGGGTATGTAGGTATGTATTTTTTGCAAAAATATAACCTAAGTATTTTACTCAGATGTGACCAGCACTAGAGAAGCCAGCCGGTCAGCTAATCTGTACAAAGATTTAGATAAAAAAATTGACAATTGATCGCGACAAATCGATCCTGTTTTTTAGGGCGTAGGTACCTAAAATACCCAGGCCAGAACCTAGGAGGGGACGAGAGGGACTTTCCACGGGTGTCGAAGATCGGGAAGGACGGTCAACCACTTTTACCGTCTAAAATTAGTAGGTATTCATTAACCCCCTTTTAAAACCTACACCTACCTCCCTGTTAAGTTCATACTTGCCTAACAGGTGTAGGTAGGTACCTAGTCGAAATATTCGATATCTACCTACTACTACATTTTTGCAAAATTTGCATACACAAACTTAGTGTGTACCTAGGTATTATATGTAGGTAATAATAGAGTACAATTTGGGAAGGCACCATTTTTTTAATTTTCTTTTTAGGTACATTTTGAAAAATTCATCACGATAACCGTTAAGGTACCTACTTACAGTTGTACATACATAGTTTCTAACTTATTTGTTGTTTTGCAATGCAAGATCAATAGTTGTTAAAATTGTATTTTGGTTGAAGACTGATTGTTTACTAGTAATAATTAAATAGTTTACATATAACGTAGGTAAGTATGCATAAATAGTTCCCTACGTGACTATACATTTCACAGTCACAAGTTTTTGAGAATTTAAAGTTACATTTTTAGGTTCACCATAATTTACCTACATTTTGTTTCACAATCGTCCAGAAATCGAAACAAACAATAATCTTCAGAGATAAACTACCGTTACAATTGACCGATTGACTGACGGCAGTTCTTTTACTCTAAGAAACATATAAATAGGAAGATCCTCTATGAAAATAAGCGTTTATGCATGCATGCATAAGTCACCGCTGCCTTAAGTTTACCTTGCAGAATAAAAGTGAAAAGTAGACTAGCAACCCATTCTGTAATTCAATTAAAAGCTAAAATTTGAATGTTGATCCAAGAATGTAACTGTAATTTCAATTTAAGATTTTAAATTTCAAAGTTGGATCTTAAATTTAATATTACCTACGTATGTAAGTAATGCAATTATAATTAGATTTTTATAAATACAATTTGTAAATTTTTACATCGTTTTTCTAATGTAATTTGTAACATATAATGTAGGTGAACAATTTTGAAATTGTACAATTTTACACGGATTGATTGGAATAAAATAATAAAATAGTCTCCATTTTATTTCCCTTAGCACTGACATTTGTACTTAGAAACAATAATTATTTAGGTGTAGGTACTGACAAGAGTTCCCGTTCGCAGCTTCGCCTGCGTATTTAGGTAATTTTCGTTTCTAAAATAATATAAGTACTACTGTTTTTTTATACTACTAAGATGGCAAACAAGCCCCGCCTGATGGTAAGCGGTTACTTAACGTAGCCTATGGACGCTTGCAACACCAGAGGTATTACTCGTTCCCGTCCGTGTAAATTAAGGAGAAATAGTTGGGCTGGAGCATAGGAGACATGCTGCCATACATGACAGCGGCGGTACACCACCTTTAGGGTTGAATTTCCAAGAATCCTTTCTCAGTGCTCGTCTACCTTGCAAAAAGAACCAGCATGCAAAGTTTCAGGGCTCTAGCTCCTGTAGTTTCGGAAGTGCATTGATACGTAAGTCAGGCAGTCAGGTTCTTCTTTTTTATATAATGTAAGAAGAAGATAGATAGAATCGAATCCATCCTAAAAACAGGACAATATCTGGTGGGTTTTGATGTAGCCAAGTAGGTGTTTTATAATCCTCAGTAAATAAAACGACAAATTAAAAATATGAATTAAATATATATATTTCAACATTAAAAAATGCTTATAACTTAACAAAATGCATTATAACACTTTCATATCTGTATTAAAAATTGTGTACTTAGAATAATTGTATTGGAAATAGAGCTAGCTATTTCATAGAAGTCTCAGAAAAACTTAACGCCTTGGCTGTCTTCGAATTCCATTAGTTCGCACTTGCCCTTCGCTTCTAAAGATTTTAAAGCCTTCAGTAGCACGCTCATGTCAAGGCCATGGAATTCTGAAAATTAATATGTCATTCCTATTAAATTACGAAATTTTACATCACTACTTTCACACTCTCTATAAAAACTGAAGATGACTTTTATCAAGAGAATTATTATTAGTCGAAATTAGTCGCCTGGTTCGTCATCTGGTTCAAAAAGTTATAAGGGTTTTTAGGTGGACGATCTGGAGGGTGCCTCCCCAGCTTGGCCCAATTTGAATCTCAGAAGTACCTAAAATCTGTTTTCTCCCAAATTTAGCTAGATGGGAATTTACGAAAACTCTAGCTCTTGGACTATACCTTAGAAGAAGGTAAGCTAATGTCCATTCACAATTCACAAGCTAATTTTCGACAATGTTCAAGCAAAGGCTTAGGTCTCACTCAGATCTACTATGTGGATCTTGTATGTGCTTTGGTGGATTCAACATAATATTAGTATTAGTATATTAATATTATTAGTTGTTCAACCTTAACCATAAATACTATATATGGTAGAGGTTGTTGTAACTTATTGTAAACAACTTTCATCAACCCAATAAATAGGTATTGTCCCGCAGCTAAGCACTTTCTTCACGTGGGAGAGTCATGCTTCGGCACGAATGGGCCGGCTCGACCGGAGTGATACCACGGCCTCACAGAAAACCGGCGTTCAACAACGCTGACATTGTGTTTCGCCGAGTGAGTGAGGTTACCGGAGGCCCAATCCTCTTTTAAAAGGTCGGCAACACACTTGTGACTCCTCTTCTAGTGTTGCGGGTGTCCATGGGCGGCGGTAATCGCTTACCATCAGGTGATCCGTCGGCTCGTTTGCCCTCCTATCCCATAAAAAAAAACTATTCTGTCAAAATTATATTATGGTATTAAAAAATTAGAATATACAATTATTATGGCATCCATAATATCAGCATTGTGTATAATGCCAAGTAACAAAAAGAAAAGCTCACCTTGGTCAGAAGTATTATCACCCTCTCTCAGTTCAAATAGCGTACAAACAGTATTATTCATTCCATTATTACAAGCCCAGTTGTACACCAAATTACCCCATTCATCAAGTGAATGCCAGTATACCTCCCAAACATTTTTACTCTTATCCATAGGTGCTGCTTTACCTGTCCTTGCCATATCCTCTAAAATATTTAAAATTGCTTCCTGAGACAACTTCCTGTTAATTTCAGTGTTATTAAATAGTGGGCTATTCTGAGATTCTCTTATGTCTATGGTAGATTGTTTCGTTGCTTTTAAATATTCTGCGATTAGTTGTTGCCATGCTTCTAGTTGTTTTGCTCTGGTTTCTGTGTGTGTTTGAATTCTGGAACAAATATTGTGTCTGTTATTGAAGAGTATAGATAAATCTATACTAATGATTATAAAGTTTCAAAACATTTTTCTTTGATTAGACACAAGAGCTTTATCTCAACATAGTTTCTTTGACAAAGAACTACTATATTTGCAAACATGAAATACTTTCAATTATTATTGTTTTGTACAATCTTCTGGACTTATTATAATACTTACACTGTTATTTCTTACTTAAAGAATCAATATGTTTCTCATATATGTCTATCATTTGCTTCTCTGTGTCTTTTCTTTTAGACAATGTTGTAGGAGATTTTGGTTCCAAATCAGTTACAGCTGCTTTATAAAAAATCTTTGACTCCCCAATTTCAACATACGGGGAATTTTCAACAAAATTTGTAGAGAAACTTATCATTATTGAACAGTCTTTTGCCACTGCAGATATTAAGGCCAAATGTATTGGATCTATGGTTTCATAAAATGTATCTATGTCTTTTGAGATGTTGAGATTCAAGTTCCTTGAATTTATTTGTTCTATTAATTTAGAAACATAATCAGCATAATTTGTTTTGACATCTTTTACATCAAAGGGTACCGTTTCTGATAGTTTTTGTAATTGCAACAACTTATAAAGAAATGTGTTACACTTGAGATCCTTACCCTCAAAACAGTAATCAGATATACATTTTGGTAAGATTTTATCAGATTCTTGAAGTTTAATAAAATATTCATTTTTATCACTCAATAAGATATTGATGATAAAATCCAAAAAAATATTTGAATCACTAAAATAGTTCATATTTTGGATAATACTATTCAAATCAGTTGGGCATGATTTTTCATAAAAAATCAATGTTCCATCTTTGAATAATTTAAAGTTGTTTTGTGGATTGTTTATCATATTCAACAAGGCATACTTCATCCTATGTTTATCTCCAGAAAATAGGTCTAGAGGACAATAGTTACTTGCCTTCTGTATGGCTCTTGTTTGCAGCTTTAAATGTTGTTTTAAACAATAATAACATTTAGAATACTTCCTAAAGCTAGATGAAATGAAACCTTCTTTTGGTTTGATCTCTATACAGTAGTTCGTTTCACAATGAGGACTGAGTATACACAAATTTGTAGCTTTTATTGCAATTTGACTTAGTGAAGACTTAGAAATTCGATTTACTGGACGAAAAGGCAGCAGCATATTGCTTAGTTTTACCAAATCGTGTTCAGATATTTCTATTGCTTCTTCACTGCCGTAGTATTTATTTTGTAATAATGGCACCATGATCAAATTAACGAAATTCACAGAATCGCGTACAAATTTAGTATGTGCCGTTTGCTCATCTTCTTTGATAAGACGTAGTACGTAACCAGTATCTAATATTTGAACAACGATGTGCATATTTCCTTCGTTTATATACTTCCAAGATTTGCCTAATAACTTCATGTTTTTTGGCCCAAGTTAAATTTGAATTTACAGTACAAATAAACAAGTTTTACTTACGTAAAAAAGGGAGGAAAGTTATACTGCCAAGGCCATGTAATATCTGCCATAACGCTAGAATAATCTGAAGTCTCGTCTGAAGCGTAGAAGATTAATTAATAACTCAAATTTATTTGAAAAGAGCACTTATTTTCCTAACAGCTGATGACTATCCCTGTGTGACGTCTGTGACTGACAGACTGATATGACAGTGACATAAAATTGAACGCTGTAAATGAACGAGAACCACAGAATATAAATATAAAGTCTCGAAATAAACCAAAGAGAATTGAACATATTAATGAACATAACGTAATGTATTAAACAATAAAGTAAATAAAATAAAAAAAATAAAGTACATATCTAAAAGAAATACCTAGAAAAAAGTAATTATCACCTATGTGTAAGTAAGTATTTATGTGTCTTATAAAGGCAGTCATACAGTTACAATAATTTCTAGTTGTAATAAAAGCATCGTACTCAATCATTCAATGATTGAGTCTCAATC
Organism: Acronicta aceris; assembly: GCA_910591435.1. Lineage (NCBI taxonomy): Eukaryota > Metazoa > Arthropoda > Insecta > Lepidoptera > Noctuidae > Acronicta > Acronicta aceris. The sequence goes on along the minus strand of OU342758.1, from coordinate 17,733,619 downwards.
ATGCCCTTTCATTCTAGATGCTCTATCCGAATAGACCAATATCCAAAGCGGTGTTTGTCGTGGTTGAGTAAAAAACAACTTGTCATTTTAAGGATCATAGATTCACAAACTTTGACAATTTGACATTTGATTTGTCATTTGAGAAACGCGACGAATTTTGCGATTCGCTTTCATGCAAAAAACGTTTCTAATTTATTTTATACTGTTAACTGCTATGTTATGAGTTTTTTATAAACCACATTCTATTTATATAAAAATGATTACGCTTAATAGGAAATTGAAAAAGGAGCATACAGAACCTACTAACGGTAATGGACTTACTCCTACTGAGTCAGTAGTGAGAAGAATATCAGTGAGGGATAAATTATTGATAAAAGAAGTCCAGGAGATGAATGAGAACCTCCCTGCTACGTGTAGTGTACATTTCGAAGACCCTAATGTGTTGAGTGAGTTCATATTGAATGTAGCGCCCGACGAAGGGTATTGGCAGGGAGGCAAGTTCAAATTTAGTATTTTTGTTACCGACGACTATAATATGGCTGTAAGTATTACAATAATTTATATTTAACTTTGGACAACCATAATTAGAGGTCCTAATCAATTCTCCAAAGATTTCCATTCAAAACATTTTATTATTGATCTTATAATTTGCTAAGGTTTCATTGTTAATAATACCATCTCAAATATTCCAAAATTTAATTGTAATGCTTTACTATCATGTAAGTTAAAGATAACATTATCTTTATTTGACCCCTTTCACTCCAACATAATAGTATATTGGTACTATTTTTCTAGAACAATCTAGAAAGACTTACTTTCATAAATTGTATTGTCATGCAAACTAATAACAATATTAAGTTCCAAATTATTACAATGTTCTTTAATTATGATGCTCTTTATTTCATGTATGTATTTATAGCATTAATTATTATATTTTAGTAAATATTTGTAAACAGTTGATTGAACAGATGGTATTACTGTGCTGTGTTATATTGCCCCCTGCTGAGTATTTCAATGCTAATTCTGTTTTTTCCTCCACTTTCTTACACTTGCAGTCATATTGCAGTTTAATGTCATAGTCACCATAAGGGTGGAATCTTCTTGTTCAGTAGTATCCAACTACTGCTGCCTCATAACAACATATTTTCTTTAGTTGTTAAATGTTTAAGTTGATTAACAGTGCACTTTGACTATAATTCTTGAACAATTGTCTGAATGTCTTGTAAAAATACTGAAAGTAGGTATAATATGATATATTTACACAGCTTTATCACAAAACAGCTTTAAAACTTACAGGCAGTGCTCTGTAGCCTCCTTAAGTACTACTTATCTAGTGTACTAAACCAGAGAGCTCTCAGTTCAATTCACAAAATTTATAACTTGACACTCATCATTCTTTTTTTTTTGTTTTCAGCCACCAAGAGTAAAATGTCTAACACGTTTGTGGCATCCTAACATTAATGTAGATGGTGATGTTTGTTTATCACTACTGCGGCAGACATCAATTGATGAGCATGGCTGGGCACCCACCCGGAAATTGAAGGATGTTGTGTGGGGACTCAATTCTCTATTTACTGTAAGTAGATTAAAAAAAATTAAAAAATATTTGTATCTATCTATTTTGCTGCATAGATAGAAAACAATTAATGATGTAGTTTGCCAACTATTTCAAGAACTATGGTTTTAATCCAGAAGAATGCTATTTCACTGAAAGAAACATTTATGAATCGGGTAAATTGTGAACTAAAGCAGTTATTGTGATCATTAATTACTATTATTACTATTATGCCATTTGTGGTGTGTTGTGGGAGACTCTTGCCTTTTCACTCCACTATACATTATTCCATAAAACTAGTTTTAGACTTTTTTATAAAACTGTTTTATTGATATATAACATCATAACTTTGTTAATGTTCATTTCATCATTGAAATTTTAATAACCTACATTCATTTATGATACCAGGATTTTGTTTTTAATTTCAGGATCTCTTAAATTTCGAAGACCCATTAAACATAGAAGCAGCGGAAATGTACAATAAAAATAAAACTGAATTCCAGGCTAAAGTGCAAGATTACATTAGTAAAGGGAAAAGATGAAACTTGCCCAACCCAGTCACAATTATGTTGCTAGGAACTCTGTAACAATGTCATGGTTATCACAACATGGGAAATTTAGTATGGGAGAATTAATAATTTACTATCAGCTGTTTAAGTGCTTCCAACGTAACTAGAGGTATTGTGTAAATAAATATTTTATCAATATTGGGTATAATCGTTAGAAACAAATGTAACCTAATTACTGGGTTCATTCTAAGTTATATAAATATTATTGAACCCACAAATAGACCACATAAATTAAAAGTTTTATAATAACACCAATTAGTCATAATGTAACACCAAACAAGCAATAATCATTATCATAGTGTTCATAGAATTGTAGATTATCACAGATAAAATGTATTTTTGTCAAAGTATCTAAAATTATATATTTAACTATATTAAATAATCTAATTATAAAAAAAAATAGATATTTAAATCTTGTTGCTATTATAACTATAAAAATTACACATAATTGTTCAATTAATTGCAAATTCGAAATAAAATATCTTTTCATAGAAATTAGAACATTCACTAGCTAATTGTTAATTTTATTATAGAAGAAAATGTTATATGTAAGTTGTCAGAAAGCTTTACACCAACTCATATATTCAATAAATCTGTATAAATTAGTATTTCAATCACCTCTTTAGATGATACAGTTGATGACAGATGATGCTACAGAAAAAAAAAGCTGAATTTCTAGCATTGATGTGATAAATAATATGGTACTGATTCCAATAGCATGTCTGATGATCCCATGCTAATTTTCCCAATAGTAGTCTTATTATACAGTGTCAAACAGAATGGTAATTTTATAACAGAGAATGAATTGAAATGATATTTAATTCTTTTACAAGTTGTTTTGTTTTTTCAGTGAAAGTAACAGTGAACTTTCTATTATATACTTAACCGAATATTAAAATAATCGCTAATGGTAAGGCGGAGGGTAATATCGGATGAAAAACCACATGGTATTTTGTTTCCCTGTGCATGGTGGGGATATGGGATTTTCTCGATTTATTCCCCAATCCCCACAAAAGAACATCGTGCCACGATGTGTTTCGTCGAGCTAATGTCTGTAGCTAAACTCACACGCGGCATTTATAATATTCATGGATTGAAGCTGTTTATTTTCATCGATTTAATGAAAATACCATACTGAAAGTTGTTCATATCAATGGATGTCTCTGTCATAACTCTCTAATATATAATTTTACTGTGCTGTTACACTGTAAATTATAAAAAAATACTCTAAAATCAGTGATAAATTGTGTTTCCTAACTGGTGTATTTTTCAAGGGCAATATGGAAAATATTATTTTGGTGTGAAATCGCAAACAATCTTAGGTGCTTGTAGTACATTTTTAATTTCACATTATTTTTATTATTGTGATTTTTTCTTTTTTTTGTAATATAAGGTTCAAAATGAGTTGCGATTATTTCAGATGAATTACCTAAGTAATATTTTACACTAAATAGAACCCAATTCTAGTGGACCCTGGAACACTAATTTTTAATTTTTAATGAACTGCTTGATAGTGGATTTCTGGTCAAATATTCCCATCTTTCTATGTCTTGCCATTAAAAATACGCCAGTAAATAATAATTTATTTACTATAGAAAAATATTGCGACGCATTCGCAAGTTATGTAAAAACAAATTAGGTAAATGTAATTTGTGCATGTCATACCCAGATACAATGAAATAGGTTTTAAATAAAATCAATTTTACTATGATAAACTAATCTGTTCTTTTATTCTGATTTTAATTAAAGTTAGGTGGAGTTGTGTGGTTAATGGCTTTGGCCATAGGCTAGCCCTTTATTTTGTGGGATTACTAAAATATAATATTCCACCTCTACCTGAATCTTCAGGATACAGGCGTGATAGTATGTATTTATTCTTATTTTTAAGCTAGCCTACAGTTTGGTATCGTGCACGGTTCACCTCTTTTCAAATAGAATCAAAAACGATGTGTGCACATGTAGAAACAGAATTTCACTATTTATTTTTTTATTACTTGTTTTCTTTTTCGAAATTATATAGTTACGTACCTAATGTCATATATATAACTGTAGTATAAATAGTTTCTTCTTACATAATGTATGTATGTATGTTGTCTTTCGTAAATTGTTTGCACGACAGAATTAATGAGAATTACATACATAGTATTGTCTATATAACACTATGTTTTAGAAAACGATTGCATCAATTTCATACATTTATTGGACAAGTTACCTGAAGATAAAATAATTGACGTGATATCTAACTCTCAATCATCACATTAACTGATCCACTAGTGGGTAGTTATTGAGGGTAGTTTCGTACCTCCTAATGGAAGTCCTCTTTATAACATTGTAACTGTTAGTAGACAGTTACAAAATCTAAATAAACAGATTGATGATCTTTTTGTGATTTTTTTGCATTTTCCATGTTTTTTTTTTAAATGATTATATTATATTTTATTAATATTATATATGTCGGCGCAGCGAAATAATTCTATCATTACCTCTATATATTTATACTAATTCTATTCATTTTTAGGCTGTTATTGCAATGCTCAAATGTATTAACAATCATTGTAATAATTATTTCTGTATGACACAGGTTTATCATTTCGTAGAAACGATAGACCTGTGACGTAAGTAATTTTATAGGAATTTCAATTTGATAGTTTATTTATTTTGTGAAGTCTCGACAAAAACCATTGCATTTTATGAGATGTGCGGACGACACAACTTGATTTAATTAGCTCGTTTGTTATGTCATGTTTTACTTGACTGGGTTGTGTCGTCTGTATAGCATTCGCCTAAACAGGCCACAAGATGGCGCTACTCATGACATTTAGTTCTGACGTTTGACTTTGGTTTTTGTTGCGACTAACGCTTGGTGGGGCGACTCGACTCGGGACGACACTTTGTCTCGAGCAGCCGACCAGAGCGGACGCCCAGTGAATAAGTTAAGTATTCTGTTTCAGTCTTTAGTTAATTATTTAAAATATAAGTGATTTTCTATTTTTGTTAAAGTGTTTGTCTGTGTTTACATAGGAATTAAAACGGTTATAATTTAGTTACCCAGAATCAGATTAAAATAATAGCATCTTGTAATTAAATTAATTTGTGAGTCACCCACGTGTCCTTACTTGCCTGAAACCTAACAATGGACAATAACGAAACGCATCGTGACGTCAGCAATGCTGACGTCACGATTTCTAAAAATAATTCCGCGGTCTCCCCGCCGTTATCAGAAGTGGGATGCCCTCCCACTTCTGCCGGACATCCTAGTACATCAAATACTCCGGGGGTGCACGTGGTTGCCTCACCTGATCAATTGAATGTAGGCAATATTTCGACGGATTTTTTCTTGCAAATGATGCAAACAATGAAACATATGTCTGATCGATTGTCTGCACAACAATCCGAAAAGGTTAAAATCAATGATATTTTTCTACCCTCTTTTGACCCGGACGGTAACGTAGGAATTCGAGAATGGTGCCAGCACATTACAAAAGCAATTGATATTTACAATCTTAACGATTATGAGACTCGGATGAAAGTAGGTAGTTTATTAAAAGGCCGCGCAAAATTATGGGTAGATAATTGGTTAGTTTCAACCAGCTCTTGGCAGGAATTACGCGACAATCTAATTCTAACCTTTGAACCAGAGAATCGGTACTCGCGCGATATTGTTAAATTTCGCGAACATTCTTACGACCAAACCAAAGATATAGCGGAGTTCTTATCGAAAGCTTGGGTTTTGTGGAAACGTGTAACTAGGGACAAACTGAGCAACGATGACGCCGTTGAGGCAGTGATTGGTTGTGTTGGTGACGAACGCCTCAGAATCGAGTTGATGAACGCACGAGCGACGTCGGTGCCAGAATTAATATCAGTTGCATCGTCAATACGAACAAAACGTCCTCACGCTAATACAAACCCTTCACAAATTTTAAATAAACGTGTTCGGCTGAATGATTCTCAAACACCACTCTTTTGCCGTATATGTAAGAGAAATAATCATTTGTCTCGCGATTGTCGATATAAGAGTTCGGATAATAATTCAGGGCAGGAGAAGGACGCTTCACAAAATAAACCTACCGATACTTCACAACCATCTCAAAACAAGCCAACCTGTACATTTTGTATGAAGGTAGGACACACTTACGATAAATGTTTCAAGCGTGAACGATCTATTGTATCAAACATTAACTTTATAGGTAATACAAAGACAACTTTGATGTTTGTGAATATCGGTGAGTTTTCCATCCAGGCAACCTTTGATAGCGGTGCTGAATGTTCGGTTATGTGTGAGTCTATAGCTGCAAAATTACCGGGAAAACGGATTCATGGTGTCAATTACTTGAGAGGAATCGGCAATTCCCCGGTGATTTCGCTTTTAAAGTTAAAGGCTATCTGTAAAATAGATAATGTCAATGTTGAGATTAGCTTTTGTGTTGTAGCCGATGCTGAAATGTTAACCAATGTTTTGATTGGTATGGATTTGATTTCTAATACCTCGTTAAGCGTTTTAGTCACGACGAATGGTGCGAAGCTGATCCATCAGCAATCTATTCTTCATGTTAAATCAAACAATCCCTTATTTGATAAAATCGATTGTGATCTAGAAAACAATTGTCAGGTGGACCAGCTACGCACACTGTTAAACAAGTACGCTCACTTATTCATCCGCGGTTTTCCATTAACTAGAGTTAACACCGGTGAGCTGGAAATACGGTTGAAAAACCCAGATAAATATGTAGAACGTAGACCGTACCGACTCAGTCCAGTTGAACGTGAAAAAGTTCGAAACATAATTAGCGAGTTACTTAACCACAATATCATACGAGAAAGCAAATCGCCATATTCCAGCCCCATTATTCTGGTTAAAAAGAAGAATGGTAGTGATAGACTATGTGTGGACTATCGCGAATTAAATTCTAATACCCTAAGGGACCATTATCCACTACCTCTCATCTCTGACCAGATTGATCAATTAGTTAATGGTTTCTATTATAATTCATTCGATATGGCAGCAGGGTTCCACCAAATACCCATATCGGAATAATCAATTGAGAAGACTGCATTTGTCACCCCAGACGGTCTCTATGAATATTTAACTATGCCGTTTGGCCTGAGCAATGCTTGTTCTGTGTATCAAAGGTGTATTAATAGAGCGCTGCAACCATTACTAGGAAGTGCAGGTATTGCTCAGGTTTACGTAGACGATGTATTGAATAAGTGCACTAGCTTTGAACAGGGATTGTCTGATATAGAAAGAATCTTAATAGCATTACAAAACGCAGGATTTTCAATCAATGTAGAAAAATCTTCGTTTTTTAAGCGTTCCATAGAGTATTTGGGAAATATTATTTCGGATGGCAAAGTTAGCCCAAGTCCTCGTAAGGTAGAAGCTCTCCTAAAATCTCCCATACCTGCTACTGTTAAGCAGGTGCGGCAATTTAACGGTTTAGCAGGATACTTCCGACGCTTCATTCCCAATTTTTCAACCCTAATGATACCTATGTATGAGCTAACAAAAAAAGGGTGCAAAGTGGGAATGGAACGATCGGCACGAGGAGGCCCGTAACATTATTATTGAACGACTTACGTCTTCTCCTGTACTTATGTTATTCCAGGAGCATGCACCAACTGAACTGTATACGGACGCTAGTAGTCTAGGGTACGGAGCTGTATTAATGCAAGTAATTGAGGCACGTCGTCATGTCGTGGCTTATATGAGTATGCGGACCACAGATGCGGAGAGCCGATACCATTCTTATGAACTTGAGACACTGGCGGTAGTGAGAGCTATAAAACACTTTAAGCAATATCTTTATGGTCGAAAATTTAAAATCATAACAGATTGTAACGCACTAAAGGCATCAAAGCATAAGAAGGAACTCCTTCCAAGAGTATATCGCTGGTGGGCCTTTCTCCAAAATTATGATTTCGAAGTGGAGTATAGGAAAGGAGAACACATTCAACACGCCGATTTTTTCAGTCGAAATCCAGGTAACATGCACGTCAATATTATGACTCGTGACTTAGACTGGCTGAAGATAGAACAGCATCGGGATGCTACACTCCGTCCTGTCATTGATGCTCTATCACGTGGTGAACGGGTAGACGATTACGTCTTAGAAAATGACACAGTCATGAAGGTATGTTCGGATGCTATCTTCGGTCAGCAGAAGGTCATTGTAGTGCCAAAAGCATTTCAGTGGAGCCTTATCAATACATATCATGGCGCCTTAAAACACCCAGGTTGGGAGAAAACGTTGCAGAAATTAAGGGAATCGTACTGGTTCGACAATATGAGTACTTTGGTCCGTACGTTCGTTGACAACTGTGTCGTATGTAGAACGTCTAAGGGTGTATCCGGTGCCGTACAGGCTCAACTTCACCCTATCCAGAAACCTACTACCGCATTCCAAGTAATACATATGGATATAACAGGAAAATTGGGCACGACAGACAATCACGAATACGTCGTCGTAACTGTTGACGCGTTTAGTAAATATGTATTACTACACTATGCCACTAACAAGAATCCACAAAGCACTCTAGCAGCATTAAGGCGTACGGTACATTTATTCGGAACACCGGTCCAGATCGTTGTGGATGGCGGCCGCGAGTTTTTGGGCGAGTTCAAACATTATTGTGACCAAATAGGTATAGATATACACGCCATATCGCCAGGAGTCAGCCGAGCCAACGGACAAGTAGAGAGAGTCATAGGTACACTGAAAAATGCCTTGGTTATTATAAATAACTATGAAACCGAAAATTGGCATATTGCACTAGACAGCCTGCAGCTTGCACTCAACTGCACGCCACATAGGACTACCGGGGTGGCACCACTTACACTGCTTACTCGACGCAAACACTGTGTACCTCCTGAACTGGCTAACCTTGTTAATCTTGATGAACAAACCCTCGATATGGATCAATTAGAACGATTTGTAACCCAGAAAATGCTCACAGCTGGAGAAAAAGAAAAACAACGATTTGACAGGAACAAGGCTCGCATACGTTATTTTCAGAGAGGTGACTACGTACTAATAAAAAATAATCCACGCAATCAAACCTGTTTAGATCTTAAATTTAGCGAACCATATGAGATCTGCAGGATTTTGGACAACGATCGCTATCTGGTCAAGAAAGTAGTTGGCCGAGGACGACCACGAAAAGTTGCCCATGACCAACTACGGTTGGCACCAACGCCTGGGCAGCAGTTGACCATGTCGGCGCAACAAGAAGATACCTCCCTAGAGCACCCGCCTGAAGAGACCAGAGAACCACTGTCATCCACATCGCAAACCCACCAGCAATGAAGGATAGTTACTCAAAATAGCTCCACCAGTATGGGTAAGCAAAGCTTATAAAATTTTAACAATTATAATCTTGTACACAGTACATAATAACATACATAACGAGCTGATAACCTTATTTGCATACATAAGCTTCCCCCATATAGACTTGAGGTTGAAGCAATACTATTGCAATACCTAAATGCACACAATTACTTATTCTTACACACAATTTCAGAGCCTCTGTGTACCACGATCCATAAGATCTAGAGCACAGCTTCGACCTTCCTCATAATCCTTTGTCCCTTGTGTACCACGGCGTACGAGACCGCCTAGAGCACAACTTTATATCACAACAAAATAATGAGTCGTTTACTTAGTGAGAAGTAAAATGACGCAATAAATAAAGCATACTATCTATGCGATACCAATGTGTACCACGGCGTACAAGACCGCCCAGAGCACAGTGTTATCTTATACCAATAAATATAATTTGCTGATAGCATATAAGACAATGATTAGTATGTATATGCACCACGGCGTTCAAGACCGCCCAGAGCATGCCATTAACTCCTAAACATAACTGTGTACCACGGCGTTCAGGACCGCCCAGAGCACAGTATTAATTTATACTTACATGGCTACTTTCATCAAACGTTCACAAGTGGATGAATCCACTGAGAACTTACAAGTTTTGTATACAGCAAACACACTTATAACATAACATTGGAACATAAAGACAGACTTCATGTTTCACATCATATAACGTTAGGCATCAATTACAGATGCCTATCTCAAAAATATAACTTTCATTGTTTCAGATTAAGGCTAGTGCAGAGCGCGCACTGCCTATCAGAATGGCCGTGTCGGCGCAGCGAAATAATTCTATCATTACCTCTATATATTTATACTAATTCTATTCATTTTTAGGCTGTTATTGCAATGCTCAAATGTATTAACAATCATTGTAATAATTATTTCTGTATGACACAGGTTTATCATTTCGTAGAAACGATAGACCTGTGACGTAAGTAATTTTATAGGAATTTCAATTTGATAGTTTATTTATTTTGTGAAGTCTCGACAAAAACCATTGCATTTTATGAGATGTGCGGACGACACAACTTGATTTAATTAGCTCGTTTGTTATGTCATGTTTTACTTGACTGGGTTGTGTCGTCTGTATAGCATTCGCCTAAACAGGCCACAAGATGGCGCTACTCATGACATTTAGTTCTGACGTTTGACTTTGGTTTTTGTTGCGACTAACGCTTGGTGGGGCGACTCGACTCGGGACGACACTTTGTCTCGAGCAGCCGACCAGAGCGGACGCCCAGTGAATAAGTTAAGTATTCTGTTTCAGTCTTTAGTTAATTATTTAAAATATAAGTGATTTTCTATTTTTGTTAAAGTGTTTGTCTGTGTTTACATAGGAATTAAAACGGTTATAATTTAGTTACCCAGAATCAGATTAAAATAATAGCATCTTGTAATTAAATTAATTTGTGAGTCACCCACGTGTCCTTACTTGCCTGAAACCTAACAATGGACAATAACGAAACGCATCGTGACGTCAGCAATGCTGACGTCACGATTTCTAAAAATAATTCCGCGGTCTCCCCGCCGTTATATATTAATATTATATATATATATTATATTTTATTAATGATTATAAATTTATTTCAGTGAAAAATTATATTTTAGTTCAAAATAAACTGATTGATGGTTCAGAAGTTATAACCTACTTTAATTTCGTTGAAAGCACCATCGTTTTGAAGATAGTCAATTTAAATACCATTAAACTGGTCCGTTCCTATGGGAACGGACCAGTTTAATCGCCATGGTTGGGAAAATTCTGCTGAGGTGCAAATATAAATTCATTCGATTATTTGCTTTCTTCCTGCCTTTATCTGCCAATCACACCACACTATATTATTTACGTTCTCCTATCCATTTTAATCTATATTTTTTCTTCCACACTGTCGAGGTTTTGGGTCTAGTACTAGAGAGAGAGAGGCATACATTCATAATAGTTCTATGTATATTCGTTAGGATTTCATCTTGTATTTTATGCATCCCCAGTAGTGAAGAGTATGAAGCTATCACCTTTTATTGATAAATTAATTTTTACCAAGGGGCTCTGTCACGGCTCTGTAGTATTGAGGGATCTGTATTACTAGGTAGACACATTTATGACGGTAATTAATCGATATTATTCACTGTATCTTCATAATATTATCTCGTTTTAGCGGCTAAAAAGTTCACAGCATTTAGCACCAATACTAAGGTGGCATAAATAGGTAAGGATTTTATTTCGTAGCAAACACTATGATGTTTTTATATTTCTTTCTCTCTCTTTCAAATTCCACCAATCACGTCTCAACGTCGTCTCATCTCGTCGTTTCATCCACCAATCACGTCTCACTATTGTTGTCCATTTTACTCTGTGGGTTTTTCTCTATAATACTTCCTCTTTCACTCAATAATGGCATTTTCAAATATTAATGACGTTTTATGTCTCCCTAGTAAGTAGTCCCTAACTAACAGTATTAAACTACCCACTATATTAACAATTTATCTTTATGTTACTAGGAAATCACAGACATGTGAGGGAATGTCTATGTCATGTATATTCGTTACAATTTCATCTCCTGACACTTTATGGGTCCCTAGTAGCAGAATAGATACAGTACAGTCGAAAGAAATCTGCGCACTGCAAATGTTTTTTCAGCGTCACTCGCAGTTATTTTGATAGTATTAAAATTTACTCTTCACAGAAACTACAAACTACGGTGGAATTAGTGAGCTACCAGGCAAGATTAGTTACCAGGATAGCATAACTTATGAGGAGGTTTCAACATCCTTTTTAAGTGGCGCGTGGCGTGAAGACAGCTCGCGTGTAGCGTGAAGGATGAGGGTAGTGGATTGTATTTTTGTTGATGATTCAGATCTATACTAGCGAAAATTTTACGTAAATAAATGAAATGAATTTCAACCAGGATTTTTTAAGTTGTCTTCTACGTGATTCGTCAAATTCGCATGTCATCAACTCTGATCAATAGATAAATTACGTTACATTTTTGAATTTATACGATGAGTCTCAACGTGGTGAAATGCTGCCTAAAGATATTTAAAGAAACAAGATAAATGAAAATACGTGTTTCAAATCAATGCTCTTTATTAAGTTCAATTAATACTGGAGCATTAATATACCAATTAGTATAAATAATAAATAAGTAGTAAAAATTTGTATACAATAAATAGCTTAACAGTAACAAAACCGTCGTAACATTTTCATTATGACTAGATTTTCGTTTGGATGATGATAATTAAATGTACATGATTATTTGGTGAAAATTTGTTTTCGAAAACCAACACACTTGGAACTTCAGGTTTTCAGAAGAGGAGTAGTCGGTTACAGCCTTTTGCAGTCAAATTGGAGTCCAGATATAACTAAATTAACTTTATTGTATGTAAAAAATCTATAGGACTCAAACTTGACCGTTTTAAAAGTTAAATTTAGTATCAAATTGGGCTAAGTGAGCTAGGAGTTTAGGTTATCTCCAAAAAATTAAAATAATAACTGGAACTTGTATTTTGATTAAAACGAAGTTTTTTTTATTTATTAACTTGATCGTTTTGCGTGATTTTCAAGGGAAATATTTAATCACATTTTTTGAAATCCGACCCTTTCTCGTAGAGCTAAGGTGTGGAATTCCAAGTGTGTGTGTGCGTTCAATGGCTGGAGAAGGTGGTAAGCAGTTCGTCCTGGATGCTGTTGGAGCGCGTGAGGTGTCGCGCGGCGCCGAAGGCCGCGCCCGCCGTGTCGGCCTGCGACGCCTCCCGCGCCTTGCGCTCGTGGTACTGCTCCGAGAACTCCTGCCCACACATCATAATAATGTTACTATAACATCTCATACAGGTCATTATTTTGTATCCACAGTGCACCAGTTTTTAAAAAGGAAGGAGATTCGATTTTGATGATTCTTTTTTTGATCGGTAGCTCATACTTCAGAGGTGGTCCCACAACAATTTGGTCTAGACCTGATCAAAGATCAAAATTTGGAACAAAATGACAATAACACGTAACGACTGAATAAATGATAACTTCGTCTAGGTCGTAAAATTCTACTCGATACTCAAAATGTCGAAATAAAATAACTATTAAAAAAAGCAAAAGCGCTTTCAAAAATATAAAAAATCGCCTTCAAAACAGTTTCGGAAGTCGGTGGCGAAATTAAAAGATCCGATCAAACCAAAGGCACATAACAGTATTTTTTATGTTTTTGAAGGTGGTTTTACTTTTTCTTTAAAGTTATTTTAATATACAAAATCTAGTGTAGGCATCGACTCCAAAGTTCTGCTACTGAAGGTTTCCGGATGCAAAAATCCAATCTTAGCTAACACGTAACACCACACCACACGGGACACGTTTGTCAACTTTCGTAGATTACCTTCAGTCTGTTGCCTAGGAAGACGGCCCTCTCTCGCTTCTTGTTCATAAAGTCGCTCTGCGTGAGCCACCGGTGCTCGTAGCACTCCTCGGCCAGCGGCCTCTTTAGTGGAACCTTCTTGAACAGGAACATCAGGAACCTCGTTGCCTCCTGTACAAACAAATATCAAGAAACCATTTAAATGGTAGCAGTGGAAAACTGATATCGTGATGCAACGCCATCTATAAATGGTGTAAAAGTTTGACATAATCTACATATCGGAGCATTGGTAGTACTCTGTTACTCTCTAAGAGATGGCGTTGAATAATGTCGATAAAAGAAGCGTTTGTCTTCCGACATTTTAAAAATAAAATGTAAATACCTATTTGTTTTCAAGTTTCTGAGTTTACAGAAAAAGCATATTTATGTGCTTGTAACTTGTAGCACTTATGATGACCGTCATTTTTAGAAGCACGAGCCCGCTTCCATGTGTAATCTCCTAGGACTTAATATAGATGTCTTCGTTACGGGTTGCGATCTTACGTGCAGTCTCAGTGCAGTTTAGTTTGAGCCTCATTCTTTACAATGTTTCCCTTCATCGGCTTCAGTATGTGGTTTTCTTACCTGTGTGATTTCCTTGTAGAGATGTTCAAAGCGGAACCTGACGAAGGAGATGTTCTGCTTGGTCTCGGCGTCGTCAGCGCCGCGGAAGGGCGACACTCCCGACAGCATGATGTACGTCAGTACGCCCACCGACCAGATGTCTGTCTGCGGGTACGCTGGCTCGTCATTTATTATTTCTGGCGCTGCAAATGGAAAAAACGGCCTTATGTTTTGGTTGAAGACCCACGCAAAAGCTAAATAGTTAGAGATCAATTATTATTATTTTTACAGTAATTCAGACGAAATTAAATTTGACATGACTGTGTACAAACAACGTTATTGTCGAAGTGTTATATAAATGATTGAAGCGGCGGTAGCCTAATGGCTAGGGCGTCGGTCTTGCGACCATGTGATTCCGTATCGAACCCCACCCATTGCACTACCGACGTGAATCCACTCGTAACACAAGCATTTAGCTTAGCACGAGGGGTTAATACTAGTGCTGGTAAGCTTTTTAAAAAAAAAGAAATAGTGGTTTAGATGTTACTGGTAGGTAGGTACTGATATATATAAATTCATATTCAATAGACTCAGGTGCGCTATTAAAATCGCAATAAATTAACTGATGTCTTACCTTTGTATTCTAATTCTCCCACTTGTGGTACACTAGTACCCAACTTGGTGACTTTGTGTGCGGAGCCGAAGTCGATCAACTTGACCTGGATGGACCTCACCGAGGCCATAACCACGTTATCAGGCTGTAGGTCCAGGTGGCAGTAGCCTCGCCAGTGCAGGTACTGCAGGCCGTCGAGCATCTGTGTGACAATGGTCGCTACCATCTGTTCCGTGTAGTCGTGACGGCTGGACAAGTATGTGAGGATGTCAGCGCCCTGCAGTTTCTCCAGGATCAAGGCAGACACAGGCGCGCCGGGTGCCTGGTAAGCTGCTATCAGATTCGATATCCTCTCGTGCCTCAGTCTCCTCAAGCATTCGAACTCTCTCTGAATCTGAACCTCCGTGTCTGGTCGATTTTCAAGAATCTTTGACACGACTACGTTGTCGTTTGACCGGTCGATGCCTTTTACAACAATGGAGAACTTTCCGCGCCACAGTTCTGATACGAAGCTGTAGCGTTCAGTGAACTGCTGGGAGGATACCCATTCTAATGGTTTCTCTTCTATCGCATAATCTAGTTTAGGCCTGTCTTCTTCTAGAGTGACTTCCTGGCCAGATTCTGTGATTTGCTGAAGGTGTTTCATCGCTTTGGTAACTTCGATTTTCGGTCCGCCGGGTGTCTTTGTTTTTATTAAGTGTGTGGGTATGCCTTTGTCGCTCCATCCGATCCTGTTGCGTGAGGACAGTCTGAATTGGTAGCTAGTGTCGGGGCTGAGGTCCCGGACGACGAAGAACTCGTGGTCTATGTTCTTAGCGACGTCCTTCCATTCCACGCTGTCGCCAGCCTTGTACTGCAGACTGTAGCAAATGACGGGAGAGTTGCCGTCGTACTTCGGCTGTTTCCATCTTAGTAGGACTTCAGTATCTGAGATGTCTGTCGCTGTGGGGCTGTCGGGCGCGTCTGGAGTGGTGGCTTCGACAATCCTGGTCCTGGCAACAGTCTGACCGACCTTGTTCCTGGCGACGACCTTGTAGAAGCCAATGTCGTGGTGCATAGCGGGTTCGAATTTCAGGGTGGACCTGCCGTCTTCGTCTTCAATGATTTTGATGCGCTGACCTTCAGCGATGACCATGTCGTTCTTGAACCACTGGATCACTGGTTTGGGGTCACCGACGGCGTAGCAAGAGAGTTGAGCCGTTTCGCCTTCCCTAACGGGGAGCAGTTGTGGTTTTTCCCTGAAGAATGGAAGCTGTCCGTCTTTTTTGGCCTCCATGAAGGCCTGAGCCTCCGCGTACGAGTCGAGGCGGGTGCCGAGCTCGTGGCGCAGGCGCCGGATGGTGTAGGACTCGGTGCCGTAGTTGTTGATCCTCTCGCGACGCTCGTCGTCGATCTCCTCGTCCATGATGTCGGTGAAGCGACGACGCTCGCGGATGATTGGCGTCTGTTGATGTCAAGGAAATAGAAGGTATTAAAATTTAAAATGATCTGTAGAATTGACAACATTTCAAAATTATTAAGCCACCAAAATAAAAATACTGTTTCTTGATTTTCCTATTCTGAGTTCCAAAACATTTTTACATTTCTTCATTTCGGAGAAAAAAAAATCAAAAACGTGTAATGACGTCACTTATACGGCGAAAACTGAGACAATTATGAACAATTATGTTATGATAGATGCTAAACTGGCGATAAGACAAATTTTTTTAAAGGTAAAAAAGGCGTCATGTCACCGGCTAACCCGTTTAACCGTACAAATGACGTTATTTGGCACTTATGTCTGTTTAGCACTTCATAGTCAAAAATTAATATGAGAATGATTGAATATAATAAAAATTAAAAATACGGGTATCTTATTTTTCGATCTAGTTTTCAAATAAAATTATAATATATGGGTGTTAAAAAAATTAAATGTTGTTCATTATAAAGTATATAAGATGGTGACCGTGAGTGGTGCAGTAGTGCAGTATACGTACCCTGGGGTCGTATGAGTCCAGCACGTTGAGGCTGTAGCCGGGCGAGCGGTCGCAGGCCACCTTCATGTACTCGCGCAGCCGCACCGGGAACTGCGTGTCCCGCAGCTGCAGCAGGTACGTGTCCGGACCGTTCTGATAACTGTTCACCACCACATATCAGGAGGGTCATTGACTGAATTGATTATTTTTTTAAGTGATAACTTCTTTAGGCGCGTTGAGCACTTTTTGGGTGAACAAAAATTATGCAACTCGCATCATCGTCACCGAACACTTTCCATGAGTTATATGTATACTGTGTATATATGTGTGTAATTTTTAGGTGAACAAAAAGCGTGAAACTCGCGTCATCGTCACCGCACCGCACGCCCACTTATCGACGATAAAATTCACAAGTTACTTAGTTTTCACTTCTATTTATGCACGATTCTAAAAGAAAATCATTATAGAAGAAATATACCATCTGTCTGTATTTCCCGAAGAGTTAGGCAGAGGCGTACTCATGTACACCTACAGTTCGCTGGTTTGCTTAAGTCCCATGTAATAGAGGGCGAGCCTATTGCCATTAACCGGGCACAAATCCAGACTCAGCTGCTACTGAGAATTCCATAGAAAAACTCAATAACACTGCTCAACCTGGGGATTGAACCCAGGACCTCTAGCGTAACAGTCGCTCTTGGGACCACTAGACTAATGAGGCAGTCATATAGAAGAAAACATGTCAGTAACTCCTTGAATACTCAACGTTCCATAAATTTATTCCCAAGTTCTCCTTACTATAGCTGCAGATTCTTGGAAAGCGATCATTGTAGGTCTTAGACTTTATTATGACTCAAGTACGTGCGTCCCATCAAAAATATAAATGTAAGTTTTTCGACTAGGAAACAGATGATTACAAATTTATGAATCGATTAGTGAGTTTCCAGGTCAATAATACAATCATAATATTATCTACACTGCAAAGGAAATGTGTCCAAAGTTGGGTAAGAGAGGTTCAATGACACTGCATGTAATAAATAATGATACCTCCTTATATTTAGCCGCATGCCGTAACCAGCCGTAATTAAAAAAAAGGTAAGAGATGATGATAACAGAGGGATTGTGTAGTACTTACTGGCTCTCGGATTTGGCGGAGACCTCCCAGTCGGGGTGGTCCCACTGCTTGAAGTTGAGGTCGTGCTCGCCCGGCTGGCGGTCGTGCGGGACGCGGTCGCGGTCCGGAGTCGCTGAAACATGTAGGCAACAAATATTTTGTAAACTTGCTATCTGACCAATGTACATTAACATCTGAGGCTAAGGTAGATGTTTCCTATCAATGGAAGTTGGATTTCACAATCGGGATAAAGCAAAGGAGACATATTGTAAAAAACAAATGCCATCTATGTTATTTGTGCAACTTTGAATGGTTGTCAAATCATATCATCGATCCTTTAGATGGGACGAAGACATACAACACAATATCCTATTCTTATATACAACACTCTTGTTCATGACCTACATAACGGTTTATCCTTAACTTGCTGCAATAAATACAATCAAAGAGCCAAACCCGCTGTACTCACCTTCAGGAGTGTAGGTTTCTCCAGGCGGGTAGACCATCTTGGAGGGGTGCTCGTAGGCGCCGCTGAGCGGGCGGCGCCGGAACCACGTGCGGCATTGCGCGTTGCTGGTCCAGTCCCTGATATAATCGATAAGTCCCTTTAAAGCCTTCATCATTATACTACCAACTTAGCTTATAAAATCAATACTTTCACTCCGAAAATATCACAGGTTTTTTTTTACAAAAACATCAGTTTTTCTAGGAGTAGGAACAACTTCAAGAAGCTACATAGTACTGGTTGGCCACCTCTCAAAGCCATGTCATGTTGGTTTAACATCACATGGTCATTGATAAAAATGTTTACTAACGTGTGTAGTGGCGTGGCTGATCATGCCAATTTTATTTTAGTAGTTGGCTCGGCGTGATTGATAGGGACCAATGCCAAATATATCGATATGACATAATGCATTGAATCATTTGTGATTTTCCGGTCTTGCTTAAGGGTGTGCACACATTCATGTTTGCGCACCGAACGTGTACTTGTGAAACTAGCACTGCAGTTGTAATTATGACATGCCTTTATGTAAACGCGTTTTGTTTTTAGACATTATCCAGCCAAAAGTAAATCAGAAACAAATAAAAAGCTTAATTCCGCATATCTTATGAAGAATGTAGCATTCTGTTCCCACTATCACTTTCTTACAAAAATTACTGAAAAAGGCTAGAATATATTGAGTGCTATCAAATTCGTCAAAAAATTAAATAGTATCTTATTTCGATGACGCCTAAAATGTTGAAAACAAGTATGTGATTGTGTGATTTGGTGGGACTAAATATGTCGTCGTATCCTCTAAATTGTTTGTTACAGAGATAGGTACTAGATTGAATTAGTTTGTCAATAACAGACACAGACAGTCGATAGGTACCAAATATAGTAAGTTCGTTGCACAAAAATTATGCGTTGTTCGCACAATGTGTTCTCTCCCTCAGTATAGATTGAAGATTAATTAGTTATAAGTCTCCCACACGATGAGAGAGGAATGTCGACACATAAGTAATGTTCGTGTAATACTGTTGCAGCCAGAAATTCCATCATCTGGATCGGATTTATAAACTTTTGACAGGTCCACATGTATGTCTTATTCTTACGAGAGATTATTTAATTATGAATCTGATCTGTTATGATTATAATTATGTATGTTTAGATTTTTCCTTATATTAATTTGAAAAAAAATAAATAAACGAGAGATATTAAAATTCCGACAATTCTGATTTTGATCGTTATCACCTTTGAGACTAATATGTAAAATATTTTTGAAGACTTACCTATACAAGTTATAGTAATTCCTCAGCCTATCCGTGGTAATCTGGTATTCCTCTTGATAGATCTTATCGGCCAACGTCAGCCAGGGATGCGAGAGCGCGGTGTTGACGTCCATACGCTCGTGCCAGTTGAAGATCAGCAGCTTCGAGATGAAGTCGCGGCTCTCCGTGCTGAGGCGGGACCACCACTCCTCGTCGTGCCAGTCCCAGCGGCCCTCGCGGATGCGCGTGAGGGTGTCGCGGTCGTTGCTCCCGCGGAAGGGCGAGTGTCCGCTGAGCAGGATGTAGGTGATGATGCCGACGCTCCACATGTCGGCGGCGAACGACACGCCCTCGCCGCTGGCCACCTCCGGCGCCACGAACTCGGGCATGCCGTAGTCCAGCGCGGCATGCTTGTTGAACTGGATGCGCCGCGACAGACCGAAGTCGCACAGCTTCAGCTCGTCACTGCCCGCGTGCGATAGAACCAACTCCCCGATCTAGATAAGCAAAGGTTGCCATGAAATGTCGGTTTTCATTCTAAACTAAGATCAAGTCAATTTAATTCAGTAAGTGGTGAATATTTTAATATTATTTAACAAATCATTCTTCTCACTAAAGAAGTTTTCTCTTTCATAGTTCAGATTGTTTTTATTCTTGTCTTATTACTTGACGGCAGTGTCGTAGTTTAAGTATTAATTATCATAATTTTGGTTTTAAACATCTACATTCTTAACTTTGGGATGAAGTAAATGACGTTTTAATGTTTTTCAAATATTCACCTAAGTTTTTCAGATATTCCTTAGCCAGAAAATTCTGCAATCACTTTTTATGTAGTAGAATTTGAGAGTGGTATGAAGAAGCTCACGATAGAAAATTTTGGACTGAGTTAGGGGAGGCCTTTGCCGAGGGGTCGGACAGAACAGAGGCTACTAAAATTAAAAAAAATGAGATAAACGTAGTAGAAACGATAAAATATGAAACAGGCACATTGACAATTTTCATAAAATAACGCTGGTGTTTGCAGTTGTAAAATGACGAATTTTAATAATTTCACAACGTTAGATATTGTGGTTGGTTTGGAGTATAGTAGATAACTTAGAGACCAACTAAAATTAAGTGCAAATTCTTAAACGCTGTTTTCACAGCTGTATATTTGTGACACCCGGACACCCG
This sequence comes from Acronicta aceris, assembly GCA_910591435.1. Lineage (NCBI taxonomy): Eukaryota > Metazoa > Arthropoda > Insecta > Lepidoptera > Noctuidae > Acronicta > Acronicta aceris. Next base: position 17,712,572 of record OU342758.1, on the reverse strand, counting down.
AGGGCGCGGAAGACCACCACAGCGCTGGGTGGATGACATCCGACGACACGGAGGTCGAGACTGGATGAATCGGGCACAAGATCGTCAGGAGTGGAAGAAGAGGGAAAAGGCCTACATCCAAGATTGGATAACAAAAAGGCCACCATGATGATGATGATGATGATATTTGTGACACTGGTACATCGTCAATATTTGAATTTTAATGTATGTACATATTATGAATGATATCTTCTTCTGTTGTTATTATTATTAAGCATACTTGAGATTATATTAAAAGTCACACTTACGAGCATGTGGTTGCCGGTTCGAAACCATTGCACTACCGACGTGAACCCACTCGTAACACAAGTATTTAGCTTAGCACGAGGGATTAACAAGAATACTAGTAATATGGGAATCACATTGCAACTAAGTTTAAAAAAAAAAAGAAAAACAAAATTGGTCTGGAAGGGCCTGAAAAAATATAAACTAAACAAAAACTCACCGTCAATCCGAGATGCGCGACACTGTTGTCGTGCATGTACTTGATGCCTCTGAGCAGCTGTCGCATGTAGCCGGCGATCTCCCGCTCGCTGTAGCCGGTGGAGCGCAGCAGGCGGTCGCGCACGAGCTGTCCGCCGCCCGCCAGCTCCAGCACCAGCGCCAGCGTGTGCTCGTGCTCGTACGCGTCCTGCAGCCGCACCAGGTGCCGGTCGTTCAGCAGGTTCATTATGTCCAACTCGTTCTTCATGAACGGCTTCAGGTCCGAGTGACCGTGCATTATCTTGGCGGCGTAGTTGCGACCTGGGACACAAAAATTGAGGAGTTAAATAAGATTAATTGCGTGATTTTAAAATTAAAACGGAGCAGACGGATCACCTGATGGTAAGCGATTACCGCCGCCCATGGGCGCCCGCAACACCAGAGGCATCACGACTGCGTTGCCGAACTTTTCGCCGAGTGAGTGAGGATAACGGAGGCATAAAGGTCGGCACTCACTCGGCAAAACACAACGTAAGCGTTGTTTAACGCCGGTTTTCCGTGAGACCGTGGTATCACTCCGGTCGAGCCATGGCTCTCCCACGTAAAAAATATTTAATAGCAAAGCCTTCTGCAGCTACATAATCAAGACGTCGTTGCGGCACACGTTAATGTGTGCGTAAACAAGTAGAATTACCTTTATATTCATACGAGTACATAATGACATGTGTATAATATCATCGTCATCATAATCATCAGCCTGTATCACCTATAATGTCTTGCTCCACGTTTACTATCTCAACAACGACAACTAACTATAAGGGAACAACTCTTTAAGAGAGGTAGGGCATAGTGGAATCTAATAATTCCATTCATAATTGGAGCTGCTCGACTGGGGAAGTAACTCCACCTTGCAGAAAATTGTAGCCAAATAACATAGCTCCGTGCTATGTTGTGTTCCTAACGGGGAGCAAGGTCGTCAGAGCTCCGCGAGGAAGCGTTGTGTTGGCAGTGTGGGGGACCGGTGGTGTTTTGTTGCCCCCGCTGTCATGTATGGCGGCATGTCTCCTAACTATTCCTCCTTTAGTTACAGAGTCGGCAACGCGCTGGTGTTGCAAGCGTCCATAGGCTACGGTAACCGCTGACGATCAGGCGGGTCGTATGCTTGCTTGCCACATTAGTAATCTAAAAAAAAAAAAATTAGTGCGGAACCGTGTTTTAAGGAGGAGCAAAGAGTTAGCATTCTATACGTAGTACTAATAGTTATTCTATGCCCTAACATTACCTCCTGTAAATAAGACACCATATCCCAAAATGTTTTAAGCAATTAAGAAAACATTATAATAATGACGTACCTGTAAGTCTCTCGGCAGCGTGGTACACAACACCCTGCACTCCCCTGCCCAGCTCGTCGCCCAGGTCGTAGAAATCACCGAACGGCTTCGTGCTGGGCTTCACTCGTGGTGGGTGCTCGCGGATCCTGGGACAATAGGAAATATTATAGCAACTATCATAGCACAGCTGTGGACGCTGTGGTGTCCTCTTTATATAAATGATTATGATATTATTCATAATGGGCAATACAACCGGTGTATGACCAAATGTAATAATCGTGGAAGAAGCGAAAAAGTATGCAAGAATCGTAGCAAGTTGCGGTCCGTAGTTTTCTACCTACTCCTGTGGGAGAAACTCTTGAGTGTGTCTCTTATCTCTGTCTTATTCATTATTTATTTTAAAATATATTTTCTTGACTGCCTCATTAGTCTAGTGGTCCCAAGCGCGACTGCTACGCTGGAGGTCCTGGGTTCGATCCCCAGGTCGAGCAAAGTGTTATTGAGTTTTTCTATGAAATTCTCAGTAGCAGCTGAGTCTGGATTTGTGCCCGGTTAATGGCTATAGGCTCGCCCCCTATTACATGGGACCTAAACATACCAGGCGAACTGTGGGTGTACAGTAGTACGCCTCTGCCTAACCCTTCGATGAGTACAGGCGTGATGGTATGTATGTATGTATTTTTTTCTTCTCAATTAAAGTCATTTCGACTTGTTTTAGAGACAAACTCTTTAATAAAGAACTTGCTACTGTTAGGCAATAAATTATCGTAGTGGTTACTGCGGATCTCGTGCCATCCCTCTCTCTCATAGCACTCTACTGATTTCGGTACGAGGGAAATGGCGCGAATTTGTCAACTGTTTCATAAAACTTGTTTTATACCTGTCGGAGTACTCGTGCTCTGACTCCTCGACGTGCAGCATGGCAGAGGAGCTGACAGCACCGGCCACGTTGCGCGCGCTGATGCTGTACAGGCCCTCGTCCTTCAGGATCGCATCGTGGATCACCAGGATACATGTGTCCGGCTCGATGAACTGGATCTGGATGGGGAAATGAACAATATTGATTTCAGTTATGGTGTTCCAATAGAGGTGGAAAGTTGGACTACTAAAAGGCATGAATAGGTTTTGGAAGACGATCTCATAAACAGAGCGAAGTGGATGAGAAAACACGAAAGGCTGTTCCCTCCACCGCTTGGAATAGAAAAGAAACCAGTCACGACGAGAGAGAAAGAGAGAGGTGTCTCAATAAACCCACAAGAAATATTGTCAAGGAGAGAATAGAATTCTTTGATGACTAATAACAAAAACAGCTAACAAACTAGACTAATTACGAGACAAAATGTTGTCTATGGCCATATCTAAGAACAGCTTAGTTAGTGGATGATTTTGTATTGAAGACCCATACACCGATTCAAGCTTATTTCCAAATATGAATCACAGAACACACCTATAATGAAATTAGCGAAGTATACAAATGGATAACTTCCCTTGTTGCGTAGCACAGAAAATATCACTAGCTACTCTTCCAGCGGAGTCTTCAAACTTGAGCTGTTTTATTTAACATAACATACCATCACGCCTATATTCCCCGAAGGGTTAGGCAGAGGTGTAATTAATGTACACCCACAGTTCGCCAGTATGTTTAGGTCCCATGTTATAGGGGGCGAGCCTATAGCCATTCACCGGGCACAAATCCAGACTCCGAGCTGCTACTGAGAATTTCATAGAAAAACCCAATAACATTTTGCTCGACCTGGGGATCGAACCCAGGACCTCTAGTGTAGCAGTCGCGCTTGGGACCACTAGACTAATGAGGCAATCTGTTTTATTTCATGTAACTTTATAGCCTTAGCCATAGCTAGTACAATAAAATGTTCGTCACCTTAGTCCTACTGCTGGGTGCAAGTGGCTGCCAGTCCTTGTACCACTTGATGTCCGGGTAGGGCACGCCGGTGACCCTGGCTTCGATCCTGGCGGTCTTGCGCTGCAGCACGACGGCCTCCTCGGGGCGGCGGATGAAGGCGGGGTACTCGGCCAGCTCGAGCCGCACTCGCTGGCGCGCCTGCCCGTGCTCGTTGGTCGCCACGGCCTCGTACCAACCCGCGTCACGCTCCAACATCCTGAGATGTACAGGAACGTTGACGTTTTATAGCTTAAGTCGATACAGCCTTGGGCGTACCCAGCATTTTTTTAATGGGTGGGGCAGAAGTAAATATACTAAGTAGTAGGAAAATTAGAAACGGCTTTTATTTAATTTTTTTTTTCTTTTTTGGGTTATTTTGCTTCTGACTACCACTAACAATAGGCTATTTGACTGATTATTTTTTATAGTCTTATGCAAATGTTTACCATAAATAGAACCAATCAACGAGAATAAAATTAAAATCGGCTCAAAAATAAGGAAGTTACAAGCATTTTAATTTTATGCTAGACAGAGAACGCACTATACTTGTTTATGACGTCACAAACCAATGCGCCATACAAATCCTATACTAACACTCATTTGGGGGAAAGGGACAAAGCATCCCCTCTCAATCCCCACCAAAAATTTTAAAAGCTTATATCTTTGAACTTTATTGACCAATTTAAATTATTTTTTCAGAATACGATTTCTATTTAATTTAATTTTTCACTCAGCTTCCTATTTTTGAATGATTCAAACATTAGTCAAATACCCTATTGTCATAGATGTTCGTATGACAACCGGGACCGACGGCTTTACGTACTCTTCGAGGCACGGAGGGGTCCCGATGTGTTAATAATGGTCACCCATCCACAGATTGAGCGCAGCTTAACCTTGCAGATCATTTGATCAGTTTAGTTATTACTTAGCCACGAGCCACTCGGCTATCATCATCATCATCATCACTTCAGCCTACTGATATCCACTGCTGGACATAAGCCTCCTTCATGGCGCGCCATTTCTCCCGGTCCTCTGCCTTCCGCATCCAGCTGCTACCGGCTATCCTTTTCAGGTCATCGGACTAGTCACTCGGCTATGATAACTGATTTTTAGAATTATAATATAGAAGTATTATATTGCAAAGCAATAAATTGAAGTAGCGATTGGTAGATAATAGAAGTACATAAAATAGGTACTTATGCATTTTTGGAAACAGTGTATTTTTATTAGTAGTTATGAGTACTCACTTGTTAATAAACAGCGTAGCCTGTCCGTTCCTGGTGTAGCTCCAGTCGTAGCGGCCTCCGATCTCGATGGGCTCATCGTTGAAGAAGTACGTCATCTTCGGCTTCGGGTAACCGTACACGAACCAGAACAGGTTCACATTGTGACCCTTGACACCATACTGGGAGTCATGCTCCTGGCGAAGGAACTTAGGAGCCTGGGCGTACCCATCATGAGGAGGACGCTCGATATCGAAGTCTTTGGGGAAGTAGGGAGAGGTCTCCGGTCTGAAGTCAATGCCAGGCTCAAGGTAGGGGATGAACTTGGGCGGGTCGGGCTCGAGCTTGGAGCGGTGCGTGATGGCGAAGGGCGAGGGGTCGCTGACGCCGTATTTGTTCTCGACGCGGATGCGGAACTTGTAGTCGCGGAAGGGTTCCAGGTTGCGGATGTCGCACACGCACGAGCGCAGCCCCGTCCGCGCTGTGAACCAGTCGCCCTCCGGCACCTCGCACATCTCCACCTACAGGACAAACATACCACTTTTTACTATGAACGAAATGCCTACATCCTAACACGTTGAACTCTAGCTATTTACCTACGACCGAAAACAACACAGAAATAAATTAAAAAAGCTGTTCTAAGCAACCAAACTAGTTAGATTTAACCATTAACAAACACGAAAACATTCATCATTATGTTCCTATTCTAAATGAAAAGACAACTAACTGTAGCTTTTAATGAAGAAAATTTTTTTTTAACTTAGAATAAAAACGGACGGAACGAACGGACGAACGAACCCATCTCAATATTTATGTAAAACATTCCCGTTATAATATAGATCTTCAGACCACCTGTTACGACTCAAGATGGCATCAAAAGAATCTCGCTGGAAATGTACAAATTGAGTATTTACCTGGTACGTGACAGGGAACCTCGGTCCGTGCGGGATGGAGGGCTTCCAGGAGAGCGTGAGGTGTCGGTCGGCCATGCGGCTAATGATGGGCCTGTCGGCCAGCGGCATGGGGATGCCAGTCTTCTTCATCTTGTCGAAGTCCGAGTACTGGTCGCCGATAGGACGCTTTGGTGTGTGGGGCTCCAAGGCTGGTAGAAAATTAAATATAAAATAAGCATATTTTTATAACAACAAAAGCATTGTAATAGCTATCGCAAGAAGATGAAACTTCGAAATGTGTTCGATGAAATGTGATATCATGTGATTTAATACAAATTCTGTTGCGATATTGCTGCATTTGCGCTATGTTTGTAGATTATTTTTGTTTTCTTTATAATATCACTTAGCTTAGGTGGATGGTGGATCCAAAAGCACGAAATTTTTCACAGGAAAATTGGTGACAGTTATTTTGTAATAAATTTATAAATAGATTACAATACATACATAAATTAATCATGATATAAAAATATGATTTAATTTAATTGAGGTTTGCTGTAGGATTTAGAAAGGGTGGGTATTGACCAACATTCAGTCAGTCTTCATTCATACGTAACTTCAGATAAACTCACTGTCATAGGTAAGCTGTGCCGAGCAAGAGTCCTCTCCGTGTGGGTTGTAGATCCGACAGCGGTAGGTGCCTACATCTGTGGGGTCCACTCCGCTGATCGTCAGCCGCAGTAGACCGGTGGTCTCCTTGTCCATGCGGATTCTCTCACATGGGAAAAGTCTCTCATCGTTTCGGAACCTAAAACATTTTTAGACAGCATACCATCAGGCTTCTATTCCATATTCCTCGAAAGGTTAAGCAGAATTGTACTAATATACACCTACAGTACGCCGGTATGTTTAGATCCCATGTAATAGTGGGTGTTGTTATTGCCATTAACCGGGCAAAAATTCTAACTCCGAACTACTATAGAGAATTTAATAGATATTAAGTTGTTTTAAACGCAATAAAACTGCTCGATCTGGGAATCGAATCCAGGACCTTGCATAGATACCTAAATTTATATTTTGGGGATCTTTTTGAGGGGGGGGGGTGGATTAGATGAAATTACCTACTATGAGCGTTATCTACTTGTCACATACTTGCGTGATTGCGGAAAAATAAAAGCTTTTTTATTTGCCGATCGGTAAAGATCATGTCTCTATGAGGACAACTTGTAAGAGAAGAGCGGAGCCTTCAACTGCAGGCATTTTCCATGCCTAAATGGACGCTCTTCTACTTGCAGAGTAAGTCAAATATGATATAAAATAAACTTAAAACAAAAAACTTAGGTCAACTACTAGAACTCTTAACAACCACAATTTTTTTATAATTTTATTTGTAAATTTTTTTTCAAATTAAATATTTGTCAATTTGTATATCTCATATATTAAACTAGCTGAACAGGGCTCCCTGTTGCCCTGTTACTAATGGATATAATATGACATTAAATCACCTACAAGCTTCATCACAAATTGTTTCGTCCATTGGTGATCTCATTCAGACAGACAGACGCGGCGGGGGTTACTTTGATAAATAAATAAGGTAATATGCGTATACGCACCACTCGACGTCGGGCTCGGGCGTGCCGGTGGCGCAGGCGGTGAACTTGGCGCTCATGCCGCGGAACACCTCGATGTCGCCGATCTTCTTCAGGAACTCCGGCGGCTCCATCTTCTGCTTGCGGGCGCTGTACCGATACGTCAAGCGTTATTAATTGCATCAAAAATCTGTATTTTCATCATCTTAACCTTTTTCCAACTATGAGGGGTCTAGGATAAATATTAAGGCTGAATACACACACGACACGACTGTCATCAAAACTATTTTTTTAAACTAAGTTTTTGACGTCACTGACACCTTTTTTTATGCGATAGGAGGGCAAACGAGCTGACGGATCGCCTGATGGTAAGCGATTACCGCCGCCCATGGACACCCGCTACACCAGAGGAGTCACAAGAGCGTTGCCGGCCTTTCAAAGGGGATTGGGCCTCCCGTAACCTCACTCACTCGGCGAATCACAACATCTTAGTTCACATAAAATGATATTTGACTAAAGTACCTTATTTCTAAATATTATACTATCTTAGCATAATATAGTAATATGCTTAAAAATAATGGCTGCGAATATGGAATTTCAGTTTTCTTTTAAAAATATTTAGTTTCGTGCATGATTTGATGTCGTTTGGTAGGTTGATATAGAGTTGTGCTTCCTCAAATAGTATGTTTTTTCAATAAGGTAGCATGTGTGTTGTTAGCTCTCCGAAGGATAGCGAGGTGTCGATGTAGTAAGAATGGAACTCCATAGACTGATCGTGACAGCTTACTGTGCAAATCGATAGATCAGCGTAGCGATAATTATTTAGATCCTCATAATTTAAAATAAGCTTAATTAATTCCAGCAAGCAAACAATAATCGATCTTGAATTTGATAATTTTAACTAATGTTTGTATTTTGTACTATATATAATTGTACCACCTGTATATTTTTTCTGAAACTATCGATTAAGAATAATAAGAGATGTTGTGCTGGCAGAATCCGCTAGCGATTCATAATTATAATATTTGAATCGATACTGGAGGAGAAAATTGCTCTTGAATTCCAGTGACTGAGTATATACTTATTGCTGTACGCGACTGTACGTGTAAAAGATTTATTTAAAATTCGTGATAGGCTTACGCTTGACCACCAGTTCGCCTGATGTTAAGCGATACTGCGATCTACGATGGAACCGAGCTTGCCTAGAAGAAACCTATTTACTCGTGGGAAGAAAAATGATCTATGTAGTTAAACTGAAATACTGACATCTTATCGACGACCTCGAGGTGTGCCTCGCAGCTGGCCTGGCCCTCCCTGTTGCTGGCCACGCACCGGTACAGGCCGGCGTCGGCGGGCAGCAGGTCCCGCACGTAGAGGCAGCAGGCGTCGCCGTCGCGCTTGAGGTTGTACTTGGTGCCGTGCTGCAGCGGGGCCCCGTCCTTGTACCACGTTATGTCCGGGAATGGAATGCCGAACACACGAGCTGGGAACTTCGCGTCGAACGTTGGTAGCTGAAAGACCGATGTTTTAATTTAAATATTTTTAGTTTTGGACTAGATCATTCGTCTAGTAGTTCCAAGCGCAACTACTACATTAGAGGTCCCGAATTCGATCCAGGTCGAGCAAAGTGTTTTTTGAGAAAGGGCTGTCCTAAGAAATTATCAGAAACAGCTCGGAGTCAGGATTTGTAACCGGTTAATGGCAATAGGTTCGTCCCTTATTACATGGGTTCTAAAAACATACCGACGAACTGTGGTTTTATACATTAGTACACCTCTGCCTAACCCAATGTGTGATGGTATTTTTAGGTTTATTAATTTCTTTATCGAATCGATAGTACGTCATGGTATAGGTACATTATGATTTTTTTTTAATAAACAATTTGAGGGTAATTTTTTTATTGTTCATGTAAAATTCGGTTTTTTTTTATTTTGGATAAATAATTAAATGGAAACAGTAATATAAACGCAGTCGCAAATTTAAAAAAAAAATAGTACAGCTTGGGTTTACTGCTTTTTTTAAATTATTAAGGTACGTAAATAAATAATACAGTTAATAAACAGTTATCTAAATAAATTGAAACTTAATTCACACACACAACTATAGCCAGGATTACTTAATTTATTCTCGTCACTTACATCAAATTGCACAATACTCACATTGATAGAAAAAAAAACCATTGTAAACATAAATTAAGAGTATCTATGGAGTTTCTTGCCTGCTCTTCTCCAGAAGACTTACTATTTGGAACCGTGCAAATAGCTTTTGAAATTTCAAAAGTACCCGTATGTGGTCTAATTGAAATAAAATATTTAAATTGAATTGATTATGTGTTATGTTGCAAACATACAACTTTTTTCAAGTAAGCATCATGGTGGCAATAACATCACCTTAATAGATATTACTTTGGTTCAGGATTTGCTTGATGTTCTAAATATTCTTAAGTCTTACCTGTTGCAGATCAGTGAATTTCTGCGAGAAGGTAGGTGCTGAGTACACTTTACGTACGTTGATCTTGCCTTCAGATTCGTCTTCACCCAATGGGTTCACCAACTTTATAGAGTACACGCCTGCATCAGGAAGCTCCACAGGGTTGATCTCTAACCCCACCTGATTATGAAAGTCATGAGATAGAAAAAAAAATTGCTAGGTATCTTTTATTAATACAAATGGGTTATTAAAAATTATGATGTCTCGGACATGACAGTCGAGTATATCTTTGTACATAGAGTCGGGTATATCTTTAGACATAACAGTTGAGTATATCTTTGGACTCTCAGCTGTTGTAATAAAGAATTATTAATAAAATCAACAGTGAGTTGCTGGTATAAAAAATACGAACCCTTTTGCCATCACATGTGAGTCGAATCTTCTCGCTTGGCCTGAGCGGCTGTCCGTCCTTGGTCCAGGTGACCTCGGGGATGGGGTTGCCCACGAATGGCGCGGAGACGGAGAGCGGCTGGCCCTCCTCCGCCGACAGGTCCCGCAGGCCGTGGATGAAGCGGGGACGCTCCTGAGGGTTGGAATCGTCTGTGCGGCCTGGAGACACATAATTATTGATTATAGTGCAATAAGCAGCAGTACCTAAGCGGTTAAGGTGATCATCTCCACTACTGGTATGCAGCGAATCTTGGGGTCAAATATGTCAAATAACCGCATGAAGCTACGCGATTGAAAGTTTACCTGGCATAGTGGACATAAGATTATGTTTCGATATTATAAGCACAGTTTATACTCACTGGCAACGGTAAGGTCAGCATTGCTGGAGGACTCTCCCTTGTCGTTGATGGCCGCGACGCCGTACTGTCCGGCGTCGGGCGCGGCCGCCTTGTCTATAAGCAGCGCGTGCGAGCCGTCCGGCTGCGACACTACCCGGATACGTTGCCCGTCCGGCTTGATCTCATTGCCGTTGTGAGTCCTAAGGAAACGAGAATTTCGTTATTTACCTATAGATAAATATCAGAAATCAGTGGAAGGAGTTGGGAAACCTTTGTTCAGCAGATCATAAAAGTTAAAAAAAATATGTAAATAGGTACCTACTTATAAAATATTTGTTTGTTGAAGAGTGAACATGGTATTTTCTAATCATGATGAATATTAATTACGCCGAGATTTTAGTAAGATCAAGAACGAGCATTTCGGAATGTATTTTATGGTCAAGGCAAGATTAGGTTGGTTGAAATGTTTCAATCTTGCAAAATAATAAGGAAATAATTATCGTAAACCCAGTAGAGTTTGGAGGAGGTTTGGGGGGAGATCTGTGCCCAACCACTGCTGGGCACGGGTTTCCTCCCAAAATGAAAAGAGGTAGACCATGGTCCACTTCGCTGGCATACTGTAGGATGGCAGTCTTCACACATCTTGAAAATCTCTCAGGCATGCAGGTTTCCTCATGATGATTTTCGAATGAATCTAAACTTACCATTTGATGGTGGGCGGTGGGTGTCCGAGGACCTTGACCTCCAGCTTGACGGGGAACCCTTCGATCACCTTGGTGGGCTGCAGCTCCGCGATGAACGCTGGCTTGCGCTCTTTCTGAGCCACTTCTACCTTCGCTTTAGAACCGACCTGAAAATATTTTTATGGCTAACTAAATAGATAAAATTTAATTGCAGTGGCGGGAGTGACTGGGTCCTATTTCTATATGAAAAGTGTTTATAAGATGTTTTTGTTGGGAATATTCTCTGGGTATACGCATTGGTGGTATGGTGATGTGGGTGTTCATTATTCAACAATATTCGTTATTATTATTACGTTGAAGCAACATTCAACGTATTTCGTTTATGTATCGAAATGTGACGATCGTTTAATGTTAACGTGATGATTTTTATTTGCATTTTTCATGCTAAGCTTATAAAGTTATTTTTAGTGAAGGAAAAATTCGATCCGTGGCAGGATTGCGTTCATATTCTCAATTTCGATATGGCGCCCGCCATCATAGGGCCCGTCATAGCGTTTGGTGTACCCAATCAGATGTGAACCAGAAGACGCAAATTCGAATTTTGCCCGCGGTTGAATTTTTTCAAAAGTATATGTTACCTCTCCGAGCTTGTTGGTGACGGTGAGGGAGTAGAGGCCGGCGTCCTCGGGCTTGCAGCTGTCGATGCTGAGCCCGACGACGCCGCCCGGCTGGTTGATGAAGTTCACGGCCTGCGACGGACGTACGGGGAGACCTACAATTATAAAAAACATGTTTATTGGCACAGTTTTCTACTCATTGTTAATATTTACTGTTCTGTATGCACACAGTAAAGACACAAGGAAAATCTTAGTGCAAGAGAGCTGCTATAACATTTCCAAACCAATAATATTATATTTAAAGTTTTTATGCTCTCAAAAGACAAGTTAGTTGAGATTAAACTTAGAAACACTTATTAAATTAAATGAAGTTCTATTCATCGATCTATTAATAGAAAAGAAAACAAGAAAGAAATAATTTTAGAAGGTAAAATGGATACTTAAATTGATTTTGACTTTCGACTACTTTATAAAAAAAAAACTACTCACCGTCTTTGAACCATTTGATCTCAGGTGCTGGGAAGGCCATGACCCTCGCCTCCAGTTTGAGAGGCTGGCCGACAACAGCCTTTACGTCTTCCAACTCCTGGCTGAATGATGGCTTCCTTGGTGTGGCTGACGAAAAAAAACACATAATAAAATGAACACATGAGACTGTGTGACATGGTCGATGCTTTAATTGAATATGCATATATTATTCAAAGTCAAATTTTATGGCGATAAAAGAGATCCAGCGTTGTCGCAGTGTAAACGCTGATTGGGGCATGGGTTTTTTTATGGGATACAAGGGCAATTGAGCATACGGATCGCCTGATCACTTAATCGCCTGCGATTATCGTCGCCCATAGACATCTGTAACACCAGAGGGGTCAGTGCGTTGCCGGCCTTTTAAAATTGGATTGGGCTTCCGATAACCTCACTCACTCGGCGAAGCACAACGTAAGCGTTTTCGACGTCGGTTTTCTGTGAGGCCGTGGTATCACTCCGGTCGAGCCGGCCCATTCGTGGCGAAGCATGGCTCTCCCACGTAATGTGTGGCTGTACCCTAGTCATTTTTGTTGTAAAACAATTTTCAATTAAGAATGTCGTTGGTTTTTTTTCACAATCACAGCCAACGTATCGTGCTCTTTAGTTTATATCTGTATGGTCTATGGTTCAATAATTGTTGATGAGTGTAATACTGACGGTTGACAGCGACAGCACACAGCGCGGAGCTGTCTCCGTGCGGGTTGGAGATGACGAGCTTGTACGCGCCGCAGTCGGCCGGCGTCACGCGCTCGATGCTCAGCTTCACGGTGCCGTCGGGCAGCGCAGTCTGGACCACGCGAGACTCATCTGGAGATAATGGTACTCCATCCTTGAACCTGCGAATAGCCGGAAATACGGAACTGTTAGGGTCTTTGATGCAGATTAAAAATTAAAGAAATTCAATAAGTATTCTTTTCAATAAACAGACTTTACTTTGATGAGACACACAAGATATTTTTTTTTATTTGACGGCGCAGGGAATAGTAAAATAAATACAATACAACGTTATAATACGTAATAATTGAATACGAGATCTGTATTTCTGAACGAACCTACGATTCGAACCTAATGATAAGGAACTAGCGACCCGCTCGCGGTTTCACCCGCGCTGCTCCGTTCCTAAGAGGCATAGCATGATGTTATATAACCTTCCTCGATAAACGGACTATCCAACACAAAAAGAATTTTCAAAATCGGTTCATAGATCCAGAGATTACCCCTTACAACCTCACAAACTTTACCTCTTTATAATATTAGTATAGATAAAATATTTTTTTTTATGGGATAGGAGAGCAAATGAGCTGACGGATCGCCTGGTGGTAAGCAATAGCCGCCGCCCATGGACACCCGTAACACCAGAGGAGTCACGAGTGCGTTGCCGACCTATTAAAAGGGGATTGGGCCTCCTGTAACCTCACTCACTCGGCGAAACACAACGTAAGCGTTGTTTAACGCCGGTTTTCTGTGAGGCCCTGGTCACTCCGGTCGAGCCGGCCCATTCGTGCCGAAGCATGGTTCTCCCACGTCTAGAATATAAATATAAAATAGGACGTTTTTTGAAATATATATATATAAAATAATGTTACCATTTAGCGGTGGGTATAGGGCTGCCGTCGAGCTTGGCTTTGAGCTCGAGCGGTTCGCCCTCGTCGACGTCCTTCTGTCGCTCCAGCTTGTGCGCGAAGGCCGGCGCCCGCTGCGCCAGCGTGACGGCCGCCTCGCACTGCGCCTCGCCCGCCAGGCTCACCGCTACCACTTTGTACTGTACACAAGTAACAATTAGGTAAGTCCTTAAACTGACTAGAATAAGTGAAACTCGAATTGCAGAATGCACCGCTGGTATGTTAAAGGTTCCATATATTAGAGGCGAGTCCATTGCCATTAACCGGACAAAAATCCAAACTCGGAGTTTCTACTAAGAATTTCATACAAAAACGCAATAATCCACTTTAATCAACCTAGAAATCGAACTCAGGACCTCTAGCGTAGCAATTGACTACTAGACTGTTCAATGTTGTGACTTAGCTTCATGAAAATGTTTACCATAAATATCTACCCATCAACAAAGACAAAATTAAAATCGGTTCAAAAATAAGGAAGTTATAAGCATTTTATTTTTATGCTAGAGAGAGAATGGACTATAGAAAATTGTGACGTCACAACTCACTGCCCCATACAAAACCTATACTAACTGGTTTTGCGGGAAAGGGACAAAGCATCTCCTCTCAAACCCCGCCAAAAACTTTAAATGCTAATCTTTGAACTTTATTAGCAAATTTAAATATTTCTTTTGAGAATACGAATTTATATTTTTCTCTAAGCAGTCAAGTACCAAATTATACTTAGGACAATTAGATTAATGATGTAATTAGTTACAGTAATTTGTTTTAAAGTTGAAAATATCAACGATGACGGAAATCGTCAATTCAAACACATGTTGGGAACATAATATATTAAAGGAGTATAATAGGTAATCCTAACCTTGCCAGCATCGCTAGCATTGAAGTGCTTGATGTCGAGCTCGCTGTCGACTTGTCCGCCGACCTCCGTGGTGATGGTGTGTCGGTCGTCGTTGTGCAGCTGCAGTCCGTCGCGGTACCACAGCACGTCGGGCTTGGGCACGCCGTCACACCGCACCCTCAGCGTGCAGTCGTCGTAATCCTTCACCGACTGCTTCTGTAGAGGCTTCGTGAACACTGGTACGCCGGCTGTGAAACACAATATTGGCTCGATATGTTAATTTTAACAGCATGTTTGGTGTACATCTGCAGCAAGATCAATTCAATTCTAGTCTTGGGGAAATTACAGTTATTTGGATATGACGATCCTGCATTTTGAACTTCATTAATACGAGTATGTTTATTATCATGATTTTTTTAAAATTATTTTATACGGTAAGTAAATAAATAAATAATGGTAACGCGATTGGGATATAGATACCCAATATGCCCTTTTCATGACATAGTGTTTAATTTGTAAAAAAATCTGTGTAAAATCTGTCCCGAATTATAGTTCAGATTTGACGTTTATCATAAATGCGTGCATAACAACTATGTATGAACGTCTACACAAGAAACATTTTCTAAATAAAAAGTTAACCTCAATGTTTCTAGAATCAATTGTTTTAGCAACTTATTCTTTATCTTTTTGTGATTTTTTTGCATGGTCCATGCTAAGATTATAAGGTTAGTTTAGTGACGCAACGTCATGTAACGTCACCTTATGACGCAAATTCAGAATGTGAAGCCAAGTTTCGATATGGCGCGTGGGACTCGCGGTGGCTTAGAAGAACTAGAAGACGTAGGTTCGAATCCTGCCCGCGATCGAATCTTTTCCCTCACTAACTTATTCTTTAGTTTCCAGAGTATTTATACTCATCTCAAATCCGACGCATATTGCGACATAGTTAGTAATAGTAAAGTATCAGTAGTACTGACTGTGCACGGTGAGCCTGGCCTGCTGCACAGCGTCGCCGACGTCGTTGGTGGCGCTGAGCGCGTACACGCCGGCGTCGTCCACGCCCACCTTGCGCACCACCAGCTGGTACGTCTCCTTGCCCACGTCCGATATTATGTCGTAGCGGGACGACGGCTGGATCGCGTAGCCGTCTTTGCTCCTACGAAGTTTTGATCGGATATATGTAGTTCTGTATGTATTTACATTTAGTAAAAGAAGACACCAATGACATTATATCATATATCGAAATATATCATTGGAAAGCAATAAGGAAAGTATAAGCACAGTTAGCATACTAAACGACTACATTTATGAAATTGGAATACCACACCAAGGATTATTTAAAATAAACATCACATTATATTGGCAGCAGACATCAGTGGCACTAGAGTAGATAGAGGAAATATCCAGAGATCTCAAGTGATTACGAATAGGGTAAAAACTTGATCTTGATGAAATAGAAGGAGTTCCAGAAAAAAAAACAAATAATCTGAAAATGAGTCTATCAGGAAAATTTTAATGGTCGTTCGAATGTAAGTTCCCTGCACATACAATTTGTTCTAGACTCTAAACTGTTAGAGTTACATGAGTCAAGCATAAAGGCGAGTCGCATAATGTAAAAAAAAAATCTGTCAGTCTTCTAGGTATACCTAGAATTTTGTAAGATCGAGCGTTTCTACATTTCGTCGTTGGATTTTTATAGGTAATAAAATACCTATACAATTTGTACGTAGACAAAGTACCTTCCAGCGAACGTTATAAATATTCAGACAATGTGCGATCGCGCAGAAGATATCGCAGAAGATCGCAGTATCGCTTAACATCAGGCGAACTGGCGGTCAAGCGTAAGCCTATCACGGATAAAAAAAAATATATTATAGTCACTGAGAATTGATGATCCTTAATTCGATCATACATACGTCTCTAAATATGGACCACGGGTAACTAAGTTCTAGTTCCAGAAGATAATTACTGTAGAAAATATTTCCGAAATGACCAATATTACTTACCACTTCACTTCCGCAAGAGGGTTGGCCCTGACATTGGCGATGAAGGTAGTCTCCTCGTAGGGTACTGCTGTGACATCCTTGAGGCCTTCAATTTCAGGTCGCAGCAGGATGTCCAGCCTTGCCGAGCTCTCGCCGACGCCGTACTTGTTTTTAGCCTGGATGGTGTACTCGCCAGTATCCTGGTGACGACCTGGATTAAAAAAACATATATCCACCTATAATCCTAAACTAATAATAAAACGGAACGTTTCCCCAGTAGAAGTTACTTTACTATTGTAGCGACACTGCTGACGTATCAGAATTGGATTGTGTTAACTTAGTAACTTAGCGCGGCGCGGCAGTCGTCTCCCTGCACCCAAGCAGTTAGGTCGGTCATAGTTAATAAGTGTAATAAATATGTATTTCAACTGGTACCAGTAAATTATGTATAAAGTGAAGACCTTCATTCATTTACCAACCACATCAATAAAGCAACCCCACAATATCATAAAATATGTTGATTCACTAATCTATGTGGAAATTAACAGCATTTTTTCAGCTCTAAAATATTTATTAAGATCGAAATAAAATCGAGACATATTTGCTACCATCACAAAACACTAAGTGCAACTGTTTCTTCTTCTTTTTTTTGTATTTGCAAGACACGGAGGATGTAGATTCAAGAGTTTGTTTTACGTCTTGTGTGTGTGTGTGTGTGGGTGTTTATCAATTACTTTTTTTTTGTTATAGAAATGTGAGTGGTAAGGTACCATTAGCAATCTGCAAGGTGAAGGTGCACTCCTTGAGTCCGTGGTCGAGGTCCTTGGTGTCTGCGGAGGTGACGACGGTGGCGTCAGGCGTGATCTCCCGTCCGTTGAGCAGCCAGGCCACGTGCGGCTGCGGGTCGGCCGTCAGCACGGCGCGCATGCGCACGGGCGAGCGCGCCAGCACGCGCTGCGCCTCCAGAGGAGACGTGAACTTCGGCTTGCGGAGCTCCGCCTCCGCTGATCATCAAGGGACAATTTGATTTCGTTTTATGTATGGGTATAGATCATGAAATTTTTCTTGGAATCATTTTTCAAGAGTATTTTCATTATCATAACATTGTCTACACTACTTAATATTATATAGAGTAAACATTTTATTGTTTGTATTAGACATTTGTGAAATTATTTGTAATGGATAAATTAAAAAACTACTGGACCAATAGACTAGATGACAAAAAAAACTGTTTGATCCATCAGTTAGATTATAAAAAAATAATGAACATGTATTTTGCCTTTTGTTTAACAAACAAAAAATGACGGCGATGCAGTGCATTTAATTTAAGGTTCGTGTGACGTCATGGTTTCGTAATTTTTTTTACGAAATAGTGACATCACAACCTCCTACTCCCCCGAACTTTGATGCTTTTTATTTCTACCAATTTTTATTTTGATAAGGCAAAAAATACGTATCCAATATTTTTGGATAATCTAACTGATGAATCGAATATACTGATATTTTTTTAATAGTCAGCATCCCTATTTTAAAAATTCTTTCACTAATAGAATGCTACAATATCACTCAGTAACATAGGCTATATAAAAATCGAGAAACATAATATAACCTTAGGTCGCGACTGGAACCGCGGGAAACAATAGTAGTAGTAGTCTAGTAGAGTAGACAAAAAAATTAATATTTAGGTTCACAATTTTTTATTCTTTGTCAATGAATAGTGGGAATTGGTGTTTTTTTAACCAAGAAATTCCGCAGGTATTTCCAAAAAGAAAAAAATAGTGCTAACTATAAATGAAAAATTAGTGAAATCTTGCTGTACTTACGTGACACGGAAAGCTGAGCTTCCTGCACTTGTTTACCCAGGTTGTTACTGATCTCGCACTGCCATTTACCCGCATCCTTCATCTGTACGCTGTCAATCTCTAGCTTGTATACATCCCCGTCGTTGGTGATGTGGACCCTGCCGCAGGGCTTCACCTCCTTGCCGTCGTGCAGCCAGCGGACTGTGGGCTTGGGGACACCGGCCACTTCGACCGTGTACACGAGAGGTAGGGACTCGAACGCATGACCGTCCTTCATGGTGCTGCCTTTGAGTGTGGGGGGTGCTGCAAGTTTAAAATTTATCGTGTTATAAATGTATTTTTTTGTCATACTAAACATATGATCTCTCTTTAAGCTGAAGGATAGTAAGTAATGCCAAATGCATTGGAAATCATAGGTTGAGATTTGACTCATTAGTAGTAATTTTTTTATTTAATTAGGTAGGTACACCAATAGCAACCATATTTTACAATCGATAGAAAAGGTGCTTGATATTATAAAAAAGATGCTTTGGTAGGTTTGTGGTAATAATCTTAATTAAAAATTTCCATGTTTTTTTGTATAATTGAAAAGTTTTCCAATCAAATCGACTTCTATTACATTTGTACTAACTAGATCTAACGTAATCGTTTTGATTGTTAAAAATAAATTGGTTATTGTTATTCCCTGTTTGAAAAGATAAGACTATGAAAATAAACAAAAAATGCCATCAGGAAATATACAAAGAAATTTTAACTAGACAGTTATTATTACGTAAGGTCAGTTATTGCAAATTTACCTTTTAGATCACGATGAAAAAAGCTTAGAAATATTGAAGAAACTTATTGAGACAAATCCAATAATAAACCGAAAGTATTCGATGTACATATAGAAAAATAGATTGGAAACCCACAGACATCACATTCTGAAGCCTAGAATTCAGGAAGCATTTTCAATAAGAACAGTGTATTTACATAAGAGAATGCTCTATTATACCGCAGTATGTACAGCAGTTATAGTTCACTAGATCATACATAAGGATACTTACAGTTCCTCGTATCTAGAAGAACACAGAAATATTTTGTATGTTGTTGGTCTTGAAGTTTTTGTATACATACCATTTTGCGACGAATTGTTTAAACATTAAGGTCCATAAGTGTAAAAAGCGTAAGTATCATGCAAGCGATGCACTACATTTTGAAAAATATTTGCTTACCTTGATGATGTGATGATTATTTTGAACGGACTAGTACCTCTGCCGCACCGAGCCCCAAAGATTAGTATGCCAGAAGGGAATGTTATTACGCATGCGTGCTAAAACAAACATACGACAGCATTAGTCAAATGTGGAGAGACATTTAGAGGACAATTATATGGACAAGAATCTGCCATTTTCTTAGAAGATGATAAGAAGTCTAAAGTTACAAGATTCAGTTCAGAGTTAAGTTGTTATGAAGAAAATGACAGATTGTATGGAATCAACATCAGCAATTTCCGAATTCGGATTCAAAGCGTTCATTATTATTGTTATTCTCCCCTGACATACAGTGCGTAGCGTTACATCATCAAATGCCAGCCTCTTTCACCGTACCACGTTCCCCGTTTTTTTTAATATTTTGATTTAACAATTACCTTTTTCATCTTCCACGTTTAGAATATCGTCTAGTATGCTCCTTTGCCTCTGACTGCGTTTAAGAAGGGCTTCCATCTCGTCATCCACCTCCTCTTCCAGACTAAATAGTTTAGCATCATTCTTTCTCTTTTTTTCAACAGTCGTTTCAGTTATATCTTTTGTAATGTTATCAATGTTTTTCATGGGACCTAATACTAATTCTTCTATAATTCTATTTTTAACGTTGTCTATTTTTTTATCGACAGATTTGAAGTCGTATTCGTCGAATTCTTTCGATATGTGTATGAGTTTTTCTGTGATGTCGTTCTCGAATACCTTTTGTGATTTTTCTTTCAAGATTAAAGATTCTTCTTCATCCTCGCCTATGAAGTAATCTTCTTTGAAAGATGACTGACGGACGTACGAGTCTTTGCTGAAAACTTTCCTTGTTTCATCAATTTCGAATATAGATTTCGAGAGGTCTTCGATCGATATCTCTCTAGAGAGTGGTTCGTTTTGCCAGCTCATCTCGTCTTCTGAGACTGACATAATGGAGACAGTTCGGTTTGCTGACTGCCTCCCACATCTTGATCCAGTATCAGCTTCTGAGTCAGTTTGCGGTTCTTCAATGATGCCATAAGTACCTCTTCTAATATGATCAGGTATGGTATAATGGCCCATCTCGGTTAGGAAATAACTATGACTAGCTATTTCTTCAACTTCTAAAGAAGTTGTATGAGGTTTGTTTGGCTGTATAAGCCTTCTGCCTCCGTAAAAGTCATCGTCGTCATAGTAAATGGATTTTGACGTCATTTTGTGTAAAGTGCGCGTTTCGGCAGGACCTACCAGTTAAAATAGTATTATGTTGATTTTAAGTAATACAACTATCAAAAATATTTGGTTAGATAAGATGAAACTAATGCGTTATCATTTTAGTTTAAATAACTTTAAGCAATCTCTTTTTGATGGAATATTATTTGATGACTGATGGATGTTAGAACTAGGAAGAAAAGGTAGGAAGCCGGGTACCGACCTGTGATAATAGCGCCGTGGGACCGAGTGCTGCTGACTTTAGACATTACAATAGCCCCATCATCGCCTGTCTTGAACGTAGTTACTGTTTCGAAAACTCGGCCTAAACATAACAAATCACACTTGGGCTGTTAAGAACACAGTGTTAAACATGCAAAGTTGTGCGCGAATACGTGAAATTCTCGCATACTAAAAGCTGTTTGCTAAATTGAAGAGAGAAAGCGTCGAAGCATGTAATGTTTATACCTTCAGTTTCAGCACTTAACGGTTCTTCGACGGACTGTTTTTTAACCGATTTACGTTTTGGTGACTTCAGATCATCGGCAATGGGCACCTCTTCGGCAACCTCAGGTTTAGTGGCCCCCTTCTCCCCTGCATCTTTTTTAGTGATAGCCTCCTCTATGATCGGTTTTTTGTTCTGTTCGTTGTGGTTTTCATCCCAAATTGACTTATCTTCAGCGGTCTCGGGCTCAGAAAAAGACTTCTTCCCAATATCAGCCGGCGTTGAATCTATTTCCTCTATGACGGGCTTGCTTGGTTTGCCATCATCAGCATCGTCCCAAAATGATTTCTCTTCAGCCACCTCAGGTTCACTGACCGATTTTTTAGCTTTGCTAGCAACTGGCGTCTCTGGCTCTTCAATAATAGGTTGTTTCGTCTGTCCGTCATCGGCGTCATCCCAGAAAGATTTTTCTTCGACTACCTCTGGTTCAGAGATTGACTTCCTTCCTTTGGCTGGTTTTGTTTCGACTTCTTCAATTGAAGACTTTTTGGACTTCTTGTCGTCTTCAGCATCATCCCAGAAAGACTTTTCTTCTGCAACCTCAGGCTCTGTTACGGATTTCTTAGCCGCAGCGGGTGGTTTGTCAACGTCATCAACACTCGATTTCTTGGCTTTGCCATCATCCTCATCATCCCATATAGATTTCTCCTCTACAGTCTCGGCCTTGGCAAGCTTTCCTGATTTCTCTTTCCCCTTGTCTACGTCTTCTTCAATGGGTTGTTTCGTCTTTTTGCTTTCATCCTCGATCTCACTTTCAACAATATCTTCTTTAGTCAACGTCGAATGAATCTCTCGCGCTATTGAAACACAATGAAAAAAAGTGGTAACAATAAAACATGAATTATTAAAATGGACGAATGTATTATATTATAGACGTCACAAATGGTGAGTAAAGGTTGTGCAGGACAAAGTGCATCGATGGTTGTGAATGACTACGTCAGCATTCCAGTCTATTGAATGCTTCAATGGTTTAATTACCATATTCTTATGGTCGGTATCTATGACACCAAAAAACAAACTAACGTGCGTATAATATGGTAGTAATCTAGGGTTCAATATCACTACTACGTTAATTCAAACTACGTTACCCGTATTTAGTCTTTCCATCGAAGTGCCAACTCTGTCGTTTCTTGACAGATTCTTATCGACGGATTCTGAGGGCTTACCATATGCATTTGTGTAGTGTGTACACATGATGTGTATGTGATATGTCAATGTGAGAAATACTGAATAGTATTCACTGGAACTTGAACTCGTGATAAAATAATAATTCAGTTTGCTCTATGTGGTTCACGAGGTAACTATCAACCTTATTTTCTGGTACACAAGCATCATTTTACAAGGAAAATTTTGTGATCATCATGTCTTTTAATAGTGATTCCCAAAAATGCCCTACGGCTCTATGGCTTTTTAATAGTTAAGACTCATATTGGTATGTTAGCGAATACTTACAGTGTACGGTGACCGTGCTCTTAGAAGAGACACTACCAAATTCGTTTTCGGCTCTCACTTCATACTCGCCGCCATCCTCTTCCTTCACGAGTGTTACTGTTAGATGGTAGTTCTCCAACCTGATAACAACCTTTACATTAGGACATCTGCTTCTGAATCATTGAATATTAATTTTATTACGCACTATCGTTTTTATAGAAGTAAAAGTATTTATAATGAAGATGACGATGAATTATGTCCTGGGGCACGTGTGAATTAGCCGTTAGAGGCGCTAGTGTAGAGTGAGGTCTCCAAAATGTGAAATTACACTGCTTGTGAGTGGGCTACGCCAGTTTATTACATACTAATTAGATTATTTTAGTGAACATTTTGCAATATCTGAGATTAATTATGGCAATATGAGTTACGGGTCAATTAATAATAGTGTTTAGTGGAAGTTTTATCTTTTGGAAACTTTTATCCTCTTTTTTTCCGAACAAAACGGTTTTTGACAATCATGTTACCTCTTCGTGTCCCTTTCGATCTTGATCCTGGCATCAGTTTGCACCTCCTTGCCGTCTTTGTACCACTTGACCTTGGGCTCGGGGCAGCCCTCTACCTCTACATCCAGCTTCAGTGTCTGCCCAGCGTCCACCGTCATGTCGATCAGGCTCTTGGTAAAGCGAGGTTTCCCTGAAAGTATTATGTTGGTTTTTGAGAGGAGTTTAATTACAGGGTCATATACAAAAACACACGGTTCTGATTAATAAAATTAAATCCAATAATAACAAAAGAGGGTAAGCCCTTATTCATAACATGTAACATGTGTAAGGACAAAAACAGTTACATGCAGAAGTGTTACAATAGGTTCTTCATTTTAATTTTGTAAACACATAACCCCCATCATTGTCCGCGATTTATGTTGAAGAATATAGAAGCAGTCAAATAAATAGTAAGTAAGACGTACTGTTAACAGTGAAGGTAGCGGAGCAGGAGTCCTCCCCGAGCACGTTGGAGACCTTGCAGGTGTAGTTGCCGGAGTACTCGGCCGACACCTCCTTCAGGATCAGCTTGTGAGTGTTGCCGCTGTCCACTCGTGTAAATACTGACTTCTTCTCCGTTATCTCCATGTCGCCCAGGTACCTAGGGTAGTATCAAAGTTTCTTACGGGCAGTCTCAATAAGAAATCTGTCAGAAAATTTGCTTACAAGAGACTTTGACATTACTTGTATGGACCTTATGTCAAAATTCTATCTCTAGTAAGCAAATCTACTGACGGATTTCTTATTGGGACCAACCGTTAGATACACTGACTCTTTGCAGTATTTTAGATGCGATGGACTGGGAATATAGTCTTTGTTATCGATACAATCGAGCCATTGATTGAATCGATAGAAATGCCTATTCGCATCTATAAAATTGTGGTAGTGATACAGTACCGAAAGCTACTCCATATAAAACGGCCGTAAGACATTTATGTTAAATACTAGCTTTTGCCAGCGACTTCGTCCGCGTGGAATAGTTACTTTGTTCCATATGAACGTTCATCCTCCATTTCACCCCTACATTGTAGGTCGAAATTTATCAAAATCCTTTCTTAGGGGATGCCTACATCATAGTAGCTATATGCATGCCAAATTTCAGCCCGATCCCTCCAGTGGTTTGGGCTGTGCGTTGATAGATCACTATGTCAGTCAGTCAGTCACCTGAGTAGACAAATATAATCAGAAAGCTCCGAACTGCTAAGCTATCGGGAGTTACACGTGTTATTGTGATTCAACCATAAAAGATAGACATTTGCTGTCGTAGAATATT
Source organism: Acronicta aceris (assembly GCA_910591435.1). NCBI lineage: Eukaryota > Metazoa > Arthropoda > Insecta > Lepidoptera > Noctuidae > Acronicta > Acronicta aceris. Next base: position 17,687,710 of record OU342758.1, on the reverse strand, counting down.
TTTTATATAATTTTAAGGAGAACATTTCCGTCATACATTATTTCTGTGTAGCTTTAACCATTAAGGCTGCACACGCGACGGAAGCTTAAAAAATGGAGTAAGTTCTCCAGTTTTCCCAAGATTTCCCTTCACTGCTCTGCTCCTATTGATAGTAGCGTGATGAAAAGTATACTATAACCTGCCCAGGAGTATGAAGAACAATTGTACCAAGTTTCGTTGAAATCCGTCGAGTGGTTTTTGTTTCTATAACGAACATACAGACAGACAGACAGACAGACAGACAGACAAAAATTTTACTGATTGCATTTTTGGCGTCAGTATCGATCACTAATCACCCGCTGATAGTTATTTTGGAAATATATTTCATGTACAGAATTGACCTCTCTACAGATTTATTATAAGTATAGATTACATGGATATAATATTTTTTTATTTAAATCTACTATACAAATAAATAATATATATATAAATATATTATAATTATTTAAAGACTACACGGTTTACTCACGCGCATTCGGCGGCTCACGGCGGCGGTGGTGTCGCGAGTCGAACTGAGAGTTCGACTCGCGACACCACCGCCGCCGCGTCAGCTCATGATTAAGGACTCCTATTGAGTCTGAAACTAGTCGGGCGATCCCGAGAATGCGCGTGAGTAAACCGTGTAGTCTTTAAATAATTATGAATACGCCTCACGAAAGTTATTATACAAATAAATATATTAGTTTTACAAATAAATTATTTTGAACTTGAATTGTTAATTATGATAATTGATACTGTGATATTTGATTTAAGTATCGCGTTTGCCTATGCGGATGTCGTTGAATACGTGGGTCTAATTATATAGGTTAAATTTATTACCTAGAATATCAAAATTGCAATAAGTATAGGTGGTCATTATAAAACCATTATTTTTTTAACTAAATTGTACGTATATTTTGACGTGGCTCTAAAATTTTATTGTACTGTATTAATTTATGGTGTTACCATTTGATGGTGGGTTCAGGGAAGGCTTCAACGGCGACGGTGAACTCGACGTTGACGTCCCCCTCGCTGGCGGCGGCGTCCCGCAGGCGCCGCGTGAACTGCGGCCCGGCGCGCACGCTCAGCGCGCACGAGTCCGCCGCGCTGCCGTGCACGTTGCGGATCTGTGCGCACACGCAATATTACCTACACTCAATGACAGTTAAACCGAACAACCCAAAAACGTTGGCATAAACGCTAGTATTTACTCCTGAGGCATGTGTGGTTTGACAAAAATCTCATATACTTGAATAAATAGGCTTTTTGACTGTATTTTTTGGATAGCCTCACAAAAATGTTCCTTAGAAAACCGATCAGCAAAAACAAAGTTGAAATAGGTTCTATTGAACCGATAAAATTAAAATGCTTATAACATATATTATTATTCTAAGGAAGTGATAAGCACTTTAATTTTATACTAGACAGAGAGGGTAGGATATATAGAATATTCTTTATTGTACACCACATTATTACTATACATAGAAATGACGTCAAGTCTAAGGTGCACCATACAAATTCTATACTACCACTCATTTTGCGGAAAATGTACAGAGCATCCCGTTTCAATCCCTGAATTAAATATACTTACTTAAGTGTTTAAAGTTTTTGGTTGGGATTGAGAGGGGGTGCTCTGTCCTTATCCCGCAAAACGAGTGGTAGTCTTTGAATGTATTAGCTAATTTGAAATATTTTTTTCAGATTTCGAATAATATTTTTTTATATTTTCACTAAGATCGTTATTATTATAAAATCTAACACCAAGCAAATAGGTACCAAAATTACTGTTCAAGAATGTAAAGTGTCATAATTTGCTACAAGTCTTCCATACTGTATAAATAAATAAATAATTAAATAGTTGCACAAGTCAAAATATTAGCATTTTGAAATTATCGTTCCAAATTTAGTTCTTAATTTCATGCACTAAAGAACGAATTTCACCAAAGTTCCTCACCTCACAAGAGTATTCGCCAGCGTCAGCGCGGGCCGCGGACGTAATGACAAGCGAGTGCGCCTCGCCCGCTGACGATATCTTCACCGTCGACGACTCAGATAACTCCACCTTGTTCTTGAACCTGCGTACATAGACCAGAAGGGTCTGGTTAGGGATTTTGGTACTTAAATTAAAACTAAAACCTAAGTATGAAAAAAAATCAACTACAGCTTTTTTGTGTTTTGCCGGCTATATTGTCATGTTTAAAAAAAATATATTATCCTATGAGACTCTTGCTGCAAAGAGGAATCAATCGACACCTCATTTGTTAAAATCTGATGAGTAGTTTTTGAGCTAGGATCGAACATCCATACGATATAATACATTGTATACATACATACATAGACTGTTCAATTCATTACCCTTCCTTTCTTCGTAGTCGGGTAAAAACAGGATAAGTGCGAGGCAAATTCGTGAAAGTTATAGTATTTAGTTCTACACTTGAAATTGATTAACGGCACGTCCTGACGTCATCAAACATTTGTATATAAAAAGTGGCACATAAATCAAAAAAGGTTTGCCATTCCTGCCATAGACTATTATGCTTCTTCTTACAGTTATTAAAATCGTGACTAGTGTCACAGAAACCGCAACTGTGCCTTCATGTCAATAAGAACCGTTTTGTCTGTCTTTTTTATATGCTTACCAAGTGACAGTGGGAGCTGGCTCCGATTCTGTCTCCACCTTAAAGGTGACGGTCTCTTTCTCCTCGCAGACCTTGTTTTCACCCATCTTCTTGATGACTTTGGGTGGTGACGTCACGTGCCATTGCCAGAAGTCTGAGCACTGATTCACCTCGTTCCTGGAAGAGACAAGTGAGATTGGATGAAACATATACCATCACGCATGTATTTCCCGAAGAGTTAGGCTGAAATGTACACATCATACACTTACATTTCACCATATATTTAGGACCCATGTAATAGGCCTTTAACCGGACACAAATCCAAACTACGATCTGCTGAGAATTTCATAGAAAAACCCAATAACATCCTTTTCTTCATCTGGGAATTGAACCTAGATTTGATACCCAGCACATGACTTATAACTTTTTTTGAGGTTGGATGTTATTGGGTTTTAACATCCTTTTCTTCATCTGGGAATTGAACCTAGATTAGATACCCAGCACATGACTTCTAACTTTTTTTGACGTTATTAATCTTGGCTATGGGGTCCGTCCGCTTTGCTGTTGATTAGGTATAGGGAACATCCAAAACAGATTAAGTAGGTATTGGGCTAAATGCGTCAAAGAAACACATTTCTAAAAAAACTAAGGGCATTTTGGTTTGTCTGGTAAACAGGGTTACTTTTCAATGACCTGCCAAATTTATTGAGGCTGTTCAGAGTCGATAATATTTTGGATCTACCAGATCTAATCTACTGGTTTCTGACACTTACGCGAATATTAGACATTGAAATAAAAATACTTTTGACGGATTTTATCACGTTGTGTTAGTATTATTGAATTCCGGACGTTTCAGATCCTTTACAGCATCCATGGTCACGGGTAGACTAAGTTGTTGGACGTCTTAATGTTGCAATTACTAACAGCTACCTTACATTTTTGTTAATTATTGGCGATCCGATTCACGCAGAACGAGCTCCCTTCGGTCTTGCAGTTTTGGGCTTGGATTTTGCTTTAATGCAATCTATAATATAAGGATCCGAAACGTTGGGAATTATATAATATTACTGTCAAAAGTAGTTTCGGATCTAATTAAAAAAATTTACAGACATTTTCAAATGAATGTGTTTACAATATATTGTGTTAATTTGATAATAATGTTAAAAATGTACTTTAAGTTTGACCTTAGTGTTTTAATTTTAAAATATAGCTGGTCTTCGAAATTTAATCCTGTATAAAAATTACGTTTAAAAAGTTCTACCAAGTACTCTATCTAAAACTTAGAAAATGAACTCACTTAGCAACAACAGAGTAAGATCCAGTGTCAGTGAGCTTGGCATCCTTGATGGTGATCTTGTAGACCTCGTCGGACTCCTTCACGATGAGGATACGGTCCGAGCTCTTGATCTCCGCGCCGTCCTTGTAGAACGTCACGTCCGGGGATGGCGTGCCTTCGATCTCGATCGTCACCGTGTGTGTCGAGCTCACCTGCCAGGATCAATAAATAATACTCAAAAAGGTTATTTGTAGTGCAACTGAACATGAATAAAAGTGTTACATAGGTATAGTTATTTATTACATATAAGTGATAAAAATTGGTGGTTGAGATACTGTACTGTAAATAGTTAAGTAGCGTCCATTGAAAACTTAGAACTAATACTTAATATTATAAACGCGAAAGTAACCCTGTTTGTTATGTTTTCAAGCCTAAAAGGCTGCACCGATTAAGATAAATTTTGGTATACGAGATAGATTAGATCTTGTCGAAGAACATAGCCTATCCTTTGTCTAAAAAACTTCTTTGGATTGCGAGTGAAACAGATGGGTTTATTATTATTATTAGTAGATATATTGTTGATGCAACTCATTTATTTGTTGTGTAAAAACGAGTATTTACGTTATGGATGGGGTCGTTGGAGTTAGTATAAAATCCAAAATGAGCAGGTATCACTACCAAAACCAGAACATTATTAGAACTGTTTTCGAGATCCCGGGATTCGAGAAAAAAACATTTTGATGGCTTTAACTATTCTATTCCTTATCAACGATCACAGAATTAGATACTAAAGGCATCCGGCGGCTGACGTCTTAACTGTCTAAATGTGATCTTTAGATCACATCAAATTCAAAATCTAGAACTCACCATGCATGTCTGGTTCTCGATCTTCTTCTTGATCTTGGGCGCGGCCTTGACGACCAGGTGCATGGTGGTGGTGTCCTCGCCCAGCTCGTTGGACGCCGTCACCTGGTAGTCTCCGGCGTCGGCCTGGCTTACATTCTTGATCACGAGGGACATGCTCTCCTCATCCTCATACAAGAATCTGGGCAAGAAATAGATTTTAAATTATATACATATGTACCTACTAGCTGGATGGAGTGATTTTTGAGGAAGCTTATAAATAGGGGTATTTATAACCTTCCTCGTAAATCACTCCATCCATTAGTGAAAACCATATCGAAAAATCTGTCCAGTAGTTAATGAGTTTACAGCGTTCTTTAGATTGGGACTTTATATTATAATATGTAGTGATTAAGCTTGTACATGCGAGACAATCAAACGATGGGTCAAACTGACGACCTAATGGTAATAGGATCAACATAATAATTGGACCAAAAACACCGGTTTTTAGTTAATATTTCCAATCGTAACGAGATTTCGTAATTCGTCATTCTCAGTTCTAGAGATTTAACAAATTGTTCATGTAGTAGTGTACATACTTGTGCCTGGTGTCGGCTTCGACGTCCTTGCCGTTGTGTTTGAAGACGATGGTAGGCTTGGGGAAGCCCTTGCACTGCAGCTCCAGCATGGCGGAGGCGCCGGCCGATACGATGGCCTCGCGGTGCTCAATCACCAGCTTGGGCTTCTCTGGCTCCCGGTGCAGCTCATGGACGGCACCTGCACAAAATCAAGTTGTTAATTTAGTGATATAATTAAATAAATTTATTAACAATAGCGTAAGAAATAGTGTGAGCCGGTCTGCCCGACCCATTGTAAATATTGGAGTTCTGTTTTTTATATGCGTAAATCAAAATAACTTGTCAGGAATGATTAGTCTTCAGATTATATGAGTAACATATGATATTCACACAATATTTATTAAAGAACTAATCAGTCTCCACAGACTTAAAAATTTCATTTGTGTAAGTGTTTTGGAGCACAGGAAGATTATTGTTAAGTTATTTTGTTATAGCTACTATAAAATTAAAAAGGTACATAATGATACTATTCTGAATGAATATTTATATTAGGCGTAATCTAACATAAGCCAGGTCGAAAAAATAATTAAGAGGCACATATTGGTACCTTGTACGGTGAGTTCAGCGGAGCAGGAGATGTTGCCTGTGCTGGTCTTGGCGACGCACGTGTAGATGCCGGCGTCTTCGGGCTTCACGTGCTGGAACACCAGCGCCAGCGAGTCCTCGTCGTCACCCAGCAGCACCTACGAGAAAATCATTATAATAAACTGTTGTTTTTAAAGTAGTAGGACTCAGCTACTGGAGGTCGTCCTGGAGTGCATCCAGAACCACAGCATTGTCATAATATATTCTGTCACTAAAAAGTAATGTACTAACAGTATTCTGCTCCAGTTCGAACTGACAGTCGAATAGACAGACAGACAAAAATTCTAAAATTTGTTATTTTGGCTTCTGTTGCTCTAATAAAGACGCCCCTATATTAGGTTTTCTTTAATATCTATAATATAGAGACATCGGCCAGTTACAATTTTATTATAGGTAGGTATAGATAAGCAGTGATAGCCTAGTGTCGAGTTTGAACCCAAGGCACGCACCTCTGACTTTACAAAGTCATGTGCGTATTAAATAGTTAATTATCACGCGCTTAAACGGTGAATGAAAACATTATGAGGAAATCTGCATGCCTGAGAGATTTTCTCGATGGCGTGTGAAGTCTGCCAACCCGCACTAGGCCAGCGTGGTGGACTACAGCCTAATCCTTCTCATTTTGAGAGGAGACCCATGCCTAGCAGTGTGAAAGTATAATGGGTTGATTATGTTATGTTATAGTTAGGCTGTGGTTGCCGTTTATGTACTATCAGACAGCCCGTATGCTTGTATTTTATCTCATTACAATACAAAAATATGTTCTCCTGTAATCATTGCATGTGTGAGATCTCTCTCAGTTAAAGACGACTCAACTTACGTATATAGGCAGGCAAAAAGCATGTCCAAATCGCAATCTTTGATTTTCTAGTAAGAACATTTACTTTAGTAAATAAAAAAGGATTAACTCTTTGTTACTCATACCTTGAACCTTTCCTCAGGATCAAACGCTTGTCCATCTCTCTTCCACGTAAAGCTCGCCTTCTCTCCCTTAGCCAGCAGACCTTCTCCACCAGGTGGCAGCTCACCGAAGATGTTCTTGTCATCTGTCAAAAACAGACGTTATGGTGTAAAATTGCATCATAAACCTAAAACTACAAACTTAAAGACAAGAATGTTATAATATCTATAACACTCTTGCATAACACTTGCATATAGATATTAAAATTATTCAATGGTCTAATGGCCTACGTTCTGCTGTGGATGGCAATAGGCTGATATGATGATGATGACGATGATGAAATGAATAAAATGATATCGTAGTTTTATCCTGTGTAGTACCTACGAGACCGAAATAGCTAAAATATCTTACAAAATAAGAAAACTTAGGATAAAATCTTTGTGCCGACTAAGATTCGGGTCTCACCGGCTATGTTACTCTTCTAGCAAATATTTTTTTCTAAAATGGTTGATTTCAGTGTTTCTTGTTGTTTTTGTAGTGAAAGACTAATCCAAATAAACTAAATATAAAGATTTCAGCTGTAGTCTTGTATGTCTATTTTATTCGAGGATGGCATTTTCTGAAATATACGTAAGACAATTTTGTCGATGACTGAACAATACGAAGTCAACAACAAAAGTGAATTACGTGAAATCATTACAAGTTCAGTCTAATTCAAGTAAACGGTATTATTTATAGCACCCGCGATCCATAAACAAACGCTGGAGGATGTCCAAGTGTTATACAAAATGTTACACATTTATTTATATCTTTCCACGCATATTCTCTATTTATTACGACTATATTAATAATGTTATTGGTAATAATTACTCTATAAATATAGAATCATAACTGTAATTACGTGGGTAGGCAAGTCCTAAATGTAGTAGGTTAATTTAGGTTTATATAATGGTTGAGGGATAATGCAATTCCAGGGCGTTACGTAATTTGGCGGAATTAATTATTATGCAATAAATATATTCTGAATTTTGCTCTGTCTGTTTGTTACTTTAACGGTCTAGTAAAACATAAATTATATTTTTGGCCAAACGGTAATGTAAAACTTACCAACAACAGAGACGGTGGCTTCTGACGTCACTTCTCCGTAGATGTTGATAGCCCTGCAGGAGTACTTCCCGGCGTCAGAGGGCAGCACGTCCGCGATAACCAGCTCATAGCAGCCGCGGTCGGCGCGCGTGCGGATGATGGATACGCGATCAGTTTCTGACGTAGTTGTTATTTCTTTGTCGTTACGGTAGCTGGGGATAGGTGGACATTTAAATTTTGCTAGTTTTTACATTTGCTTAGATAATACAATTATTTCTAGCTTTCAGGGCGCCCTACTTATCAGATAATAATAATAATATTAAATAATTTCTAAACTGCAAGGTTTTATAAAATACATAACATAAACATACCATCATACTAATATACATCTACAGTTTGCCGGTATGTTTAGGTCCCATGAATTAGGGGCGAGCCTATAGCCATTAACCGGGCATAAGTCCCAAACTCAGAGATGCTACTGAGAATTTCATAGAAAGACCCAATAACACTGCTCAACCAGGGAAACGAACCCAGTAAGCGTAGCAATCGCGCTCAGGACCACAATTAAAATTTTCAAACTTGAAATCCATGTCTGAAACTTCATATAACCTTTTTGAAGAGTTTTATCCATGGAAAACTGCTCTTTTGGCTACTTACAACTTAACATCAGGGTTGGGGTCGCCTTTGACCTTGACCATGAAGCGTAGGTACGTATTCTCGAGGATCTCAGTATCCTTCAAGGCCACCAAAAAGTACGGGGCCTTCAGAGCGTTCCTCTCTTTGCGCTCTTCTGCAGTCACTATAATTTGGTACATAACATTTCAGAATTAGTTTGATATTTAATCATAGCGCGCATTTGAGGCAATGGATGGAACAAATTATTAGCGAGTGTAGTGGACAATGGCATAATTCCTCTTATTCTGAGAAGATACCTTTGCCCAGCACCATCATCAACCCACATATGGTCCCACAGTATGATGATGAATTGTTGAACAATAGAAATAATAAAACTACTTCTGTAAATAAAAGTATGATCTGTCCAAAAATAATTTAGTTATAGATTTCTGGAAACCATGCCTCAAATGTGCAATTGAGATTTATAATTTATTATTGTTAAGTAAGTAAATAAGTGTACAACAATACCGATATAAGTGCAAAATACAGGAAAATTAAAAGTAGAATAAACTGATCAGATATCAAACTACGTGTTATAACGCCTTACAATGTCTTAATCGATGATCGCGGTGAGACATGCATCAAGTAAATCGAAAATAATCAACAATGTTTGGAATTTTGATAATTATAAATTGGCAATTGAGGAGAAGAAAAATAGTGGCATGTGGGGAAATTATCTTAGTTTCTCCCAGGACAAAAAAATCCCAGATCACAAAATATTAAAAAAATATATATCCGATTTTTGAGTTGGTAATTTTACAATATTGACTATAGACTTAGCTTTTGGTTTCCACCAGATGCCACTAACTCTCTTATATTCATAAAACTAATAAATAAAAATGACTTACATTCTTGCACGACTAACTGAGCGGTACAATGGGCATTTCCCTTCAGATTTTCAGCGATTGCTGTATAAACACCCGCGTCTTCCTCTCTGCAGTGTTTCAGTTCCATTTTGTGGCTGCCATCGTTCTCATAGGAGATAGAGCATCGGTCCATGAGGCGGTCCGCCAAAGGTTTGTTGTCTTTCAGCCACGTCACTTTGACATCAGCGGTTTCGCGCAGAAGACATTCGAAGATAGCATTCTCTCCGGCTGGGGATTCAGAGCTTGGTTAGAGAGGAAGAGTTCGTACGTATTAGTGTGTTTACCTCGATGATGTTCTTCGATATAACATTTTTTCATTACATTAAATGGAATAAAGTAAAAAATAGGAGGATTATTTTTCGCCAATTGTTTATCAACATATTATTATATTTTTAATCACAAAAGGTTGGGTTTACTCGATGAACAAGTTTACCGTACGAACTCTTAAATAGGAAATAATGTATGTAATGTACAAAGCGTTGTTAATGTGTAGTGTACGTTAGTTGACTACAAGCATTATGTACAAGCACTAATAGTGTGTCTACTTCTAGAGTGTTCTACGTTCGGGTGCATGTACTTACGCTCAATGTTCTGGCCTTCTAAGGTTTTCGTGAATACTGGTTTTCCATCTTGGGATTCAGATTTAGAGATGGTCCTGGTAGATTCGTAGCCAGTGCTCACTGAGCCGTTGGCTATAGTTTTCTTAGAATACTTGCTCTCGTAAGAGGAGTCGCCATTTTTAGCGGTTTCATAGCTCTCGGTCTTAGAAGATATCGCTTCAATCTTATCGCCATCAATGCTTGCCTTGATACTGTTTCTCTTTGAAGCGTACTTAGACGCGATGCTATCAATTTTACTAGCCGTGTCAGACTCAACTCCATAAACAGAGCTTTCAGTTTTGCTTTCGTACTTCGACTCTAGTCCATACTTCGAAGCAATGCTGTCAAGTTTGCTGGCAGAATCGCCTTCGATTGCATAATTGGATTTTTCAGATTTGCTCTCGATGTTAGACTCAATTCCATATTTAGAGGCAATGCTGTCGATCTTGCTAGCAGCATCGTATTCAGTTCCATACTTTGATCCAGCCTCAGATTTACTTTCATAGCTGGACTCAATACCATACTTGGATCCTCCTTCGGTTTTAGATGAGAATCTGGACTCGTAGCGGCCCTCTACGGCTCCTCCCGATTCGTACTTGGAAGATTCTAAACGCGATCCGCTTTCACGACGCGCGTAAGAAGATGTTAATCCACTACCTTCATACGTGGATGACGATTCATAGCGACCGCCACTTGATAATTTTCGACTGCTACTGGAATATTCTGTAAAATAATCAAAACGAACTTGTAATTATTTAAATAAATAATTATTAAAACTTCGTGACTATACACACATATTTTTTTTTGCATAAGTATTGAAATATTACATGAATGATGATCTTACCTCCAGTCAGCCGCGAACTGCGGCTATACCTAGACATCTCGTCTTCAACAACTTCCTCCGCGGTTACAGCTTGACCGTTACCAACAGCTTTCTGTTTAGACTCGGCGCCAGTTGAACTGACCTTTTCTTCAGTTTTCTCCTTATTTTCTTCTATAACTGATTGTTGTGTTTTTACTTCTTCTACGCTAGAAGACTGTTGTGATGATACAACGGTTTCTTCAACTCTTTTTTCTATAACAGATGCTTGTGTTTTAAGCTCGGTAGATGTTGCTTGTTTGGTAGATTGTTCGACAATAGATGATTTTTGTGCGGTTTCCACCGACTTTTGATTAGCTGATGTAGTTTCTTGTACAGATGCTTCTGTATTCGATTTTACATTGGTTACTTGAGAAGCAGATTGTTGAGTGGTTGTCGCTGTCTTAGCAACCTGCGCTGTAGCTTCTACTGCAGCCTGTTCAGAGACTACTGTCTTCTGAGCAGTTGCTTGTTCAGTTTTGTACGCGGCTTGTAAGTTTGTCTCTTGAGACGACTGTTCAATAGTTGTACTTTGAACAGACGTTTGTTGTGTTAATTGCACAGATTTTTCTTGTGCTACTTTTACTTCAGATGCAGCTGCTACTACAGTAACTTGACTGGTTTGCTCCGATTGTGAAGCAGATGCTGTGCTCTCAGTGACTTTAGAGCTTTCAACAGTCACAGATGATTTAGTTTCTAAACCGCTTGTGACTTCACTCTTTGCAGCACTGAATGAACTGACTTTAATAGATTTCTGTGCCTCGCTGACTGAAGATACTTCAGTTACTTCAGACTTGGAGATTTTAGTAGCTACCTCACTTTCTAGGGACGCTTTTCTCTTAGTTTTAAGTTGTTGAGATTCCTCTGCAGTTGCTTGACTAGTCTCAACTTCTACGCGCGAGCGTTTCTCTTTGGTTTCTATTGCTTCTGCTTGCGCAACTTCTGCGTGATCTCTCTTCTTCTTCTTTTCTTCGGGCTCTGTTGGGGCAGCTTCTGCTGGTGGTAGTAGTTGTAGGTCGTCAGCTGCGTGTTCAGCTAGAGCAACTAGAAGAAAAATATACTTGTTATATTTAAAAACAATAAGGATACCTATATACTTTAATCAATTGTCATTTTATTTAAATTGGAAGTGGGTATATTGATTTTTCAGACAACACTATCTACGATCTGTATGATTTCTTCTTACCAATTATTATTATTCTTACCAACGTCACTTGCGTTTTTCCTGATCTCAGCGAGCCAGTTGGTCTTCACCTGTTCCTTATGGGCCGCAAGAGTGACACTGATGGGCGGGTCCTTCTGGCAAAGCTCGAACTTGAACTGTTCGCCCGGGTTGTCCTTGATCTCAAAGTCGGGTAGCTACATGAAAACAATAGGGACAGCTATTTATAAACGTCTTTAATAGTTGAAAGTCACGACGCTTAGAGAATTCATGAAAATTAAACTCGGAGCATTTGCTGACATTGGAGCGGTGTAGTTCGAAATATGAAGATAATTGTCAGCGTACGACAGATTTAGCGTAGCGGCCACGCACTAAGGAAAGCTGGTATGCACAGAATAATTTTAATACAAGATACCAGGGAGATTTCTATTCTGTTTTTTTTTTAATGAAAATAATTTTTTTTTTTTTGTGATATAGTTGAAAAATGTCAGTTCAAATTGTTTATCGAAGTAGAAATCTAAAATATTTCTAAACTTTAAGTAGCATACAACCCTAAAATGTCGTTGCTTCTCGCACGATGACAATGTCTTACAGCGACAGCTTATGTTGCAGGTATGTTCTGACTATGAAACTAAAGTTAAATTGTAATGATACTACGTGATAACACTCGTACATTCCAGACGTACTTTTGGAATATATCCAAAAGGCTATTTTTTGAATTGGCCTATTTTTGGAGTTGTATTCAAGATCGTGTGAGCTTATAATGAATGGGATATAGTTAGAATGCGTAGGTTTGCGGTTTCTAGGAAAATATTGTAAGCAATAGCTAAAAGCTATTGTTAATGGACGGAAATAGATGTTTACGCTAAACATTTTAGCAGCTGAGCGTTATTTACAAGTACTGTTTTAAAGCAGTAAAAAGGAGACATTTAATATTTCTAATAATTAATTTTCGAGATCAGTTTTCAAGACTGCCTCATTAGTGTAGGGGTCACAAGCGCGACTGGTATGAAATGCTCCGTAGCAGCTCGGAGTTTGGGATTTAAGCCCGATTAATGTCCCGATAGGCTCGCCCCTAGTACTTGGGACGTAAACCTGCCAGCGGAAAGTATATGTACTTTAGTATAATGTTGTATTATGTAGGTTTGTATGTCATGTTATCAATTTTCAACTAACAAAACGCTTTTCTAAAATGATTATCTTTTATATCTTTTTTTAATTTTAATAGGCTCAGGATTAATATACTTGGGACCTGTAGGTACAATAGTGCGCATCTGCCTATCCCTCCGGACAAAAAAGGCGAGATGGTATGTTATCTTTTTGTGCAGTAAAATCACAACATGTTCAAAGCATGTATGGTATAGAATGAGCAAGAAAGAATGTAAATAAAATAAAATATAGAGGTAAATAAGACTAACCTTGATAATATCCTTTAGTACAAACACAGAGCGATCATCAGCAACCCTCTTGACTTTGCAGATAAGGATCCTAGCTTTGAAGAGGAACACGTATCTCTCGCTGGCCTTCCCCTCGGCGTCGGTGACTGTAAACCAGTCGTGGGTGAGCAGCCGGCCAAGCTTGTAGATATTACCGCGAAAGCCTTCGATGCTAGCAATGAACTTGTTGTCAGTAGCACGGTTGGGGACACTTAGGAAGAGTTCCAACGCCTTCTGGAGATCAGTGCAGTCTTCGCCGAGCCGTTTGGAATATTTTACTAGTTCCTGCATTAGAAAAAAAATGATTTTGGACCTATACGATACGAATTTTGGTAAAGTAGTGACTTCATGACTATTATATTCTTTTCTTTTCACCCAATTTACTTAGGGCCGGTTCAGGACGCCTTTTTCATGTAAAAATATTACGCTATGGTTATATATATGCATAACTATTGCAAATTCAGAATGATTTTACATTATAGGTACACTAGGTATGTTAAAAATAACCCTGTCCGATCTGGGGTTTATGGATATCCTAAACACATCACCAAATAAAATAAGAAACAATAAATATTCATGAAAAGATTAAAATTTACGATTGTCGTGCCGCGATTACTCGAGACCGTCCCTGGGTGCCAAACATACTAAGGCCTATGATGGATAAAGGAACACATTTTAAAAATTTGCTAGATTTTTGGGTAATTGCGTAAATTTCCGCACGAATATCGTGAATTTTAAACTTCATTAATAGGTACAGTATATGTTATAATTTTACTTTTATATATTGCATTTTTTTATAGGATAGGAGGGCAAACGAGCGGACGGATCGCCTGATGGTAAGCGATTACCGCCGCCCATGGACACCCGCAACACCATAGGTCAGTCACAAGTGCGTGCGTGCGCAACAATGTATTACGAACCTTTAGCAGTAGTTGATAGTCGTTGATCCTTTGAATAGGTAGCTTCAGATGTTCCGATATACCTTTGTCGTCGCCGAGGTTGTCTGCTAAATCCTGAAACGAAGAATTCAAAACATACCATCAATAAAAGACAATAAAACCTCTTTTAAACTATATAATGTCATACAATAAAATAGTTAAAATACACGTAGAATTCTTTGGCTTTATTAAATGAAACTATTTGGCGATGGGGACATTGTACAAAATAATAAAAACATTACGAACTCTGCCAAAGAAGCTTGTAGGTACCTATGTGAAATAGTAATAAAATAACTCCCTCGGAAAGTGACTCAACTATTTTAAAAGATGGAAATGAAAACCCCGAAAACTCTCTTGGTTTCGATTTCTAATTACAGATATTTTTTTTTAATCCCGGGGATATGGCGCCACACTTTTTATGTATTTACCAGTGTCAAGTTTATGGAGTAAACAAGTATTTTTTTTTTCCCGTCATGGGATTTTATTAAATGGCGCCACACTTTCTGTGTTTGCCAGTGTCAAGTATACAGAATAATCCCCAGTAAAACAGTGGAAACTTCACTAAGGCTTCGATGGAGTTTAGGAGTGAACACAAAAGTCACGATTTTCAATTTTATATCATTTGCCTACACTCGCCGACGTATCCACTATAATTACATATTAAACTTCGGAGAAACACAAGTTTTGGAAAATATAAAACCGACAAAGTGCACTTTACATTTTCCCGCCTAAAATCCTAATACAGATATATAAAAAAAAATTAAGCAAAGGTATGCGCAATTCATATTTCGAACAAAAATTTTAATAGATAAATCCTTTTTAGATAAAAGCTTTTTTCATTATGACAACAAACCTTTGTGGTGATACAACTAAGGTATTGAATAATTAAAAAATGGAATTTGTGTTGTGCGCGCTATGTAAGCTGCGCCGGGATTATTATTTTTATTGAATCAAATTGAAAATTGGTTCGTGACTTGCAAAATATAATTAGGTTGGTACCTAATTAAGTTAACTTCTTCATTGAAAAATCCAAATAGGTAGATATGTAGATATATTTCATAATACAATAATCTTATAATATAAAAATGAATCGCAAAATGTGTTGGTAAGCGCATAACTCAACAACGCCTGAACCAATTTGGCCAATTCTTTTTTTTTAATGTTCGTTGAAGTTCAAGGATGGTTTTTACAGCGAGAAAAATTCGAATAATTGCCGGAAAAACCCTAAAAACAGCCCTTTTCTTATTACCATACAAACGATTTCTAACTAAAACATAGAGTCAATTTCAGCTTTATTGCTATTGCATAAAGTTCATATTAAATTAAAAGCACTCATTGTTGTCTAAGCAATGTAGGTGTGTTCCTAACGTCAAAGAGTCAATCTTTTTGACAGGACGAAGTCTATCGGGTCCGCTAGTCTTTATATATACTTCTGTGAGTGTGTATGTGACTGAACTTCTCTCAAACGACTGGACCGATTTTGATGAAATTTTTTGTGTGTGTTTAAGGGGATCTGGGAATGGTTTAGATTCACAATTGGACCCGGTAGGTGGCGCTGCAATCGAGTTTTGGGTTATTTTCAGGGCAGGACAACGTCTGCTGGGTCCACTAGTAATATTATAAAATTATGGCGTGAGTCTTAGAAAAGCATCTTTAGGTGTTAAATCCATAAGCATATCATTATTTTTCTGTCACAAATAGTACGTTAGATAGGTACTTAAAAAACAACAGGTACATTAAAGACAAAAAAGTAGGTAAGTAACCAATATATGTTGTCATACAAAACATGAAATAGTTTTAATAATGTCAAAACCATACCTAGTAGATACTATGTATGTAGTATGTAATTGGACCATTGATTTCAAAACAAAACAAACTCGATCACTCTCGACGGATCTCATTGATATTTTAAGAACACCATTCCATTTCTCGATGAATCTTGTGCGTGCCATAAAATTAAATATAAAATGTTATTTTTAGATGTTCCCACCGTTGGCCTTGACTGGCGACATCTAATGGGCGACATTAATAAAGTTTTTTTCTGGGTCGCAGTGTGGAAACTCCTCAGCGATGTTGAGGTTTCAATACTGGAACTAATTAATTGTTTAAGTAGTAAGCGGATATCTACATTACTGAACTGCGTTTACATCGTATTTTGTCGGTTTAAGCGTAGATTACGAATAATTTCCAATTCGGCTAATTAATTTCATTATTTTCAGCAATCGTTCTAGCAATTAATACACTTACGAGTAGATATTTGATAAACCCATAACTTTTAAATACTATCTGCTGTTGCCCGCGGTTTTACTTGCATCTTAAACGACTTTTTGGGACAAAAGGTAGCCTATTATTTTTCCCAGGAAGCAACCTATGCCAAATATTATTGAAATTTGTTCATCGATTAATTAGGCGTGATAAGGACAGGAAGTAGCTTTCGCATTTATAATAAGGGTAGGTTAGGTTAGGTACTAAGCTCAGTTTTATGAATTAGCTATAGGTATAGCTAATTCATAAAACTGAGGTATGTACAAAAGTGTTTTTTTTTGTGCAACATCTGAGTACACTCTTGTTCTACACAGAATATTAAATCAGTTAATGGTAATTTGAGTGAACTTAGACAAGAAGCTCACTTATAAACAAGCCCACAAAAATAGATAAAAACCTGGCCCCACAAAAATATAAGATCTTTCAACCAACCAAAACCAAAATTACATTTAATGGACCATACCGTAGGTATAATGGACCCAGAGCCTCCTAATATAAAAATACTTTATCCGCTACCACTAAAACAAAATGCACGAATCGATCGGATTACAAATGTCAACATGTCGTAGTCAAATCGAACGCATATAATAATTAATACGACATGTGTCTGTAGCATTCGTCGGATGTCACGCTAATTGCTCGTCGATGTTGGCACCAACTCAAAAGCGATACCCAACAATATTGACATCGTGTTGCAATTGCTTTTGATCACTATTCGTCGCTAAGTTGTTTACATTTTAATTAACGTAAGATTTAGCAACACAGACGATAATTTTAGAAATGCTCGTCTGGAGCAACTTGAGCAAAGTGAGCCTGTAGCGACACTTATCCGCACTACAATAGGTAACTGGATGAAGTGAATCCTGCATCGCGTAAGCAACAATTGCAAGTTTCATAAATATCTACAGTTATCTGACATTAACAAATTATTAAAACCATGATATCTAGCCATCCCCAGCTGTCCCCCCAGCAACGCCCTTAGCCGAAGTCCCGTCAGGGGAGCCCTTAGTTGCTGTTACTTATTTTGTAAGTTGCTCCTTGCTGGAGGCATTCAGTGCTTCGTCACCTACTCCTTTACCCTTTTGGATGCGGAACAAAATCTTGTTCCTCCACATTCCAGAAGCTTCCCGACTGACTACCACGGCATAAACTACTGTTGTGTCGTACATCATATAGAATTGATCATCGTAAATTAACGTTTATTGGTTTAATTCACTTATTTCGAAACGTCTATTACGTGTCTCATTAAAATAGTATAATAACGTTTAATGTTGTTGCACCTGACTGACATCAAAATTGCAAAGACAGATGTATTATTTTAGTATTTACGAAGGGTTCATGGCTAAGCAATAACTGCGCCGATCAACCGATCTGCAGCAGCGGTTACCGTGGTCAGTTTGTGGATGGTTGACCAACTGACCATTCTAAATACATCAACCACCTTTCTTTACCTTGGAGAGCACGTAAAACCGCCGAACCCGTGAACCTCCGTTTGTGATACGAACACCTATGACAATAATTGAAAAATTATTAAAACCTATGACATTACTTAGCCAGACGCCCAAAATTTTTTTTTTCAATTAGTTAGCAACCAGACTGGTTGTTGTTAGAATATCAATATTGTCCAGAAATTAGGTTCTGGATATCTCATGGCAGTCTCTTCATTTAAAAAAACAGATATTCAGCTGCATTTGGAATAGACTGGAAGCTGTCTCCAATATAGTCGGGACTAGATTGAAGAATGAGGATGAGTTCATAGATGAGCTAATGACACTAAAATAATATAGTGAATACTATCGAATAGCAAAGATAAGATAAATAGAAGAAAATACGAAGTAACTATCTAATTTGCATTGCGAAGAACCAGAGATATATAATCATTATATACAATGTGTGATGTAATTTCAGTTTAGCAGACACGATCAAGATGAAATTCCTCTGATTCATTACTTACTTCTAGATGGTAGATCGAAAGTAGTAATCTCAAAGTGATATAATACAAGAGTATATCTATAGATACTAGTCTTTACTATTATTATAAAGAAGTAAATTTTGTGAGTTTGGATGTTCGGGGCAATCTCCGGTACTACCTACTGATTCAATTTTGAAAATTATTTTACTTAGTTAGAAAGGTTTAATATCCCTGAGTGCTATAATAGACTACGTTTTATTTTCATGATATATATTTTCAATATTACGCCACTACTCTTAGGAACGGGGTTCAACGCAGGTCGCTAGTAATTTATAATATAATAATATTCAAAATAGTATTAAAATCTCGTCGATTCCCAACTAACAAACTACTGACGTCATCGGAAATGTATCCTTTATCAATGAATTATCTGTAGAGTTTTCCAATATTCACTAATCCACATACCTAATGCTTTAACGTAAACAGCATATGGTGCTTGACGTCAGTAACGAAAGTATAGATGTACTAGCATTTAGAGAAATTCCTGCAAAGAAGATTTACGTCACAATTTATGTTCAATGGTTAGTGAACGTATATGCTGGAGAAGACTTTGTCGTAGTATTATAATGATTAGGAGAGTGAAAAGGCAAGAGAAAGAATCGCAATTATATTGTACAGTCAAAAGCACATCAAGTTGCCACTAACTGTCAAATTTCCAATGGATAATAAACTCCATTATTTGGAGATTAAATTAAAAATCGATTCAAGAAATTGGATAGTTGCTGATACCACGATATGCAGTTGACCGTACTCTATGAGGGTCAACTAGCACCTGCTAGCTTCACAGATGATGAATATGCAATTCGTTCGTTAATCAAAGGTTTTTATCCATGATTAGAAGAGATAACTCAAAAAAACGTTTGAAGGCATCATATCAAAGTAAAATATACAGTTTTATAGTATTTACAAGTAAACAAAACTGTTGCTTAAACAAATCTAGTCTTGTTTTATATTTGGGAACTGTATTAAAATTATAAAAGATAAAATAAAGTTGAAAGCAGAGAGGCATCTGTGTACCCTGAGCTAATACATCATGAATTTGTTTATAAAAAATCAAACTTGTTTGCAAAGCAGAAAGCTACGAGTAACAGCAATATAGATATACTTTTTCCTAAAACTTTGAATAATGAGAAACTGAACGAAAACCGCTGTTATGAAAATGGACCTCGAGTAATGCATTTAAAATACCGGATTTCAAGTAAAATTGTAAACGATAATAAATCAAAACTAGTTCAAATACTAGAACTGGAATATATATAGGACACCTTGACATATTGAGCGTTGCTCTGCTTCTCTCACATGCTGTTTGTGCAATATTTGTTACTAGAAAAACAGCAGCGGAAAGTAATTTAAGGAATCTCAAATTATTTCGATAATGTTTTCCACCTGCTTTTGCGAAACCGGCTTCCATTCCATTAGCCAAAATATCCAACGTTTCTTCGTAAAATACATAGCTGCTATGAAAGTATGAAACATACTTGCTTAGAAAACTATGAAGAATTTTGAATTACTTAACCTTTCAAGTGACACATCAGACACAATAATAGTTTTTCAGTTCTTGTGGCCCGGGCTTCGTGTTTGATAGCTAACCAATATAGTTATGTTTAACATATTCAGGCATTGTAGGCATTTGTAGGTATTTAAAAAAAATGTTTCTGTTAAAAATGTATTTAGTTTATATAAATTCTCAGTATGTGAGATGGTAAAATGGATCAACAAAATATTTAGACTATCTCAATATGCCAATACTAAATTACGTTTTATTACTCTTCCATATATTAATAGGTAAGATCTTGATTCAATATAGACTCTACAGGTGAATCGATCGCTTTACGAAGTTACGTCTGTAGTTTTTGAAATATAAATCAATGTTAGTTAATTTTTCTTTAAATATAAGTATTGACGATATCTTGCCTACTTCTGCAAAGATTTTGATTTAAAAGCAATGGATAGGTTCATAAAAATTATATCCTAAGCAAAAGGAAGTCTTAAATTGATGGTTGTAAGTGTAGGTAATCAAATTGAACAGTGTGGCTGGCGTAAGCGTAAAAATTGTTGTGTCGTAATTATTAGGGCAATGACTGTATTATATTTGCCTGTTCATTGATTCAAACATACGCTAATATACGCTTTAATGTTAATGTAGTAAAGTTTATAATCCATCAATTTAGAAAAACAAATGTGCGATGGAGCTCATCCAAAGATTTGAAGAGAATTTTCGCAGAGAAAAATATAATTTTCTTTTGTTAAACGTCTCGACAGCTTCGTTTTGATTTGAGACGTTCCGTCAGTTTAGCCATGACGTGAAAAACGTAAGCTGGTATTATTTTTTGTTAATTTCCAAAATATTCTAAATTTGTAGGTAACGTGACTCCAGAATTTTTACATGGTGTAATATTATGCAATGTTCAATTGGATATATCAATTATTGATTAATTTAAAGCAACTGAAAATATGTCAAAAGGTTAAATTCGAAAACTAGTGTAAACATAAATCTGGAAGTCATAACGAATTTGTTGCAGAATATTAAACAAAACTTATAAACCTTTTAAAAAAAGTGGGAAAATCTTTTTTAATTGCTTAGGAAATATATATATTTTTTTATCGAGGTTTCATATGGGTTCTATATATTTATCTATGGATGACTGGTTGTAAATAAAAGCCAGAGACAAGACAACAAAACATTGTACGTCAGTGTTAGGTGTAGTGTCCTTTGGAAAACAAGCTTGCCTAACAACATGTTTATTTTGATTCATTCTTACTTTCACGATAAAGAAGTATTAAGGTGTAGAAAATTTTGATTAGTAATCTTATAAACAGAAAGCTTTATTATGATTCAAAAGCTCTGAATTATATATTTTATGCTTAGGTAATAATAAAATGATGAATACAATGCTCTTGTTTTGAGATACAACGCTAAGTGAACACACTGATGTAGTAAAGATGCATCTCGGAGATATAATTAGAATCCCTAAAAACATATGCAAAAATTGGGTCAAGGTCATTCCGCGCAGCTTTCATACGCATCCAGCGCGCGCGCCGCTCGCACCGTGCACACAGGGCGGCGTAGCAGAAAAATATAACATTGCCGCAAAACTCATCCTCCCACGCGGCACTAGAAATAAACCAGACGCGTTGCTTGTAACACTACACCCGTAACATTGAAATGAGGGGGGAAAAATCACGATATTTTCGCCACAGCCGACAGCCGGTCTAATTATAAAGCGTCCAATGCTAATTGTGATGTTATAGTCGTACCTGAGCGCGAGGCGGTCGGTAAAGGTATCACGAGAACACAATCACAGTCACACACTTCACTCGGACGAGTGGTCGAAGGTCGTAGATGCGCTGGAGCGAGCGAGGTGGTCGCGTCCGCGTCTTCCAAGCGACTGTTCCTCTCCTGGCCCTGTACTCTCCGCCCGCTAAACATAGCACACCCGCACACACGATGATTTTTAGAGGATAACGCCATTTCACTGGTGACGTGTTGTTATCTACTGGGGAACACGGGACAGCTTTCGTTCGGCCCGCAAGGTCGACAAACAAACCTTGAAACATCCTTGATAAGAAAATGTAGAAGTATTGTTATCAAAATAATGCAGGAATAGGTATACTGCAGCCAGAGTTGAGATCCCAAATTAAAGTCTTAAGTTTTAATAAATATTAGAAGGTTGCAATACGTTTTGTTTTTAACAGCTTCTATGAACTCTATTATTTATTAATCGAATTTAGAATTTATATGTTGAGAAAATTTTACACAGATTAGCTGAAATATTTTCGAGAAACGTGAATTATACTTTAGACCACCAGTTTTGCGTGGGGATATAAAACCAGATTCTTTATTTTTTAGAAGATAAACATAACTAGGTTCGAACTTGGTGCATGGTATGGTATCTTCTGCTGGAATCGCGGAGGAATAAAACCTCGCTCCCGTAAACCCAGCTAAAAGTGTTGAGTCGAAACACCCGTGTAGTTATGGTCGGTAAGACATCCACTCTGGGTGGAGTCCGACATGCCTCGTCGTCTTCCCTGGGCGGCGGAAGTCAATGAGGATTTCCATACGCACAAGAAAAATTGTATGATATCTTAGCTAACTAAAAAAATCTAATCACAAATAAAGGAAATTCTATTTTAAACGGAAGTCAAATTTGCAACAGTTTCCATATTTTCGCTCATTTGATCCCTTTATCAAAAAGCATAAGTTGCTACATTATTCCAGCCAGCTTTAGTTCTTATATTATAAGACATTTAGGACTTATTTCTGCAAAATGTTTCATCAATGAAATCATGCCTGGTGATTGTAGCCCAATTAGAGAATTCTGCGGCCTGAGATAATTTGAGATTTGTAAAAGTAGAAAACGGAACAAAAGGTACAAAACAATTTCAATGCTTAGGGGTTGGATATTTATCCCAACCTGATAGCAATCTTCATTCTATGCTAATATTTTTGCTGGTAGAGTTATGATACTATTTATATCACAAATTCGCAGACAGAATTGTCCCCGCCTACGAAAACCTATGGAATAGTCTATTTGTAGCCGAGACAACACTGCAATACAAGCGAAGTGCACTCAATTAGAACTAGGATTTATAATAATGTAGCTACTTTAATGACGTGTCAATGGGTTATTGATTGCTTAGATTTGAAGAATTTTTATATATAGTCTATTTTTATATATGTCATTGTTTTAATTAGTCATAGAAAATAACGGATCGGTTGGACTCAACGATACATAAAAACATTCCAAGTACATTTAGAGTATTTTAATGGATTGCATATTTGAATATGCTAGGATGGAAAACATTATCTGCAGATCAATCGGATCTGAGGATAAAAATTGAAAGTATGAAAGTCGCCAAAAGCGTTTAAAACGATACCAAACATTTATAGTGATGATGCTGTCAATTGAGTTGAGTATTGGGAATGGTTGACTGAACTATTCTTAGACATAATTTTTATTAAAATGTTTCACATTACAAAGGAATGTTATCAACTGATTGGTAGTTAGTTTGTAAGTAGTTTTTAGTATGCTTTAGAATATTTCCCCCCTTAACTAGTTACCCAGTATAATTTTCAAATTTATCCTTACATCACCCACTGGTGACACAGTTGAAGATATTCTATAAGTGCAAGGAGGTAGAACCTCTGACGTCGGAGACTGTCGTAAAGCACCTTGGTGTGTACTAGTTTCTGACACTTACGCGAATATTAGACATTGAAATGTCGGGAATCAAATAGTATCAATATAACGCGATAAAAACACCTTGGTGTGTGTTTCGACGTTAGAGCCAGTTCTCCCTCGGTTGCTGCGGCTCTGGCAGTCTGTAGTCCGTAGGGGTTCGTAAAGCTCGGCAACTCTTCTGATGTTGCAGGTGTCCTTGGGCAACGATGACTACCTACTGAGCATCGTGTGGCTCATCTGCTCGTTTGCCGACATAACTTAACTTAATCAACCCATTATACTGTCCAACTGCTGGGCACGGGTCTCCTCTCAGAATGAGAGGGATTAGGCTATAGTCCACCACGCTGGCCTAGTGCGGCAGACTTCACACGCCATCGAGAAAATCTCTCAGGCATTGCAGGTTTCCTCACGATGTTTTCCTTCACCGTTTAAGCGCGTGATAATTAACCATTTAATACGCACATGACTTCGAAAATTCAGAGGTGCGTGCCTTGGGTTCTGATTCGAGAGCTTTGACTCAGCAGTCCAACGGTCATACCACTAGGCTGTCACTGCTTTTGCCGATCACGTTTACCACGTTTGCCGATATAATCAATAAAAAAAGTGCTAGCAACTCCGTGAAGCATACGTCATAGTTCGTTAAATGATGACTCTGGCTGCCATAAAAATCGCTCAAAGGAAGTACAGATACCTACGATACTAAGCTCTAGCATTATTTCTGGATTTGACTCAATCGTGACGAGAGTTGCGTAGGTTTTTACATTCTATACGTTGCTCGTTTTGAATAAATCGTCATAGTTGGAGCATTCGAAATGTTTAGTTTAGAAGCTTTTAAATGGTCGTAAGTTGTGATTGAAATATGAGTTGTCGTATTTTGTTTTTATGACGTAGGCCAACCCCCTCATTTCATGTGGGCGTTGAACATGTCGACAACATTTTAATGTGTATCAGAATGTTTATGGGTGAAATTAGCGATAATAACTATAAGAAGGTATGTATTACTGTTTTACTTCATGCAAATAACTGAGATAGACGCATAAAGTAGTTGAATTCTTACTAATATTATAAATGCGAAAGTTTGTATGTATGGATGTTTGTTACTCTTTCACGCCAGAACGGCTGAACGGATCTGGATAAAATTTGGCACACAGATAGTTATGCCTGGAATAACATATAGGCTTTTTATCCAGGTCGGACCCAATCCTGAAGTCCTCGCAGACAAAGTCGCGGGCAGAAGCTAATAAGTCCAAGTTCAATTCAAGATTCTTAAATATCCCAAAATTTCTTCATTCTTTAGTATTAAAAACTAGCTTTTGCCAGCGACTTCGTCCGCGTGGAATAGTTACTTTGTTTCCTAGTTTTTCGCCCGCGGTTTCACCTGCGTTGCCCCGTTCCTAAGGGTTGTAGCGTGATGTTTTATAGCTTGAAACCTTTCTCATGAATCACTCATTTTCCCAACATTTCCCTTCACTGCTCGGCTCCTATTGATCGTAGCGTGATGAAAAGTATACTATAACCTGCCCAGGAGTATGAAGAACAATTGTACCAAGTTTCGTTGAAATCCGTCGAGTGGTTATTGTTTCTATAACGAACATACAGACAGACAGACAGACAAAAATTTTACTGATTGCATTTTTGGCGTCATTATATTTTTTTTATTTCGATTATACAGTATCGATCACTAATCACCCGCTGATAGTTATTTTGGAAATATATTTCATGTACAGAATTGACCTCTCTACAGATTTATTATAAGTATAGATGATGGCTTAACCCAGCAGCGGAATGGAATGGATAGTCCATTTCAAGGTTATAGGGTATATGTATAACCTCACGCTACCACCAATAGGACAATGGCAACGCGGGTGAAGCCGCAGGCGGGTCGCTAGTACCTGATAAATTGGAGATCCTTCAATAACTCTTCTGTTACAAAACATATTTTCATGACACAAAAATTGATTCTTTAAAAAAAAACACTTTTCAGGAAAATAAAATAAAATTTATGCATTTTGTGGTTTTTGCGGTCAGCGAAGATATCGCGTAGGTAAATAAAATACGATCTAATTGAGATCCTCCTCCTATATTGATGTTGGTTAAAAAGTAGATTAAATAGCTGTCGTATGGGGATATGGTAATGCCCCCGCCAAGACGAGCTGAAGGAATTGAGGCAGTATCAACCATTCCTCGAAGCGTCCATATTTGGACATGGATTCCCCCGAAAATGAACTAACATAACTTATACAGGCCAATGTCAAAGATTAACAAAGCTTATATGCTAGTGGAGTCCAAATTACTTGAAGAAGTCAAAGATGGACATAGCTACGCTAGCATAGTACCACACTTGGCATAAATCCATCGGTTATGTAAACAAAGTGCAGTTTACCTCACTGGTTACGTTTTTGGCAACCGCCATATCTGTTTTAACGAGCTCCACAATCAGGGCAGTGTATTAGACAGTAAAATTTTCATTGTTATTGAAAACGGCAGTAAATATCAATTTGTAGCGGTTAATTGAAGGACGAATTGTATCCAGAAATGCTACACAAATTCCAATCACTACATAGTATAAAACAAAGTCGCTGTCGTTGTCTGTCCGTCCCTATGTATGCTTAGATCTTTTGATGCGGTTTTTTTTAATAGATAGAATGATTCAAAAGTAAGGTTTTTAAGCTATTTAACATTACGCTACGACTCTTAGAAATGGGGCAACGCGGGTAAATCCGCGGGCGGGTCGCTAGTTACAAATAAACTGAACTTATTTTACTAGAATCTTTTGAGCTCAGCATAGCTATATTATACCTAAATAAAAATGTATGTTTGTCCTGTATGCATTGCTAAACTATTCATCCAATTGCGATGAAATTTTAGTGTGATGTCGTATGCGTGCCTGGGAAGGTTTATGACGAAAAAAAGTTGCATTGCAAAGCATGCTGGGGGACAGCTACCTACCTACTTATAAAATTTTCGCACGCTATTTGGAGCTAGGCAACAATCAAGTTACACTTATGCATAGCCTTTTATTAAATCCATTTATGGTTTTTTATCTTAGTCCTATATCTAGATTTATTTTAGTTTTTTTTCGTTTTACAGATTTAGTGAATAAAACTTGATAAAAATGCCAATAAATAGACCAGGGCCCTTAGATCACTTTTTCGCGGTCTGCTTAATATTTTGATGCTTTGAGCAAAATGGTAATGCAGCCGAGTTATAGGAAAGCTATAAATTTCGTGCTTGTGTTCTCTGGGGCTAATTTGTGTAATTTGTATAAAGTTAGAAACAATAATGCCATACATGTTAGGACTAGGGCTGATTTTTCTAGACTCAGAACTTATTGAATTCATCATCTTCCTACCTAGCCTAGTAGGCATATTTGTTGTTTCAAACATCTGTTTTAGCCGTCATACCATCAGATACTTCCTGTTAACTATATCTTCTTCAAACAATCCTCATATTTTCTTTGGTTATACATTTATACTCAAAGCCTCTCTTGGTATCTAACAATATCTATTTATTAACCATCATTTGTAAATACCTTCGCCATGCCCAGCCTCACCATCGTACGTTACTGAATTCTTCAGAGCCCTGGACGAACAGCATTAAAAAATAAAAATATATATTTAACCTCCTTGTTATAATAATATCTTTTTCTATAAAAAGCTATAAAAATGTTATTGTTGTCCTCTATTTCCCCTCCTTGAAGCATTCCAATCTGATACCTAATCTTGCGCAACTGAAAAGCAGTCAGCTGATTTATTCCATCTATTTATCATTTTCCGAGCCAAAGTCTTCTAATATTATCGTGTTTATAGTCGAAATAGTGTGATTGCCCTCAATATGAGTGTTCGAATTGACAGCATTCATACCGCGAAGCGACGTGGCATCCGAACTATTCTAGTTGTTGGCGGAGTGCCTAACGCTCGAGCCTGCCGGCGCCCAGCTATCCTCACGCCTTCGATGATTAGGGGCTAACAGATCAATCGAAAGGCGGAGTCGGAATTTAGCTAAAATTAGGACCGATGCGGCTAGCAAATTATGTCTGATAGAAAAAAAAGGTGTGAGTACCTAACCCTGCCCAAGTTAAGCATTTTTGAGCTTTTCTATGAAAGTCTCAGTTGCAGCTGGAAGTGCCGATTGCCCAGTTCTGGCAATAGACTATTACATGGAACCTAAACATACTGACGAATTTTGCTTGTATATAAATACTACATCTCTGTCTTACGTTTCGGGGAATACAGGCGTGATTGGATTTATTTGAGCTGACCAAAAAAAAAATCACATCGAAGCAGTACACGCTAAAGCTACTAGTAGCGACCCCTATTCCATGTTTACTAGAAACCTAATTTATCTCACGAAATGTTCGTTAAGCACATCGATAGATGGCGTTGAATATCGTTGTGTGTAGTTCTACACTGAAGAGGTAGATGGCGTATTAAAATTATGTTCAGCTATGACATTAGCAAAACAGATG
Source organism: Acronicta aceris (assembly GCA_910591435.1). Classification (NCBI taxonomy): domain Eukaryota; kingdom Metazoa; phylum Arthropoda; class Insecta; order Lepidoptera; family Noctuidae; genus Acronicta; species Acronicta aceris. Next base: position 17,659,322 of record OU342758.1, on the reverse strand, counting down.
TCGTTAGTAATATGTAGTAATTATTCTTTCATATAATTCAGGATTTTCAAGATACGCAGCTTTTAAGAAGCAAAAAAATTGATATTTTATTAGATACTTCTAGACAAAGGGCTTTTTCTGCCTATCTTAAAGGAAATTTGAAAAAGTTTCTGACCTGGAAGTACTTGTTGACCACAGGGTTGGTGGCCAGTAGGTGCTGTGCTCTTGGCTCGTCACGGCAGTACCCCACGTGCTTGTCGAATTCGCGCTCCATTCGTAATAATGCTCGCCCGAGCATTTTCGGTTCGCCGGCGTAGTATTTTATGCCTTCTAGTAGCACCCTGTAACGATAGGTAATGGTTTTTACGATATTTTTTCAAAACAGACCGTCTTCTCTATTTGGCAGGGAACTTATCATAATGCTTGTAAAGGGCTATTGAATTATATCTAAGTAAGTAGGTTCCCTATAACAATTATTATTCTACGGCAATTATGTTAACTCAATGTGTAGTTCCATCTTTTCCATAAAGGCACAAGGGGCACAGGCTCCAGGGACTGGCTTGTACGCCCGCGGGTGGTTATAAAAATATTCACTTTTTAAAAGGGCCCCAAATTCTGATATGCCCAAGGGCTACTGGATGGGCTAGAACGGCCCTGTTAGTATGCAATAACAGTGTAAGAATAACGTCATAACCTAAGTTTGCATCATGGAGACAATCATGACAGTCATGGACCATGAGGTATTTATACTTAATTATAATAGCTGACAAAAAACAATTGAAATGAAATGATATTTCTTCTGCAAGTAGATCTTTAGAGATACCTTTACATGTCAATGGTTTGGTTTTTTTATAGCTAGATGGCTTCGGCATTTCCTAACTGACGACCTCTGAGAAGAAACACCGAAAGAAACTCAGAGAATCATGGTCTCTTTTAAAGTCCAGACATGGATAAACACTTATATGTGTGTGGCACGATGTAGTGTAATGTCTGAAATGGCCTTTTGAGGAAAGAACCACAGCAGCTTTGAGTAGACCAGTCCCATCTGACGGCACTCATGCATCAGTCATCGTGTAGCTCAACCATAATTTAAGGACCTAAGGCTCAACGACCTGTCGCACGACAATACCAGATCAGCAGGACATTCGTGTAGGTCTAATGAAGTTCCCAAAGCCTCCAGACTATTCGTAATACTAACGTGTTATGAAACTCGCAGATCTGCCTGAAGTTGGAGAAAAGCAGCTCTCGGTTGTCGAATACGGCCTTAGGTGTGGTGGCCTTGTCGATCGGCTTCATGTAGCGGGACACCACCTGCTGCATGTCGCGCCCGAATTCCTCCTCCGTCTCCACCAGCTCTCGTACCACGGCCCTGAAGATATAAGAACTGGTGAACAAGGAAATTCATGTCTATTTCTCTCGTAATGAGCTGTGAATCATTGGTCTTATGCCACAGGATTGCCGCGGGATTGATGCTCCGCATTGCCAAAAATGTTGCTGCAAAGCTATAATTTGCTAACAATAATGTGTTTCGGTCTGGAGTGAAATTACTGGTCTTATGCGACTTAACAACCGAGTTTTCAAGATGACAATTCGCTAGTGTTAGTACCTACTGGTATATAGATAGCATATTATCTTTCGGCTTTCTGAAGACAAAAACACCATTGGGGTATAAATTAAGAGTTCTGATGAAGGAATAATATCAATGAAGGACTATAAATCAACTAAAATATAGCAAAGACAAAAATCCGGTCAAAGTATTCCATTTCGCAAATACTTGTAGGTGTCCATGAAATAACCAAAGCTTTCAAGATCAATACACACTTAAATCCATCGGCAGCCGTCTCGCGATTATGACGTCACATTGGGGGTTTCAATGATAAACATTATAATAAATTAGCGAGTGTTTTCCTAGCTGTTGAGTCAGCGAGAGAATGTGCGATGCCGCTGCCAAGAGGTGAGGACGTGGGAGCATCTATAATGGTAAATGGAGAGGTAGCATGAAGTTTGGAAGGTCATGATTTCTGGTTAAGGTACGAATAAATAATCATACTAATATGGACTGGCCGATGTCTCCACATGTAGGCATTTTTCATGAGGAGGAGGATTTTCATTTCTATTGTTCTTATAAAGATATAAGAGCAATAGAAGCTAAAACATTTATTTTTAGAATCTTTTTGTATATTTGTATGTGCACCACACAAAAACTACTGCAGGAAATTGAGTGCGGAATTTCACATTTCTACTGCTGGAGGTTTAACTTAAAATCTGCTAAATGTTCCATCTTGAAACGCTACCAGGCAGCCGAGTTATGGTAAGTAAATTCTTTTGGGATTCCTGTGAAACCGTAAGTTACTAGTATAGGATATAATGCGTGTTGGTATCCTATCTATATAAATCTTAGAGAGATATGCAATGCATAGTTTTAGGTCGCTGAACCAACATCTACAAAAAATTGCATTGAATTGACGCACGGCTAAATTATTATAGTTCTCTTGTTTAAACCAAATAACGAAAATAACAGTAATAGCTGATTATAAAACTTGTTGATTCCTCAAAAATTGGTGATTTTAGCACTCCAGGGCAGGATACGGCGGACTAGTGCTATCTTAAAATCGAACTTGCTTTTTCAGTCAAGGTCAAGGTCAAAGGACTCGTTATCACATTCACGACGACCCCGACAGTGCCAAGTAGGTACCTGCCTATACCTAGACAAGGTGTTGGCAGTTTTGACTAAATACCGAACAATATCGTTCTGGCATAAAACTACGGTCAGACAAGTGGCGATAATTGGACGTGATCTTGATATATTGTTCGCTGCAGACGTGCACTTCACTGAGTTATTACGTGAGCTGTTTATTGCGCACTTGAGTGTCGAGTTTCTAATACTAGATGTAGAAATGAATCATATCAAAGCAGACTCATCTAGGGATTGGTTGCAATCACGAGGGAAAAGAGATCTCTTCTTCCAAAATCATCATCGTCATCTTCCTGCCCTTGTAGCATGTCCATTTTTCCATTCATTCTTGTCAGCTGTTACTTCATTATTCACTCCTTTTTTCCCCTTTTTCTTTGGTCTTCCTTTACCTTTCCAAATCTCCATATTCTTATTCGCTACTCTTTTAGCCTACGTGCGTTTAATCCCTTTCAAGTTTTCTGTCACTAGAGGCGCTTCCGAATTAACAATAAAAAAACAATGTGATTTGTAACCGTTGGTTGCGCGTTCATTAGTTTTGTTGCCGCGCAACGTTGGTTTAAAATATACCTAAAAGCTTCCCAAAATCTTAAAATATATCAATAAACAAAACAAATGAACCAACCGTAAAAACAAAAGCGTCTAAATATAGGATCTTAATCATAAACAAGGAAAGAGAACGTGATCCTTACACCTAAAACAAAAGATGAGTGAAGACAGTTTGTTGACACGCAAAGGAAGTAACATGCTGCCAAATTATGAGGTTGTTGATAACTTAATACTGCATCTTAAATAACTTGAAAGTACCCTCGTTTGCGCTCATAATTCAGTTACGTTTGTGTATTTTGATAAAATTTTGACGTTAACCAAGTTGTTTGGATAACGTTGAAAGATGCTAATGGTACGGATTATAATGTGTGATCACTTTCATAAGAGTTGCCATCTTAAAAATATGAAAATACTTTTTGGGTTGAAGAATAAATTTAAACGACCTTTTTTATCACAGCTTTTGGATTATGTTCAGTAAGGAAGATATTATGAAATAATTTTTACAGTAACAAGTAAGAAAGCACATTTGCAAATTACCTGGTACTTAGGAAGTATTCCGCATTACTTACGACACTAATAACAAAGATCAGAACCGAATGTCTAAATGAATAATAAAGATTTATTAAAAATACTGTAAGCAAGAAACTCTACTACAACTAAATACAAGATGTACTTACGACAACAATTGTTGTATCGCGGTCGGCAAGCCTAAATCATCTGCCTGGTTTCAGGACCAGGAACAATCACTTTCTTTACTAGCTGCGGCACCCCAAAATACCTGCCACATCAGTACCGTTATATGTATCCATTTGAAATACAATAAAGTTCCAACCGTTATTACCTACAAGATTTGTCGCCAATTCACGATCGCTCAAGAGCTTTAACAAGCACATAATAAGACTAGTTACGACCAGGTCTAGCTAGAAGGTAAGTGCGGCTATAAAGTGGATTAGGAGTACACGTGTAAACATGGTGTTGGCAGAACTAGAGAGGTGTAATGCCAAAGAGTCCAAAATATTTTGTTAAAAGTAGACTGTTGTGAAATAAAGGTTAGTTTAAGAGTCCGGCGGGCCGAATTTCTCTTACAAACGTAATACCGAAATAAATCGTAATCCAGACAATATTCTATCAAACTTAGTTATTATTCAGATTTGGATACCTGTAATCTTGGTTTTCGATTCCACTCTACCATTTCGTCCAAAATACTTCACGGGAAATAAATGTAAGCGAATGCAATTTCTGATAACTTTACCAAGTTTGGAACGATTTTCCGTGCTTTAATTTCCATTAAAGTAGTAGTAGACGAAATATTACCGTAGGAAGCTAGATGATAGGTATCCAAATCCGAATAATAACACAATTTGATAGAATATTGTCTGGATTACGATTTATTTCGATATTACGTTTTTATGGGCAATTCAAGCTCCGCCGGACCCTTAATATATGTACCTATTTCTAACTATATGATATAATAAACGCTTGTTCATGTGGAGTTGTAGCTTCCAACTGCGAAAAAGACAAAAAATTTCTCACGTAATAAATATTGGACATGCACTTCAGTTTTGCGGCAAATGCATCAAGTTCTAATGACGTGACGATAACCTATTTGACTGACAACACCTCCCCCGGCCTTATGTCCTAATAAAATAACTTCCTCTAAAATAAACTCAAGTGCAATCTCTTACAAAAATAGACTGTAACAATGTAAATTGGACGTAGTTATACAGAAACGTTCCTTCCCACAAGTCACCCGAAATCGAGATAATGTGATCATACTACCCTTTGTGACACTTAGCGTCATATTAACAAAAAGGTTTCAAGTTTTAAGTCGAGACTTAAAACTTGAAACCTTTTTGCTAATCTGACGCTAAGTGTCTTGTGGGTTGGAACGTTTCTGCATAACTACGTCCAATTCAGGTGTGGAATGCTGTACAACTATCCAACTATTATTATCGTTGAAATAATTTTACTTTTCTCAAGTGCAAGGTTTTTGGATACGCGGGATTCTGACTAAGACTGACGTAAGACTGACCTTAGCAATGATAATAGAACAAAGGACAAGGTTTAAGCTGAAGAAAATATTGGTCAAATGGGAAAATATAATAGGAAGTGTCGCATCTGAAGATATAGGAGACTAAGTTATAATCATTTGCAAGCGGCGGTAGCCTAATGGCTAGGAGTTCGGACTTGCGATCATGTGGTTGCCAGTTCAAAAACCCATTGTACTACCGACGTGAATCCACAGAACAGAACCTACTCCTAATACAAGCATTTAGCTTAGCATCTAGCTCGAGGGGTTAACAAGAATACTAGTAATGTGCGACCCACATTGCTAGTAAGGTTTTAAAAAAAACATTTATTGAAAACAATTTGAAATAACCTCTCTGACTATTACATACACATTACATAATTGCGTAATATAACTAAAGAAATTTAATAAAACAGAACTTTCGCCATGAAAAAATAAGCAGTGTATTATTTAATCTAATTCAGACGGTAATGAAATTCAATTAAAAATGGCCTAAATTCATGGTCACAAACACTGATTTACAGTCGGGTTCAACGAATCTTGCGCACGTCAATAAAAATCTTTACACATTGACATCAATGTCGCCAATCCAATTTCCCTCTGACTGCAGCGACAATAAAACTCCGATGTGGATCTCCTTTCAAACGATCCAGGTTTCTTTTGATGGCAAACATATGTTGAAACAATGTTTGCTTCAGTGCTTACGTCAATTGCGATTGTTTTTGGATTTTTTGGGTGTTGGAGAACTTGTAATGAAGACACAATTACGCACGTAAAATGTAAATTAGGAATTAAAAGCTTTCCGTCGTTGACTGTTCTAGTTTCAACATTTGGAAAATTTTTGAAAGAAATTATTCTAAATTGAGTAAATAAATGTTATTTCACTTTTTTCGTTTATTAAGTTAATAATGTAGAGAGATTATAAGGAAAACTCACTGTCGTCTCGCGGCCAGTGAGGTCTGGTCCCTCTCTGCAGTTTGCTTCTCCTGCAGCACCTGCGATGGCACGTACCCCTGGCGCGTGCGCAGCTCGCCGCCCTGCACGTCCTCTATCACGCGCACCAACCATCTGGAACCAGAGGAGAACTTCGTGAGGGAAGTACAGTAAAAATAAAAAAAACTTTAATTTATCATCTTCTGATATTCCTATAAAGTCAAGACATCGAGATACGAAAAACAGTACAAAGTCAAAGTCAAATCTTTTATTTCAAATAAACCAATGGTACAGGTACTTTTGAATTGTCAAAACTAGGTGCACGGTTCCAAATAATGGGTCTTATGGAGAAGAACCGGCAAGAAACTCCATAGATACTCTTTTAAATAAAAATCATGACATTGTGGTTGTTTACAATTTTGTTAAGTATTTATAATGTGAGACTCATGTAGCTTGATGTGCAGGATAATACCTAATATACTTAATTCAAGAGACCACGATCACTTGCCTTCCAAAAGAGAAAAAAAAATGTCTAGAGCCGACCAAACCTACTTGAACCTACTTGAAATAAAAGTAACTAAATATCATTTGTAAATTTTGTGGACGCTAAAACATAATCCGTGTAAAAGTTTGCGCAATGGCATTCGGCACTGACATGACGTGTTGGACGTATATTTGCTTTTTACCAAAATTGAATAAACCTTGGTTCTATAAGCATATATCCTCGAAACGTGTTTTATGATGATCAAAGTAAAGTGCCAGTATAGTGTTCAGAGTGACAGTCGTTTCATATCGTTCATCAGCTATACTCAAGGTATAATTGAAGAGTATCTGTTTATATAATCAATCGTGTCAGTAAGAGACCTATCCATTAAATCAAGATAAACAAGCTACAAATGTCGGTAAAAGCCCCAAAAAACGGTGTCTTGGGCGTAAACAAGAGCCATATGTTCTTCAGTCATGAGAATCTAATTTATATCAATGATAAGTGTGACAGTAGTAAGCCCACACGGTACAATAAATTCTAAATGCGACTGTTCTCCTAGACGGGCGGCACCTGGAGAGACAGTTGACATTTACTTTAAGCTAGTACCTACACCATTTTGGACTATTATTATCGTGGCATTTAAATATGAACTCCGGAGACGTCTAGTCCTTAATTATAGATCGTTAAAATGAATGATTATGAAACTCCTCTTGTCTCATACGCCTAATAAATGCTCCAAATTTAATGCAGTCACTCAGGGAGCAACAACACTGGTTAAAAACGTGAAAAATGATGGAAATGTTGAATACGGTGTTTTTCTATTTGAGATTCTTTTATGAAGCTTTTTCGAATTATTTTGTTATAATTATTTTTTTTAGTGAAGGAAAAGTTCAATCGCGGGCAGGATTCGAACCTGCGTCTTCTGGTTAGATACACTACTAAAAAATAAAAAAATAACTATAATCTTAGCATGGAAAATGCAAAAAAAACACAAAAAGATATTTTCGGGGTTGACTTTCAATCTAACTAAATGAGGCTAAATCAATATTTTACATGAAGCGACTGCCACCAGGCCTCAACAACCCAATTTCAGGTTTTTCAGGCGTCTGATTGGTGTTATTAATAATAATTATTATGTTGGTGTATATAGTTAAGTAGGTATAATAGCACTAACTGAATTCTGCAAACCAACATAAACTTGGTCTTAATTATAATGTAATTAAACTGTCCGCCTCTTCATTAGAAGAGTCTAGACTTACAGCGACCTAAATTAACGTCTCAAATACCACAAAACTATAAACCCGGGTTATAAAATCTAAAATACAGAATTTTAAGTCTAGGTATCTAGATTAACAAGGCATCGCTTGGTGCAATTCTGTTATTCCATCAAGATCATTCATCGATTTCATTCAAGATCAGCTTCAGGGATTTCGAAATTGTAATCACTCTTATATCTCCCTATATTTGTCCCAGTCCTGTAAATTCTCCAAACTCCTTTCATACCTGATGTTTATAATCTACTAGCGACCCGCCTGTGGTTTCACCTGCGTTACTCCGTTCCTAGAAGGCGTAGCGTGATGTTATATAGCCTATAACCGTCCTCGATAAATGGACTATCCAACACAAAAATATTTTTTCATTTCAAACCTGTAGTTCCTGAGATTACCGCGTTCACACAAACAAATAAACAAACTCTTCAGCTTTAGAATATCAGTATAGATAAGTTGCCTAAGCCAAATGCCAAAGTTTTAGTTTCTAGGTCTCAAGTATATAAAATATCTGAGATTTCGTGAAAATTAGCGATAATTTAAAGTGGTATTTCGTATTTTTAATTTTTTTTTATGGGATAGGGGGACAAACGAGCGGACGGGTCACCTGATGGTAAGCGATTACCGCCCCCCATGGACACCCGCAACACCAGAGGAGTCACAAGTGAATTGGGCCTTCGGTAACCTCACTCACTCGAAGAAACACAACGTAAGCATTGTTTGACGCCAGTTTTCTGCGAGGCCGTGGTATCACTCTGGTCGAGCTGACCCATTCGTGCCGAAGCTAGGCTCTCCCACGTAACAATGTAAATCAGGCTTTAGCTTTTACGAGTTTTAAGCGAAATTCAAATGAGCTTAATTACGTTTATCTATTCGGTTATCATTGAACAATGTAAATCTAAATTACAGCCTCGTGCCCAGCAGTGGAACAGTATAATGGGTTGGTTATGTTATGTTTATGTATGTATGTGGTATCACTCCGGTCGAGCCGTCCCATTCGTGCCGAAGCATGGCTCTCCTACGTTAACATATATAAATATAGACAGATTAATTACTATCCATTAAACGCAGTTGGCTTAAAAAATCTCAAGTTAAAAATAGCTATGATTAGCTGAACTAATTTTCTCGGAAGCTTTCCCCTGTCAGTCTTATAGTGTGACGTCACGCGAGCATTGGCCTGCGGTTCGTTAGCCCAGTCTAGAACAGTGTCTGGTCTATATTGCTGCACTACCGTCATTGGATTGGATGTGGTCTGGTATTGTGAGTGACAGTTAATTGACGCGGATTTAGTTTTATTGTTTTTCTCTGTTGGTGGACGCTCTCGTCTATTCACATTTTAAGAATAAATATTTTTTTTGATTAGGTGTCTTTATAATTCCTGGGTGAATATTCATCACAGTAGTTCATAGTTCAGATTGTTTCTATTCTTGACTTTTTGCTTGACGGCGGTGGTGTTTAAGTTTTCTTAACTTTGGGATGACGTTTTCCAAATAATCACCCTCCTTCTGAGATAGATTATAACCGACTGCCTCATTAGTCTAGAGCTCGCAAGCGGGGTTGCTTAGGGCCTAACCCCGGATTCGTATTCCCAAGTGGAGCAGTGACGTTGGGAATCTTACTAAAAAATCTCAGCAGGTAGCAGAGCAGTTTTGTGTTTGGGAAATGACTGATGAATGTCTCGCCAGGTACCAACATAGGTACCAGCAAAACATCGTGGGTGTACATCAGTACACCTCTACCTAGTAGTCGCATAAAAGTAACTGATATATATTTATGTAGTACATAATAGGAGATGCGCTCATGAGTAAATAGAGACAGCGACAATAAAACCAAACTAAGCTCAAATTATTACAATTAAAAACTTTAAAATCGGAAGCATCTATTCGAGTACAATACACTTGTTATGAAATAGTAATGTCAATGTTGAAATAGACAGCCTGACAGGAATTGGTGTTTCGAAATGTTTCACGACATAGATATTCACAAATTCGGCGGTGGCATCTCGGCGCATTATTTCGTATTTTTTACATATCTATTAAACGTAGGCTTCTATTTTTAAAACTCATTTGTTATTCCGAGGAGATTATTCCGATAATCATTCGGAACATTTGTTAGCTCTGTATTCTTTCGTCTAATGATTAAACTCGATTCTTTTGAAAATATAACAAATGTGAGCACTAAGTAGGTAACCTTATTTGAGGATACTAATGCATGAATATGTCATCTGGATCATATCTCTGGAATCTGTGCCTCATTTGTTAGATTTCTTAAAAAGTTATTTTGAATGATGTATTGTCTATTTCTCGGATGGTGAGCTAGTGGCCGTTATGAAAATTGTAGACTAGGACATTTTTTATTTAATTTATAGTTAAGTAGTTTTTTTAGAATTGTTTTTATATTGTAGTGAAACTATAAAGCCGTATGTTTTAAAATGTAAATCCTACATTTTATTAATTAATAAAATTATCTTGATTATTTTATTGTTGTTTTAGTCAACCAAAATATTATTTAGTTCATTCCGCAATCTTGAGTCTCATTATACCGCAGTAAAACCTTAAACTGTTTTAACATGACTTTTACGTCGGTAATAAAAAGAAAAGAAAAACAAGATTTAAATTGAATTTACGCGGAGCACACGAGTTAAACACATGATAGCGCGTACAATGTTATAGATACATTATCTTCTTCCTAGTTATAAATGATCGGAGGAGTCACCTTTTCAAATTTCAGGTAAAAAAATAAGCTTCTACCAGTAGTAGTTGTAGTTTGTTCATATGAATCTATGTGGGAGAGCCATGCTTCGGCACGAATGGGCCGGCTCGACCGGAGTGATACCCCGGCCTCACAGAAAACCGTCGTGAAACAACGCTTACGTTATGTTCCGCCGAGTAAGCGAAGATACCGATCCAATCCCCTTTTAAAAGGCCGGCAACGCACTTGTGACTCCTCTGGTGCTGCGGGTGTCCATGGGCGTCGGTAACCGCTTACCAACAGGCGATCCGTCTGCTCGATTGCCCCCTATCCCGTAAAAAAAATCAGGTGGGTATATTAGATTTAGGTAAAACCTTTTGTCGTTTTAAAAATAACACAAAAGTTCGAATGGTTTTTTTTTTGTAAAATTAACAAAATGTATCGTGAAGCTACAATATGTTCATATTTAATTTGGAATCAGCAAATGTTGTCATAGTAAATTAGTTTATCAACGAAATAATACAATGTATACCGGTCTTAACAATATTTTTCCACAAATTACAATACATTATTAAAACATTTCAAAGAAAACGAACATTAAAGAGCTTTTACACCACCGCAAATGTATTACATTTGGAATTATTTCAGATACATACAACATTTATCTTATGAGGTGGAAAATAGCCAAATCGCTAGATCATAATTTTTATATGAATGTCCCGATGTGTGTAAGTACTCAAGTAGGTCGTACATGTTTTGAAGAGTTGAAATTAAACATGAGAACTGGATTAATAGTAATAACGATCAATGTTTTATCGAAATACTTTCCTAGAAGTTTTCACAAGCTTGCCTGTGACTGCGTAGTTATACCAATAAAAATATCTAGTAAGCAACTTATGTTCTACTTATTTAATTTTGTTTATTGTATGGCGCTAAAGTGGCTTATTCACTAGACTAATACCGAAAAATTAATACCATTTTTAAAATTCCGTACTCATACCGTCTCATATGTATAGTATTATTGTGGCAACTGTTTTTGATTGTGTTTTGTTTATTTTGTAGGTATCCGTTTGTTTCCCAAAAAAAAAAATTGCGGTAGTAGATACCTAGTTGTAGCTTAGGACTCTGTGTGCTAACATTATTGTGTTCCAGTTTGCTGAAGGGTAATGTAGCCTTTGAAATTACTAAAATAAATTACGTCACAAGTGCGACTGCTATTGGATTCGATTCTCAGGTCGAGCAGTGTAATGACAACGCGCAAGTTATGCTACTGGTGTTGTTGGAGTTGATATACTTACTGCTGTTGCCACTTACAATCAGTCGACCTGTATGCCCCAGGGCTAGTAATGTGCTGAAGTACCTATATTGGACAAAATCTATTTTTTTTATTCGTGATAGGCTTACGCTAGACCGCCAGTTCACCTGATGTTAAGCGACACTGCGACCTACGATGAAGCGCGCTTGCCTAGTAGAAACTGATTCACACGCGATTTAATCTGTTGTGTAAGTACCTAGCTTTCATTCTAACGTTGCCCTAATTTGCTTCGTCCTCGGTCCTATCATAAAGCTAGCCAGTCCAACGACCCACCATCGCGACGTCATAGCTTACGAGGTCACTTACGCGAACGGATGCAACGTTATGATGCAGAGCATTACGCAACTCGACACAGTCGGGTAATGTTAGTATTTCTGGCTTACGCTGACGTAACGTTAAACGTACAGTACTTCTGATCTAAATACTATGACAGATGAATTATGAAACGTAGATAATATTTTCATTGGTTAAAAATTGTGAAGAAACAGTACCTTTATTGACAAGAGTAGAGATAATTAGATATATCGTCTTTTTAGAAGATCTAAGGGCATATACTTTACGTTTACCAAGTTTTACGTTCGTAAGATTACCTACTATAGTAGGTACCTGCCCAAATTAAAAACTCATCCAAATTACAATAATATATACCTAGCAGGTATTAAAGCCAATATTACAATGCAGAATCCCCGTAAAAATGGTTGCCCTTCGTGTCGAAGAAGCGAATGCGTAACAAATTCTCCCGAAATTATACTTAATTATAAAATATAAACAATATTTTAATTTGAATAAATGATAGCTTCTAAAAACAATACTTAGATTTTGAATATTCTGTAATTTATCACTTGAAGAGTTACTGAAATCTTGGCTTAGCTGGATATAATGTAGGTAGACCTAAGTATAAGATATATCAATTTAGAGATAGGTATAAACTTTTTTTAGGTAGCTTCTTACATATTTTCATTTGAAGTTTCTGAGTACCTTGTAAATAAGTAGTAATAGATTCCAGTCTTAATCAAAACCCACGTCCACGTTGAGTTGCCATTAAAAAACATAAAATATCAGCATCATAAAATATTTCGGATGAGTCAAAAACTCGCAATGTTCACATTTTAAAAGTTAATTATCATAATAACTGTCTTTACAACAGTCATAAATCTAGATTATGATAAAAATGTATTAAAGGGAGCTCATAGATAAAATATTTTTTTAAGTTACACAGATAACATATTTATTATGTGACAAGTATATTATGTCTTGTCGTTTTATCTAGGTATTACAATTTACCGGGCACAAATATTATTTTTGGGATACTTTTTGAGAAAAAAATCTTTAGCTTCCAATGTGAATTTTTATGGTTTCTTGGGGCCTTATCTATATAATAAGATGAACAAACAACTACTGATCTATCCTCTTTCTAGGGCGCAGTACAAGATAAACGTTTCCTTATGGCTCCAGGGTATTGATTACAATGCAACAAAATATCTATTGAGGCCCCTGAAATGATATAAGTATATACATTTCAAAAGCACATACACACACTCACACACACTCACGTTCACACACATATTAGGTACTCATCTTACTAACCAATATTTTTATTTTGTTTTTTCCATTTTATTGTAGGTGCTAAGTATTTTTAAACTTAAAATTTTCAATTGTTTATTTTTCGGATTTTAGTTTCTTAATGTTTATTTTATGAATGTAATTACTATGTTGAAATACAAGAGATCTTTGTTTGTCCAACGGACGGAGGGTAAGCCTACAGGTAAACAATCTCTATATTCAATGCAATGTTGAGTAACTCTGTATTCTAATTTAATGATGGGAGAATAAATAAAATAAACAAATGTGTGAAAAGAATCTAAAAAAAGTACACAGACGATGTATAGCGAAGATGCATTACCTGAAACAGTTACTTCTTTATTTGCATTTATTAGTATTTGTATTTTCAAATGCAAACAAAGAGTCGGTACAGTAAATTCAGCAATGATCCCAATATCCGATATGGTCTAGTGGCTAGGATACCTGGCTCTCACCCAGGAGGCTCGGGTTCGATTCCCGGTATCGGAATTTCTTTTTGTCATTGTCTATGGCTAATCTCTCCCATCTACTCTCGCATTTTCCAATTAAGTTTTAGTTTCACAGCTGCTGGGTTGAAATAAATTGTATGGTATATTTTTTGAGAAGTAATAAACAGTTACGTTTATTATGAGTTCACGGGTGAAGACAGAGCACACTCATCTATTGTACGAGTATAAGACATGTTGATATTGCCAACTCAAACAAAAGCATCCATGCATCACGTCTTTAAATTTTTGAAATATTATAGACTTGTCCCACTTTCGTTAATCCTTTAGAATGAAATATTACATGAAACCATTCAATCTTGTACATATAACTAAGTATAGCTTTTAGGTATATTGGTTTTTCATTCCTTTCCTTTAAACTTACCCTCTTTTTGGAAGCGGTTTCTGTCTTCCTGTGACATTTTTTTTATGGGATAGGGGGACCAACAAGCAGACGGATCGCCTGATGGTAAGCGATTAGCGCCGCCCATGGCCACCCGCAACACCAGAGGAGTCACAAAACAAGTGCGTTGCCTGCCTTTTAAAAGGGGATTGGGCCTCCAATAACCTCACTCACTCGGCGAAACATAACGTAAGCGTTGTTTGATGCCGGTTTTCTGTGAGATATCACTCCAGTCGAGCCGAAGCAGGGCTCTCCCTCATTAAAAAGACATTGGTCAGAGTCCTTTTTTGCAGTTTTTATATTACTTACTTACTTTTAATTGTTTGGCTTATTATATGTGTACTGTTATACTTATTTACTTACACTGTATCATTCTTATTTAATCTTAGTTCACGTTAAATTACTCAACGACGTTAAATAACACAGCATTTACAGTATTTTGGCTTATTTTTCTCTTGCTTGAATTGCCGGTCGATAAACGTTGTCAGGGAGCCATGGTTCCTAAATAGGTAAACATTTGTTGATTTACCCCACGTAGTTTCGACAGATGATGACAAAAATAGCTGTTTCTTGGGTATAGTGATTTGGTGAATGATTAAAGTTCGAAGCTTAACGTTACGTTTAGTGAAAAAATTGACAGTTTTTTTTTATAAGTACAATTACTTATTGATTTTAATTGAATCCACTGAAGCCGCATTTACCTAAATGCATTTGCAAATTGGCAAGAATCCGGAAACGTCTAAATGTCTGTCTCTTCCACCCAGTGGACACGCAAAACAGAGACAACTTGTTTTTATGACAACTAATCATGTCTACAAAATATACCTCCTTGTTGTAAAGCTGGACATCTCATCCGTTCGTAACATTTATGTCAGTCAAATTATTTCGTCCCGTTTCTCCGTTGAAATTTAAAATTTGTAAAAAATTACTGATAAGTTTTGGAAGATCTCGGATGAGGAAAATTCATAGCTTGGTTAATATCTTGGCTCAGTTCTGAAAAAACAGCAGTTAATTCAGATTCAGGCTAAACAGATAAAACAATATTTACCCACCTTGTGCTTCGTGCCATAATAATAGTAATTCAAAGCTGTAGATACAATTATTTTAGTAAAGGAAAAATTCAATCGCGGGCAGGATTCGAACCTACGACTCCTGGTTGGATAGGTACACCAGACGCTCTGACCTCAAGCCACCGCGAACCCTACCCGTCTGATTGTAATTTTGCCTTCACATTTTGAATTTACGTCATAAGGTGACGTTGGTAGATACAATACTTACACAATCTAAAAATTCTTAGACCTTTCTCAAAACTTTTGCATTATTTAAATAAAAAAATAGCATGCAGATTTTATATAAGTAAGGCCCTAATTATAAGACGAGGTGCAGTATCATAGATTGGATTTTGTGTAGGTACTGAAAGTTCTGATTTAATAATGACATAACTAATGACATTAATAGAAACCTAGAACGTTTTCAGCACCTAAAATAGTACCAAAATCTGTCTAGATTTTTAAGACAGATTTAAATCCGGTTTTGCTATGTGAAACTGAGGATGCTAATAAAAATTAATATACCTATTAATTGAACACGTGTCTTAAAATTTCCACAAGACGTCGCTTCGATTTCCCAATCTGTCGAAATCATGCTAACCGGAAAAAACGTTCTCTACAAAACGTAAATAGTGAAATCTAATTAAAAGCACCCAATTAGCGTGCACTGTTTACCAAACACCATTCCTTTAATAACACATCACTTTTTGTCCCACATTCGTCATCTCATTCGAGTTCATGGCGCAGGGTTAGAAAAATAATCTCTAAACATTGATCCCACGTAATGTTCCTCAAAAGAAGCGAGCGATAAATCTTTGTGAACGGTAATTTATAATAAAGTTGAACGGAAAATGTGCTCTAGTTTCTGGGTCATGTTGATCAAAATCGTTAAATTGAAGATATTGGTTTTGATTTGCAGGATTTTCTTGTCACCGTTTTGCGACCAAATGATCTTTGTTAATTCGCCGAGTCTTTATGTCAAGATTTTAAATGGTTTGCAATAATGTTATCGTTCCGAAGAATAATAAAAATGGTTCTGAAGATAACGGCTCGACTACGCGTCAGGGTTTGATCCCCGCGCTAATATTTGTATTGCCTACAGATAGTTTTTTCGGGTCTGGGTGTAAACGCAAGTGAGATGTGTACCTAAGTAAACGCACCTACGATAAGGTACAGGACAAAATTCGTAGAAAGAGTAAAAAAAATATCTTATCTTAATATAAATCTATATACATAACCTATTTATCTATCTATATAAATAAACTAGCTTTTTGCCCGCGACTTCGTCCGCATGGAATAGTTACTTTGTTCCATATGAACTTTCATCCCCTATTTCACCCCTACATAGGTCGAAATTTAGAACTAAAAATTATTTTGTTCGTCTTAATTTATTCGTTCCATTAGGTACTGATAGTTCAAACTAATACATTTACATCCTCCATCATCCCTTATTTTATCCCCATGTGGGTTGAATTTATCAAAATCCTTTCTTAGGGGATACCTACGTCATAGTAGATAAATGCATGCAAAGTCTCAGCCCGATCGGTTTAAAATTGACAAAGTTTCACACAAACTTTCATCCCGTATTTATCCCCTTAGGGGGTAGAATGTATCAAAATCCTTTCTTAGCGGATGCCTACGTCATAACATCTACCTGCATGTCAAATTTCAGCCCGATCCCTCCAGTGGTTTGGGCTGTGCGTTGATAGATCACTATGTCAGTCAGTCAGTCACCTTTGAGTTTTATATATGTATATAGAGATGAATCGCTGAAATATATCTACGCGCATAACTTCCACAGGACTACACCAAATTGGATAATTCTTCTTCCGGAAAATCGGGAAAATTTACGCAAGCGAATCTGCGTACGGGTCGCAAGTTTATAATAGGTACATAGTTATCATTATTACGTTTACTGAAAGTCCAAGCTTTTGTATTCATAAAATGGTGTCAAAAGGACTACACCAAGTTTTCCCTCTCAAAATATTATTAGAACAAAGTAAAACCCACACTAAGCTTATTTGGCTAGAACTTGCGTCTTGTAGGCGGTTGGCCTCGTGCCCTATTTCTGAAAATTGAACGCTTAGCTGGTTCCTAGCTTTACTGTCTTTATTTTACGGCACCTGAAATGTTCTTTCAGATGAGAAGTTGAAATTTTAACTACTTATGAAGTCATTGGTCATGATTAATTTATAAATAATTTTAGGGTCCTTCGGTATGAAAGCGTTCAGATTTCGTTTTGTCATTGCGAGATAAGTTGAGCATAGCCATTACTAACCATACAATAAATGCAATAATTTACTTTCTTGGAAAAGATAACAATCAAAAATGTATTATAATAATTTTACAAAAAAACTACAAGATTAATAAAAATGATCGTCAACCCACAAACTTAATGTAAGGGAACATATTAAAAAATATAAACCTAAACGAGCTGTCCTCGTGTTACTGGAGTTTATCTAGGTATTACCAATCCCGTGGAAATTTGCTGAAGTCGTTTCTTATCTACCAAATATTTATATAATATTAGATGAACACAGACTTTTAAAAGAAGCAGGTCCTTTTTGAATAAAGAAAGAAGGAACGAACGAAGAAAGTTTTATTTTATGTTTAGGTGCACGGTGCCGAACCACACGCTACCACCGAGCCACCAGATCTGAGTTTAACAAAGCGATAAAAGTTAACGATGCCATTATTCTAAGACACTCTTTTGAAATCCATAAAACATTACGTGTAATTTGTAGCCAACACGCTTTACAAGAGATAAGGCTTTTGCTAACTAAAGTTATTACATTTAAATTCAATATAGTATATTGTAAGTCCGAACTTGATAAAAGACGATAAAGAAATGTGTAATTAATGTACCTACCTATAATTAATATGTACCTACCCAACACTAATACAATACAAAACAGTCTGTAATAAATAAAATTAATTTGCAATAAAATCAATGATTTAAAAAAGGGGTTGAAAATAATCAAATTATAAGTCTGTCTTTGCCCTAATAAATAATTGTAAGGTATGAAAAATTGTATTGAAGCATCAGGCATCTATACCTCAACCTATACTCTATACATTCTAGGAACAATGAAATCCATTATATAAGTATGTCTGAAATATATCGTCAAATGTAAATATTCTATTATTAAAGTCCTTCTTTCCAGCAACGCAGCAACATTCAAAACAAACACCGAACTAACAAGTCAAAACACCAGGAAATCATGAGTGCATTTATCCGTGAGGTATAAACAAAAATATATAGGTCGGGACGACATGCGATGGACCTGCCAATTACAACCATGACAAGCAAGATGTGGCTGTGAACATAATTTTAATTAGCCTTTCTCCAGTGTTCCCAAATTAGATGAAAGGTGAACGGTAACTGGGCCAGACAATAGTGAAACTGTATATTACAGAACATTTTGTCCCCCCGAGTGGGTGTGCAAAGCCATGTTAATAATGCTAATAACGTACCGTAGATTATTTTAAGAGCGGCGGCCACGCCAATTTCAAACACCACTTTACGTCGACCTCTCTCGTCTCCTTTGAAGTTTAAAACAATGAACTGTCAGCGAAGATTTCATACAAGTTGGCAGGTCGCCTGAAACTGGTCGTTGCTCACGTATCCGCAAAATGATTATGTAGTTTTGCGTTTTTTTCTCGAGTGCGCAGGACGTTGACCTCATACGAAGCTTCAAATATTGAGATTATTTACGCAATACCAAATGCATTTCATGTTTCGGAAATTTTGTTTAAAGATTTATTAGCGTGAATTATTCATTATGATAGAGTTGTTTATAAATATTTTATTTTCCGGTGAGTGAGGTGATAGTTCAAGTAAGGGGTTATAAACCACAGAAGCTTTCAAAACACGTCCATAAACTCCACATATGCTGTAGACAAGAAGTGTGGCTAAAATCCCCTTTATGATAACCTGTATCAGAGTAAAAATTACACTTTCCCCAATTTTCGAGAATTCGAAACTATATTCCGACAAAAAATGTATTGTTCAGCTAATTAATTTTCAGTACACAACATAACATAAGTATTATGCCCATTTAGGAAGACGAATCCGAATTTGAAATACTTTTATAGTTAGGTATTTGCCCAAATGTTTATGATTAAGGAAAATTGCACGTAGCACGGAAGAAATTGGGCAAATGGAACATTACGTGAGGAGCACACGAAACTTTGGCATCTTGCCAGATAATCGATATAATATGGACATCACTATAAAATATTGTTGTTGGACGTCTCAAACGTCGGGAATTAAATAATAATAATACAACGCGATAAAATCCGTAAAATAGTTTTATTTCAATGTCTAATATTCGCGTAAGTGTCAGAAACCAGTATGTTCATTGATTAATTATTTCGCATCGTATAGTTATCGATAGTTTTGAACTCACAAAGGACGTAAGAATATTTAGGTATTAGCCGATGTAGGTCTACATTCCGATGTTATTAGCACGCAATTAGGAACAATCTGGTAATAGGCAGATTGTTCCTAATTGCAGTCTTTATCACCTGGGGTTTAAAACATACCAATGGATTATGGGTATATATTAGTTTAATTGCTTAGTTATTTTACACTAACAGTTAGCAGGTGATGGTTGTTGCACGGTGAATGAAATGATTACATTTACAAGGCTCGCTAGTGCGCCTGACCTGATATTTTCAGGAGAATTGACATGTACAGCCAACTGCAACTTGTTGACTCACATCTGTTTGCTCATCGATCGAGATAAAATGGTTTAAGTGTACTCAAGCTTTTTTACGCCTAAACTGGCAACTGGCACCTGACGTCAGCCATTATTCTTCTCACCATTAGTGAAGAATGGTGACCTATCAACAGAGTTATCTAAGCAGATGCAAATCAAGCTGCGAGGCAAGGCTTTGCTCTCCAGCGATTGCGGAACCAGACAGCCTATCATGGTCAGGAACTCGTGGCGAAAGTCTCGAATCCCATGGCCATGACTATAGGACTTGGGAACGCAAGTGTGGTTGACCCTGCAGCCCATGTGGGAGACGATCCAAGAACATCTACCGCGCCTCAAAACAAAAGAAACTGCAACTCAAGCTAAGAGAATTCGACCGTCAGAAAGTGTCCATTTATTTTTTTAGATCTAAATCTACTGCTCAAATAAAAAGCTGTGTAAAAAACCTAGGCGACAAACACAAAAATATTTTATAATCCTCAAAACTTGTAAGCTATCAAACAAATGAGATCAAAGCGAACATCTTGATTTTATATCGCCAACTATTATTTATTGGGGGCAAACTATTAAAAACTGCATGGAGCATGGCCGGTCACGCTCGGATCTTGACCCATATATTAGAGTATTTACTCGTGTACTAATATTTTTATGTCACCAGTTAAGAGGAAACCATTACTAGATTGTCAATGCTGGGTAGTCACTATCTACATAAAAACTTGTGAAAATTTGTGGTGGTACTTTTCAATATAATTTCTTTCGCTGTTTTGATTTTAATATTTCTATACGCAACTTGATCAAACTTAACTGTTGAAGAACGTTCTAGATTTTCCCGTGTAGGCTTGTATAAATATTTGTCTTACATCTATGGCTTGGATGGCGCTAAGATTCTTAATATCAATTATTCTTAACGGATCTATCTATTAATCTATTGAAAAAATATATATTAGGTACTATAGTCACCCGCTCCCGACTTCACCCGCGCTGCTCCGGTCCTAAGAGGCGTAGCGTGATGTTATATAGTCTACTTATCTTAACCATCATCGATATGGACTATCCAACATAAAAAAATATTCAAAATCGGTTCAGTAGATCCAGAGATTATCCCCTACAACTTCACAAACTTTATCTCTTTATAATATTAGTATAGATATGAATTCTATTATAATAATTGAATAACTGATTATAAGAATTATAAAAGCGCGACTGTCCTGAGTTTGATTCCCAGATCGAGCAAAGTGTTATTGGGCTTTTCTATGAAATTCTCAGTAGCAGCTCGAAGTCTGGATTGGTGCCCGGTTAATGGCTTTAGGCTCGCCTCCTATAACATGGGACCGTTAGTACATCTCTGTCTAACCCTTCGGGGAATATAGACGTGATGGTATGTTATCTATTTTAATAAAAAAATTGTCTCCAGTGAGCAATAATTTCATATCATTATTTTGCGCAACTGTGGAAAAAGTCGATGAGTGTTTTGTTTCATCATGAAAAAAATGTAAGAAGTGACATCGCGCGTGATCGCTAAGCTCGGCTTTTTGCAAATCGCTTATTTTGTAACAGCAGTAATGAGGTCGCGTAGCTTTTAACCGTCGCACTAATACATCATTGTTATGTAATAGTGAACTACATTATGTACTGAATTACATAAATACTGTTAAAACATCCAGCTGTTAACACGGTCACGTACAATTAATTTGTTGCTGAATTTTGCTTGATTGTTTTCTCGGTGTTAGGTTCTGTCGTTTTACTAAGTAGGTATATATAATATCAACAATGTGCCTCAAAAATGTCTCACGAAGAAAAAATCAGACCCATCTCATAAATAAACATTGTTTCGATGTCGTAATGTTCTATTTTATAAACTAACAAGCACTAGAATAAATGTCACATGGATATAATAATACTAAATGCTATCTATCCTTAATATTTATGAAATTTACTGCAGTAGTTATTTACCTTAAAAACAGTTCCATTTAAGATTAAATTGAGACTGATCGAATCGAACTGATTTAATTTCTTGTTGACTTATGTGTCAAAAGAACCAAAACGGGATTTCTGAATTGCTTCTCAAAGGACCACATTTTTATAAAAATTGGTCCTTTTGTGCGCTGGTCTAGAAACATTGAAATTTACTGACTTTATCATTCCTATGCCTTATTCTTACCTTCGTTCCTCAGCTTTAGAAGCTGTAGTCTTGCTTCTGGGATGGTTCTTCTTAGGTCGTACAGCAATCTTGTGTTTGGCTGCGGTAGTGTCCAGGAGTTCCGCCTTGATGTCCAAGTCTGGATCGAGCCGAGCTTTCCTGGAGGGGTAGGGACCATGTTATTGGATGAAATGGTTGTTAGTTTACACGCAAGAGGGGAATAACATGATTGAAAAAAGAATATGGAAATTTTGAGTTGCTTTGTGTTTGGGAAAGAGATTTGTGTGAAAATATTTTCTTGTTGTATTTATAATGTTACATATATTTGTCGTCGTTGTAATGTTTGGAACATAAAGAATGTATCTATCTTATCGGGATCATATGATGGTAAATGGTTGTTACGTAAAAACGTACATATGCGGCTCTGAGTTTGGGTGGGCTGTACATCTTTGTTTAGTGGAGTTTTCAAGGAAGTAGTGAAGTGGGCTTGTCAACAAAAAATAGGCAATATTCATCCCACAATTCGTACATTAGCACTTTTTTCTCAATATATCTAATTATTTATTTAGCTTGCTGTAAGAGCAAGTTATTTTTCAACTACTTTGCTCAAGTTATCCCCGATTCCCCTAATTCGTAGATACAGTAGTAATTATGAACGAAATATTAGGTATAGAAAAAATTAAGATTTCCTTGTAACTTTGTAAAGACTAAGTAAAGACGTTTGTTTGCAAATGCGACAATAACATAATGTGAAATCTTTGATAACAAAAATTATACGTGGCCATTAGCCACTTAAAGGCTAATTGATAAAATGATTTTCCTTCTTGCATTTTATATAGAAACAATTTATCTATTCCAAAGAATGCAGGTATGACTAGTAAACATAAGTACACTTTACTCAGAATTTTGTGCACGAATGCATTCCATCGACTGATTCACACACTCCTCGAATTAGGGAGAAAAAATATTTCCAAACAGTTATTGTTGAGGAAAAATTCGATGCACGTGCCAAATGAGTTTGGGGAAAATATGTGAAATCGCTATATTTATTTCAGGTAGTAAATATTTATACATGTTTAAATATTCTCTCCCAACTCACGAAAACAAATCAAAGTAGGTAACTACTTTATGGGTAATTTATAGTATTGTTCTGAGAAAATATAATTCTCCCTACTTTTCCACTCAATTTCTTTTATTAACTTTCGATATTCTTAAACTCAATATCTTGAAATACTTTTGATCAATATAACTAATCGAGTTGTATACAATCTCCATATAGGCTGTTGATGAGGGCCGGGATTCGATTCCCAGGTTGAACAGTGTTAAACGGTTTTTCTATAAAATTCTTAGGAGCAGCTCGGAGTTGATATTTCTATAATAGGCACCCTAATTCATAAAACAACACAAAAACATACCAGCTTAGTCCTCTACCTAAACATTCAGGGAATAAGGCGTTATGTTATACTGAACGATTATCTCCTTGAAATTTGAAGTGAACTTAAATCAAGCGTGGACAGTGTCATGGTGGTTCATACCAACCCACTACAAAATCCCGACATTCACGGACACTCGTTAAACATTGTGATTTACGCCAACTTTTTGACAAACAATATCTACTGGCAATATTTATCCATTATTTATGTTCCTGACAAGCAAGGTTGTGACGTTTTGTCTCGTTTCGAAGACGCATAAATCAGGTTGTCCTAAAGCAAGGGCATCCTCAGTCTAAGATGGATCCTCATGCATTCACAGGGCAAGCATGGATATACCTAGCACACTATGCTTGTCTAGAGTAGATAGAAAAGATTCACACAGCTTTAAGAAGGAACTTTATTTGGAACATAATGCGTGCTAGTGATTACAGTGGTACAGGCATAAAAAAATGCCTGCCTCATCATTCTAGTGGTTCTAAATTTTAAGTGGAACTGCTACTTTCACTAGAGATCGAGCAAGTGTAATTAGGTGTTTCTATGAAATTCTCAATAGCAGCTCGAAGTTTGGCTTAAGCCCTAAACATACCGACACACTGTGGGTGAATTAATGTACATTAATATACCTCTGCCTAACCCTTCGGGAAATACAGGGGTGATGGTACGTAAAATCCGGTATCCAGACTTTAAATTGGACGCAATGTACCCCATTTGCTTTGGTTTAAACATCACGAGGGTTAAGTTTTATGTTTAGTTATGGTCACTTTATGCAATTCTTCTGGAATCATTTCATATTTAGAACCCAAAACAGCTTCTTAGCAATGATCTAATTTGAATCATACTATGATTCATCAGAAGCGGCCGTTTTATCCCATAATGAAGAGTTGGCGTTTGTATTGTTCCGTTATGGAAGAGGGATGTTGTTAAACACGATGAAGAATAATATTTATTTTACCGTAATCCTTCTCCGAAAGTTACTTTCTTAACATTTAAAAATTTGCAAGTATTTATAAGTAATAAAACAAGAATACAGACCAAGAGAAGACAAGAGCGGTTTTTTTAGTCGGTTCGAGTCTGACATACCGTGACACTTGGTGGCAGATAATCCATGAGAGTTTCATCATCATCTTTCTGCCTTTATCCTAATTTATTTGGGGTCGGCGCAGCATGTCCTTTCCTTCCATTCATCCCTATCAGACGTCGCCTCATAATTTACTCCCTTTCGCATCATATTGGCCTTAACACAATCCATCTATCTTTTCTTTGGTTTCCCTCTACTCCTCCGTCCCTCCACATTCATATTTACTACTCTTTTGATCAAATGCCTTTCATCACTCCTCATACCGAGACAAACAATTCCCTTTCAACTATATAATCCATGAGTGTTTATCGCACATAAAAAAGGCTAACCTAGCGTTAACACGAAAAAGCCTCATCTGTATTTCACAGTGACTTTTTGTTTTTTCACAAAATAATGTAATGGTTCCTGTGCAGTTAAAATTAGCGTGATTTCAACGTCATTAAGTGTTGGGACGTTTCACTGTCAGGGTTTTGGTAGATCAGGTTGCCTCATGTGATTGATGGACACGCCATCCAGTTCAAGTTTCTTGGCATGAGAAAATACTGCGTATCTATAGAAAGTAGAAGAAGTTTGGAAGTTTTTTGCGTTACTTAATCTGATCAACAACACCCATCGGCAAAAAAAACAATCTAACTTCATATTCAATTTCATACAAACAAATTATAAATACTTACAATTAGGTACAAATTTAATCACAATAGGTTAAAACGTTTCATTTTCTGTATTGATATTATGTTTGAATAAAAGATTCCTTGTTAATGTATCTGGGGCTAAGTAGGCAACTTTTGTTGAATCTTATTATGATTCACCGTAGAAAATCGCTACGGAATGACTACGAATTGTAAACATTAATTGATTTAGACTGTAATTCCTGTGAAGAAATGCCAAATGTGGCTTGGGGGCTATGGGCATCCAAGAATTGCTCTAGATCAATTCTTATTTAGAGTTCGTAGTAATTCCGTAGCAATTTTGTAACAGGAATAGTATGAAAAGTAGCAAATTTAACGACCCTGATTTGCATTATTAATTAAAAAAAACTCTTTTTTATGGAATTGATTCGGCAAACGAGCTGACAGGCCACCTGGTGGTAAGTAGTCATCGTTTCCCATGGACTCCTGCAACACCAGAGGAGTTGCTGATGCTTTGCCCACTATTAAGAGTCCCAACGGCCTGCAGACTGCCTGAGCCAATGCAACCGAGGGGAACTGGCTCTTACGCGCAAAAGTCGAAACACACACCAAGGTGCTTTACGACAGACTCCGACGTAAGGGTGGTCGCCAGCCAGTCAAACCCCAAGAGGTCCTACCACCGAGCATGACAGATATTTTGACGCCTACGGGATGTCTATCTGAAGAACAGTATTCTACCCACACGGGGAATAATATAGTAGTAGAATAATATAATATTTTATTTGTTTGAAAAAAAAACAGATCAGATACGACTTAAAAATATACGATATGAAAAATACCACTATCAAAAAGCGCACTTTGTGAACTTAATTCTCGGCATCGCTGTCATTTAAAGACTGACAGCATTGTCAAGTTGGATGGCAGTGCTAATTCTTTGACCTAAGAACACGGCAGCTCCCTACAGGATGAGGGCGTCATGACATATGCGAACACAGACGACCATCACGACTTGACGGACGTTGATCCGCAGCTATTTTTAATGATCTCTTTAGAGGTCATAGAGCTAATGACTTTATATTCTATGATTTATTAGATAAAGTAAGGTAAGGTCTTTACGTGGGAGAGCCATGCTTCGGCACGAATGGGCCGGCTCGACCGGAGTGATACCACGGCCTCACAGAAAACCGGCGTTAAACAACGCTTACGTTGTGTTTCGCCGAGTGAGTGAGGTTACCGGAGGCCCAATCCCCTTTTTAAAAGGTCGGCAACGCACTTGTGACTCCCCTGGTGATGCGGGTGTCCATGGGCGGCGGTGATCGCTTACCATTAGGCGATCCGTCTGCTCGTTTGCCCGCCTATCCCATAAAAAAAAGGCTAGCAAAAAGTATATTCCACCGCTATGAAATCTGCATCACCCACATATTTCATTTTCATCTAATATAGTTAAAGTAAGACTAGCAAAATGTACATAGGTACCGAATTGGCTGTGAAATCTGCACCATCCATTTATTGAGAATGTGCCCCATAAGTGCAAAATTCCAACTTAAATCTCAGGTGTAAGGAGTACAGTCACATGGTGTAAGGAGTAAGAGGTTTTTCAATAGTGAATATATCAGTAGTCAGCTTAGAGTACCTACTATACTTATACAATAGCTAGGTGTTGAATTAATAACTTAAATAAACCTTTTAATAGTCCAACATATTTAGCATATTATTAATATAAAATCATAAAAAAACAGACAAGTGCGAGTCCGACTCGCCCACCCTCCTAGGGTTCCGTACAAATTTGAAGGTACATATTATCATTAATTATAAATGAATAGTTTTCAGATTTTTCTGTATAATTGTAGTATAAAACGGTATTACTTGCCAAATTTCATAGTTCTAGGTCAAAGGAAAATACCCTATAAAATTTGATTCCCTTGAGCGTTTGAGAGTGTCAAAATATAAGTTTTTTGCGGTATAAACTGCTGTATCTTTTTTTACGTTAACTTAGAAGTTTGATTTTTTCACAGCTTCAAGGGACTGTAGACCTGAGTATATGGTTTTACTTTCAACTCGATACCTCACGTGTTAGCGAGATAAAGGGTCTTGACAGACAGACAGACGGACGGGCAACAAAATGATCCTTTAAGGGTTCCGTTTTTTCCTTCCGAGGAATGGAACCCTAAAAATTAGATATTTTTCATCACTGAATTCAACCTACACAAAAACATCTAAAATATTTTATCCTACCAACTAATCAAGTAGTACATTAGCACCATTTTTATCAATACCTATTAATATTTCTATGTTGGTAATCACTACCTTCTAGCGTGATTTCGATTTCAGTTTCGGGGTAAAACATGGCTGACACATTTATATTTATATTTCGTTTTCAGCAGTAGCTACTAACGTAATTTCACAGTTATTTAATTATGTAAGTAAATCTAATCGAATTATAGGCGATCTAAAGTTAAGAATTTGTAGTTGCTATCAATTTTGGTTTGAATAACAATTTGAGTGACTCCAATAATAATGGTTATAATAATTATCTATATAACAGCGAAATACTTAACATTATATGTATAAAGCGTACAAACTTGAAATTTAGCACATATATTTCTTATACACATCGTCTAAGAGAGGATTTAGAGCAACTTCCACGGGATTAAACAAAAACTAGATTATCATTGGTAGCACTATAACTGAAATTTTATAAGTTTTGATGATTAAATCAGCATCCTGTGCAAGCGCACATTTAAGGCACAGTGGTGCGGCCTAAGTTGGCGTGTGCGGCTATTTCGGGCTGGCCCAGAAACGCCGTGACGTCAATACGACACAGTTCGTAACGGGGTTAAGTCATAACCGTAGCTAATCAACCACTTGCCCTTAATAAACATGCATGTATGTACAATAGTACACAATTATATCTTTAAAAATATTTGAGAACGGCTCGACAGTTTTGGCTCACTTTTTTAATTGTCAGGACAAGTTTGTATTAAAGTCTTCTTTGAAAATAGACCGGAAGAGTCGGTTTGGATGGGAAAATTGACGCAGGTGAATTGCACACTTTTGCTAGTGATTCTTTAAAAATAAATTATTTATGTATTTTATGTTTCTTTTTTATTTTGATGCATACATGCTTGATATAATGTAGGTATAGCTCAATGGTCAAAGAGTTTTCAAGTTTAATTTTTCTATACGTAGATAGTCCGCAGTGAACGCCTATTATTTAAAAAAATATATCACTCATATATTTTATTAACGTGGGAGAGCCATGCTTTGGCACGAATGGGCCGGCTCGACCAGAGTGATACCACGGCCTCACAGAAAACCGGCGTAGAACAACGTTTACGTTGTGTTTCGCCGAGTGAGTGAGGTTATCAGAGGTCCAATCCCCTTTTAATAGGCGAGTAACGCACTTGTGACTCCTCTGGTGTTGCGGGTGTCCATGAGCGGCGGTAATCGCTTACCATCAGGCGATCCGTCTGCTCGTTTGTCAAAAAAAAACTCATAAAAATGTATTCGGTAGCGCCTTAAAATAACATTCTAACAGTCCTTTAAGCTATTGCGAATTTCATAGTAAAACACCATTGCACTTTGCTTGACCTGGGAATCGTACCCAGGCCCTACTACCTACATGACTAAGGAAGCTGACCTGCTTATCATCATTTTAATCCCCTTACATTATGTTTTTAATATGGACCTCTTTCTCTCCGACCTATACATATATACCAGACATACCTACTCTTGCGTCATCGTCATTAATTTTATTGAGACCTTGTTTGTTTGGAATTTCATAACGAAACTTGTAAATCAGGCCAATATTTAATCAAACAACTAGTGAGTTCTTAAACGTGACAGAAACTGGCTCAAAGGAAGTTTACCGAGGTCATCTAACAAGGACATGGTTGGTTATACATCGACTCTAAATCTGTTAGGTTAGGTTAGTACTTCAGAATGTTTGATGCTTTTTGCAGAATGAATTCTAATATAAATACAGAACTAATTCCACCTTCTACTTCTTTGGTTTTGGTTTCTTGTGTGTGTCTTGGACTTGATTGATTGATTGATGACCTCCAGACCGATTTCAGTCACGGCGACTACTTCAACTCTGTGTAGATAGTTGTCGCTGGTGTGCTCTTATATGACTGCAGCATTGCGGACATGTGAGCACACCATTATCGTAATTATAACTGATCACCACAGGTGGTCTAGCTTTCGTTCGTCGCGCCTAGTCAAGCTGAGACCTTGGACTTAGGAACTCAATAGCAATAAAGACCTATACAACAACCTACCTAGACAGATCCTAGACCTAGACAAGCTTTTGAATTGAAATTTTCATGTAAATATAATCTAGACAGATCTTAACCAATTTAATATATCGATAAAATAGATCCAAACTTAATTATTTCAAATTGTATAGCGCACAGCGAAATCATATTCATTTAAAACGTACCTAATAAACCGTAAATATTAAGTCATTTATTTTAAATGTGGACGTTAAAGTAACTGAAGCGTCATAAAGTCCATTACAGTACAGTGATGTGTTTAGATCACCAACTATTTGATATGCCACTATAAACGTAAGTGGCATCGCCAATGTGCTACCTGGACGAGTCTGTTTGGCAGTCAGCCAGTACCACCGACTTCAGCATATTGCCTGGTCTTGCGGCTTTGTCTGGGGTTTTTCCTATATTTTCATAAATATCCACTTATACGTTTATTATCAACCAGTTTATTACTGCTGGAATTGCCAGACTTAAGAGTCCGCCGAACCGAATTTCTCTTACAAACGTAATACCGAAATAAATATTCATTCAAACACAATTTAATCAATTGTGTTATTATTCGGATTCCGATACCGTTAATCTACATAGGTTCCTACTCTACTATTTCGTCCAAAATACTTCACTGGAAATAAATTTAAGCGAATGCATTTTTTGATAACTTTACCAAGTTTGGAACGATTTTCCGGTCATTTAATTCCAGTGAAGTAGTAGTAGACGAAATAGTACGGTAGGAACCTAGATTAACATAATTTGATAGAATATTGTCTGGATTACGATTTATTTTGGTATAAAACGTTGTGGGCAATTCAAGCTCCGCCGGACCCTTAATATTTCTTTGAAGAGATTATTGCTTTTAATGACTTCAGGTATTATTTCGGGATTTTTTTGAAAAAGTTATTTAGTATTAGCAAAATTTTACCAAAATAATACCTGACCGTTATCGGATGTAGGTTCAAAAGTATCACAGTGGTTACGACTACATGTATAGATGGAGGAACCTTCTTACATGCCTACCAGTCTTATTATAATATTACATCTAAAGAAAAGGCGTAATGGATTCGAAGAAATATTTTTCTAGGGAATGATATCGCCGAGTACGTCATGATTCAGTGACTAATTCCTAAAGAAATACTTTTAATAAATCGGAAAGTCACCCACTATAAAAGAGACATGATCATATTGCATATACATCTTTGATAACAATAAATAATAAGAAAACGATATAAATAATCTACTAACATTTATTTATACTGTCACAAGTGCCCCGTTCGATATTCTTATATAACTATGCGTGATAAATGTGATAATATATTTAGGTGCCCTGCATAACATGTTTTTTTTAAATGCTTACTAGCAATATGGGTTGCAGATTAGTAGTATTCTTGTTAACCCCTCGAGCTAAGCTGAATGCTTGTGTTACGAACTTCGAACCGGCAACCACATGATCGCAAGTCCTGCGCCCTAGCCATTAGGCTACCGCCGCTCTAAATAGGTAAAACGTTACATTTCAATAACGTTTACTTTAACCTATTCTGTTACTTATTCTATTCTGCTGCTATCTATCCGAAGATTACAACATGGTAATATCCAACTATAAGGTTTATTTGACCGCTTCTTAAATAAAAATAATTTTGATTTGGTATGGATGAATATTACGCTTATCTTTGCTACTCAAACTATGGAAATTGTTTCTATGAGTGGAAATAGGGTAAATTTCCAAATAGAGAGTACTAACTATTTATCATTTATTACAGTATTATACCTATTTTTTGATAGTTTTTTAGGCTACAACCATTTACCATCATGTAAGCTAAAAATAAATTGGCATAATTTAAAACGTTTTAGATAAGTCCAGTAATAATATGTGTGGGAGTTTGTTCGTGTGCAATTTTGATGTAGTATGTTGACAAATTAATATATTTAGGTACATTTGTGTTCTTGCCTACATAAAATATTATATATTGAAAAGAAACTCCGAAAACTTTATTACCTTTATTACATAAGTTTCTAAATGATACACAAACGTATAAACATATAATAAATGAATGTATAAAGCCATGTCGGCATGATACAAAAGTTATCACAATAATAATGTCGATCACAACATATAATGATAAATACAACATAAATGACGATATATGAAAGCGAAGATATGTACAATGCGACATGAGTCCGATCTTCTGTCTTCATATCAATGATAGTACATTTTGTAGGTCGGAACGCTAAATACATAGTCCAAGGATGGACCTCTGGTTTTGAAGAAATGATTCTCGTAACAATATACGCGGCCCCTGTACCTGCATCAATAATGTTTGTTTTTATTACGTTATCAGGCGATGCTTGTGGTGCAATGGATGGTGATTGGTAATTATGATGCAGTGATTGTTTGGATGATGTGGGAAATTATTAGTTTATGGTTTATAACTATTACAATTGTCGATTGAAATGTTTAATATTAGTCAGCCAAGTGCATCTTTCTGGCTAGATGAACGCCAATCTGTTTAAGATTGATAACTGAAAATAATAGTGTCTGAAACTTGTTTCGCTTCCAGTACCAAGTAAGAAGATGCTAAGAGTGCCTATTACTCAATTTTTACGATGCAACAAGCTAACTCAACGAAATCCAGAAGGTGTTAAACAAGGGCGCCGCAATGATTATGGAGATTAATGTGTACAAACGTGAGATGAAAAAAACAAATGTGAAAATTAAGATATTTTATAGTGCGTTGCGCAAACGAGACGGTGCAATGAACCCGCTGCTAAAATTACACAGTATCGAAGTCACTGGAGGAATGCTGGACGCATTAGAGCTATTAAAATGCATTCTTGACATTTATACTCCTTCCGCAACACATTCCTACTAGCGAATATGATACTGCCACTTGTAGCTGTCAGTGTGAGCTGGTTTGTTATGTTACACATGTGGAGTATAGGTATATCGTATTACAGATTATGCTGCAGTCAGAGTTTCAGTGTCTGTCAGTTGTGTGACATAGAGAAGTATCATGTAGTTATAAGTTTAAATAAGAGTATGAATAGCATTTGTTGATGACTAAAGGATTCATGATTGTGTTTAACGAAAATGGGAGCACTCTTAAAAATAAATGAACGATGATAACATTTATTATAAAGTTATTTATAAATGGTTTACACAAGGTATTTAATTATCACAATGAGAAATTGTTACACACTGTTCTTCAGTTTAGTTTAATTATGAGTTCAAGGAGTTATAACTAAAGATTAGTATATGCATATGCCATTTTATAAGATATTAACCGAGTTTAAAGCCGGGGTAACGATCAGTTTCACATCGCGAGCATGTCCGTACAGTTTATTTACGAAATACATCAATGAGGGCACAGTTGTGCAAAGCTCATGCCAATAATAAATATGTACTTACTTTGAACCGAGGGCTGTCTTGGTGTCGAGAACTTCTACAATATCTCCGGCCTTTAGGGAAACTTCGTCATCAGCAACAGCTGAATAGTCAGCTGATGCTACCACAACATCTTCTACCTGAAACAAAAGAAATACAACTTGTAAATATCTTTCTAAAAGCTCAAGTCTACTAGTTTAGTGCGTCAAGGAACGTTATAAAAATTACCTTAGGGGGACTTCTGCTACAACTAGACCTGGATCTAGAGCTAGACATAGATCGTGAAGGGTATCGTTTATAGCTTGGTGTGGTTTCTAAGCTACTCATTCGACTCCTAGTGTTCTCTCGTTCTAATAAAAC
Source organism: Acronicta aceris (assembly GCA_910591435.1). Taxonomy (NCBI): domain Eukaryota; kingdom Metazoa; phylum Arthropoda; class Insecta; order Lepidoptera; family Noctuidae; genus Acronicta; species Acronicta aceris. The sequence goes on along the minus strand of OU342758.1, from coordinate 17,625,853 downwards.
GCCGCTGTATCTACGTGACCAGCCACCGAGTCTAGTGATCCTCTGGTTATTACTTATATTACAGTATCCAGTGAATGACTGTAAGTCTTCGTCATCATCATCAACGACAGGACAACTATACATAGAGAATCGATGGGCTGTCGGCTGACTAAGATTCAGTGCTGAAAACACATGTAAGGGTTCGAAATGCCGGATTCCATTTTCATCAAGGACTGTGTATGCGACTTCACCAGTCAATACTGAGCGACTAGCTTCACGTGGAACGACTGCTTGTAAACCTTTTTTCATGATCAATAATGCGCCTTTATGTTTCCTTCTTTGGAATAAAAAGTCTTCCATCGCAAGGCTATTTTCTGGATCTAGTAAGTTTAATGGGACGTCATCGGAGGTCATTAGCGGAGGTTCTTCAGGGACGATCATTAGCGCAGCACTTTCTCGCACCAAATCCCTTAGTTTAGGATCTGTGCGAGCCAGATCTGGATCAGTCTCCAGTTTGCGCAATGCGGAATGCAAGCTTGGCGTCTTATCCGCTAGTTTCCGCATGACGGTCAGTCTCTTCAATATGTTTAGGCTTGTAGGGTCAGTGGCTATTTTAGACATGCTGTCTTCGTCGTTTATCACTGACATCAAATTGGCGGCAACGTCTCTCATTCCAAGTATTCTGGCAAGTCCAACAGACTGTATAAGTAACTCTTTTAAGTTTCCTTTATCTGTATCTTGAAACATTATTTCCAATTCCTTGCTGCTCGCCTCTTGCACAGCGCATACTATCGCTTTCTGTAAAGTTTCTGTAACTTCTCGCTCAGTTTTAACAAACGAAATAGACTCTGAAATCCGGCCAAGCACATGATGAAGGAGGCTTGCGTCACTTTTAGAAATATTCTTAAATGCTGGGCCTAGTACTTCATTCTCACTGCTTAAGTAGTCACCAAATTTTTCAATAATATAATCTTCAGTGAGGGAATGTTTGTGCAAGGCACTATTTACAGCCATTTTGATTAATTCAACCTTTGGTTGAGTGGAGTTTTCGAGAATTTCCTCGCACAAAATTTCTTTATCTTCTTCTTTTTGGAGAATATCAAACATAGCAGATACGAGATCTTCATCTATAGTCTTTCCTAGAATAGTATCAATAGACTTCAAAATCATCTGATATTTTTCTTTACTGTTATTATTATTGACTTCTTCAAACTGTTCTGCTGTCACTAAGGCGGCCAGCACAGCAGCAGCGATCGAGTTCTTGACATGCTCTTGATGAGCTGATTGACCGTTACCACTAGTAAAACCAACGTGTTCTTGCATTTCCATTCGTTTCTTGCTTGTTTTTTTCTTAGTTTCACTGAGCATTCCGTTTTCTTTATGATTTTCACGTATCTCAGATTTCAAATGAGCACTCATTTCAATTATAGAAGTTATAACGTCCATTAATTGATTTGCTACATCATCTTTTAATCCAAAGTCTGTGACAAATGCTTTTAATGCTTCAGCATTTCGTGTTTGATTTAATACGACATTGATAGCTGGTAATTCGGCAGGCACTTGTCTACCAATAGACATTCCAGCTTCTGAAAGTTGGCGTAGCATATTTGTATCAATTGTTAATTCCCCTTTTGTAGAAGTAGTGTCATTTGGGTTCGTTTTTACTTTTAATAATTTTAACTCTTCAGGAGTAACTACAAAACTTTGAACGGAGAACTCGAGACCTTCATCACCTTCGGTGAGGTCAGGGGCAACGAACTTCAAACCTTCCGGTGTCTGTACAATTTGTCCAGGGACAAATGTTACGCCGTTATCATCTGTCTCTATAACTCTACCGGGAACAAATCTTGGACCTTCTTCAGTATCAACAACTTGACCAGGTACGAATCTTGATCCTTCATCTTCTGTAGAGATTACTTGACCGGGAATAAAGGTAGGCCCAGCTTTAGTTTCAATAATTTGACCGGGCACGAAACGAGGACCGTCGATTGTATGTATTGTTTGACCGGGGACAAATTTAGGTCCTGATTTTGTATTCACCACTTGCCCAGGAACAAATTTGGGTCCATCAGCTGTATCAACAACTTGACCTGGTACGAATTGTTCCCCATTTTCTGTAAAAACGATTTGGCCAGGTACGAAAATGCCTTCAACCATCATTCCAGGGACAAAGCGAGACTCGTTTGCTTCATTCTTTACAAGTCTTCCAGGCACAACTTTGCCTTCTAATTTAGGAACTCTCGGCCCGGGATAAAACTCGATGCCTTTCGCTGTCTGCACCATATGTCCGAAAACGTACAAAGATTCTTCAGAAAGCGAGCACGTTTTAATATCAATCGGCAGACCTACCGGAGCACCTTCACTAAACGTTATGTCTTCAATGGACTTAGCAACAGAAAATTCAACGTGGCCGTCTGCTTGCACAATAGTTCTTCCTGGCATGAATTTTTCTCCACAATCAGTGTGAACTATTTGTCCTTCGATAAACTTTGGTCCGTCGATCGTTTCAACAGTAGTACCAGGTACAAATTCCAGCTTGTTTTTACTAGTTGTTTTTGTGATACCGGGGATAAAGCAAGTTTCACCATCAATAGCAACTGTTTGACCTGGAACAAATTTAAGGCCATTCGGTGTAGCTATTGTAGCTCCTGGTACGAAATGTAATTCGTCATCTTGATGTAACACTTGGCCAGGTACGAACTGCCACTCGTTGTTTATCTTCGCGTTTTGACCAGGTGTAAAAGTTATTCCACTGCTTTCTGTTATTGTTTGGCCAGGAACAAACTGCACTCCTTCAGGCGTCATAATAGTTTGTCCGGGTACAAAAACTTCTTCAGGCCCAGTATTTATTATTTTTCCTGGTACAAATTTTAGACCTTCTTCAGACAGAACTGTTTGTCCTTCAGTAAAACGGTAAGTGTCATCTTTGTTTTTGATTGTTTGTCCACAAACAAATTCTTCACCGTTTGATGTTTGTAAAACTTGTCCAGCAAGAAAGAATGGTTCATTAGTATTTTCGTTTGTGAGGATGTGTCCCGGTATTAGTCCTGGACCCGCAGGAGTATTTACACTTAACCCAGGAACAAACACAGGGCCGATAGGCGTGTCTACTGTTTGGCCAGGTACGAAAATAGGCCCCTGTGGTGTATTCAGAACTTGTCCAGGTATAAATGTCTTGGCTTTATTGATGTCAAGCGTAAGTCCAGAAATCTTAGCTACTTTTTCTCTTTTACCTTTTTTAATATTTTTAACAACTTCAGGGAGATTTTCCATAGAAGGAAGCATATCAATTTTATCACTTTCCACTAACTTTTCTATTATATCTGCAGTATCAGTTAAACGCTCTTTAGGTATTTCTTTTAAGGCACTCAAAACTGTTTCAGATGGTCGTGTTTTTATAGGCTTTAAGGGGTTAACACAGGGCACGTTCTCTAAGGGTATAGATACTTCGCCAACATTGCGCTCAACTTCATAAATTTCTGCATCGCAGTGGTATGGAGTTATTTTTACCGGTGTTGGTAGTTTAGTTGCTTTGGGCACGATACGATCATCAGATACGTCTTTTTCAAAAGTTTCCCAATCCCACGTCTCAATAAGTGGATGCATTTGGTCCCTCCACTCGCCCGAAGACATGATAATGCTTGACTTTGAACGCATATGATGCTCATCAAAGCTGTTATAACTAAATGTTTTAATGTCATACTTTTCATGTTTGATTTCCTCAAATTTAGCTTTTTTAGCCTTCCGTTCGATACGGTGCTTTTCTTCCTCTAGCTCCTGCACCTCTGCTAATTTTTCCTTATTTTCAAAAATTTTTTTCATAGAAGACAGTCCAGCTGCACGTTTTCTTTTTTTCTTTCTTTCTTCTAGTTCTTCCATTTCTCTTTGTTTCAAAACTTCAGCATTTGGTCCCTCACCTTCATATATTTCAATATCTTCAGTGAAATCCTTGAAATCCATAGATACACTGCGGCCATGTTTAGTTTTTATTAACACTGTATCGGAGTCCTTAGCCAGCATGACGTCTCTGACGTCACCGTCACGCACTGCCGCTTCCATCTGAGCGGAGAACACCAAACTGCATCGTCTTTCTTGCACTGTATACACATAACGCTTATCTTCGGTCACTTGTTTACCCAATAACATTTCCATCAAGCTTTTCTGTGCTTCCGTAGAGCCATCGAGTATAGGAAAAATGTATCTGTAGTCTGGAAGAATTTCGTGTTTTCTGTTGCCGTAATTAATCTCAGGTGAGTAGTGATGCGGTCCAAGTTCGCCGGATACATTCGTTATTTTACATTTTGCCTTCGACGAGCGGGCGGTGAGAAGTACTGGAATGTAGTGGTGTGAAGGCAGCCCATATGATTTTCCGGTGATCCTGCAGCATCGTTTCGCATCAGCCGGTGAGATGGGGGCGAGGAGCGGGAAATAATTGGGCTTCGGTAGCCCTCTACTGCGACCAGTAATCCTACAGAACGACATCTTGATGTATTTAGGCGGGCATATTTGTTTATACGATTATTTGGAAGCTAAGTTTATTTTTGTTTGATAATCGCGATCGTAGCGGCGGGCGATTCGCGTGCGCGTGTGGGCGCGTGTGCTCTGTGCGGAGTGTGCAGGGCGACTAACGCCTCGACGCTTTGTGGCTGAGCTTTAGGCGCCCGCGCGTCGATTCGCACCTTCGGCTCAGACGGTGTGCCGTATATTTGTTCCGGTTACAGGTTATTTATAAACAAAAGAAAGATGAATTTATTTTTTAAACCAAAATATATGACACATTTCCACGTTGAAAACAACGAAATGGCAGATTTAATAGCTTATTCTCAGATAATGTTGATTACATTTACTGCAAGTTATTTTAGGAGAATTTCCGTTTTTGGTCCTACGTTAAGTCAATGCGTAACGGGTACATGTTAAAATTGTTGGGTTGGGGAAAGACACGAAAAGTCCTCAGAAATTCAATAGTAAGTATAAAATAAATGTCGTTCTTAAAAAAATCTCAAGATTTAATAAACTAAATCTCATTCAGTCGTCTGGTTGTCACTGCAGTCAGTGGTTAACCTCGTCAACAAATAGTTATTTTTAATTTTTAATCTCAACTCGGACCTTCACGCCTATTGCGAACCGACGCGGTCACTTCCAATGTTTATTTTTGCTATAGAAATTAACAGAAAGTTTTTGTGGCTATGTTTTTAAGTGAAGTATCCAGAAAGTTCTAATTAAAGTAAAAAAAAAGTTCTTATATTATAATAAACTATAAGTATTAAAATAATAAACGAAATAAATATTAATATAACAATATAAGTAGGTACTTGTAGATAAGTAAATTTTAAAATATAAAGACAAATCGAGAATTGACGAATATATTTGAAGCATAACCTTTTTTTTATCGTCATAAAAATATAACTATCGTCGCTCTAAAACGTCCTAAAAACAGAATATAATATTTTCCGAGTAAAAAATAAAACAATTCAAATTAAAAATTAAATAACAGAAAAAAATCTTTGTCTGTAAGTTCAGGCTTAATAGATATGGGCAAAAATTTAGGTACTATAGATTATGGTTGAGCTACATAATGACTGATGTAAGCGTGTCGTCAACTAGGACTGGTCTACTCAAAGCCGCTGTGGATTTTTCTTCAAAATTTAAAATAACATAACACACCATCACGCCTGTATTCCCCGAAGGGTTAGGCGGAGGCCTACTAATGTACACCCACAGTTCGCTGGTGTGTTTAGGTCCCATGTAATAGGGGGCGAGCCTATTGCCACTAACGGGGCCCAAATTCAGACTCCGAGCTGCTACTGAGAATTTCATAGAAAATCCAATAAGACTGCTCGACTTGGGGATCGAACCCAGGACCACTAGCGTAGCGTTCGCCCTCAGGATCACTAGGGTAATGAGGCCAGTTGAGGTCAGTTCAAAAGATTATTGCTTAACTCACATATTTGCTTTACTATATCTGTCTTTAAAAGACATCATGATTCTTTGAGTTTGTTTCGGTGTTTCTTATCAGGGGTCGTCAGATTGGAAATGCCGATGCCGTTTAGTCAAAAATATAAGTAAAACATTGACTTATACTTATAAGTGTGTCTTTTTTTATTTGTGATAGGCTGAAGCTTGACCGCCAGTTCGCATTTCATCTTTAAAATATCTGGTTACAGTAATCAATATCATTTTCATGTATCTTGTATGGATTCGATCAACAAGCAATGACATTATATAGTTATTACCCACAGGTAATTTTCACCAAGTTTTGGGTTTGTAGATTTGTAGCTTGCCTCTTCATGAGATCTCACAATTTATTATTGCTACAAGGATTGCGTTGCTAGATTTGAGATACCTACTTAAGTATTTGTATATTTTATGTTTTTGATGGGATACTCTATTCGACCTAAGTACAAGTAAATTCGTAAATTCTAAGTACAAATAATTTAATAATTCATGTTTATCATATTACCTCCGTAAGTTTTTTTTAGTCTCTGTGCAACGCATCAAACGATCACATTCAGATTCAAAGGATTCTATTTGCGAATAGTCCCACGTTTATTTCATAACCAGTCCGTTATTATAACCTCACCTTGATCATACTTACAATTCTAAATATATGAAAATGAACGAAATGCTTATTGAAAACATAAGTAATTCTTCAAAGACGTTCTCTAACGAAAGCTTAGAAACAAAACAAACTATTTAAAACTGGTAAAATTTTACTACGTCGAATGACGGCGTACGATTGTTTGTAGTTACTATTTTAGAGTAGGTACCTACACTAAGTTCTTTTACTGGTTTTATGTATTATAAATTGCATATGCCTATAAATTTAGGTTTATTTCGCAGAAATACGTACGCTTTGACACAATTCACGTTAAACTTACCAAACACAGCCATATTTTAGTTTTGTTTCTGAGTCACTATAGAAATTACGAGACTCTTCGTAACATCTATTACCGTACTAAAAAACAGTATTATAATCTCAACGTGATCAACCATTTTACGAACCGTTTAGCAAATGGGGTCGCAAAACAATGTTGACAGGAAACTTATTGGCGTACAATCCTATACAATTTCACACTAGATTCCAATGGCACAGCTGACAAATCGCGTCCAATTTATCTGGTTAGCTATTGAGGAGAAAGTTTTAATACATTTTAATCTTGTTAAAAAATATGTAAAGTATTTGATTAATTTGTAACATTATATAAAGTGGTGCCCTTGTTATTTTTAATCATATTACTAGATGCTAGCTTACGCCCGCGACTCCCATCTATGAGCTGTACAAGTGATAATAAGTTTTATAAACAAACTTTCAACTTTTCTTTCATAACTTTATTCTAAGGTTTTATTTTGAGTTATTATTTACCTATATAGGTATTTGATGGTCATCGACGTTCCTCATCATTCATCATACAAACACTGAAACGTTGTTACCATTGCATATATACGTATTTCCTGAATTCAAATCAACACTACAGGTCGATTTTGTCTTTTCGTTGAACAGTCAGGCAGTTTCTTCTAGTATTATCTCGAGAGATTCTAAAATCGCTACATCTCTAAAATTGTGGGCCGGTTCTCAGGATTATTCCAATAACTAGTAATACAATATGAGAATTTGTTTGTATGTTTGGTGCTGTAGAGCCCCACGCGTGGTAGTTTAAAAGCGTATTTAACTGTAATAGTCATATTTAAATGTAACGGCTTGTTGCTAGGCTAACGAATACAATTGTAAACAAAGGCTATTGCCCTCGGGATCTTGTTTTTGGTGTTATATTTAGATTAAGAATCTGTAATATCACCTAAGTAATCATGCTGCTGTAGTAGGTATACTTAACTTTTTGTGGAGCGGGAAGTACCTATTAGGTACCACTACCTTATTACTATCAATCACTGAAACCTGCGCGTGAATCAAATAATATTGGTAGACACAAATATTCAGCTTGAATTGCGAGTCTTAAGATGCTTCAACGATTACATAAATAAATAATAATAAGTAAAATCATTTATTTGCATTCACATGAAACTACTGGGTTCACAGGGGACCCAGCATTTTCTTCAGAAATGAGGCTTGCATCCCGGTTGTCCAATAGTAAATATATAAAACTTGGATTTTACAGACAAACCTATATGTGACGCCAGGAATCTCTTATGAATTCTTCCATGTTATCCATTCCTTTGACTTTACAATTTAGTGTATTGGATTACTTGCAAAAACCATTTCATCACATACTCCACTTACATTTTAAACGTTACAAACCATGTGTTAGGCACATTACAGCTTCTTAGCCTAGTCTGTTTATATTTGTGTGACCTAACTTTTGACGTAGGACCTTGAATATATTTTATTTTTGGTATTTATGAAAATAAATGCAGAACATTGTAAGTAATTGGGTCAGGTACAGATGTGTTGGTTGTATGATCGCGTTTCCAATAAAAACGTTTAATTTGAGAGACCGATTATAGACGAAGATTTTACGTCACTTCGCGCGTTTGATAGAATTCGTATTTTATTGGAATCTTTGGAGAATTTGGATCGATCGTATAAGTTTGATTTGAAACAATCTATTTTTACATTAATAGCCGTTGTGTATTTGAGTCCAGCAATCTGCATAATACCTTATCAAGTCTATCTAATACACGCATTACGAGTTAAACCTTCACGAACTAACTGTTAGGGTAAAGAAATTCATTAAACGGGAACACATGAATGATGTTCGGTAACAGAAATGATTAGTTATCATAGCGTTATATCTCGCACATACTAATATGCAACTTATAAAAGGATATGTAAATGTAGCAGGCCTACGTACAGACCATTTGCTATCATAATAATGTTTTTTTCAGGATACTGTAAATGTAATAAATTCTCAGTCTAAATCTAGAATAACTGCACGAATTAACATCGATTTAATTGCGTCTTTACTCACGGTAAACTACAATTCGTTACTCCAAAAAAACCTTCTAACCACCATAAACTACATTCACACGTGTCAGTCAAGCAATAAAATCAGACACAAAGACACAGGGCAATATTGAGACGATTGAAGTAAAATGGATGGTCTTGCGAAAATCGGCGTGTTAAACGCTTTGATCAAGCTACCTTGGAGCTTGATGTGCAGACGGATGAGGTCGGTAAGACCTTAGCTGCTGTGAACAGGAATAAATTTGTCACCAGTTTGCCATATTGTAATATATGATGTAGACTTGGCAGACAGTGGGTACTAGGTTCGGGTGGTGATGGTGGACGTCTGGAAGATTAATACTCGTAAGTATCAATGTCGACATTAGATATATGATTACTTTTTTAATCTTTTTTTGTTTATACGACAAACAAACAGACGAGTCCCATGATAGTAAGTAGTCATTACTGCCAATATTTTTTTAATGACAACAATTGGTCTTACGTTAATTGATATGTGCATGATATTCTGCTATACTTATTTCAAATTATGCTATTTTTTTATCTAATGTTTTTTTTTTATTTATATTCATATACAAATGCATTTTGTTTCTGAATAAATCGAATTGAAATTGAATTGAATTGAAATAGAAATCTGCAACACTACAGAAGTTGCTGACGCGTTGCCGGACTGCTCGAGCTGCAACGACCGATCACGATTGTCTATTTTTTATTTATGAGGACATGTTTGTAAGAGTATATGCAACTAATTAGCCACAAATTTCAAAGCTACCTATATAAAACTCAAAATTAAAAATTTTGAATAACCCCACGACGATTGTTATCGTTAAAGGATTAAATAAATCCCCGACTAAATGACTACCTACACATATTCACTTACCAGATTTTCTTCAAGTGGCAACATTCGTTGGCACACACAAACAAACACCCTCTCACCCTACCGCGCACCCTACCTACGCACATACCGTCTCCGTTCCGTCGTAGGTAAAAATGATTAAATGATATTTATTTCTGTAAATAAATCTTTTAAAGATACTTTTACAAGTCAATGCTTTACATTTTTTTTAACTAGATTATAGGTATATATTTATTACTTCTTCAATATTCACACGAAAAAGTTATAAAAACATGTTTCCAAGAACAAAGATGAACATCTAACTCGCTCACTGTTATTTTAACCCAAGCCAAAGTGCCGGCCATTCGTCGCGCATCCATTGAGAAAGCGGAAACGTCGAGAAGCTCGAAGTAGGCGACACCTGCGCACACGCCGCTTCCGGCGGACGTCAGGTGCCGGTCGAGGTAAGAATAGACGGCATTGTTGAAGGTATCAAGTTCAATCTAGAAGAGGGAGATTTGTTTTTGAATGTTTTTCTGAAGAAGTGAATATTTATCGAAACAGTTTAATAAAGTTTTATATATTTAAATAAAAGAAGAGTCTGACTGACTGATATATCAACGCACAGCCGAAGCTATAGGAGCTAGATCCCTGAAAGTTTGCATCGTAGACGAGCACTAAGAAGAGATTCAACCAAGAAAAAAGTTTGAAAATTCAACCCCTAAGATGGTGAAAAGGGGAGTGAAAGTTTGTATGAAAGTCTGCACACACTACCATGAGTTTGACATACACACACACACATATTTATATACATTTAATGAATAAACGATGACATCGTCATCAAGATATTATTCATGATTCTATAGTACAACTGTCATTCGCTATTGACATTTTGACAATTGTTTTCTTCCTTTTAGATTAGATTTAACACATTTTATGATATGAAACCTCCATGGTGTAGGTAAAATATACTGTGCCCACTGTGCACAGTATATTTTAGAAACGAAAATAAAATCTGCGGACGGGAACTCTAGTAATCTACAATTTATTTCTTATAGTTTTCCTGTGAGATTTTAACAAGCAGTTTCAGAAATGTAAGGAAACTTTTTTTCCTGTGTACTTTTTATTTTACCAAAATCGGGTAAAATGTTTTTAGATTTTATTACGCAGTGGAAAAAAGATAACACGTCAGTCATAAAATAAATAGTACCTATTCCCCCAAACGACATGTCGTATGTCCCATTGGCATCATTGAGTCACTGTTTTGACTCACCGCAATAAATGGGAGAAAAGTTATATATCTTTTTGTTTCCACAAATTGTGTAAATAAAAAACTAATGGTTTTTCTTTGAAACTATTCGTATGAACCGTGCCAACGTTGGGTTTTTTTTATCATACAATTTATTCATTAAGGAGATATTTTTTATTAAAGCTTATTTTTATCAAAATTAATATGGAATGCTTTGTATCACGTTCTTATTGTCAGTTAACCGCAGCCTATATATGTCAGCAACACTAATGGTGTGGTTCTCGCGCGTTATCTTGAAACCTCAGTAGTTAACCCTTCAGGGATTATAAGTGTGATGGTATGTTATGTTTGGACCCTAAAAACCGCAATCAGACCAGTCATTAATGCAGTCCTAACATCCACATTATAGTTACGATCGTTCTATTTGCACCATTGCCCCGACTCGCGACTGTTGCAACACATAGCTGTCTGTCCACCCAGATGCGATAAATAAGTCAGCACTTGCAATAACATATAAACATCAGAATAACTGCTTCTCATGAAAATTTATTGTTGTAGTATTTATAGCTAAGGCTAGATCTAGAGAAGGTGCATTTTGTATGTCTGCACTGGACAGCATTTTTCTTTTAGAGCCTCGACCATAGGATTAGGAAGAACACATAAATTTGAGGAATTAAATTATTTAGCCGTTCCTATGCATATATACATACCTATCAGGATATTTTAAAGAAATAAAAATATTTAATCGTTTGCCTTCTGCAATTAGACGATTCCAGTTCAGGTTCACGCAAAATTATTCAAGTTCTCAAGCTTAATCTTAAGGTAATACACTTCAGCACGATTGAATACCGTTAAAAACATATAGGTAGATACATTTTTACGAGGAAAATCTTTACCAAGAATCCACAGTTTTTCACACGGCAACTTTTTCGTCAACAGCCATTATAATTTTTATTACTCATACAATATTCCCGTGTGTAACTATGATGGACATCGTGTCATTAGCCATTTCCCTGAAACATTTTATGATTTACGCCTTCATGAAAAATATACCGTTACTTTATCACTGTGATCGAGATAAAAACCCCATTTCCCTGGTTACAGCCACTTGTCTGTGAAAAATGTTTGAGAATAAAGAGGTGAGCGCTATAAAAAAGGTGACACATTTTCTTTGACTATATTTTTTTCTTTGATATCATATTTAAATAATGCCGAATGTAGGTAAGTGATAAATAAGCATTGTATATATGTCTTATTATTTAGAGTACGGCTTGGAAGAAAATTTATAATTTTGTTTACACCATAAAGTCCATTTGATAAGCGATATTTGTTACCCACATACCGAGCGGTATTTGTATGATGTTGCTCAGCTAGAGCAAAATCAAAATATTGCGAATTTTATGTAGGCGGTATTTTTTAGCTTGTTTTATGAAAAATAGCGGTAGCGATATCCGATCGGTTTTCGGCACCCACATCAGCAGCAAATATCGTATATCAGAACTAGCCTTAGTAATAAGTCATTTTAGGTAAGGTGGGGTCGTATTTTCATTTCAAGTTTTAAGAAAAATAAGTATTAGGGGTTAATGTCTTACAAAATTAACCAAGGAATTGAAATTTCCTTGTAACAGTCATCGGCTTTTAGGTGAGCTTTTAGGATTCCCCAGATGTACCCGTGGGCGGGAAAATTTGACATCGCGTCATTGAATTTCACAGAGCGTAGAGACAGACAGGCAATGGACAATAATCATACAGCCTTTTTCGTTTTAATTTGGAACATTGATAAAATAACAATGCCAGTTGTTTATCAATGAACCAGATCAGGCGAGAGATGAAAGAACTCATTAAAAAAACTAGACATTGTTTTGAGCTCGGAAAATTAAAGAGACTCCGTCGGTATATCCATCTTATTGGATGAGATTCAAACAGATCTAGTTGCGTTGACAAATGCAGACGGACACAAAACTAGTGCGTATATTTAAAGGATTCTAGGAAAAAAGTCGTGTCTATTTCGCCGTTAGCAGTACTTATTTCTAGAACTTACTCGCTAATTCGCCTAAGTAATTTATTTTTATAATTTGTATTGGGGCTTTCAGCTAAATATAATTTTCACTACCAACGCATTGTGCAAGTCTTGAAATTCAGCTCACTAATTTATTTTAGTAGAAGAAAGAAAAACAATTTGAATTTATATTATAAATGAGAAAGTGGGTTTGTCCATCTTTCCATTTGTAAGATAATTTTAATGAAAATTAGCATAACTGTAGAAGTAATTAAATCTTTCAAGGGATATAATGCAAATAATGTAATGTTTTGTTTCTTCCAGCCTAGCACGCACCATCTTAGATAGCAGTGTTGCTATATCAGGCGAACTGGCGGTCAAGCGTGAGCCTATCAAGAATAAAAGAAATGTAGGTACTGGGCATTTTTAAGCATCAACCGAGTGATGTCGCGAGTAGCGGCTATAATCATGGTACATATAACTAGTTCGTTTAAGCTAACAATAACATTTGAGAACTGTCGAATTGTTTAGGTTATTGAACACGTAACAAATTGTGATTTATACTCAAAGCTTATAACATTTCAAAGATATTACCGGATGCGAAATGTTTACCTACTTAAGTTTGTGTTTTTGTTAAATTTTATTATAATATATGCCAGGTATCATATTTTTTTGTAACTTTATTTTGTCATATAGTAATATATTTTTGTGGCAAAATTATGTCGGTTAGGCCTCTCTTGGTTTTAAAAAAAATTAATAATTACAAAATATCATTGAGCGTTACAAAAGATTTATTAAAATTGATTATACTTGTTGTATGTAGTTCTGTGTTAGCCATTAAACACATTTGCAACAATGTAGCAAAGTGCAATAATATGAGGAGCTGTAAGTAAACACAGAGGATTGCATCAGAAACGTTGTGGAGTGATGTGACAGTAACATCACGTGGTGCTAAAATATCTTGTCCATTGGCAGCCGACACAAGTTTGAGTGCCATTTTTGTAATTTTGACAAAACACACTGACCTAGCGTCTTGCCTACAGTATAATTATGTATATGTTTCAGGTGTCTACGATATTCCGATGTTACTCAATAACGCAAAGTACATAATAACTCATTTATAATTATTATGTTGATAATAATGGATCAATTGATCCGCACGTTGACTATTCAGTAAATGTCCTCATAAAATGTCACTTATATTAGCGACTAATATAAGGTAAAAACCGCATAAGCACCTACTATGATACTCGGAAAGCGAAAGCACTCACACAAGGTCAGTTTTTTTTTTACTGCAGGTTAGAAATCTTGACATCGGTAAATCGTAACAGTTGCGAACTTTTAGATGAAAAATCTTGCCTTCATTAAGTTAACCCGTCAAGTAGGTGCTTAATTAGACACAATGCAAAATTTTATTGTCTTACTAGTTGCCTACAGTTTCACTCGCGTCCCAAAAAGATTAATATACTATAAGTCCGATTCTAGGCGGCGCGTATCAAAATATATAGTATAACATCCACCAGATTTTAAGTTAGACCTCTAGCAATACATCGGTGAAAACTACATTCAATTCCATGCAGTATTTGCGTGATGCGCGTACAAACATACAGACAGAAAAAAATTGAAAAAAATATTACTTTGGCTTCTGTTGCTCTAATAAAAATTCCCCATATTAGTTTTTCTATAATATTTATAATGTACAGACATCGGCCTGTTACAATTTTATTATAGGTATAGAAACTCTGGGGGTCCTTACGGGTGTTGCTGACTAAAGAGCCGCAGTCGCCATGATTTTCAATTAAACCTAAAATGACAACGGACATTTGTAGTCGCGTGAGCACGTCTTAACGTCGTAACGCATTTTCAGCCACGCGACACTCGCTTTGTTCTCCAAAATAAATGCCCTGGTGAGGGAACGACAAACCGCTATTGTTTCATACGGTCCAGTGTAATAAACTGCACTATAACTCGACTGTAGTTAATGTACTGAAAGGTTTAAGTGCCTTTGTGAAAGCGCAGCTTGTAAAGATTTCTTGGAAGCTAAATATTTGTTGGTGATTCCTGGTAAGGTACTTGGCTGTTACAATAAAAAAAAGGTTTATCATTTCCGGAAGAATAGACTGAAGGAAACAAAATGATGCTTTTTAGATAGACTCTAGATACTTAGCACTATGTAGGTATTTATGTATGTCAATCAAAGTATTTGCTAAAAATTATTTTCACTAGCCAATGGGCAAGTGGAAATCTTGGGCATCTTCGTCCGTTGCCTGCTCACTGCTGGAAGGCAGGCTACATATTATACAGTGACCATATTACTATTAGCAAAAAAAAAGACGTGTGGCACTCGGGGACTGCCGCGGTAAAGCTATTGCATAGCGTTTTTTATCAACTTATGTAATACAACCAATGCAACCCGCCTTTAGGTGGCATTGGTTTTTATCAACTTATGTAATGCAACCAATGCCACCTAAAGGCGGGTTGCTGAACTAAAGAGACAAGCGTGTTAGGTTTTTTTCGTTACGGAATTTCTGGATTCGGTCCCCACGCTCAAGGCCCGCGATAGAAGCTATGCAATAGCTTAAAAACATATAACAATTACTTCTATTAATTATTCTGCACGACGGCAAGCAAAAGCTGTTGCGTAATTATAAGGATGCTGTGTCGAAAATTAAAAATAATATTTTTTTAAGTAATGACAGTCTCAATCGACTGGTACCACTGGCGTGATAAAAGATGGTTCACGAGTTATTTTCCAGCTGACTAACACGAAGCAAAAACGAGGGTAATGTTTGTCACGCATTCTTACAAACAGGTATTCAGAATTATTGTACCGGGGACAAGACCTCTGGAAAAATATAGTACATAGGAAAAAAAATTCTTACTGTTCAGTTTTTAAATAGGTAAGTACTTCAATTGGTATACTTTTCAGTAGCTTAAATGAATCTTTATAGAAAGCTTTGGCAATTACGGAGTAAATAATAAAGTAAAAACATTATAATAAAAAATATCCTCAACATGTACAGTAAACGCTCAAAAGTCCATAAGCATGCTAAGGATTACATTGCTATGAACAGTACGAGCGAGCTCGATACAGCCAGTGCGTGTCACTTGTTAACGACAATGAATAGAAGGTCATAAGTCAAACTAATGACTGCTTCATTAGTCTAGTGGTCCCAAGCGCTACTGCTACGCTGGATAGAGGTCCTGGGTTCGATCCCCAGGTCGAGCAAAGTGTTATTGGGTTTTTCTATGAAATTCTCCGTAGCAGCTCGGAGTCTGGATTTGTGCCCGGTTAATGGCAATAGGCTCGCCCCCTATTACATGGGACCTAAACATACCGGCGAACTGTGGGTGTACATTAGTACGCCTCTGCCTAACCTTTCGGGGAATACAGGCGTGATGGTATGTTAAGTCAAACTAAACGTCAAGCTATTTCCTTGTGAGATTGCCTATGGACTTTTGGTCGCCACTGTACATATACTCAGGTACTTTTATCAAATGCAAAAATAACGAAAAACACATACACCTACGATTTGACAACATTTGGAACCTATCTGTTTAGACAGGTTTTAGGTAGGTAGGGACAATTTTTCACAAAAGACACTTAAATATTATCACGTTGAGAACACTGTCAAGATGTCGATTAGCAAAAAATAAAAAATATAAACTATCGCCAAGACTTTTTATTTATAACCGTCGGAGTTTGCTGTAGTTCAGGTTCAAAAGTAATACAATATGCTTGAGGAGTTGGCCAGCCTCCCAGTTGGAGAGTTTGACTAATGTAAGAAATTATAATTATTGCCTTGAAAATCGCACGTAAAATTTGAGACTGGCAGTAACTATATTTTATAGGAAGCCATAGACAAAGATATTATACATGTTGAAGTCTATTGACTAAACATTGAGACTCTTTGTAATTCAGAAGGCTCAGAAACTTTCGATCTCGGTGCCTCGACTTAATATTTCCTGAGTTTTTCAGGAATTATGGGTAGGTAATCAGAACTCCAAAGTTGGATGTACCTAGGTAACTGGGACATGGCTAGCTACTCAGTGAAAACTCATAGGTACGATAAGGGAGTATGGTGAGGTGGACAGAGTAATCTGACCATACGAGATTCATTAATCATGTTTAGTTTTACGATGACGCAGAATTAAAACTATTTTTTACATACCGCTCAAGCAACGCAACTGTACTCATTAACCGGAAGCCAGGTCGAATAAGAAAATCATATTTTTTATTTCAGTGGTGATAAACTTTTTTTTTTAATAAAAACGTTGCCTCACACTAGGATTTTCTCCTGTATCATAACGCGTTTACAAACACAAATTCTCACAACACAATCACCCAGACCTGGAACAACTACCTGTAGATCATACAAATATTTGCTCCGTGTGGGGATTGAACCCACAACACGTTGCGCAGAAACCGATCGCTCAGCCGCTACGCCAAACGTGTCGTCAAACATTACCTATATTTGGATACAGGCTTTAGCTTCACGTCTAAATGTTCTGTATTACGAAATGGGTACGTAATTGAAAAATCAGCCACAAAAATAAAACACAACACAAAGCATATCTACCTAATTTATATCTGCAAACATGATGCATTCACAAACATGGTGCATTGAATTGGGACGCCTCCAAACTAATTATAAGCTCGTAAATTTGTGAGAGCCGCAATACTTCACACGGCCCTTCGGAGCACACAGCATTAATTTAAACTTGGACGTTACAAGGGAAGCCGGGTGACAAATATGTGCAAATGTTGTTAATGTGTTGTGCTGTTGGGTGAATTAATATATGAGAGTGTTACGCTTGTCAGTCGCTGGCATTTCCTGATTTAGGGATGAAAGGGAATGAAGTTGTGTCCGATGCAATAATTATAGCATCTAAAACTTTCGTGCACATTCATGTTTATAGTATTACGGTTTACAGTAAGACTTGGCGACTTCACCGCGTGATCTGATTATGATTCAGAGAATTTAAATCCGAATACCAGTGAATGTGAAAAGCGGGGTTAATATACTGTCAGAGCCCATTTTCAGGTAAATAGAAAACCTTTCGAATTAGAAAACCTTTACGGCTACCGTAAGTAGAAGTTAGAGAAGAAAAGAAGTTAAAGGTTCAAAGGTAAATAAATAATAGAATATGTAAACGTAATGATAGTCCGCCATTGGCTATGCGCTGCTGTGCCTCTTCTAACATATTTTATTAATCAGAAAGCTCGCCAAATTTTCATCGCCATCGGATGGTAATTATAAACGCATAGAGAATGGACAAAGAAACAAACAAAAAATCATCTTTTTAGGGATAAAAATATATGGGCAAATTTAGATTTTCGCGAAATCTTTTCAGTACCTACGGAATTTTCCCTTTACTTGTGTTGTAAAACCTTGCTTTTAACCACACAATTCTAGGTCAACCGGAAGTACCCTATAGGTTTTGGGTCGAAAATTTATATATATGGTAGTCCCCGTTGACCTAGAATCACGAAATTTGGCAAAAAGCAAGGCCTTACAGCCAATTTTATTATGGCGGTATAATGGGTAGGTTAGGTACGGAACCCTCGGCGCACTTGACCGGTTTTTATCTATTAGACAAGCTTAAGATTGTAACTAGATAAAAAATTACACATTTAATATTGCAACGTGGCTTTATGGCTCTTGGATAAACGATATACACGTTTTGTCTGAAATGACATTTATTACTAAACGTGATCAAATCCGATGTAACTTCCTACCCCAGTGTCTGCTGGCAGTGTTTTAAGGCCAATATTTTTAAAAGATGCGATAAAACAAAATGTGCTCATCCCGAACGTTGTCCGCATTACCTTTAAATCTGACGAATTTATTGCACATTTCAAATTAGCGAGCGTTTATTAAAATGACATTGATATATTATTCGCATTTTTCTTTTCCTCTTGGGACTTAAATATGAAAGGACGTTGGGAATTGGGATGAACTTTTTTTATTATACGGTTTACCTACGTGCAAACTACGTGAAAGACGTTTAGTTGCTGAGAATTCTATATAGATTTACTACAAAATACCATTACGCCTGTATCCCTGGAAGGTTAAACAGAGGTGGGCATGGCTGTACCTACTTACACAGCCGTAGGTCCCATTTAGGTGATAGTGGATGAATTTAGACAAATCTAGGACGAGCTTTCCATTATCTATGATTTTTGGGCTTCCTTTCTGACCTCTCATTGAACGAAAAACCTTTGCGGCATCAGCTTACACGGGAAATGTACCTATAGGTTTCACGAAGGGCATTTATAGTCCCTTGTACTGTTCGACTTCAAAAAAACTAATATATCTATATAAATGGTGGATTTAGAAAGTTATAAATTATATAGAGTCCTACAGCTTTGCTATGAATCTCCGCTGTTAACAATCCCATTTGTTCGGCTATGTCGACGTGGCGATTATCTCACTGATTAATGTAGATCCCTACGCTGTTTGGC
The DNA here is from genome assembly GCA_910591435.1 of Acronicta aceris. Lineage (NCBI taxonomy): Eukaryota > Metazoa > Arthropoda > Insecta > Lepidoptera > Noctuidae > Acronicta > Acronicta aceris. Next base: position 17,606,408 of record OU342758.1, on the reverse strand, counting down.
ACGAGCGGGCTCTTGCGAAACACAAGTTTACCTAATTATGTTCTTGGGTTCATGGTTGGATATAGTCGAGAAACATAACTATGTCACGCATCGTTTTTCTTCTTTGCGTGTCAATGGTTCGTCTCTGATGTTAATTGTGAGTGTTTCTTTATTCAGATGGTTAAGTTTCTCAAACTTTTTGGTTTCATAAATGCTTGATTGCAAAAGCGGCAGTAGACTGTAGGAAATAACATTATATTTAAAATTTTAAAAATTCCCGCAGCATCAAGATTTGGTTGCCATTTTCTTGCAATATTTTTTTTTTTTTTAAAAACATTGCCCCACACTAGGATTTTCTCCTGTGTCGTGGGTACGTTTACAAACACAAATTCTCACATACACAAACACCCAGACCCGGAACAACTACCTGTAGATTATACAAATATTTGCTCCGTGTGGGGATCGAACCCACAACACGTGGCGCAGAAGCCGATCGCTCAACCGCTACGCCAAACGTGTCGTCAAATCACTGAAGTACCAGGATACCAAATTTCAAATCGATCAGATCCGTGGAAGTTGCGCATATCCCTTCATGAACCAAAAAATAGCTAATAATCTTCAAAAGCCTGGCCAGATTTTCTTAAATCATAGCTAAGTACACTCTCGATCACGTAACCCCTCAAACGAAACAAAAAAACGGAATCAAAATCGGTCCATTCGTTCATTCGATGCAACACACAGATACACACTACAAACATATAACACCCCACTTTTTCGTCGGGGGTTAAAACAGCGCTTCTTCATAATAATAATAATAATAATAATTTATTTATTGTCTCAAAAGATACATACAAAAATAACACATGAGTTATAACAATCATAACATTTACAGTACTTAACATTTGGTTGACCACTGATACCCAAAGTAAGATTTAACTTGTGGTATGGGTACCAGGGCTCTCGTTATAAAATGCGTATATAAAGTTAGTTTACGTGAAATTGTAGTGCATCGTCGTCTTGAATGCTTATGCATGTGCTGAATTTCGATGGTAAGGATAGATTACATATATTACATATATATATATATATATATAATTATGTTTATGTCATATTCATAAAATATATAATTATAATAGTATATATTCTTAAATTTATATTTATATCTTATTAATAAATATATATTTCTGTGTGTGAATATGTAGGTGTGTGTATGTGTGTGTATGTGTATGTGTGTGTATGTGAGTGAGGTATGCATTTTGGATTATAGTATACTTAGTTTAATCAAATTTTCTGTATCTTCATAAGATTTGGACAAGAGCCATATGGTTACTTTTTTCTTGCATTGTGATCTAGTTAATGGATAGATGTTGCAAAATTTATTGGCAATATTATATAAATGACAGCTTACAACATTGTGGTTGCGCGCTGCTAGTGCACTTCTAAAACTTTGGGCTTGGCAGACCTTATGTGCAAGGCGCTTTTTTGTGACTTGAGTGTCATATATCAGACAAGCATGTTTTCTGCAGATTGTTTCAAGCACAAAAAGCTGTCTGACTGTAAGCAGTTTACAGTCGTGGTATAATTGGGCAGTCGAATATCTAAAGGGTTTAAATGTCATAACCTTAAGGACTGCTCTTTGTGCTCGCTCTAAGGTCAGAAGATGCATTCATTACCATGACTTTTTTTTTATTCGTGATAGGCTAACGCTTGACCGACTGATGAAATCCAATCATGATTATCAGCTGTCTAATATGCGTTTTTTAATAAAACAGACAAAAAGAAGACCTAGGTTAGATAGGTATATTCAACATGTAAAAATATCTACTTTCAAAATAAAGTTGCTGTGTTCGTTATTAGATGTTGTGGTTTTTCCCACTTTCTATTCAAAACACAAATAAACAGACTCTTCGTGTCGGTTAGTTTTCCGTGACGTAACGTGTCCAGTCTCATTCGGTAACTGGTTCAGGGTCGTGGTTCAGCGGCTCGCTGGAGTTCTGGGAACCCCTCGCAGATAGTCTGCCAAATGTTGTTGACATCGATGTTATGTACACGTCGCGGGATTACACCGATTATTGAAGAGTAAAATAAACCAAAAATTACTGTAAGGCATCGACATTCTAAATTCGAATTGAAATTTATTTATCGAATATTACTTTTCGTGTGGACACATCTTAAAAATCATTGCTTTCTAGGGAAGGTAATTATCTCAGACTACTCTACAATACAAGATGGACGCTCTGAGCACATCAGGAACATGTCCGGTGGACGTGGAATACGCTGTTGCGAATTCCGATACTGTAAAATTGCGGGAACTATAAAAATCAGAAGATCGGATACGTATTGCAAGAAACTTCAACTAACAGCCAGTCTCAATAACGAATCTGTTGATAGATTTGCTTCATAGAGATAAGATTTTGACATTACTTGTATTGGCCTTATGTCAAAATCCTATCTCTTGAGTAAGCAAGTACTCTGTATTGAACTATACTTGATAGAAACACCTACGATTGAGGATAGCTTGTTATTTCGTTACTTCTGCATTCATTTTAGATGTTTAAAGATAATTATTGTTTCTTTACCAAAGAACCTCATTAAAAGAAGCCTAAGAGTAAGTAATTCAAAATAAAGTTTTGCACACATTAAATGCACATGGCGTTAAGTCCGCCATGTGCATTTAATGTGTGCAAAAGTATTAAATAAATAAATAAATAATTCAATCAAGTAATGGATATGTTGCAATAAGAAGACGTTTTCGTAGAAATACGAATTTCAATTAATTCAGTTGACAAAATCTTGTAGATACCTACAAACCTATGCAAAATTGAAGAATTCATGGTCATGGCCCATCGTTCAATAAGATACAAATTATTGCATAATCGCGGCGACCATTGGAATGCGGCAACATACTAAAATAAAATAGCCAAGCTTTTAAATAGTTCAGTCCCACTCACGACATCCACGTGTGCGCTTAGATTCACGCTTGATTCCCTTTCTCCCTTTAGATAATCGAGTACTATAATAGAAACAGAGGAATAGGTTTGTGGAACTAGTAAATCACGGGAATTCTTTCTCTAGTTCTGCACTTGATTTTGTTGAGAAACTACAATTTTGGGGGCGCTGTGACTTTATAAGCTTTTTAACATTGAAGAGTGTAATGCCCATGATATACAGCACGTGTGTAATGGACACGACTTACTAGTTTGGATAATTGGAAACCTACTAACAGAACCGTATTTATTTATTTTATTTTACAGGTGAATAAACAGTTGCTCTACGTTGATGTGAAAATGGTCCCTTTAGGAGCCAAAAGAACTTTATTGAGCTGTCACTTTCGCTGAACTCTCTTTTTTTTCTAAAAACGTTGCCCCACACTATGATTTTCTCCTGTATCGTGGGTGCGTTTACAAACACAAATTCTCACATACACAAACGCCCAGACCAGGAACAACTACCTGTAGATCATACAAATATCTGCTCCGTGTGGGGATCGAACTAACAACACGTGGCGCAGAAGCCGATCGCTCAACCGCTACGCCAATCGTGTCGTCTTTGTTTCTTCAACACAGAACGAGCAGAGTAAACTACCTATACTTATTTTCAGACGAAGTGCAGATGAACACTAGGTATACATTCACAACTAAAAGTAGGTTTATACCTTGGCGGCGATCATGGTTATAAAACTGACATGATTTTGTTATTGGAGTAGATCCTAACATTGTTAATAGGGCTTGAAATTGTTTTCAGTTCGTTTATTATGAGATATACCATATTGTAATGTAGCGTAGAATACGTGTTCTACATTCATGAGGTACTCGAAGTCTGGCCATGACTGGAAGTGGCAGATTGTTAGACATGATGATTCCCACATGCGCACGAGTTTGAACTTCATGATGCTGGAGAAATCAGGGCAGGACTTCTACATAGGTAAAAACTTGGAAATTTGTGCATCTTCCATGTTGCAGTTGCTGTCCAATGCAGGCGAGATATTACTGGTAAGTAATTATTCAGTAACATGTAGTTATTGTGTAGTGTCAAATAATCTATTACCGTTTCCTCTTATAAAACTTACATTTACATAAATGTAGGTAATCGTAACAAAGGCTAATTACGTCCACATCTGTCAACTGTCAGACAAGCCCCAACAAAGTACGTCCCAGAAATAGACTGCACTTCAAAATAGAACCCTTGGGAGTGTCAGGAAATATATCTACACTCCGGAGAAATAAATATGAAAATATTACTAGTACATTTTCTATTTGTATACCGTAACACATCAATCAATGTGTCTTGTACCTGTCTAGTCATGAACGTTAAACATAATTATTCCAAAGCCGTATAGTAATGGTTTGTCGAATGGCCAGTTACCTAACCCAATTTTATTTTAACTGTGTTCATTTACCTAGATGAGAATGGCACACAATTGTGATGGATGGCACGAAAATGGGGGAAGCCATACCCAGGAGTGGTTGAAGTCAGGGTGTGGATGATATGTTAATTTATTCAATCAAGTCTTTCAAAATCTTTAAAGCTTATGTTTCAAACCACCAGACAGTGAAATTCATTGAAAAGATTAAAAACGCCATCTGTTGAAACTATTCTGGACTCCTGCCAGTTTCATAAATTGACGCGTCTGAAATGCGCGAACCGTAGACGTGTGGCTACTTTTATACTTCATTCAAGTCAGGCTAGATGTCGCTGTTCGTAATAAACTCATGCGCAGATTGAGTCAACATGACTAAATTAAATTATCATATTCAGTTTGATAACTGGAGTCACTAATTAGATAAGAATATCATAAGAAAAGGCAAACAATAATACCAATTACAAATATACGGCTTACCTCTTACCTCTTACCTACTGGTTATAGGTACTGAAAACCCTTTCATCGTTTACTTTAATCGTCTGAATTGAAACTGAAATTCTTAACTACCTTAGTTCGAAGAAAGGTTAAAGGCTTTTAACAGGGAAAAGGCTAATAAGTAAGCTGATAAGATAAGCCACTTCCCGGATATGGGAACTTTTAAAAGACATAGTCTACTAATGATATAGGTACCTCCCGAGGAAAAATAGTCCATTTTGAAGACGATCCTATTTTTGAACTAAGACCACACGCGAATTAGTTCTCCCAGATTGATCATTCAAAAATAATTCTATATTCGTTTGTTTACTCATGTATTGGGCAGAGAAAGCATCCATACCATAATTGATGCGATCTTAATTCGGACATATAAAAATAGAGATGTGGTCTAAAAATAAACGTTGCATTGCAGGGATCGATTTGGCACTCGGTGCCAGGTTCGTCGACAAGCAACGACCGCATGTGATAAAATGTTATTTATCACCATCTCCGGATGATTTTACAAAATTAATAGACACGATGACACTGAGACGGACGACCTGATAATATCGAATGTTGCCAGACTAAATAACTGCTATTTGTTTTGTTCAACAGTTTAATGAGCCCCGCTACATATAATGCCCTAATGATTATGTTTATTGACTAAATCACGCTTCGTTAGACCGTAGAAAATCCTTGGCAGCATATTTGTTATTATGACTCTGGTTCCCTTGAATCGTCCTTGATCTTTAGGAAGGTTAGCGCGTATTCTACATCTTAGGTAAAAAACCAGTAAATTCACGATAAGCAATTAACTTACATTTAAGTCTGAAACTATAGCATATACATATAATAAACTAGAATTAATTTCCATAATAAAGGTACACTGTACTCTGTAAACAAAACACTATGCACAAAGGTAGGCAGGTAATGTAGTAAACCGTTTTTTATTGTTTGTGACTTTTCGTAATGTGGTATTTTCATGCACTTGATATCTAAGTGTTTAGGCACGCCTAACAAAAATAAACCCTTAAATCCTGAATATGATCGATACTGATACAAAACACGAAATCATAAACAGCTAAAGTGCGTTTATAGTAAACTAGCGACCCGCCCGCGGTTTCACCCGCGTTGCCCCATTCCTAAGAGTCCTAGCGTAATGTTAAATAGCATAAAACATTCCTCTTGAATCACTCTATCTAAAAAAAACCGCTTCAAAATCCGTTGCGTAGTTTTACAGATTTAAGCATACATAGGGACGGACAGAGAGCGACAGCGACTTGTTTTATACTATGTAGTGATATATGAAAATAATACTGATTATCTAATACACCATAAAACATTTTATGAGGAGGTAAAAAGTAAAACTACTTAGTACTCAGTCTTAATACCATGGTGGGCAGTAAAACGAAAGTATAGCTTATAACAATATAAAGCTACTACGAAATTACACCACATCAAAAACAATGTTGACGACTTTAGCTCATAATACTGACGTTACAAGGTAAAAAATGCGTTGGTTTTATTTTACCACATTAACTACTATCTTAGCTGGATTATTATCTGTTATATTATCATCAGTAGATCTAATTTTCTAACTAATTGGATTCTGTAACAATATACCATCACGCTTGTATTACCCGGAGGGTTAAACAGAGGTTTATTGCTGTACATCACAGTTCTCCGGTGTATTTAGGTCCCATGTAATAGGTGGCGAGCCTATGGCCATTGACCGGGCACAAATCCTAACACCGAGTTAGTAGTGACATTTTTATAGAAAAACTCAATAACATATTGCTCGACCTGGGAATCGAAACCAGAAATTCTAGCTCAGCAGACGCTGGACTAATGAGATAACTGGAATCTATATGAAAAAAGTCTACGTGGCGTTGAAACTAACAATCAAGTCCCTTGAATGTTCAAATGATAGGAAACATCAGGGTTGAATATTATGAAATATGACCGTATGTCTCTAGAGGTTTTTAACATTGAGATAGCGAGGTTCCAAGTCGGTAACTATTATACAATATTTACGACGGAAAATACAACCCATCTGGCCGTTTAGCTAAGCATAAGTATACTGCTGATAGAAATACTACTTTTACGACAAATCTACATCTTGGCAAGGAGCATCAGAAGTGGTTTATTAGCGAAGTGCATTAACGCAGTAATTATTTCAAATTGAATATGTTTGGACCGCGTATCTTCAAGTAGGTAATAGAGATGCTATGCTAACTATTACAGAACTTATAAACAAAATACTTCTTGTATAAAAACTTCTAATGCGAAATACCTACTTGGTACCTAACCTATTTTGCGAAATGTTGCCCGAGTGCAGCCTAGTTTGAAAACATTTAAAACGAGATTCAGTAATAGTAACGTAAGTAGATTAGAATTAATAGAAATATACTTTTATTTTTTTTTCGTGCGAAAGCCATGCTTCGGCACGAATGAGCCGGCTCGACGTAAAACAACGCTTACGTTGTGTTTCGCTGAGTGACTGAGATTACCGGAGGCCCAACCCTTTTTAAAAGGTCGGTAACGCACTCGTGACTCGTCCAGTGTTACGGGTGTCCATGGGCGGCGGTAATCGCTTACCATCAGGCGATCCGTCTGCACGTTTGCCCTTCTATACCATAACATTTTTTTTTTAAGTAGTAGATGGCGCCGGTATTTTCTAGCTGAAGACCTCTGAGAAAGAACGAAACAAACTCGGATATCCATATCCTTATTTAAAATATGTGAGTCACAATTCAGGGCATTGTTTGAAATGGGCTTTTGGAGAAAGAACCATAGTGGCTTTGATTAGAGATGATTAATTAGGATAAATTATTAAAAAATCTGTAAAGTCAAGTTACCTAATTGAACATATTTTTAATTAGACGCATTTTTCTAGAGCTATTGGCAAAGATAGCGAGGGTAGCCAATGTAATGAATTTATGAATGGTACAAGTTTTGGCATCCGTTGCAGTCTGGACGCATTGGTAATCCGTGTTTTATATGACGACGCTACCCATTGATAATAAATACCTTATTCTCGATTTGTCTTACAGCTAAACAATGCGCAATTCTTGCTTCTTACGATAAATATTATAATTCAGCCACGTTTATCATTTCCAATAAATTGTTACAAGCATGCATATATACATTATATCGTGAAGTTTATGCATCTACGTAGATTTTATAATGCAACAAAATTTCGAGGTTTGCCACAGGGTTCTATTCTAGGTTCAAAATTATTTTTTGCACTTTAAGATCGTTTTTAAAAATAGTGTCAGAGTACTCACGTCCATGTTTCGCAGCAGTGTCCGCGCCCGGGCTCGCGTCTCGCTGAGCGTGCGCGGTCGCAGCGCCGGCACCGCCTCCCGCGACAACCACTCGCCGAACGCTGTGCACACAACACCGTCACACACCGGTACCACAGTCGACGTGATTAGTGGAAAGTGCAGGATCAGGTGTTGAAGGAATAAGGAAGGTATAATGTTGTCTAAGGTATAATGTAGAGGGTCTGTTAGCCAAATCAAGTCAAATATAGAATCTCTTATATCAGTATCTGATGGAGTTTCTGAAAACAGAATGATTCATGTTGCCAGGTTTACGTTTACCATTTATAAACATAAGTGTCAGCAATCAAAGAATGAGATACTGACAGATAAACTGGTTATCAAGTATTTTGTAACTTATTTATCTGTTATCTACAATAACTAATATTATTAGAGCTTTATTATCGCCTACAAGGCAGATTTATTTAAAATAATATATAGATTTTTATTCTTAATCTCGTTCTTTGATAATCGAAGTCATTTTGATGATTTATATTAGATATCGTAAAGTCACAACACAATCAATATGTGGCAGTAAACAGGCCCAAAACATTATTAAAAATTACAGAAATATTGGTAATAGGATACACAGATAACACATTGTTATTTAAATCAAATGGAAAATTAAATATTTGTAGCATTTGATCAATTTAAACAAGCAAAAGAAAAATGCGTATTCATTCAGCGTATGTTTATTTATTTAAAAGTCCGGCGGACCGAATTTCCCTTACAAACGTAATACGGAAATAAATCGTAATTCAAACACCAATTAAATTCTGTTATTATACGGATTCCGATAACGTTAATCTAGGTTCCTACTCTATCATTTCCTCCAAAATACTCACTGGAAATAAATGTAAGCGAATGCAATTGTTGATAACTTTACAAAGTTTGAAGCGATTTTCCGGTCTTTTATTTCCAGTGAAGTAGTAGTAGACGAAATATCTAGATTAACGGTATCCAAATCCGAATAATAACATCATTTGATAGAATATTGTCTGGATTACGATTTATTTTGGTATTACGTTTTTGTTGGCAATTCAAGCTCTGCCGGACCCTTAAGTAGGTATAATTTGTCACCGAGTAAATAGAGAAATAAAAAAAAAGGCATACACGATTAATAATCAACAATATAAGAGGGACAGTTAAAACGAACAGCAGAAATTAGAACAGTAATGACGACAATGAATAGAGACATGCAAGTTGTGCTTATGTAGTTGGTGTGGAGTGTAAGTTTTGAAATCTAATAAAATCGTTCGTGTTATTGAGTGCTTTTGCTATTCAAATTCTACTTGTCATTCGGAATGTGTCAATAGATAAATGTAATGTAAAGAATGGTTCTTCTATCATTAATTTCATTCAATTTTAATTTCGAAGCGGCGGTAGCCTAATAGCTAGGGTTTCGGACTTGCGATCATGTGGTTGCCGGTTCCAAACCCACCCATTGCACTACCAACGTGAAACCACTCGTAACACAAGCATTTATTTAGCTTAGTACGAGCGGTTAACAAGAATACCAGTAATGTGCGACCCACATTATTAAAAAAATACAATTAGTGGAGTTAAATTTTTTAAATATCCACTGCACTGTTCACTGGCAAGGGGACTACACTAAAAGATATATATAGTAAAGTTAATCATTGGTAAATAAACAATAGCAAAGCTATAGTAGTGCTAACCTTAAGTCGAAACAAATTAGATTAGTCATAATTGAATCAGTCCTATATAGCTTTATTATATAGGAAATACATTAAGATCTTGGCAAATTATACCATATTAATGCTGCAGAAGAACGCTTGTTAAACACAATACATTTTCTGTAAGACAAAGATAATTTATCTATTGACCATAATTTCATACAGGACTACTTTTGTATAGCCTTTGTGTACATATAAGAAAAAGGAGAAAGATTACGGTCAGCGTTTAATAAATGATCACTTTAAAATCATTCGAAAAATTAAGTACTTAGCTATTAATCTTAACTGGATTCTGAATAACATTATATAATGAAAATAACATTTACACCTATAATAAAATTGTAACAGGCCGATGTCTGTACATTATAGATATTAAAGAAAAACGAATAAGGATGGTCTTCATTAGAGTAACAGAAGCCAAAATATCAATTTTTAGAATTTTTGTTAGTCTGTCTATCTGTATGTTTGTACGCGCATCACGCAAAAAATATTGCATGGAATTGAATACAGTTTTCACCGATGTATTGATAAAAGTCTAACTTAAAATCTGGTGCATGTTTCATCTTGATACTCAGCCTAAAATCGGTCTTATAGTAGATATGTTAATCTTATTGGGAGTTGAAACTGCGTTCAAAATAAATTCAAAAATTTCGATCTTGAATTTCCTTACAATTTTAATCCACTGACGCAACGTTGATCACACTGTTGCTTACCAAAAGGAAAAATAGCGGTCAAACGCCCATAGGGCATAAAAAATCTATTTTCTTAGGGAAGTCAAAATTTTACAGTTTCTTCAAGTCTTTAGTAGGTTATGTTCATGTTCAGAATTCAGATTCTCGATTAAAATACTACAACTTTTCGTATGAATTTCAAAGTCAATCAGTATAGATAATTTTGTTAAACATGTAATAAATACATATATATAAGCCAATTAAATTTCAAACATGAAGAACAATGATTAAAAGTATTGTCTCAATTTGTTAGGATAGATACCTATTTGAATTTTAACTGGATCATTTGTGGAAATAACGTCTGATAAACTAGTTATATTTAAAATTATTTAGATCTTTTCAAAGTCTAATGAAAACTATAGCATATTATGAAATAAAGAGCATATTATGATCGCTTTCACATTTTGAATATGTTATAAACTCAAACGAAGTTCCACAAATATGAAAGTAAGTCTGATAGATACTTTACTACTGAAGAACATCGAGTTTTCTACTGTATCTACGTTTGGTATCACTGTTCATCTCAAGATCCACTGACCTATCGCCTCCGGAGTCATTATGTCGTGTGTGTTGTGTTCCATGGTGTGTATGTGAGTGCACTAACACTTATTGCTATACAATATTTATAGTGTATGTGTGTGTAAGGAATCACAGCACTGTAACACTGTCACTGATTTGTTTGTCACTGCTTTATTTCACTGTGTTCGTTTCGTCGATGTACGTATCGTTAACGAGTTCGTTTTGTTCAAGTATTTTTCTAAACAAATTTTCATTATCTACTTTTATATAATAAAACATAAAATCATCATCATCATAGGTACTAAAATCATCATTTTAAAATTACCACAATTTTTTCAATTTGTTATAAAATTTACTGTCGTTTTTTTTACATAATTATTGTTGTAAGTGTTTTATTAATTTGAAAAAGCACGTCTAAATGGCAATTTAGTAAATTTATAGGCGCTTATAAAATTTGACGTCGGAAATTCGCATTACATAACTTTTTTTATCAACTAAGCATGCGTCTGACGTCATAATGAAGATTTCAGTGGTTAAATTTAGACGCGAATTTAGACAGACGGGAATATTGAACTTGTCTCTCTGTTATTAACAGCTGATCGCAGCTTCAATGGTAGAAATAGATGTGATCTCACTCGAGTGACACTCTTAGGAATATGTAAGCGTTTGATTACAAATAATTATCAAAAATATGAAGAAAACAAATTTATTTGATATAAATAAGAGTTAAGGAATTTGTTTGAGTTCGTTACCCCCAAAAATGCGCCTGACCAAGAATTGTAAACGCAATTTTAAATTGCATAGTAATTACGCCAGAATAGAAGAATACTTTTCGAGCCCAAACAAATACTGTAGAATATCAGGCTCAGTATGAATATTTGTATGAATGTTTAGGTCATGCGTCTTTGGCAATTTGGGGTTAGCAGATAATCGTTTCTCACGGATTTTGACAATTCGACGTGAAAGAGGAAAAAAGTCCTCTAGGGTTAATAAAAATAACAATGTTATAATATTTAGAGAAGTATCTATGGAGTTTCTTCTCGGTTCTTCTGTATAAGACCCACTATTTGGAATCGTGCACCTAGTTTTGATAATTCCAAAGTACCTATCTGTAATTTTGGTCTGATTGAAATAAAACATTTGACTTTGGTTATTTTATACCTACAGGATTTAATTTAATTATTTTGATACCAAAACTTGTCTGGTCTTGTCAAATAAATCCGAAAAGTCATGGCAAAATAATATTCCCTTCGAGGTCGACGTGTTTATGGATTTCGTAAGTATCTATTATTATGGCCATTAAAGTTTATATCTCACGCCTGTTTCCTCTTCCCGCTAACATTGAATATTTGCGTGATTCCAGTGAGTCATTCACATAAAGTCATAAGATGCACTTTGGCAGTACTAGCTCTTCACACCTGCACGTAGTTAATTCCTTAAGAATTATACGTATGTACCGCGGTCCGCTGCGCCCGCGCGTGGCGCAAGCTTGTCATCGACTTGCCAGCGCACATTGCCAAATAGCTGACTATACTTGAACTTGTTAGTTTAGTGCGATAAAAGAATTTATGTATAATTTTAATGTACCCTTGCGTCTCGTTTCTTTAGGTTTTTAAAAATATACTCAATATTATAAATGCAAAATTAACTCTATTTGGCACCTTTTCATGCTCAAGCCGCAGAACAGATTTCGATATTTGGTAAGAAAATTGATTACATACTGAGGAATACCTTGCCTTATAGTCTTTTTGGGACACAAGTAAAACCGCGGTCTACAACTTAGTAAAAAGCAAAACAATTAATAAAAGCTAAGAACAATTGAGTCGATTTTAAAACAACATTAGGTACAAATACAAACAAATCAATAGAAACGAAGAGTTCTCAAAGTTTAAATTTTACGTAGTATAAAATCGCTACGCAGCTACGAGAGGTCTACGAGGTGTCTACGAGTTTCGTAGCATTTCGTAGCAAGGGAGTTTCAAGCTATTGTTACTGAGCAAGTGTGAACAGGTTGACTGATGTTGTTATAGATTATAATTACACGCACAAATCACGTACATTATCGAGTATCGTTAATAGTTATCATTGGTTCGATTCACTCATCGTATCGTTAATAAAATCTATCATCCACAAGTCACTCGGCCGCTAGTTTACAACAGTGGTTACAATATCCTCGTCCATACATCACGATGACTAATTCTATCAGTGTTTGCCTTGGAAAGGGCACAATGATTTATCTCCATCATTCCTCACCTGAAGGTACCTGGCAAGATTATAGAAATAGTATCTAAATTAATTACTATTACGCTTGTGACTAGATTATTATTATGTAGATACTTTATAATCTTGATGTTGGATTGAAATTCTATAGTCGTTACTTCAATAACATTAATCAGACTTTTTCTAATGAATATTTGTCTGTCATATTTGTAAACTCAATAATATTTTTTCCAGATTTGATTAAGCTACATTGGCTTTCATGCACTAGCCGAATGACCAGGCCAAATTCTTTTATTAATAGTGGCGCAGACGCGTTTGCTCTTAGAATGAGAGAAGTTAGGTCCACCACGTTGGCCTAATGCGGGTTGGCAAACTTCACATACTGTCCAGAGAATCTCTTAGACACGCAAATTTCCTCACGATGTTTTCCTGCAGCGTTTAAGCGAGTGATGATTAGGTATATCTATACATATAAAAGAAGAACCTGACTGACTGATTGACTGACGTATTAACGCACAGCTGAAATTACAGGAGCTAGGTCCCTGAAAGATTGCATGCTGGTTCCTTTTGCACTGTAGACGGGCACTTAGAAAAGATTTTTGGAAATTCAAACCCTAAGGTTACTAGTTTACCACTATTCATTTTATTAGTGTCTATTGTTGAAATAAAACTACTTTTTACGGATTTTATCGCGTTGTATTGATATTATTTGATTCCCGACGTTTCGGATCCTTTACAGCATCCATGGTCACGGGTAGACTAAGTTGTTGGACGTCTTAATGTTACAATTACTAACAGCTACCTTACATTTTTCTTAATTATTGGATACCGACGGATACGGTGAGCTCGTTCTGCGTCCAATAATTAACAAAAATGTAAGGTAGCTGTTAGTAATTGTAACATTAAGACGTCCAACAACTTAGTCTACCCGTGACCATGGATGCTGTAAAGGATCCGAAACGTCGGGAATCAAATAATATCAATACAACGCGATAAAATCCGTAAAAAGTAGTTTTATTTCAATGTCTAATATTCGCGTAAGTGTCAGAAACCAGAGTGTCTATTGTTACCAAATAGCAAGTCAAGGTAACGATCTTTAGCTGCAACATCCCTCTTATAAAAATTTACCCTTGCCACTGTTATGTACATTATCTACTTCACCATACACGCACGCCAGTCTTAAATTACGTCAAGCTTGAAATCTGATGGATAATTATAATCTGCAATGTACGATCTGTCATAAATGTGGCAAGGTTGGCTGCACTTCCACGGCAGATGGCCGACGCCGACGCTGGAGTGACGTGAAGTTATTCAGTGACATCCGGTTTATCGGATGGCATGTGAATAACGTCAGGGTTAAAGTATTAGATTCAGAGAGGAAAGTCGGAATTCGATCTTGAAGTTTGGAGATACAGAAATAACGCTTGAAATGGATTAAAATCATTTTTAGAACAGCTTAATGGATTACGTGGTTTTCTAAATAGTGTTATGAATAGGAATATTTTGTTTGAGGAGACAGCTTCGAATACAGAATTAGAAGGAATGCGTCTCTTAAAAATCAACAGAACCTAGCAGGCTTGGTGGTAGGATTTAATGATTCACCAGAGGGGTCAAAATGGCCTTTTTTGGTTAATATTAATATGATTTGATTGCATAAACTAACCTCTCAATGGACGAAAAGTCTATACAACAATCTATGATCATCTTATACTGGAGGTTTAGGTGTAGACCTCAGGCTAGCTACCCCCTTAAGACTGCCTCCAAATAGTTTTACTGTATTCCCCCGTGAGGATGAGAGTGAGAGCCTGAAAGTGTTTACTTAAAATGTGTAACTTCACATTAGAACCTCTTTATTCTTACCGGGAAGATTACCGACAGAAAATACGACCTCTTGAAGAAATTGTTACACGTTTTTGTTCTCCCAGAATAATTATACAAATATATATTTTGGGTAATATATAATAATTTGGGTAATAAATAATTATTGTATAATATATAAATAATTTGGGTACTTATAAGGTTAGCAATACGAACCATGGTCCATATGATGAAACAGGTTTCTTACACCAATTTCTCTCGGAAATCTGTTACAATTACGACCAGCATAAGAATACGTTGTCCTTGTTATTTCACTGACTTCCATACCCATAGCTACATAAATAATTCTGTCTAAGGAAACTCTATCATAAACATCGTCAATTTATGTAAGTATCGTAAAATATATCGTAAAATGTTGACTGTTTTTTTAACGAAAATGCATAATCAATGTCTTATTCTGGCGTATGATCAACAACTGAATGAAGACGAATAAAAACGCATAAATCAATTCTTATTAATTTAAAGGCAGAATAAATTGAAACAGCGATAGAAAAAGCAAACATATCGATAAGTAATATTGGTCTGATAGACAGACAGACATAATAAATGTATGAACTTGAAATAGCTGAAGCTATTCTTAGTGCCGCCTACGACGCAACACTAAAGATGTGTAAATACACTGCAACGTATTACTGACTCACTTCGAAAGTGTCGCGAACTACCATTTCAATAGAAATATATCGTGGGAAATGAAGAAATTGCTCGCTAAATATAATATGATCGTTATATGAAAATTTAGAGACAAATATGCAAATAAAATGGAAGTGTTCAATTTTTCTTTCAGGTATTTACAATTATGGAACTAAAACGTGTCGTAAATACTAGTAAAACAAAATAATACTAAATTAATTCCTTATTATGCACTGTCAGTTCTACACAGACAGACAGGCTGCGACAAAAGAGAAAACTATATTTTTGATAATAAAACTATGATTGTTCATTCAATTCCAACGTTTTCAAACTAAATAGCAGTTTTTATAATACAGGGATGCGGTAGGTAATAATTTCGATTATCTATAATAATATTATAAGAGAAAAAACATTTTTGTTTGTAATGAATTAACTCAAGTCAAAACATGACCAATTTAAAAAATTCTTTCACTAATAGAATGCTACATGATCATTCGATAACCTAGGCTATATTGTTACTCGCGTTAAACATAACATCACTTTAGGTCACGTATGAAACCGCGGGAAACATCTACCTACTCTATAAATATAAAAATAAGACACAAAATAGGAAGGTACCAAAACTGTTTTTTTTTTATATGATAAGGGGATAAACAAGCAGACGGATCGCCTGATGGTAAGCGATTACCACCGCCCATGGACACCCACAACACCGGAGGAGTCACAAGAGAGTTGCCGGCCTTTTAAAAGGGGATTGGGCCTCCGGTAACCTCACTCACTCGGCGAAACACAACGTAAGCGTTGTTTAACGCCGGTTTTCTGTGAGGCCGTGGTATCACTCCGGTCGAGACGGCCCATTCGTGCCGAAGCATGGCTGTCCCACGTTTAAAACATCGAATGTCACTAAATGATTATCGGAGGATAAATCACAATCACTAAGTAACAAAACTGCAGACGGAAATGTCACACGATGCACAGTTAATTATACACCGCAGCATCATGCTGAAAGAGCCCCGGATGAGACAAAGGACATGGCTGATAGATTGTTACACTAGAAACTACAAGTTTGGTCAAATTACTGAACTCGTTATAACTTACTACTTTTTACGGATTTTATCGCGTTGTATTGATATTATTTAATTTCCTACGTTCTGGGTCTTTTACAATAAATAATAAAATCCGCAAAAAGTAGTTTTATTTCAATGTGTAATGTTTGCGTAAGTGCCAGAAAACATCGTACGACTTGTTACAGGTTAAGATGGGTTGTTCATCATAGTAGCGGCGTTTAGAATAAAACTGATATACATATAAGTAATCTATTTAATATATACGGCTCCTTGGAATACGTTTCTCTTCCGCTCCAACCGATCTGAGCCAGCTGATTAGTGCGTTGTTCTGTTGTTATTCAAAATAGAGTAAATCTGTGGTTTTTGGCCTTGTAAAGAAATATTTTCTGCATTATTTGACAATTGTGAGCTTAAAACATCCTAAAAGGACAAGTGACTAGAACCAGTGGGAATGATGAACTTTGTAATAGTAAAAGCATAGACTTAAAAAATGTTTTGATTTTTTTTTCTGCTATCCATACTCCAAACTAATATTATAAATGAGAAAGTAAGTCCGTTTGTTTGCTAAACCGAACAAATTTTGATAAATATTATTATAGATCCTAACATTATAATAGATAGGTACATATATTGGACATTGGATAGATTGGTGGAGCAGGGCCAGGCCTACCTTTTTCAAAAAGTCCATTGGGATACAAGTGAAATTGCGGACAAACTTTTGGTATTATATTTAAAAAAAATACACTTTCAGCAAAATAAGAGGAAACGCTTCATTATTTTAAAATATTAATTTGCCAACTGTCTGCTGAGATCGATCTTCTAAAATTTATTTATTTATTTTTATTTGGTTTCTTACATACAAATATCCTTACACGCCAATGCGATATTGTAGCATATAATAGATAATATAGATCTAAAGTATAATATAGATATATAGTAGGTATATCAGTCACAGTTAAGTTTTAAAATAACAAATTTAAAATTAAATTACCTAAATTTAAAATAAAATATTATGAAATATTAAGTCTGGTGAATCTGAAAATGTTTTCAAAAAAATTTAATAGTATGTTTGACAAAAAAATTAAGACGAGAATAAGAAGTGATGAACCATTTTTATTTAATAAGAATTTCAAACAAAGATATTTATAAAAATAATGTCAAAACGTTAGCCTATGCGTACGAAGTGATTGATGGATATCCTATTTACGAGTACCTACCACATTGACCTACTTTCCTGATCATTAGAACTGACGTGGTAAGACAAACAGGCTCTGGTTTTATTGGATTCAAACATCGAGTATGACAACCAAGCAAGCAATTATTTAAAAAGCATTCTTCCTTTTTTTCTAAAAACGAGAAAAAAAGCAAACATCTACTATTGATTACAGATGATGTCATTCAAACGACAGTTCTAAAAGTTGATACTAAGAACGAAAGAACTGTTCGACGTCCAAATGTCAGTGTACGGCGCGCCAATCGGCTCCGCGTTCCTCTCTGTTTACTACTGTACAACTTTAACACAACATATGCAATCACTCTTACATCGAAGCAATAAGACTTACAATCCCTTAATTAATGATAGGAAAAAGTTTGTTAAAGAAAAAGAGAGCGAATTTGATTTAGCGAATGTCGAAGCTCTTATCACGGGGTACTAAGGTCTGTTATACATTGTTTGGTGTACGAAGAAAGTTTGTGGGAGAAATACAGGTCCGGTAGGCCGGTCTAAATGCGTCCGCGTCTTTGGCACGGCACTGGGGCAAGGACGCGGAGCGCCTATGCAGGCGGCAGATTGATTGACCGATTAATCTTAGCGAGACAAGACTTGGTTAACTGAAATATCGATTTTATTACGTATAGTTTCAATGTGGGACGGTTTTTATTTCCGACGACAATTTATATGAAAGAAAGAATTAATTTCGAACGGAAGTCGTAATAAATGTGTGCCAGATGTTCCCAATGTTTTGCAGTTAAGACTAACAGACGCAAACCGATTCCAAGGCCTACAATTTATCTAAAAGTACCAATTAAGTAGCCTTGCCATCAAGCTATAAGATATCGACCTTAAGTTGATTGTGTACTGTGTGACGCTGAAGCAGGTTTAGTTTGCTGTAATACTCATTGCTACAAAACAGTTTAATAACCCTTTGGTCTTCCGGAAATCTATTAATTTGACAAATTGATTCAAATTCGAATCTAAACTCTATATCATATCAGCCTATAAAAATTGGCTTTCCAATTTATTGTTGCTAATTAATTCCATTCCAAGAGATTCTAGTTCGTTTTTATGACTCCAAAATCTGTTTCCATTCATCAATTCCCTATTGATGTTTTCCTTCAGTTATTTGTTAGAGAATACCTACATACATAAGAAACTCATTAAATAAGACTGTATGTCGTATTTAAAAAAAAACATTACAATAGTTAAAAAGCTTAAAAATCCTGTATTCGTTTCATAAAATCTATCACTATCTATATCAATTGATGTGTTATTTCTCATATAAATGTGTTTTATTATGTTTTTAATAAAATGTTTCATCATATCCAAAATAAATGTGAACGGATTCATAATAAATGAATCCGTTCAAGTTTGTTGACAGTTTTCTCTCGTATGTTGTGGCTACATTTATAAACTTGTTTTCATCGATATTTTTATTTACATGTGAGGCTAGTGCAAGTTTTCATATTTTTTTCGTCTTTGTGTCATAAATAAAATGTGTTGTTGATTTTTATTATTTAAAGGATTTAATTCCTATTGTACAAGTTTTTGTTTGATTTGTATGTTTTGACAGTTTTGTAGAAAAATCCTTAATTGTTTGGGAAGTTTTCCGTGTGATGATACGATCGTTGTTAAGGACGTTCACTTCACTTCACACACGAGATGGCGGGGATCGTGGGTATATACACATGAGGAGTCAATGGGGTCGGTGGCGACTATTACAGGACTATTACGAAACGGTTCGATCGCCGAAGTATTGGTGTCGACGCGCGCGCGTGCGTCGCTCTCCCAAACACACCCGTGACTGCGTACACGACCACGTATTTTGATACCGTCACTACGTTCCGAACTTCGAATATCCTATCAGATTAGTATTGGAATCCACTTGAATTGTTTGAGGAATGCTTTCGCATCAACTGAATAATAATGATGTTCGTTTTCAGTGGTATGTGGACTATGTAGCGCCATTTTAGGCCTGCATAGTGTGCAATACCAGTCTAGGCGTCAAGTGCCAAACGTTACTGACACGGAATGACAAATGACTGGCGTCGAAAAAGTTTCTATCACCATTTAAATATTAACTAAAGAAATAAAACAATAAAAAATAGTAACAAATTAGTAACTTTAATTTACATAATAGAAATAAAATGGAAAAAAAGAACATGTTTTACTATTTTTGGAGTTTAAGTATAGAGAATGTGAAGAATTCTGAAATTAATAATATTTTGTAATCCGTGTAGATAAAATGCCAAACTTGAAAAGGAATAGGCGAGTGTAACGGAAACCGGATGCGTTTGCTATCTTGACTGACTAAAATAAAGAAAAATATAACTGTTTAAATTATTCATATTTGCTAGTTAAATATTTTTACGTGTGCCTAGCAAAAAGGGTAAATAAGTCTTGGATTAAAAAACTAGAACCAACCTAAACAAGCCATCGTAAAATCACCGTAAGACGAAGGAAGAGAAGTTTAATTTTTTTTTCTCGTTGTTTATTAAAATAGGTATCGTTATAAATACAGTAATCTACATTCAATGCGCGTAGTATATAATGAGACTTGGAGACTCTTGCGAGGGATTAAATTTATATACCGCTTCATAACAAGCTTCTTGATTGAAGGCGTAGTGACAAGGTGTATTACTTCTGAAAAAAGAGGTTACTCTGTCCAGGCGGGTGTTTTGGTGCAAATTTTACTTGCGTGATTCTGGATTTCGTAGTTTATATGTAGCGCGTTAGATGTCGCTACAAATGCGAGGTGACGTCACCAAGGTGTTATGTTAGTGTGGGGAGTACCTAGTAAGTGTCGGCGGCGGTACGCCAGCGCATGGAGCAGTGGGCGAGGCGGCGAGGTGGCGCTGCGAGGTTCAGAGGCGCAGGCAGCGGCGCACCACGTCGAGCCCGTCCAGGCGCACGGCCAGCACGCCGCACACGTCGGCGGCGCCGCCGGCCGCGCGCACCGGGATCACCTCCGTGTAGCTGCTGCTGCCCGCGCTGTACGCCAGCAGGTCGCCCAGGTACAGGAACGCGTACCTGACGTACAACGATACCATCATAACACCACGCCTGTACTCCCTGGACAGTCAGGCAGAGGTGTACTCCTATACACTCACAAATCGCCGGTATGTTTAGGTCTTAAGACTTTTTATGCTCGTGAATGGGTGCTGTCTGTCGGGACTGGTCAACTCTTACATGCCATGTCAATCCGGATCACTCACATCAAACTCCACAATACTTACATTGATAGAATAAAAAAATGTAAACATCAATTATCTATCTAAAAGAGTATCTATGGAGTTTCTTGCCGGCTCTTCTCCATAAGACCTACTATTAGGAACCGAGCATATAGTTTTGACATTTCAAAAGTACATGTTATGGTCTAATTGAAATAAAAAAATTGAGTTTAAGTTTAACCAAGCATAAATACAAACTCCGAGAACACTCCATTCTACAAATCCACTGAGAATTTTTTAACGGAAATACCCAATAAAATATCACTCGACTTGATTCGATTGGAACCTTATGTTCAGCAGTTACGCTTGCCACTAGACCAATGAGGCAATCAAGCTGTAACGCAAACTCTTTAAAAACTGCGTCTTCTAAACTGCTGAAATCATGGCCTGTGGTAAGTATAGAATTTCTCTTAAGCACGGATCAACCGTCTTAAGTTCTTAACAGAACGCAGCACATATGCTGCTTGAGGTCGAATTTTTATTTTCGTAATATTTAAAAACATTTTTTTTTTCTAAACTGTGGAGGATCAGTCTCTTTTTTATTTTAATTTAGTTCTATAAACATGGTGATGAGATCAGCACTTACCCGATATCTTCACAGCATTCTAATCCAAGTGGGTCTTCGGGCGGTTCGCTGACCACAGAGAATATAATGCAGTCTTTTTCGTTTTCGGATACTTTGCTGCCAGTGCGGCATCGAGCCATGTGACCCAGCACCGGGAGGTCACCATCTTCTAATTCGAATGCTGGAACAAGGTCCTTTGATGTAGGATATCGGTAGGATGGTTCTGGAAGATCCGGTTTGTTAAGCATATCAATGACCTCGACTAAACAACTAGATTTATTTTTAGTATTAATTGCAAACCAATTAATATAAGTTATTTAATAGTAAAGGAAAAAATTCAATCGCGGGCAGGATTCGAACCTGCGTCTTCTGGTTTGATATACCACACGCTCTGACCTCTAAGCCACCGCGAACCCTACCCGCATGATTGATAATAATTTAATATAATTTATCATTTCATCTACTTTTTAGCGTGGGTTATTTTTTGGCTATATGACCATAATGATTGTGCAGGAATCATAATATCATAATCAATACAAGTTTTTGCCCGCGACTTCGTCCGCGTGGTATAGTTACTTTGTTCCATATGAACTTTCATCATCCCTTATTTTATCCCCATGGAGGTTGAATTTATCAAAATCCTATTTAAGCGGACGTCTTTATCATAGTAGTTCCAATCTTTAATTTCAAATCAATCAGTCGAAAATCTAAGATTTTTATACAAACTTTCATTCCCTATTTGATCCCCTTAGGGGTGGAATTTATCAAAATCCTTTTTTAGTGGATGCCTACGTCATAGTAGATATATGCATGCAAAGTCTCAGCCCGATCGGTTTAAAATTGACAATTTTTCATACAAACTTTCAGCCCCTATTTATCCCCTTGGGGGTAGAATTTATCAAAATCCTTTCTTAGCGGATGCCTACGTCATAACATCTACCTGCATGCCAAATTTCAGCCCGATCCCTCCAGTGGTTTGGGTTGTGCGTTGATAGATCACTATGTCAGTCTGTCACCTTTGAGTTTTATATATTATCACGCTGTCGTATCACTAGGGTATCATTGCTTTTAATAATAATTATTAATATGACATTATATATTAATAATGAATTATTTCTTGCTTAACCGGTGGAGAAAAATAAAATCGTGAGGAAACCTGCATGCCTGAAACATTTTGTCGTCAGCGTGTGAAGCCTGCCAACCCGCCGTAGGCTAGTGTCGTGCACTGCAGCCTAAACCCTCGCATCTGAGAGAAAACCCGTGCCCAGCAGTGGGAGAGTGAAAGATTTGATAAAGATAATGAATTGTACTTACTCTTCTTGAAGTTAAAGTAGCACTTGTCGACATAGTGCTTCGGCTTGGGCAAGCTGACTGGTGTTTCCAGCTCAGCGCCACTCCTGCCCAGGAAGTTGTACGCGACGTACACTCGCTGCACGTGAGGGTCCACCATGGCCTCGCACTCCTCGTTTAGAGCCAGCCAGAGGACCGTTATGTCCAGACTTTGGATGTTCCGCTCTTGATCTTCCTCGTGTAATCGAGAGTTGAGTGTGTCCTTAGTAGATGTGATTTGTGATGCCTGTGATGCGATATTTATACACAAAATAATGATAGATTATATTTCTATTGTACCTACTTTGAATTAATCTAATTGAATTCGCAACTAAAGCGTTAATTACGTGTTCGAATTAATTGAACGAATGATAAGGGTATAGTCATTAAGAATTAATTAATTGTAATGCTTTCATGAGAATAGAAAAGTTATTCATATTTTGATATAAAATAAAAATAGTAATAATATTTACTTAATGTTGACTGTTGATTGCCTCATTAGTTTAGTGGTCCCAAGCGCGACTGCTACGCTAGAGGCCCTGGGTTCGATCCCCAGGTCGAGCAGTGTTATTGGGTTTTTCTATGAAATTCTGAGTAGCAGCTCGAAGTGTGGATTTGTCCCGGTTAATGGTAATAGGCTCGCCCCCTATTACATGGGACCTAATCATACCGGCGAACTGTGGGTGTACATTAGTATGCCTGCTTAACCCTTCGGGGAATACAGGCGTGATGGTATTTTATGTTAATTATTCAGAACTACTAGAACAACTTAGCGTAGGGTAGGGATCGCATAGATTTAACTTACTCTTTGCGGTTGATCCAGAACTGGCTCAATATATTTTGGCACTATCGTGACACACTTCTTCGACTCTGCCCTATTTGAGCCTAAAATAGAAAGCAACGGCTAAGGTAAGAATGCTCTGTAAAAATAGGTTCTTATACAATTATAAATATAAAATATATAACGTGAATATTTACATAATAACTAAGATGCATTGTGCATTGTACTTTTACAATACTTTATTAATAAACTAGCTTTTGCCAGCGACTTCGTCCGCGTGGAATAGTTACTTTGTTCCCTAGTTCTTCGCCCGCGGTTTCACCTGCGTTGCCCCGTTCCTAAGGGTTGTAGCGTGATGTTTTATAGCTTGAAACCTTTCTCATGAATCACTAATTTCCCCAACATTTCCCTTCACTGCTCTGCTCCTATTGATCGTAGCGTGATGAAAAGTATACTATAACCTGCCCAGGAGTATGAAGAACAATTGTACCAAGTTTCGTTGAAATCCGTCGAGTGGTTTTTGGTTCTATAACGAACATACAGACAGACAGACAGACAGACAAAAATTTTACTGATTGCATTTTTGGCGTCAGTATCGATCACTAATCACCCGCTGATAGTTATTATTTTGGAAATATATTTCATGTACAGAATTGACCTCTCTACGGATTTATTATAAGTATAGATTATGCCTTTTCATACAATTCAGCTAGTAAACCCAACCAGAATACAAATAGTTGTGACATTGATACGAAGAAGAAAAAATACTACAAGGTGAACGTCACGAGAGCTATTCTTTCTCACATATCCGGCGCTGCCAATCATGATATTGACAATAGTTTCAAATTGCTAAGACATTGAAGGCCGTGCAATTTTAGGGGCATTTCAAAATTACTCATTAGGTAATAGGATATTGTAATTTACGTGGAAGAGCCATGCTTCGGCACGAAGGGGTCGGCTAGACCGGAGTGATACCTAAGCCTCACAGAAAACCGGCGTTAAACAACGCTTACGTTGTGTTCCGCCGAGTGAGTGAGGTTGCCGGAGGCTCAATCCCCTTTTAAAAGGCCGGCAAGGCACTTGTGACTCCTCTGGTGTTGCAGGTGTCTATGAGCGGCGGTAATCGCTTACCATCAGGCGATCCGTCTGCTCATTTGCCCCCCTATCCCATAAAAAAATATAACTTATGAATTTGTAGCTAAATAGGTACCTAGCTTTTTGACAAGTCTACTTAACTCAGCTTCAGACGCTATTTCCAAGGGTTTTAATCTCTCTAAAATAAAAATTAAATGCTATTTGTTGATAAGCGCATCACTTGAGAACGGCTGGATCGATTAGGATGTTTTTTTAAGTCCTCATTAGTCTAGTAGTGCCAAGCGCGAACGCTACGCTAGAGGTTCTAGGTTCAATCCCCAGATCGAGCAATGTGTTATTTTCTATGAAATTCTCAGTAGCAGCTCGGTTAATGGCAATAGGCTCGCCCCCTATTACCTGGGATCTAAAATATATCGGCGAACTGTGGGTGTACATTAGTACACCTGTGTCTAACCCTTCGCGGAATACAGGCATGATGGTATGTTAAAACGTTCTTAATGAGTCCGAATAAGGATTTTATGGAATAGAAATTATGGAAACCTTCGAAAATTTAGAAAAAATCGTAAGACTAAAAACTAGTCAATTATTATTATGAAAGTGATGTATTTACCTATTAGCTTGCTAATATTTTCATATTTCCTGTATATTTCCATTTCGCTCGTGTCGTCTCTGTCTTTGATCCTTAACGGGGTTTCGGTAGTATTTTTGCCTGTATGGTGAAGATTTTGTTATTTTTCTATTTAAATAAGTGGTGAGATAATTAAGGGAAACTAATATAAATAGAAACCATTCTACCAACGTAATGTTTATAAAACATTACGTTGGTAGAATGGTTTCTACAATAACTTACAAACGGACCCAAATTCTAGGAGATTGACTGAGACTATGTTTACGGATTATCAAGTTCAAATATTCAAGCGACTTCGTCCGCGTGGAATAGTTACTTTGTTCCCTAGTTCTTCGCCCGCGGTTTCACCTGCGTTGCCCTGTTCCTAAGGGTTGTAGCGTGATGTTTTATAGCTTGAAACCTTTCTCATGAATCACTCATTTTCCCAACATTTCCCTTCACTGCTCTGCTCCTATTGATCGTAGCGTGATGAAAAGTATACTATAACCTGCCCAGGAGTATGAAGAACAATTGTACCAAGTTTCGTTGAAATCCGTCGAGTGGTTTTTGTTTCTATAACGAACATACAGACAGATAGACAGACAGACAGACAGACAGACAAAAATTTTACTCATTGCATTTTCGGCGTCAGTATCGATCACTAATCACTCGCTGATAGTTATTTTGGAAATATATTTCATGTACAGAATTGACCTCTCTACAGATTTATTATAAGTATAGATAAGCTTTTACAAGCGGATATTATTAGAATTTACATAAATTACGTGCTCCAGTCAAACTCATTAAAGCTTTCATTAGAATAATATATTAAGTAGTCAATTATTATGTGTAATGTACTCACTGCCTCTTACATTTTGGAGCATCGAAGATCGTTGAACACTATCGCGCCTTTGCTGTAAAAAAGTAACACAATTATCCTCAATACATTTTAAATTTATAACAGAATAGCCCGCATAGAAACATTCATAGATTCCATAATGATAATTATCATAGCTAAGCTTCAAGCGGTACCAAAGTTACCTACTTAAGAGAGCTATAATAGATTAATATATTATTTGGTTTTGTGAAAACATGTCACATTTTGTAAAGAGCTGTTTGCTAATATACATATTAAAATTGTTTTATTTTATTCGTGTAGCAGGCCTCTTAATGTGAAAAATATGTAAAGCACATTATTCTAGACTTACTTCATATCTAGGACTCCCTCTTAGGTGTAACCTGGCGAAAATGCTCCTCTAAACAAAAAAAAATAAGATCATTATAGTACCTATGTTATTTTACTGATTTAACTACTAAAATTAAATATAATAATAATATAATTATATGATACATCCGAATACGATGAATCTTTGTTTGTGTTGGCGCTCACAAAAAAAAACTTACACTAAACAAGATAAAAACAGAGGTATTGCAACACAGCGAGTTTTTTAAAATAATATCTTAACTAGACTGCCTCATTAGTCTAGTGGTCCCAAGTGCGACTGCTACACTAGAGGTCCTGGGTTCGATCCCCAGGTCGAGCAAAGTGTTATTGGGTTTTTCTATGAAATTCTCATTAG
Source organism: Acronicta aceris (assembly GCA_910591435.1). Taxonomy (NCBI): domain Eukaryota; kingdom Metazoa; phylum Arthropoda; class Insecta; order Lepidoptera; family Noctuidae; genus Acronicta; species Acronicta aceris. The sequence continues at coordinate 17,579,124 of OU342758.1, read as the reverse complement.
CAGCTCGGAGTCTGGATTTGTGCCCGGTTAATGGCTATAGGCTCGCCCCCTATAACATGGGACCTAAACATACCAGCGAACTGTGGGTGTACATTAAGTACACCTCTGCCTAACCCTTCGGGGAATACAGGTGTGATGGTATGTTATCTTAACTAGAATAAATAAGCTTATGGCGTATGGGATAGAGGTTTAATTGGCTGTAGAAACACTAATAATATCACTCAATCAAAACTCTAATCTAATGTTACGGTAAAATTTATATTAATTCGGTACTCACTGAAGAGCCTAAACTGGAATGCGCTTGGGATGTTATTTCCTGTCAAAAACCAAAAAATATGGTATTTAATAACAATTAAGGAAAACTGAGTCCTGATACCAATTTCGGCTTGAAATAGAATAGAATCTCAAAACATTCCATTTCCATCAAACGTAGCTAAGAGACATTTCGACGTCCAGTTTTTTTATACCACTAAGGTGGCAAACAAGTATGCGGTCCGTCTGATGGTAAGCGGTTACCGTAGCCTATGCACGCTTTTAACACCAGGTGTATCACTCACGGCAGCATAGGAGACATGTTGCCACGCATGACAGCGGCGGTAACAAAACAACACCGGTCCTCCACACTGACAATACAACGCTTCCTCGCGGAGCTTTGGCAACATTACTTACCGTTATAAACACAACATAGCACGGAGCTATGTTATTTGGCTACGATTTTCTTCAAGGAGGTACTTCCCCAGTCGGGCAGCTCCAATTGTGAGTGGAATTATTTGATTCCACTATGCCCTACCTCTCTTAAAACTTAAGTGTTTTCATCATGTTTGAAAACACTTTTAAGTTTTAAACGTTACATTTAATTAATGTAACGATTGATTTAAGTCTGTAGATTATAGGAATAGATATTATAAGAAAACATGACTTATGTTCTTTAGTTGAAATGAAAAATAACATGTTACACTTCATCATTCAAATTCAGTGTTGTTTTTTCGTCTTAGTAATTAATTATATTAAGTACTAGCTTTTGCCAGCGACTTCGTCCGCGTGGAATAGTTACTTTGTTCCCTAGTTCTTCGCCCGCGGTTTCACCTGCGTTGCCCCGTTCCTAAGGGTTGTAGCGTGATGTTTTATAGCTTGAAACCTTTCTCATGAATCACTCATTTTCCCAACATTTCCCTTCACTGCTCTGCTCCTATTGATCGTAGCGTGATGAAAAGTATACTATAACCTGCCCAGGAGTATGAAGAACAATTGTACCAAGTTTCGTTGAAATCCGTCGAGTGGTTTTTATTTCTATAACGAACATACAGACAGACAGACAGACAGACAGACAGACAGACAAAAATTTTACTGATTGCATTTTTGGCGTCAGTACCCATCACTAATCACCCGCTGATAGTTATTTTGGAAATATATTTCATGTACAGAATTGACCCCTCTACAGATTTATAGATATATCCCCCCTCTATAGATAAAAATGGTTGGCTTAGTATAAATTATTCTGTAAGAAGTTTGGTGCCGCTTGAGCCTTTGGAACTCGAATGGAATAATGATATTAATTGACTTAGAACTATAACTTACTTCGTCTGATTTGGGTATCCTCGGGAACTCAGATTGGAAGGAGCTTCTCTGCAAGAAAATACTAAATTTAATTCATAAACATAACATACATACCATCACGCTATAAGAGCAGTGCACGGTGATAACGGTCATATCACTAGGTCATATCATTTAATATAATAATGATAATAAATAATTGGGTGGCTGGATCAAGGACTTGATACAGAAAGTTGTAATCCTGGACACGGCTCGCATTATTAGGTTTCTCTCTGGGGCCCTGACCACCGGTAGCTTGGACCCTGCTCCCGACACTCGTGGGCTACTATTTTTGATATGCGTACTGCTGGAATGTGGAATGCGCTTCCCGAGTGGGTCTTCTTTTTATAATCTGCGTGTCTTTAAATCACGAGTGAATCGGTTTCTTCTAGGTAAGCGCGCTTTATCGTAGATCGCAGTATCGCTTAACATCAGGCGAACTGGCGGTTAAGTGTAAGCCTATTACGTATAAGAATAAAAATATTTTTAAGTTTCTCTTATTTAAAAAAATGTCTATAGTTAAGTTAAATCAATAAATGAATATATAATAATAATAAATAATAATTTATTCAGAAAACATTGTTTGCTTGATAAGTATAAACTAGGTAATACAATATTTAAAATAGTCACAATACATATAATGTAACTGTGTTTCAGGCGTAAAGAGCTAATAAGGATGGATTTATAATATTAATTATGACAGGATGGTGAAATGTTGAAGGAAAATATCATGAGGAAATTTGCACGGCTGAGAGTTTCTCAATGGCGTGGCTTCTGCCAATACGATTTAAGATGTTCAACATCACTCACCTCTAACGCTTGTTTCATATCACTTGGAGTTTTTATTTTGGTTTTCTGAAACAATAGAAATAAAGTTATTTTACAGAAGGAAGAATTCAAACGTGGGCAGGATTTGTCCTGCGTTTTAGCATGGACAATGCAAAAAAAAAATCACAAAAAGACAATAGATTCTTTTTTATTATTACTTATTGTGCACTGTCAAGTATGCATCACAGAGATCCGTATTCTAGAGTTAAGAGTCCGGCGGACCGAATTTCTTTTACAAACTGAATACCGAAATAAATCGTAAATCAAACACAATTTAATCAAATTTTGTTATTATTCGGATTCCGATACCGTTAATCTAGGACACTACCATTTTGCCCAAAATACGGGAAATAAATGTAAGGGAATGCAATTTTTCATAAAATTACCAAGATTAGAGCATTTTTCCAATATTTTATTTCAAGTGAAATAGTAGTAGACGAAATAGTACGGAGGGAATCTATATTAACGGTATCCAAATCCGAATAATAACATAATTCGATAGAATATTGTCTGGATTACGATTGATTTTGGTATTACGTTTTTGTGGGCAATTCAAGCTCCGCCGGACCCTTAAGACATTTCTATGTTGCTTTGTGTAGGTATGCTTATATACTTACACACGGTGACACATCCAGCTGTACAATTTCTCCCTTTAGACAGCTCTTATTCCGTTGTAATAGCGGTGATTTTTGGAATGCAATTTTAAAGCTTCTAATATTGTAGTGTGTATGTTGCAGTTTAATTGTATAATTCGCGGTTTTACATAACCGCTACCTGTTTATCAAAACAGCTCTGCTACCGTACTGTAATGTGTTATAGCCATTATTTTAAGGTTGTGACTAAGGGACGGCGTTATATAATATGTAGAGCGACATCTCTCTCTCTCTCTCAGTCGCAAATCGATCGCAGTAATACGTTGTAAAACGACCTCTGAGGCCGTATTTTGACGTGTTAACGCCATCATTTTTAGGTTGTAAGAAAGAGATGAGGCTATTTAATAAAGCGGCATCTCTTTCTCACAACGTAAAAATGATGGCGTTAACAGTTGTACAACATTCAACTGAATTGTCATTACGATAAGTATAACAAAGCCGCTACCACGCTTAGTTGTTTTGTAGAATGACTTATCTAGTCATAATAAGCGTTTTGTGTAAAAACGCTGTAAAATTTAGTTATAGGTATTTGTTTTGTAAGTTATTGTAAGAGATCCTACAATAAGAGGGTCAGCTTTAACTAGAAATGTACAACTTGATGTGTAGCCTGTGATAACAATAAATGTATTTTTTTCTAATTTTAAGTGTAGGTATAACTTTTTTGTAGGTACTTTGTGTGTAACAATGTCGTCCTTACCACCTCGTTGATGATTATACTGGAGCTATCATGTTCCTGAAAGGATATTATTTCAAATTAATTTATTGAATACCTACGTTTAGTTACGTAAACGTCAGGTGAAGTGAGTCAGTTGGTGAGGGTGGGCGTGCGGAACGGAGCACAGAAGGCGGCGCGCCAGTGCAGCGCAGGCGCCGCGGAGCCGCCGCCCGCCGCCGACCAGCGCGCCGCCGATATTACACAATGTATCTGGACCTGGACTATGCGAAACCACCACGCCCAGCGGCGACCGGGACTGGGACGCCACTGAAACAAACATTCCGATCGCTTGACAGATGCCGCGGACATCGATAGCAAAACGAACACATATGGAGTGGTGAAAAAAGAAATTGTTTGATTTTTATGATTGAACGTGACATCTGTCAGTATGCTGGCGGAGTCCCGTGCCTCTCGCCGCTGCACGCAGTAGCATGGCACAGCCGAGAACAGAGTATTACAGACGTCACACTCGGGATTGAGTAGTATCATAATCTCGTGCGACATAACAGTACCTACACTAATTTGGGCGGCGCGTTCCTCCCGCCCGCATGACTATTATCATGACAATAGTTCCGCTTCTTTCCTCTCCTATTTCGGTTTTGAGGAAGAAGAATATAGTCATCGTATCGAGCTATTAAATTGACACCGGTGTCCGACTGCTATGACATAAACCACCGATTAGTAGAAGGCAGTTTTTTTCGAAAAAGCTAACTAGGTATGAATATAAAGGAAAATAAAAGCAAGGTAAAACCTACAGGCTCGTCTGTGGTGGCGCGTCGTGGTGCGGGCGCGGGCGGGTTGGCGGCGGACGTGCCCAGCGCCGTGCTGTAAGACCGACTGTGTACCGCCGGGTACTTGCGGGCCTGTTCCACATAATCAACAGCATAATTATGGCCATGTAATTTTAATCTATGACGTACAGTCGAGAAAAGAGTTGCTGAAGAGTCCGGCGGACCGTTTTTTTTACAAACGTAATACCGACATAAGTCGTAATTCAAAGACAATTTAATCAAATTGTGTTATAATTCGGATTCTGATACCGTTAATCTAGGTTCTTACGGTACCATTTTGTTCATAATACTTCACTGGAAATAAATATAAGCGAATACAATTTTTGATAAAATTACCAAGTTTGGAATAATTTTCCAATATTTTATTTTCAGTGAAGTAGTAGTAGGCGAAATAATACCGCAGGAACCTAGATTGATGGTATCCAAATCCGAATAATAACATAGTTTTTGTGGGCAATTCAAGCTCCGCCGGACCCTTAAATAGGGAACGTGCACGAACAATAGTTGGTAGCATAAATCGACACGAGAGCCACGATGTGGTTAAAAAAGAACTATTCAGACCTCTCATCGTGTTCATTTAAATCATTTTTTTTTATTATGAATAAAATCAAAATTTGTTACTCTTTTACGCCCGAACGGCTGAACGGATCTGGATGAAATTTAGTGCAGAGATAGATTATATTCTGGAATAATAAGTAGGGTACTTTTTATCCAGGTTGAACCCAATTCTAAAGTCCACGCAGAAAAGTTGCGGGCAGAAGCTAGTAATAAAATATGGGTTCTGGCCGATTAATAAATAATTATTGTCAGCGCGGCCAGAATTTGTCAAAAGGTCAAAAAAAATGAAAAAAACTACGTTATTTGAGGTTATGTTTACTTACAGATTTGTTTGTAATGAAAAGTACTAAGTAAGTAAGTAGGTTTTATGTACCTTATACTTAGGTACATAAAGTTTTCAGCATTTTTACAGCATTTATCCACTTTTATCGTTTATCACATAACTATAGAAAGAAGAAGATGCGAAGCTGGATGCGACAAGCCGAGGACAGGGTGAAATGGCGCACATTGGGGGAGGCCTATGTCCAACAGTGGACTGCTATAGGCTGATGATGATGATGATGATGATAGAAAGTGAGTAGGACAAATTTTTCTTTGTCTTAGAAGTGTTTGAGCATTGTTCTGGCATAGTAACCAACACAAAAGAAATTTATCTATATGTAGAAGAGCCCAACTGATCGAAGACTCAACATGTACGAGTAGATACTGTCAAGCTGCCAAGTCGTATCGGCAATGTGATTAACGCAGACTGACCTATATACCTATATACTATGAATTATAGCTTCCGAACGTGTCTGATATAGAGATTGAAGAATACTATAAGATTACCGCCTGGTTTTAGTATTGTATAAAAGGAAAGCAGGTCGGATATGACGTATGCTTTTATACTCACATCGTACACATCTTCAGTCTTCGCGGCCGGTATGCTGGGCGGCTTCAGTGAGTTGCTCCAGTGATGGGACGTGCGCGTGAACTCCTGCGCAAGTACCGCACGGTTACAATCGTATCGCGTAATAGTACCATGAACTATCAAATAATTCTGACTTTTTATCGCATTTTTTGTCTGAAAGTTATGCCTTATTTTTACTGGATTCAAATGTCAGCTGGAGCAGTATTATTAAATTATTCTATGAAATTGTCAGTAGGTAGAAGCATGAAATCTTATTTTTATTATAGGTATTGGCTTGCCTTTGACCACAATCTCCTGCGGTCGACGATGCAGCACGTTTGTCTAGAACTAACGTATGGGGCTCTCGACTTGAAGTGATTTGTGCCCGGTTAATGGCAATAGGTACACACCCTGTTCTATAGGCTCTAGAATCATACCGGTGAACTGTTTTTTTTATGGGATAGGAGAAGCATGGCTCTCCCACGTAAAATCATGTATACATCAACCGAATCAATCTTCGATGATAAAAGAGTAGTGATGTGATGAATGTGATTACTCACGACATCCCGGTATATGTTCTTGCCATTCTGTTCACCCACGGCGATGGGCGCGGCGTTCCTCTCTTTCAGTGTGAAGTCCAAGTCGTCGTTGGAGTGGTCGTCGTCCATGATTTGCTGCATCACGCGCGAGTGGTGCCGCTTTTTCGAGGGCGCTGATGTTGGCGGCTAACGATGGAACCCAGTAATTATCTATTTATTATATAGAATAGAATAGAAACATTTGATTCAGACGAACATAGGGATACAAATACATACACATGAAGTTATTTTTCAGTAAAGGAAAAATATCAATCGCGGGCAGGATTCGAACCTGCGTCTCCTGGTTGGATCCACCAGACGCTCTGAAATCTAAGCCTAGCCGCATGATTAAAATTTTGCCTTCACATTCTGAATTTACGTCTTAAGGTGACGTCACCACGCGGGTGGGGTTCACGGTGGCTTAGAGGTCAGAGCGTCTGGTGTATCAAACCAGGAGACGCAGGTTCGAATCTTGCCCGCGATTGAATTTTTTCCTTTACTAAAAAATAACTTTATAATCTTAGCATGGAAAATGCAAAAAAATCACAAAAAGATACATACACATGAAATTCTGATAGGTACATGTAGCAAAGAAAAAACATTGTCGTCATGTCCGTACCGAATGGGTTACCAACTCAGCATCTGCTGGGTATCTCAAATGCCCAGCGCTGGTTTTCAGTTAGCACCCTTGCAGTGACGCACGGAAGCGGGAAACATAAATGATATATCGATTTTATTTATGAATAACATTACAATTGATAGAAAGAAAGTTCTTCCAAAAAAAGTGGTTTAAATATGTTTCTATAAAGTGAATTACATAATACGCACTACATAGAAGTGATTGCATATTTGTTGTCAATATTTATTATTCATGAATGCCAAAGTAGGTACATATACATAATTTAAGTTCACTTGTTCACCTATGTATTTTTATCTATCTATCTACTTCACAGATAGTGTGTCAAGAAGTCCCAGTAACAAATTAAGCTCATTCTTGAAAAGTGTTTGAACAAAATAATAATAATTATTAAAAAACAAGTATCCGTCAGCCAATTGGGAAGATTTACGTACATTCTGTCAAAAAGTGTCGGGAATGGATGTTTTGATGTTCCAAATTCAATTGTTTTTTTTTTTGTGGTTGTTAGATTGGCTCAACTGTTTTCCATTTAGACGCGGAGTTCTATCACGGTGTTGTACACTCGGAATTCTTGCCGGAAGGTCAAACGATAAATAAAAAATATTATTTAAGGGTTATGCAGCGTTTAAGAGAGCAAATTCGACGAAAAAGTCCAGATTTGTGGGAATAAATTTTTGATTTTGCACCATAATAATGCGCCTTTGCACAAGGCCATCATTGTGAACGAATTTTTGACCAAAACTCAATAAATACTATCGAGCAACCACCTTGTTCACTAGATATGGCTCCTTTCTTCTTCCAAAACCCAAATTACCAGTTCGTGGCATCCGTGGAAAATTCGCGGCAAGAACTGAACTCAATTCCGGAAAATGCGTTTAAAAAATGTTTTGATGATTGGATTATTTGTTGGCGTAAGTGTGGAGGGAGGAGCATACGTACTTTAACGGCGATAAAATAAATTTGGATATTGAATAACTAAAATTTTGTGTATTATTCACCTTTTACCGGCCTTTATTGCCCTTTTAATTTTATTTATTTTTTCTTTTTATACTTTTATATAGGTTAAGAGCTCAAAAACACATTTTCAAACCATACCTGCTATTTGCTGCGTGAAATGGCCTTCCTAAGCTCTCGATTTGAACGCGCTTATTCCGCCTTATGAGGCTGGTCAGACGTAGGGAGGTTACAAGTTACCTGCGAGATAGCGAGGTTGATGCCGGGCAGCATGTTGGCGTCAGCGCGCAGCATGCACCACAGGTCGATGACCCCCATCTCGTCGCGGCCGTCCAGCGCGTCCGCCGTCTCGCCGTGCTGCGCCCGCGCACTGATCATCTGCGGCCCCGCCTCCTGTACGTACAACATATCGACATCGTATACATTTAAGTGCATCACACCCATCAACAAAATCAGCCTCACAAGTTTGTTATCCAGAGGCGGCGTAAGGCGGTATGCATTACATTAGAGGGCCTCGGGATGTGTGCCTTGCTCACATTAAAAATAGGTACCACTTTAATTATCTACCACTTCAGATAAAATAACAACATACCCATAGAGTACCTACCAATAGAAAAACTTTAGAAAAATAGAAAGGCTTTGAAACCGTGAAATAAAATAAACACATAATTATTTATCATTAAACAAAATTGACGTAATACAACAACTGTTGAGGAGGTAGGCCATACTCGAAAACATGTAGGTGATGTAGGTATCTACTTTATAAAGTAGGTATACCTAGTATTTAAAGTATTTTTTATATTATTTATAGGCTTACGCTGGACCGCCAGTTCGCCTAATGTTAAGCGACACTGCAATCTACGATGGAGCGCTGTTGCCTAGTAGAAATCGATTCACACATGATTTAAAGAAGACATCCAGATTATATCTATCGTGTGTAGTGGACTTAAATCGTTTCGTTCGGCTTTTTTGCAATGTCCACAATGAATCGATGTTGCTTTTTCATACTGGTCGTCCGATAGTAGAAAAGGCTAGGGGGAATAAGATCGGAATAATATAATTTGATATTTATATTCTCAATATACCAGTGGTGGACCGAGGGAGCCCCTCCCCCTTCAATATCGTACACATTTAATTGACAAACCTCCTATTATTTAGTCACGAGTACCTACTCACTATACCCCCCCCCCCCTCAAAGTCTTTGGCTGAGACCACATCTGCAATATACATGGTGGGGGAAATAGCTACGAGGATGATTAAAGTTCATAGTACACTTTTGCTTAGAATAAGCAGATCCAAATGAATAACATCATACAATATTGCCTGCGAGATAGTGAGGTTGATGCCATACTAGTCGACCTCATCTTTGTTCCGGAGGCAAGATTGAGGTCAAGAGTTAAAAAAACATACCAGTGCCAGCGACATGTCAGCCCTCCTGTTGGTGTGCAACAACGCATCTCGCAGTGGCAAGCTGCACGTCGCAAATGGCTCGTTCTCCTTGTCCAGCTCACAGATAATTATCGGCAACTCCTCCTGGTGTGATGAGCTATTAGACCCAAAGAACTCTGGCAATTCATGGTCATAGGTAGAACCTAGAAACTATGTAACAGGTTCTTCCCTATCAAGGTACAGTCGTAACCACCTAAACCGTAAAATGTAACTTTTTTAAAAGTACTTACTACGTAACGTACATACAAACGAAATTCATTAAGTTTGTATGAAAATTGGTTTAAAATTAGGCCGATATTTCTCAGGATTTCTCGTTATTTTCATCAAAATAAAATATAGGTTAAGTTATTTTTAATAATAAATGTTCCGGATATAGATGAAGGAACACGAATTTCAGGATTTTCTTCAAATTGATTCCCTATTCTTAGGGGTAAATCTATTGTACGCCTACGTGGTGTAAGTTTATCCATCGTGTAACATGACGCGCACGCTCAAAGTAGTTGTTCAGAATCGGCTACGGAATTGATTACGGTCATTTAAATATACTTAGTTCATTCTTTTATTTTAAAAATAATTAAACCTAAGTCAATTACAGTCGAAACAAACGATAATGAAACGTAAGTCACGACAGTAAGACTTTTTAAATGTCTTTATAAAGAAAATCCAATACAGAATATAATATACAAAAATGTCAAATTTCAATGAATTTAAAGTCTTCATGAAAGCAGTTATAAATACGAACGAAAATTAGGTACCGAAAACGATTCAGTAGCCGATATTGAACAAACTACATACTTTTGAGGTGTGCGTTAATTATAATATGTGTTACATGATGTAGGTATATGGAAATACTTTTCAAATTTATTCTCTATAGTTGCCTACTTAGAGCTAAAATACGTTGAATGTAGTCCCTCAGTCACGACTGCTCATTATTATTTTTTTTGTATGTGGGAGAGCCATACTTCGGCACGAATGGGCCGGCTAGACCGGAGTGCGATACCACGGCCTCACAGAAAACTGGCGTCAAACAATGGTTATGTTGTATTAAGCCGAGTGAGTGAGGTTACTGGAGGCCCAATCATCTTTTAAAAGGCCGGCAACGCACGTGTGACTCCTCTGGTGTTGCGGGTGTCCATGGGCGGCGGTAATCGCTTACCATCAGGCGATACGTCTGATCGTTTGCCCCCCTATCCCATAAAAAAAGGCTTACGCTTGACCGCCAGTTCGTCTGATGTTAAGGGTCCGGCGGAGCATGTATTGCCCACAAAAACGTAATACCAAAATAAATGGTAATCCAAACAATCTTTTATCTAATTGTGTTATATCTACTGTTTCGTCTACTAAAACTTCACAGGAATTAAACGACAGGAAAATCGTTCCAAACTTGTTAAAGTTATTAAAAATTGTATTCGCTTACATTTATTTCCAGTGAAGTATTGGACGAAATATTAGCGTAGGAACCTAGATTAACGGTATCGAAATCCGAATAACAACACAATTTGATAAATTGTCTATCTACGTGGAGCGCGCTTGCCTAGAAGAAACTGTACTTACATGTTTCATGTAGCTCAGAAAGTTGTCTGTGATCTTGATGTCGTACTCCGTGGAGAAGTCGAACAGCACGACGCGGCCGGCGCGCATGCGCGTCATCGCTACATTTTGGTCGTAGAACTTCCACATCAGCACCATGGACTTGTTGCGGGTGCTTAGTACCGCCTGGGTCATGAAGTGGGGTGACATGATGAACTTAGGATCTGCTTTGTGAGCTGAGGCTCTAAATAAGTCTCGAATTGCAGTTGTTGTCTTGATCAAGATTTGTCTTGATCAAGAGAGTGCACGTTTGTGCCTACTTCGAGATCACGAGATCATATAGGCACTAAGGCATATAGGTACTGCCTAAAATGTATACTGAATTTGTAAATAATTAATTGAATTTGTCCAATAGATATGGCAGCAGGTTTCAATAAGCGAAACCAATAATCGTTTTGTTTTATTTTGCATTTTTCATGCTAAGAAACCAATAATGTGAGATATTTAGCTTGAAATTTCTCTTTTCTGCTTTTTGTGCTCCAAAACGGTACCTAATTACCTTCCATGTATCTTTTAAAACATTCGAACATAACAAAAATCGTGCAGAATACTTTAACTTGTATTTCTTTTATTTTGTCATTTCTATGTACAATAGCAGGTACGACATGAAGTGGAAAAGTGGTTGCTAGTAATCGGGCACAAACTGCTACTGAGAATTTTATAGAAAACCCCCAGTAACACTTTGCTCAACCTGGAAATCGTCCCAGTACTTCTAGTGTAGCAGTAGCACTTGCGACGCACATGCGAGAGGTAGGGCATAGTGGAATCGAATAATTCCACTCACACTTGGAGCTACCCAACTGAGGAAGTACCTCCACCTTGCAGAAAATTGTAGCCAACATAGTTCTGTGCTATGTTGTGAGCAAAGTAGCCAGAGCCCCGCGAGGAGGCGTTGTGTTGGGGGGACCAGGGGCCGTATTATGACGTGTTAACGCCATCATTTTTACGTTGTGAGAAAGAGATTCCGCTCTACATATTAAATAGCCTCATCTCTTTCTTACAACCTAAAAATGACGGCGTTAACACGTCATAATACGGCCCCTGTGGTGTTTTGTTACCGTCGCTATCATGCATGGCAGCATGTCTCATATATTTCTCTTTAACTTACAGGGTCGGCAACGCGCGAATGATACCCCTGGTGTAGCAAGCGTCCATAGGCTACGGTAACCGCTTACCGTCAGACGGGTCGTATGCTTGTTTGCCACCTTAGTGATATAAAAAATATCTTAGGACTACTAGGCTAATAAGGCAGTTTAGGTAATGAAAAAAATCATCGGTAATAACCTCATCGGAGAGTACGACAGTGCCAATGTGCAGTGTGAAGATACACTTGGGTGTGTACGTGTCGCCGATGCTCTGCGTGGCCACGCCGCGCCGCAGCGTGATGGTCCGGCTGTCGTCCGGCATCGATGTCTGTGACTGAGTAGTCACTCGAAGTGGACTCTGCAGCATCCACCGTCACACGACATTTTTAGTAGATTTTATTTTCATAAAATCTACTAAAAATGTCTGTCGGCCTCGAGTCACCTTTTAAGCAACTTTCTCAGTTCAACTGGAGTTATTTTCGTGTACGTTACGCGTTTTTTTATATAATAGTAATACCTATATAAATTTGGTTGGTACTCGTATCTGACCATGGGTTCTGAATATATACCATAAAATACTGTTTTTATTTTTCTTGAAAATTTTATGTCAAAATTAGTATTAATTAAATTTTATGTAAACTTCGAAATTATTGATGTTTGTCACTTTTGTCTGTCACTTGTCTGATTCCGATTGTAACCCAGACTGTCTCTTCTGTCATCAAGCTACTGCCTAGCAGCGGCGGAGGTAATTAAGATAATTCTTCCACCAATCATTTTCGGTTAACAGCAGGGCCAGAATAACAACAACAAATAATTATATACTCTATAATCTATTTCTCATTTAACTAATTCTAAATTAATAATCTACTTATTTAATCTACTTACTATTTCAAATAGATACATTGTTTCTATTTATAGGTACAATACAAATTACATAATCAGTAAAATATTCTAAGATGGTGCAGATGTATGTCTGAGTACATTTCACGTAGTATACATATACTATATAGGGCTTACGTTAGACCGCCAGTTCGCTTGATGTTAAGCGATACTGTGACGTAGTTTATTTTTTAACTAGTTATTTGCTAGACTTACACATATATTTATAATTTATATAATTTACTATAACTTATACATACATATATATTAATAACTTATATTATAACTTATACATACATATATATAAAATTATTACAGCAACAAGTTTCTAACAACATCATCACCGACCATGTCAGGATGTGGTTATTAGGTTACATCAAGAGTTTCCACGTATGACTGTAGAAATACGCGAAAACTCTTCCGTGCCGATCGAACCAATAACCTGCGGTGCAGCGGCGTATCAGCCACTAACGTTAAGGTACGTTAAGATATTAAGGGGTGGAGGTAGATTTAGGAGGAAGCACACGTATCTCTAGTTTCATTATCTACATTCTACAATAAAGTTTACATTTTCCCCACACTACAATATTAAATTCACTAAATATCTTTACTTAAACTATTAAGTGGTCTACATACACTTAGTTGGAACTTGAACACATTTCTAGATTTTTGTGTGATGAGTCTACAGTTCAATTTAGTGATTTCATTACAATATAATATTAGGCTTTGATTGCTAATTTATTAGATTACCATTCGACATTTATGATGCGTTGAGATTGGATTAGAATTACATACATACATACACTCACGCCTTTCTCCCACAGGGGTAGGCAGAAACTATAGACTGCCACTTGCTACGATTCTTGCATACTTCTTCCACATTCATACATCTTCTCATACATACACGCCGGTTGCGAGTACTACGCACCTGACCTTTTTGAAGGATTTCGCCAATCGGATCGGCGTATGTCCTTCTAGGGCCACCTCTACCGGCGCTGCCGCTGACATTCGCCTTATAAATTCCTTTCGTTAATCGTCTTTCATTCATTCTTTCAACATGTCCAAACCATCTCAGCATATTCTTTTCAATACGCGTCACTACATCAGGACTACTACTGGATTAGAATTATAATTTCGGAAACCGATAACTGACCACCTTGAGCACTTAAGCGTTACTCTGATGTCACCTCTCAACTCTGCCTTCTATATAGAGTCCAAGGCTCAAGTAGCTGCCAGAAAGCTGGGTATCCTCTCGAAGGTGCGGCGTTACTTCACGCCGGTACAGTTGCTCACACTATATCAAGCACAAGTTCGGTCGTGCATAGAGTACTGTTCGCAGCTTTGGGATGGAACGGCTAAGTACCAGCTCGAGGTGTCGGAATCCATCGAGAATCGCGCCAAGAAGCTCATTGACAACGACTCCCTTGACCGGACTAAAGTCCAAAGTCTGGAACATCGCCGCAAAGTTGCTAGCTTATCGGTTTTTTATCGGATACATTTCGGAGAGTGGGCATCAGATCTCCACGATCGTATTCCTCCTAGCCCTTTCTACTATCGGACGACCACAAGCACGAAAAGCGACATCGATTCATGGTGGACATTCCAAAAATCCGAAGGAAACGCTTTAAGTCCACTTTTATCATGCGTACCGCTGAAATATGAATACACTTTCCGAGTGGGTCTTCCCCGATAGTTATAATCTAGGTGTCTTTCAATCACGAGTGAATCTGTTTTTTTTTCTAAGCAAGCGCGCTCCATCGTAGTTCGCAGTATCACTTAACATCAGGCGAACTGGTGGTCAAGCGAAGGCCTAACACAAAAAACCGTTTTTAAGTACCAATATCTACTGCAATCACCCACAGTTGGTGAGTCAAGTCACCTAACACCGACATCCATAGTCACATTTTTAATTTCCATATTTTACAATAGTTCTGCACCCACCCGGGATACTTCATGGCTGTACTCTCCTAGTGTATTTGTAGAGTGTTCCGGGTGTATTCCCGATCCCATATTAGATCAAAGTTCTCCAAGGGGCCTCTGTGTGTCAGACCTGTCCTCCTACAAGCCTTCCAAAAGACCGGATGTCTTCCTTATGGGAGAAAGACATATCGTGATATCCAAAAAAGAGATACAAATAATAATAATATTTTCTTTATTGCACACCAAAAAATCTATGTAAGTGTAAGTGTACTGCTGAGCGTGAGGTTCTGTGTTGGATTCTCACATCGAATTATGTATGAAATCGATTAAAATTAAATCAATAGATTAAAATTAATCAAGTGTTCAAGTTCCAACTTTTATACTTATCCAGCGACCCGAGTCTACTGCAATTGTATCAATTACTAGTTCATAGAATGGTTAGTGGTCACCAATGACACAATCACTAAATAAAGCAAACAAATCAACATTATTTTGATGTCACCGAATGAAGATTTTGTTACAATATCATAACAGACTTGGCCCCCTGACACACGACTAGGGATGTTACGGATATGTAATTTCAGATCTGGATATGGATAAGGACATATTAATAACATTTTATAGGTTTCGGTTACAGTTATAGATATAAAATTATTTCGGATTATAATATTCGGATATAAGATTATGTAGGAATTATGAAAGAGAAAAACAATTATTTATCCGAAATTGTTCTAAACGTTTTTATCGGATACGGTTACGGTTTCAGATAGATTTTTATTTCCGATATCCGAGTTTCGGATACGGTTATGCAGCTCCATAACATCCCTGGACTCAACCATAATATAAATCCTAGTAATGAATTAGACTACATTACTCTAGATATATAGGTCACCTCGGTGGGTCGCTGCGCGGCCAGCAATATGGATATGGATAAGGACATATTAATAACATTTTATAGGTTTCGGTTACAGTTATAGATATAAAATTATTTCGGATTATAATATTCGGATATAAGATTATGTAGGAATTGTGAAAGAGAAAAACAATTATTTATCCGAAATTGTTCTAAACGTTTTTATCGGATACGGTTACGGTTTCAGATAGATTTTTATTTCCGATATCCGAGTTTCGGATACGGTTATGCAGCTCCATAACATCCCTGGACTCAACCACAATATAAATCCTAGTAATGAATTAGACTACATTACTCTAGACATATAGGTCACCTCGGTGGGTCGCTGTGCAGCCAGCAATATCTTACATCTGGCCAGCTCGTCAGATATGGCCTGCAGCGCCGCCTCCATCGACTGCTTCGACACTATCTCCTGTGGCGGTTTGCTGAAACCGATGTCTACATTCATTAACTTCTGTTGCCGGGGAAGTTGTTAATCAAATCAGTAGGCTAAATGCATATTATAAAAAAAGGAATATATCTATTTTTTCGATATTTATGCTTTCAATTTCATTTAAATAACTTGCTAACACATCGTTTATTTTTCGATTTCATCTTTGGGTTTTCAATCTCAGCTAAACAACCTGCTAAGGTATTTTGATGGTATTTTTTAGTTTAGGGGACATTTATTTTCCGATTTTTGTGACACAAAGTACATAATATTGGTACTTCTAATATTTTTTGTTACCAGTAGGTATTGGTTTTCTGGGGGGCACTTTTGGTGAATTGCAAATTGGTTCCCAAACATACGACTAACGTAATATGCAATGCCAGCATAAGATAAAATTAATATTCAGATCTTACAGATGATTGGACTAGTTTGTGCAAAGCAATAAGCGAACTTGTACTCATCACTATTAACAAGTTTTGCTTTTGGATCAACCTTTACCCCGTGTCCCCACACGGGGTAAAGGTTTAGAATACTGTTCTTCATTGCCTTTCAGATACGCATCCTGTAAGAGCGTGAAATATTTGACTTGCTCGGTGGTAGGACCTCATGTGGTCTCACTGGCTGGCGACCACCCTTACGTCGGAGTCTGTCGTAAAGCACCTTGGTGTGTGTTTCAACTTTTGCACGTAAGAGCCAGTTCTCCACGGCTGCTACGGCTCTGGCAGTCTGCAACTCCTCTGGTGTTGCAGGTGTCCATGGGCGACGTTGACTATTTACCACCAGGTGGCTCGTCAGCTCGTTTGCCCGAATTAAACCATAAAAAAACCTTAAATTCGCGATAAAAAGCACTAGAAACATTTGCTTTTAATAATAATAGTTATTATTTTTACGGTAATTGTGTAAGGTTGTATCTATATACTTACGCAGGATTGGCTTTCTCCGTGTCATTGTTATAGGATTTCTTACGTGCTGTAACAAAATAAACATTGAACAACTAATTGAAAAGTTCCGCAAATACATGAATTAATATTGAAACGTTTCACTTCACAAGCTTGAATATAAAAGATATAGATGTTAATTTACATTGGCCGTAATTTAATTAAGACTATTCTATCTGTCTTCTTGATTTGTTCCACATTTGCCCCACTTTTGTCCCATATTCCTAATAATTTGATTCCTGTTTCGCCCCACTTTAAAGTACGAAACAAAGTATGGTTAGCAAACAAAAATAAGTTATAATATTATTATGACAAGCCTATTGGTACAGTGGTCAGTTACTCTTACAGCTTGGCCAAAGTCTGTGGGTTCGATTTCCACCCAAGACAAATCTTTATGGTAAGTGCGATTTTTCGTTGTTTTGCCGGGGTGCAATTTATCTATAACTAGCTTCTTCCCGCGACTTTGTCTACGTGGACTTCAGACTTGTCTTCGGCCTGGATAAAAATATATAGCTATGTGTTATTCCAGGCTATAATCTATCTGTGTATCCAATTTTAACCAATCCGCCGTTCTGGCGTGAAAGATTAACAAACATCCATACATCCACACATCCATACATCCACACATCCATACGTCTATACTCACAAACTTTCACGTTTATAATATTAGTAAGGATATGCAGGAATATAATAATTAGACAATTACCATAGTACTCTACCTAGTTTGTGATCAGACAGCCGTCTGTGAGAAGTCCCCAATTACATTCAACCAAGCTAGGAGTAAACATTATCGATGCATAGATAAAAATGACTCACCAGATATAGTGGGCACCTCCCCCTCGCTCAGCGAGTAGTTGGTGGCGGGTGAGCAGTACGAGTCAGTATACACGGTCGTAATCTTGTCCTCCCCGGGGGACAGAGTTTTTTCTGAAGAATAGTAAAAAAATAAGGTGTTTTAAATTTTTAGTGCTGTCCGGAAGAGGGGTTTGTGGCTAAGTAAGGCGATAATCGATCTGCATCGATCTGCACGATAATCGATCTGCGCTTGCAGTGTAAGGATGGCTGACCATTTTTGGTCAAGACCACTCCGTGACTCATGACCAAGCATAAGCAGGCCCTACCATAAAAATTAGATTCGAAAGCGTCCAGTGTACAACAAAATATAAATATTTGTAGAATTGTGTTGAAAAATGAAGTGCAAAAAATTTGTATTAATCCGTTAGTTGATTTTCAGCAAAAATATAACATTCTCAACAACTTCAAGTGGGTACCTAACCGAATGAAGGCAAGTTCGAATCCTGCCAAAGATCGAATTTTTGTTTCCTTAAAATTTATAATTATATTTATGTGCAGTGTTTTCTTACTCACCATATTTTTCATAAGGTAGGTCGGACATGTAAGACATTTCTAAGTCGGTGTTATCTGGAGAAGTGCTTCGATTTTGTTTGGAGCCCACGGTGTAAGTACCTTGCTCCGACGTTGAATACCAGTGACGCTGATTATTTGGCTCCCTTACCTCTTGAACTTCGGCTTGAGTCCCTGATGAAAGATTTTTCATGTAATCATTTTAAACATGGAATGGAAATATAGACGTTATACACCGTCAAAATTCTTTCGAAAAAGAAGGAGGTTCTCGATTCGACTGTATCTTGAAATAAAACTACCTTTTACGGATTTTATCGCGTTGTATTGATATTATTTGATTCCCGACGTTTCGGATCCTTTACAGCATCCATGGTCATGGGTAGACTAAGTTGTTGGACGTCAATGTTACAATTACTAACAGCTACCTTACATTTATATTAATTATTGGCGAACCGATTCACGCAGAAGGGGCTCACCATAGATACTGTAAAGGATCCGAAACGTCGGGAATCAAATAATATCAATACAACGCGATAAAATCCGTAAAAAGTAGTTTTATTTCATTATCTAATATTCGCGAAGTTTTTTTTATGGTATAAGAGGGCAAACGAGCAAACGGATCGCCTGATGGTAAGCGATTACCGCCGCCCATGGACACCCGCGACACCAGAGGAGTCACAAGTGCGTTGCCGACCTTTTAAAAGGGGATTGAGAATCCGGTAACCTCACTCACTCGGCGAAACACAACGTAAGCGTTGTTTGACCCCGGTTTTCTGTGAGGCCGTGGTATCACTCAAGTCGAGCCGACCCATTCGTAAAAGTGTCAGAAATCGACTGTAAATTTTTTGTTACGCGATTATTCCGTCAATTACGAATCGATTTTGATGGTTCTTTTTGAGTATAGTTCTGCCTGCATTCAGATCTCCGCAACCCCATTTTCAGGGCAATAAAAGTGCGCATTATTAATTTATGTAATTCGGAACATATAGACATTTAACCTTCATCATCGTCAGCCTATATTAGCACTAATAAAGGACTACTGTCCATTTAAACGTACTAAAGCCTTGAGAAAACGTAAGCATGATGGTGTGATGTTTTGATTTGCTGACGAAGTCCGCAAAAATATAATTCAAGAGTAGAATATATTTAAACTTTTTATGATAACTTACCTACACTGTTGTTGGTTTGTACTATCTGTTCTTGATCCTTTTGATCGTTTGATCGCTTTTGAAACGCTTCATGGTCGACATTAGGTTCCATTTGCGTGCCCTGTACTTTGTTATTTAACTGCATTGACATGGACGGAATGCCAGTATCGCTGCGAGAGTAAAAATTGTGCATGGACACGTCATGCACCAGTGCAACGCTATCCTCTATCCCCGAGTCGAATACTGGGTTTAACGATCTTTTATTGTTCACGTTAATAGAATCTTTGCTTTCATCATCATATTTTATTCGAGAATCATCATGCAGGACTGAAACGTCGGGCAAGTTGATCTGACCACTAGTTGTTTCGTAGCTTTCTTTTAGTTTATCCCTTATATTTGCACTCTCTTTATTTTTTTTATTTTCCTTGCTTGGTCGTTTCTTCTGTTTAATCGGTATGTCCTTAGTCTTTGAGTCTTTCCTCTTCTCCGAAAAGTGTCGGAACATGTTCTTCTTCCACTCCTTGTCGTTGTTGCTTGTGGTCGGTATGGGGCCTGGTATTTGTAAGCTATTGTGCCGGTCGCTTTTCATAGGTTGCACGATTTTGGCCCCAAGGCCTTTATTTTTAGGGTTTATTTTGCTGATGTAAGACGGTGATGACTCTGTTTCGTATGTATACCTGAAAAGTAACCAATAATTAAAAATCAACAGCTGAACCTGCCAGTTTGTATTGCTCAAATAATATTAAGAAGCACATTTTTATCAAATATTTTGGGTGTGACAAAGTACAATCCGAAAATTGTGAACTTATCAATTTTAATGCAGAATAATTATGAAGACTCACGCAGGGTAATATTGGTAGTCTTCTTTACTGGTCGTTGGATCTTGGTGACTCAAACGCCTCTCCTGTGTTGGTTTTACTGATTCATTTTTTGCTGGCACGTCCTCAGTCACAGGTGTTTTCCCATTGCCGGGTAAATTTGCCGAGTCAGATGGTAATCGCTCATCGTTTTGTAATAGTTTACGTTCTTCAGTAACTTGTACTTGAGGCTGGTCGTAAAATATTTCTTCTTTATTCTGGACTCGGTCTCCTTTTGTTCCTAACTTGGAAGTAGTAGCATCCATGTCTGATTCACGCCTATTTCCTCCGATCTCCGGTGCTGTTAACTTGGTGGGAACTAGTTGGGCTTTATTTTGTCCTTCGTAGCCGTTTATTGTTAATTTTCCATTGCTAAAATCGAATTCCGCGGCACGTTGATCAGTGGGCGTTGTGTTCAGCTTGTCGGGGACGAATTCAGTTTTCCTGTCGAGTTCTAATTCCGGGTCCCGTTTGTCAGCTGCCGGCATTTCTAGCTTGTCGGGGATCAATTTAGAATTATCTGAGCTCCTATGTCCGTTTGGCGCTTTTTGTCTATTTGACGTAGGTTGTCCGTTTGTCTTGCTCAGCCTGCGTTCTTCAGCCGCCTTTTGCTTGCCTGTAGCCTCCCCAATAGCCTTTATTGTAGTACCTTTCATGGTATCCAATTTTCTTGTAGGCTGTACGCCTGGTTTGTTAATCTCACGGTTTTCGGAGATGTCATAAAATTGTTTTTCGGGCCCTATATCTGACGTCCGAAACTTTTCCATGCATACTTCAGGTTGAAAATTTTCAGCTGCATCTGTTCGCTTTTGATTTTCGGATATAAATCCTGATTTTTCAGCCTACAAATATCAATAACTTAATATTCATATATTATGTAGTATAAACTGTATGACATAACATTGTTATGCAGTTTTATAATGAGGTGATACCAACCCAGACGAACTTAACAGCAGTTCTATCACCCAAAATATGTTAGTTAAATAAGTTAATGAATCCCCGCAGATGGAATTACGTGTAAATCGTACTAACCGCAGACGTAGCTGTGTTCGAGGTTAGGCCAGAAAAGCTCGTTCTATCATTTTCACTAAGTTTGTATTGTTTGGCTCCTGGTAATTCGCTTGCCTAAAACACACAACAGTTATCGCACCATGTAATATGCAGGTGTCCATGAAAACGTAACCCGTAATATTCTGATACAAAATTAATTTTATAAAAACCTATCTATTTGATTTTGAGTACTTATCTGTATAAATTAAACTAATTTTGATAGACTATTTTTTATTTTGTCATTTATTCAGCGAGTATTGGACGATTTTTTTGAACCGCTGAATATAATAATGACCGTAAAGAATAATCAGTCATTTGGACGTACAAACTAATCGAAATTATCTAAACAACTAAAAAATATTATCTCAGAGACTACAACTGTTTGAAATGAACACAAAACAACAATAAAATTGACTGAGATAAAGTTAACTATACATGTTACGGTAAAAGTATAGTAAGTAATAAGTATTAGCCACGCAGCTGCAATAACTTAACCCTCAACCAACATCTTTTGACATAATATATTTCAATAATAAATCATTTTCTATTTTACAATTATTTATTTATTTAGCACTATTTAATGTTTTATGTATGTAATTTTTTAGTATACTTTTACGTGAGTATTATGGTAAAAATAATTAAGTACTAGAGTATTTGTCGTTCGAGCGTATGGCACCCGTGGGTTGCAGCTGAAAATCAGCGTCAGGTGGTAGTCCCTATCACTGCTGACATTATGCTGAATCTGTGGCCCTTTTGGCACAATGACTAGGTAGTTATATTGTTAGTTTTATAAAATTTATGTTTTCTCAAGTGACCTTCTCGTTTTTGTGCCAATAAATACATTTTCTTTCTTTCTCTTTTCTTTCTAAAAGCCCGAACTACGGTAAATCCTATGATTTACCAACTCTGACTAGTAAAAGTTCGAAATGTTCCACTATGATGGTTAAGATAGGTGGTTAGGTATTTTTTAAAGGCTAACAACGTAACCTGACCATGGTGGAACATATTGATTTCTGAGACTTGCGCGAATATTCGACATATTGAAAACAAAACAGCTTACGGATGCTATAGCGTCAATCTCACATTAATAATCCCGACGTTTCGGACCCTTTATAGCGTCCATGGTCACAGGCAGACTGAGGTATTGTGCGTCTTGATATCGTATTTATGGAACTTTTTGGACTTTACCAGTCAGAGTTGGTAAATCTTAGGATTTACCGTAGTTCGGGCTTTTACAGTAACATATATATATATATCTCTCTTGGTAGAAACCGCACAGCAAATGCAGTTAGAAATGAAAAATACATACCCCTGCAATTTTCATGGAGTCCACCTGGCTTTGAAGTTCAAGTATTTTTTTAATTAGTTCTTTATTCAGTTTATTTAAACCCTGAAAAAAAAATAGCCATTTATTACATCTCATGTCATAAATAGGTACAGTCTGGTACGTTGGTAATTGATCACGTTTCGATTATATGTAGGTATGCTCTTCATAATAAAGTTGAAACGTGATCAACTGCCAACGTCGTTAATTGTATAAAATAACCATCTCGACAATGGAAAAGTAAAAAGGCTAAAAAAGCACCTTTACAGGAAAGAGGTTTCAGGTTTTTTCTGGCTCTCTCTCTGAGAGTATTGATTGCAATTTGTTAGTGTCACGAACGTCGCATTTTTGAACCCATACTATAATGATAATGGTGTTATCTCAAAGCTGAAATTGCCATTTTACGAAAAAAAAAACAGTCTTAGTAAGAATTATACATTACACTCATGTTTGTAGGTACAATCAGCGTCAAATAGTTCGTGACAACCAAAGTGGCCAAATAGTTCGCAACACGTCTTTGTTACAGTTGGAATAAGGTCGTGTTGACTGTACCTACTATAATTATAGGCATCTTACCGCTTCATCAGGCGTCTCCTGGCTCCTGTTGGCATCCATATATCCGGAATCATCTGATGTTTTAGACATCCTGGCCTCTTCGTGATATGCCCTGGGTGATGCCCTCGTGTCGGCTACCTTAGGGGTGGAGCAGATGCCCGTCTGGAATAAAGTAAATTTACACACAAATAATGCTTCAATCAATGTTTGAAGAAAGCTGGTGAAAAGATGTTCTGAGAAATTACTTTCGGTGCGGGGTTATATTAAGATCCGAGAAATTTTCTTACACGATTGAATTGAAATGAACGCAAGAATTGTTACCTCATTCTGTGATTTTCTAAGGTCGGATGAAGATTATTCACAACAAAATCGTTTACTTACAATAATCAGTATAATAAGATTAAGAGTCCGGCGGAACCGAGTTTCCGATACAAACATTATCCTTACTAATATTATAAATGTGAAAGTTTGTGAGAATGGATGTATTTGTTACTCTTTCACGCCGGAATCGGATCGGATCGGGATGAAATTTGGCACAGAGATAGATTATAGTCTGGAATAACACATAGGCTACTTTTTATCCAGGTCGGACCCAATTCTGAAGTCCACGCAGACAAAGTCGCGAGCAAAAGTAGTAGTATCAAAATAAATTTAAATTCAAACACAATTTCATCAAATTGTGTTAATACCGAAATAAATCGTAATCCTGACAATATTCTATCAAATTATGTTATTATTCCGATTTGGATACCCTTAATCTAGGTTCCTACGGTACTATTTCGTCTACTACTACTTCACTGGAAATAATAGACCGAAAAATAGTTCAAAACTAGGTAAAGTTATCAAAAATTACATTTGCTTACATTTCGTTCCAGTGAAGAATTTTGGACGAAATGGTAAAGTAGGAACCTAGATTAACGGTATCGGAATCCGAATAATGACAGAATTTGATTAAATTGTGTTTCAATTACGATTTATTTCGGTATTACGTTTGTAAGAAAAATTCGGTCCGCCGGACTCTTAATGTCCATTTACATTTACACGGAACTTTATGACGTATGAACGTACATGAACCAAAAGAAGTAGCAAGAAGGTACTGACGTTATGTGATTTCTGCCTACTTAAGGGGATTGTATATACAACGTATAACTGAATAAGTGCAAGACCTCAAACTGGTCGATTACAATATCGAGCCATAATTTATAATAACGAAACCCCCAAGTAATTTTGAGACATATTAGCATATTTTTTTAAAGAAATTAGTTATAAGTACAGCTAAACATAAAACTTGTGGCCGTACCACAATAGTACTCGCAACGACTACAATATCGATGCGCACACGCACACAATAACAATTTGTACAAATATGTTTCAGTTTTTCATAGGTACCTCGACCCACTGATGGATCAGGGCCATATTTCATATGCAAACAAACTACTTTCATATCTTGCGCCTATTCTTTTACAGGTTGTACACAAATAATTATTATGATCATACTTTAATTAACGAAGCTTCGTAAGTTTCGCCCTCGCCTCGGATAATACGGGAACAATTCTGCCATTTTATATCCTGCAAAAAACCACATGATTTTATTTACGCAGCAACTTTAAACTTGAAGACTGAAGATTTTTTTTTGGGGATTTTTGTATGAACTCTCTGCTAGGTTAAATAGTTTTTAATAAATCAAACATCAGTTAACTACCCTCTTGCCAAGTAGCAAGTCAACGTAAATATTTATGGCTTTAGCATTATGACATATGAACTACTTTCTCATATACCATTATAACTTCATGTGACGAGCCAATACTTTTATGCTCATCAGTACCTCTGCAACTAGATCGGTAACAAAATTGAATTATAAGTAGGCAAAGGAAAGGTTAGTACTTTGTTGGGAGGAAATTCAATCGAATCGGCTTTGGTAGGAGTAGACTGAACAAATTCACTATCTTTCCACACTGGACAGGCGCAACTTACGCATTTTGTATCCTGAAAATTGAAATGTGTTTTATTGCTTTGATAAAAAAAATTATGGGATAGGAGGGCAAACGAGCAGACGGATCACCTGATGGTAAGCGATTACCGCCGCCCATGGACACCCGCAACACCAAAAGAGGAGTCACAAGTGTGTTGCCGACCTTTAAAAGAGGATTGATCCTCCGGTAACCTCACTCACTCGGCGAAACACAACGTAAGCGTTGTTTTACGTGCGGTTTTCTGTGAGGCCGTGGTATCACTCCGGTCGAGCCGGCCCATTCGTGCCGGTGCATGGCTCTAAAAGTTACGGTCGAAGGGTCACATGGCAGATTTTGTCAAAATTAGTTACGGAAAGCTGTAAGAAAATGGTAAAAAACTTGCGAATGAATATTTAATCATACTTTAGTAAGACTGGGCGACATCAATTCACTCTCTTCCGGGAAATGACAACCGCAGACTACATTTTTACAATTCTGAAATGAAAACACTATTTAATATGTTATGGAAGAATTCATAGCTCGAAAGCATCAGCCTAGCTAGCCAATGGAGATGCAAGACTGAAGAATAATTGGTTTTCAGAAGTACTCATTTGAGGTATGGCAAGCGATTCGATTTTTTTTTCCCACCTTCTCCATATTAACAAATACATACATACTATCACCTCCAAGAGAAACAGGTGTACTGATAAAATGTTCACATTATTTGACTCAAGCCAAAAACGTGATACCAGATGATAAGGCCTCACCCCAATACCATCACTGTCTTGTATGGTTTAATAAAGATTGATGTAGTTGACTTCAAGACGCACAGACCCAGAGAAAGCAAAGAAATTGCGTGAAGTGGGACAATGACTATTATGAGGCACAATTAGGTAGGTGTTTTTTTACGTGGGAGACTCATACTTCGGCACGAATGGGCTGGCTCGACCGGAGTGATACACGGCACGGCACGGCCTCACAGAAAACCGGTGTTAAACAACGCTTACGCTGTGTTTCGCCGACTGAGTGAGGTTACCGGCGGCCCGATCCCCTTTTAAAAGGTCGGCAACGCACTTGTGACTCCTATGGTGTTGCGGGTGTCCATGAGCGGCGGTAATCGCTTACCATCAGCCGATCCGTCTGCTTGTTTGTACTCCTATCCCATAAAAAAAGGTACTATTACATTGATAAGTACATAATAATATGTGAATAAATAAAAAAATATCATACTGTATTTACAGTCGGCATTGTTTTACTCGGGATGGTTTTACTAGATTTCGATTTACTTGAAGAAAATTTAGATATGGGATATGTAGATGTAGTCATAATCTGTTCGTCCTCTAGGGGGGGAAGGTAGTCGCATGTAGCGCTTTTTAAACCCTGAAATAATTTATATGAAGATCAGTTATAAAAATAAAATAACTTTTAACAAAATGTAAAACCCGCTTCAAAAACATAAAAATAATGTTAAGTGCACAACAGTTTCGGATGTCGGTGCCTTCGATTTGGTTTGAACTTTTGTTTTCGCCACCGACTTCGAAAACTGTTGTGCACCTAACATTATTTTCATGTTTTTGAAGTCGGTTTTATTTTTTGTTAAAAGTAATTTTATTTCAACATTTTTAGTAGCGAGTAAAATTTTATGTTTACCTAGACGACGCTATCATTTTATCATTTACATGTTATTGTCATTTTGTTCAAAATTTTGTTATCAGATCTTGACCAAATTTTAATGGGACCACCTTTTAAGTATGACCTACCGATCAAAAAAAGAATTATCAAAATCGGTTCATAATTGACGGAGTAATCGCGTAACAAACATACAAAAAAAAAACAACATACAATCGAATTGAGAACCTCCTCCTTTTTGAAGTCGATTGACTAGCTCGACTAGGTATATGGAGCTCATTTATCTTTTCTATGAGTACATAACGAATGATAATAAATTTAAGAATAGCTTCGGAACTTGTCCCTGATTGACAGAACTAGCAGTTGGTTATTATGTTTACATTTAATAGTTTTTGGTGAGTAATAAAAAATATTATATCTACACATATGTCTACGTTAAGAATTACAATAATCATACTATAATAGCAACCTTTTTGTTCGCAGCTCTTGTAGGATAGTTCCCGTTTTTAGGTTCAGCATAAATTGTATCCTGGGGTAGAGCATTTGTTTACTGAAGAGACATATGGTAGGAATATTTCGTAATCAGGACGGCAGATGATACCGTTTGGCTACCTGTTGTGATTTGTAGATACAGCGGCTGTAGCGTTGAGATCTTGAGAACTAAGGCTTGATTTCCTCTTACGCTGACATCGGTCGCTGACGTCGGTCGAGCGTATTGTCAGTGGCATATGTAACAGAAAATCTGTGGCGCACGGCAGCGTCGCTTTGCGTTGTCTCTAAAAACATTGTGTTATCTATGCGCTCGACCGATGTCAGCGTAGGAGGAAATCAAGCCTCAGAACTGAGGTCTTAAGAGTCCGACGGACCAAATTTCTCTTACAAACGTATCTAATACCGAAATAAATCGTAATTCAAACACAATTTAATCAATTTCGGTTATTATTCGGATTCTGATACCGTTAATCTAGGTCCCTACTTTACCATTTCATCAAAAATACTTCATTGGGAATAAATGTAAGCGAATGCAATTTTTGGAAACTTTACCAAGTTTGGAACGATTTTCCGGTCTTTTATTTCCAGTGAAGTAGTAGTAGACGAAATAGTACCTTAGGAACCTAGATTAACGGTATCCAAATCCGAATAATAACATTGTTTGATAGAATATTGCCTGGTTTACGATTTATTTCGATATTACGTTTTTGTGGGCAATTCAAGCTCCGCCGGACCCTTAAGATGTCGCTAGGGATACTTCTAGTGTTACTGGAGTGTATGGCTGTGGTTATCTACCGCCTACCCAAAGGCGCCCTAAATGATTGTGTCACATCAATACAATAAAATATACTTAATACTAATTATAGTTATAACTTACGTTCTTGTCCGTCGAATGGTCCTCGATAGTCTTGTTGACTCGGTCTGATATAGTAGCGGCTTTTACCTGGGTTTCCAGTTGCGCTACCTTCCTCTTTTCCATTGATAATTGTGTCGAAAGTTCAGCTGCAACGTTCTTCAAGTTAAAATATTATACTTAGTAACAAAATTAGTATCCCTGTATCTATCTTATATGGCCAAGTAGAACTAAAATATAGGTATATAGAAGCATTTGAATGGTTTTCTTAAACTTATCTATTTCGCAAACTATCACTAGCCATATAAATATGACTGCTTTCGTTATAAGACTAGCAAGCATGACAATGCACGCTTTTTTTAAAAAAAACGTTGCCCCGCATTACTGTATTTACAAACACAAATTCTCACATACACAAACGCCCAGACCCGGAACAACTACCTGTAGATCATACAAATATTTGCTCCGTGTGGGGATCGAACCCACGACACGTTTGGCGTAGCGGCTGAGCGATCGGCTTCTGCGTCACGTGTTGTGGGTTCATCCCCTCACGGAGCAAATATTTGTATGATCTACAGGTAGTTGTTCCGGGTCTGGGCGTTTGTGTATGTGAGAATTTGTGTTTGTAAACGCACCCACGATACAGGAGAAAATCCTAGTGTGGGGCAACGTTTAAAAAATAAAAAAAAACACGTGGCGCGGAAGCCGATCGCTCAACCGCTACGCCAAACGCGGTGTCACAACGAGCCATTGTATCGGTAAATCATAAAGACGAGAAAATTTATGTCATAGGGCGCATCATCCTTTCTAGTTGCCGTAGTAGCCAAGGTCGGCTTTGATTGGAAGCACACAGATTAACCGAACGTAAAATGTATCACTAATGTAGGGGAAGTCTAGTCTTTTTATAGTGTACGGGGGAGGTAGACCTCTTTTTTGAAATGATGATAGAGAGATAGAGACGTCGGCAAAATACAGGGTAATCTACTGTGTTACAGTACAATATGGCTTCAATGTTAATCCCCCGAACATTACAAAATATATTTTTTTGAAGCTTAAATATGATTCATTTTCACGCCTAAACCGTTGAATATATTTTTGGATGAATTTTGGTATGCGATAGATATGCGATAGATTACATTTGTAGTAGGAAAAAAATTCATCTCAAAAGGGATCCGAGAGAAACCGCAGGCAATCATCATAGTTAAATCACCATGGACAAAAGCAGTCTTTCTTAAACTAGTACACATACCACATCTTCCTTCGGTGGTTCTCAGCGAGGACAGCAGGTCACTGTTCCGTTTGGCGGCGTGTTGCAGCTCGTGCTCGCTGACGCGTCGTTCGCCGCTGGCGCGTATATTCTCCTTGCGCGCCTCCAACACCTCGGCCTCCAGGTGCCCTATGCGGTCTGAGTACTCCTCGTGGACGTGCGATAGCTCCTACATGGATTGAGATAATAGCCATAAAGTAAAAACTGATGGTTCTACAGACAAATTGGATATTAAAAAAACAACAATATGATTTTCCAGCTAGGCTACTTATATATGATATATACCAGCGATGTTCCGCGGTAGAACATTTTTGCCAACCCCTTGAGAATTTTTTTAATTCCTTTCGTAGCGAATGTCACTTTAGCAACCTACATGATGAATTTCAAGTTTGAAAGTTTTATATTTTTTGGGATTTCGGGATTAATAATTGAGTACTTAAGTGATAAGCACCTACCTAGATTTTGTGAGACTATCAATCATGTATACCTGTCTTGGTTAATTGGATCGAAATAAAATGGGATGGACCACTAGAGATGAATACCTAAGCATTTTGGATTAAGGGTCCGGCGGAGCATGAATTGCCTACAAAAACGTAATACTAACCGAAATAAATCGTAATCCAGACAATATTCTATCAAATTATGTTATAATTCGGATTTAGAAACCGTCAATCTAGGTTCCTACAATACTATTTCGTCTACTACTACTTCACTGGAAATAAAAGACCGGAATATCGTTCCAAACTTGGTAAAGTTACAAAAGTAGTGAAAACCAGTGAAGTATTTTGGACGAAATGGTAAAGTAGGAACTTAGATTAACGGTATCGGAATCCGAATAATAACAGCATTTGATTAAATTGCGATTTATTTCGGTATTACGTTTGAAATAGAAATTCGGTCCGCCGGACTCTTAAGGAGATTATTCATTCATTCATTATTTGAAGAGATTGCATTTCTTTAAATTAAACTCGGGTCGTAAAAAAGATTCTTCTTACCTCTTGTAAATTGACGATTTTTAGTTTCATCTCCTCCATGAGAGATTTACATATATTTTCGTCGCACGGCAATTCTTCATTTTTCCTACAATATTAAAGAATTGCGTAGTAAGATGCCTTATAATCACGGCAAAAAAATGGCAAACGAAACATAAAATACCTACAAAATTGGCAAAAAGGTACAAAATTGCCAAATCTCACATAGTCACAACGCAATTATTATACCGTAAAAAGTTGTGTGATCTCATGTACCCTGAGACTAACTTTACAAGCCCTCTCTATAAACCGAAACTTGGTCAAAAAATACCACTGCACTGTGCCACGGCCGTTGCGTCATACAGAAAGTCTCACAAATTTCATCATCATCATCACCTCTTGTCCCAATTTATTTAGGTTCGGTGAAGCATGTAGTTGTGAGGGCCAAGTGTGAGTTTCTCTCATACTCATACTACGCACTCTGTTTTTTTTATTTATGTAGGTAATAAAAAATTATGTCATGGCTCTTTAATGTTAGATCGTGCAATAGTTCCCTGCAACGGCCCAGTTATACGTTATATGGCTATGTTGATATTATCGATGTCAGTATCGGTATTACCAGTGCCAATACCGATGCTAACGGTGTCAGTACCTGTATTTTCGGGGTTAGTATCGGTATTCTCGGGTTCAATACCGATATATCTATATTACTGATGTCATAATCGGTTATATTTATTGGAGTTAGTATCGGTATTATTGGTTTCATTTTCGGTATTATTAGTGTCAGTGTCGGTGATTCGGGAAAAAGGTTTAAGTAACAAAAACTTACTTTTCGAGGTCACGAGTTTCAGTATGGGCTGATCTCATACTCACTGCATCTCTGAAAACAATTTGCATGATACAATTGCCTTGTAGTATGTACTAAATGTACACGAAAGTATGGCTGAAGACTCGTGAGGGATATAGCTTATGCGATTCCCTTGTGAAACCCACAGCAACCTCGTGTTCCCCAATGTTCAGTGTAGGAAATTCCTGATCTGCTCGAAATAGATTACATACGCCTGAGAATTTTATAGAAACTTAACTTTGCTTGACCTGAGAATCGAACCCAGGACCTGCAGTGTAGCAGTTACGCTTACGGCCTCCAAACTAACGAAGCAATTTTAGTCATTATATATATATATATATACTAATAAAATCCATATATTGTATTGTTATTGGGTTTTTCTATGAAATTCTCAGTAGCAGTTCGGAGTCTGGATTTGTGCCCGGTTAATGGCTATAGGCTCGCCCCCTATAACATGGGACTTAAACATACCGGCGAACTGTGGGTGTACATTAAGTACGCCTCTGCCTAACCCTTCGGGGAATACAGGCGTGATGGTATGATGGTATATTGTAACATGACGCCCTTCCTGCGTCTGTATTTCCGAGTAGGTACGTATAACCCGAATATTTTCAAAAGTAGGGTGAATAGGTATTTTCTGAGTGTACTCGCTCCACCATCGACCTCATATTTGCCTCAGAGGCAAGATTGAGGTCCAGGGCAGGCCCATTTTTAATAATAAAAATAAATAATAAATATAATTCATACTTATCAATATATTGACACGAGGTGGGCAATTTAAGGACTGGCTCACTTTTTTTGTCAAAATACGAGTGCCTGTAACAAATATTTATTTTGGTAGTTTTGTTAGCAGCTGAAAATACAGTATGTAATTATATCTATATCTCAAAGACAATGACGAATCAAGAGCGTTGAAGCACATCACGGATACTTTCTAGAAACATTGCGATACTGATGTCTACGACTTAATAAGCACAATTACGTTTGTACACGTACAAATGACTCTTCACTACAACGAAATGCGGGGAGCGGTGAGGTATCTAATAAATTACCTTATTATTTATTAATTTAATTCAGGCTACAAGGCTCATATTATAAAAATATGATAATACAATACAATACCTAGCTAATAAAACAAAATACTATAACATACATGTAGGTATTAAATATAAAATGCCTTGTAATTTTCTTGTTTTATTTCTTCAAATTTGCAACTTACAACTTTTTCTTCTTAATTTTTTATAATCATCACCACCATTATCCTTTTCTTACTCATATCGTTCCTCCAGTCTCCCTACTTCCTTCCTGTCCCCTCTCGTTCATCTTTTGTCCCTTTCCCGCATATACTTCTCTTTTACTCAACCTGTTCGAATACATTCATCCATCATATGCTTACTTACTAACAACATTCGGATACACACTCAATCAATCCCACATACATATAACAATAATCACTATTTCAAGTTCAAGTTCAAATGTTTTTATTTCAAATAAGCTTTTACAAGCGTTTATAAAACGTTATGATTCTAGTTGCACGTAATGGCGTTGTATGTTGCGCGGTGGTATTTGGCCTCGGAATCGCGAACATTACACCTTTCGGCCAAAACTCCTCCTTCATGAAGGTCGACAGGCGTCCAGTCGGTACTCTAACCACAAAGGAATTGAAGCTCACGTTGTGACTAGACTGCAACCGCTGGATCCTCAGAGTAAGATTGCATTTTACTGCAATATACTCTACAACCTCCTCAGCCATAGTGGAGTAATGCAGCCTGGACACGTATATCGGTGTCACTGGTATCGCAGGACGCAGCAGGTGTTTCGATCCGGTCAGTCCAGTCCCGAACTTATTCAGACAGGTAGGCTACCTCTGCTTCTTCTTCTTCTCCACCTTGATGAAGCCATTCTTGTCGTTTAAGTCCTTCTATGGACCCTGCTGTTGCAGAACCTTTCGCCTGGATTTGCAGTGGCTCTGCTTACCCCCTATTACCTCATGTTTCTTCTGCGATGCAGGGGGTTTATTAGATGCTACAATAGCTGCGTAGACACGTTTGGGGGTTGACGTACCTACGTATGACGTTACCTCTGTCGAGACAGGAACGGCGGCAATGCATGTTGCATTGCAAGCTACTTCAGCGGTTGATGACGCATGAGCTTCACTTGCCGACAAAGCTGCCGATGGAGGCATTTTGCGCCCCGCGACGTGTGTTCACGTTAGAAATGTCCGGTGACCTACTCGTCGAAACTGTGTTGCTTAATAACACTACTTCAGCACGCAGTTTCCCTACGGTTTTGTTTGATGTTTCCAACTTGAACTGTACTTCGGCCAAGCTCACTTTCAGGTACGTTATATCCTTCAGCAACCTGATGACGTCGATGTGGCCGAACGTAACAGGGGGCAGCTTATGCAGCTCCTTCGCTATGAAAGCAGGTACATCATCCGGGTCGACGTCCTTTAACAGGGTGATAAGTCCTTGATGCTCTTTTCAATACCATCTGGACGGCATCTAGTCGACTCTTCCGAGGGTTTGAAATATCAGCAGCTGTGCACAATGCTGACCATCCATGAAGTCAATGGCATGCTGTACGAATGCCAACAATTCGTTGGCTATGAGTTGCTTAGAACTCATCGCGACGCAACAGCCGGCAGCGGCTACGGCCGCGCAAAACGCGTATTAAATATTCGTATCGTGCAGCACAAAAGTGTCCGTACTCGAGCGCGCATTGCACTGGAATGCAACTTTAGATGAGTAGAGTGTATGAGTGAGTGTCATTATGAAACACTGTGATGAAACACAATGTAATTCATATTACAAAATTGTTAAGGAATTCGAATTTGGAAGAGGAATTCGATTCTACATATAATTGCTGTAAAGGTATTAATGAATGGAACCTTTTTAGCGTCAGGTCGCATTGAGCAATTCGTCATAATCATTGTATCCATACTACTTATATGTATAGGTCTAATTTATAAATTCTAATATTTAATTCTTGACAGGCTTACGCTTGACCGCCAATTAATAGTGCTATACCTCTATTAAACACAATTAAACCTGTTGCATTACTTAATTGAAATATGAATTACTTTTTAGGAGTAGAAACATTGGCACATCTGATACATCGTGATGTGGACATCAGTGGTGATTTATTGAAGAACTGCTTAGCTGAGCACAGCCTCATGTTGAGCATGCGGATCCTCTCCGCCATGCGCTGGTTTGCACGCTTTAATTGTGTCAAACTGAAAATTCAAATAAATTTTATGTGACTTGTTGCAGTAGTTATACATATCTATATTATCTAAATTCAGTTACACTGTACTTTGTTCCCGTCTTCCAGTAAAATGTAACACATAATGTTATTGTTTCTATGTAGATTAAATACAAAGCTCCTGACAAAATTATTAGAGCAATTTTAATATAAAAATCACAAAACTCCTAACAAAATTATTTGAGCAATTTTATCTATTCATTATTTTTCCTACTTATTGTTTTGTATAAAATATTGAACTAAGTATAAGTATGTATATAATATTTTATCTAGCTTTTAATTTATTTCATAAGGTAAATATTAATTCTATTGGAAAAGATCTGCCCCTCTTTTCATAGATATTGTAAGGAGGCCAAAATGTTTATTTCAGTATCATGGTAGTATCATCATTTTCTGTATTAAATAGTAATACAGAAAAATCCTTTGGTCAATAATTATGAAATTTCCATATCAATTAAAATAAAATGTGAATAAGAAAGTTACAGATCATAATCACTTTTTTAGCTCAAAACTTGAAAAATCCAAATAAATGTTAACTACATACATATAATATATTATAAGTAGGCACACATGCTGATTGATTGATCTATATGTAGGCTTAATTGAACTTTTCAGTCATTATTATTTATAGTTACTAGACTAATTATTTAATATAAAATTGTTATAATGAATACTAACGATTCCTTCTGCTCCGATACAACAGATTTGGTTCCAACGCAACACTCCTTCATCTCTTTAGCCTGTAGAACCCTCTGCGCCGCAGTCATCCGCTGCACCTTAGTGGACAGGCCCCGGATCTTGTCCTGCTGCCCATTAATGGTGCGCTTCAGTTCCAAGTTGTTTTCCAGGAGGGAGAAGTAGAGATCTTCTAACTCCCTCTTACTTAGTTTTGATGGACATATTCTGTACAGTTCCGCTGAAATGAAGTCTTATTTTAAATCAGCATGCATCCATAGTGCTTTGTTAATTTTCGGGATAAGTAGTGCATTGGTAATGTGGTAATTGTCACTACAAATCAATTTTTGCAATTGGTTTGTACTATTTTAATTAAAGTAAATAAATGAATAAAAAATCAGTTTACATTAGTTTAATATTCTCATGCAGCTCATTAACATAACTAACTAAGTAGTAAATATAATGTGAGGGATCTTCACTTCAGTGATTTTTATTAGGTTATATAATGTTTGTTTTATGATATGAGGACAAAAACAAAATTTCTTTTTTTGGTTTAGAATAGCTTTTTATTAGTTTTATGAGAATATAGACTTACTCCTACATCATTATTCTAAGGGATGAATTTATAGATACCTATTATCAATGATATATTTTAATTTTAATCTAATTATCTAATGTCGTTGGATAATATACTTACATAGAAAATAACTTTATCTTATTGTGGGTAAATGCGGTAAGTACTTCCACTTTGTTTATCCGGTGATAATTACATTATGTAGGTAGTTATGTACCTACTAAAGGCATTATTTACTTACCTCGATCGGATCTAGCCGAGTGGCTCTTGCATATATTAATGTAATCATTTCTTTCAGGTTTCTCCTTGCTGTAACAACTCATGATGAAAACTTGCACTAACAAAAACACAAACAAAAAACAAATTTATAATTTTATCAGATTGTTTCGGTTTGTTTATCGGAACATCGCAGGTATAGTAGTGTGATGTGCTCCTACGTTTACATCTTTACACAAAATATATTTACGCCACATAATTTTGGCCCAATATTATGAATATTTGTTGTAATTTCACATCAATGTAAAATTCTTTGCCGATAAAATGAAAATACCGCCATAGCAACTCCTGTTAAGATGTCAACATAGCAACTGTCACCGACTGTCACTTTATCACTAAGTAATTTTGTATTTTATCGAAAAGAAATAAGGATCAATGTTGATTGTCAAATTTACAGGGCGTCATCTAGTGTCGGACGTTAAAACTATTTTGGGTGAAAACAAATTTTTTTGAGTGGTCATTGTTTTTCTAGCAGTCTGTTGCTCAGGTTGGTGCTTCTATTTCCGGGATAGGTATGTACCCGGGATTCCGCCACATTCAAAACAAAATGTAATCATTCAGGTTTTCGCAAAGTACTATCGTAAATCACGTTATTATGTTGATAGGCTACCTAAATGAATTATGTAAATAGAATATCTTATTATTTAAGTATGTACCTACTTACCACTTTAAATAAAAATGAAAATTGCGACTGAATAAGAGTAAAGTTTACTGAGCAAATGCTGATTATAGTCTAAAACTAATCATACAAAGGTGTTTAACTGGGTACTTACTTACTGTGTATGTATAGTTTACGTAAATAAAATAAACTTTTAATCCATCAACAGGTTTTATTAAAGAATTATTAACATTAGATAGGTACCTAAGTAGGTATAACACATCGATTAGGTAGGTAGCATACCAACTTACAAGCTAATTATTTATTATAAACCTATTGGAATGCTAGTGAAATCTTGGGAAGGATAAGCATATGCCTAAATATATATATTTTTCACGTTGCAATGTCACGGCTAAATCAATAAAAATATATTATATAATAAAATATTTCTGCGACTGTTTAGATACAAACAAGCTACACTTGTGAAGAGTAGACATTCTTTTGTACATAAACATGTTGATTTAAATATGTTTATTGTCATTATTTAGAATAAGTATATAATAATTATTATATATTTTCAAAATGCTCAAGAAGTTAACAAGAGATCGAGAAAAGGCCGTCACGTATAGCTAGATACATAAAGTACCTACCTAAGTAATATATTATGTTAAATAATAACATATTATTGCCTATTTTGTAGCACAATTACAAATCTGGGTAGTCTCAAGCTTAAAAAAAACATATGTATCCAGATTACCTATTTTCTTTAGTGCAGTTGAATGTTTGGATGCAATGGCTTACCTATGGCTGTTCCACACATACCCCCACATTCCCGAAGGGAAATTCCGAACTACGAGAGACGACTTAGATTTTTTAGGGAATCACACTTTAGGTACATGCCTGAACAGGCATGTACCTAAAGTGTTATTGTGCAGACCAGGTCCTAGACGAACGTCTAGGACCTGGCTTTCAGCAAACGCGCTTGCACCCCATAGATACTCGTATCTGAGGGTCTCACGAAAATTATCATGTAACTACCTATACGATAATAGTAGATAGGTACCTATATTTTACAATTACCAAAATATTACACAAGCTATACATCTAAATTAGTTAATTAATACTAACTGGGTAGGTAACTCACAACATAATCACATGCTTTAATATACTTTATATAACTAATTCCATCTACATTTCACAGTGATTGGCACTCATACATACACTATAGATACTAACTAGGTATTTAAAGCGACTTAAAAAAATACAATTCCATTCTAGAATTGTATTTTTCGGTCGAGTTTAGTAATGCAAGTAAAATTAATCCAATAATATACAATGCACACTGAACTTATTTTTACGGGAAGTGTAGGTAATAATGAATAAAAATACTTAATATTAAAAATATATTGATCAGCATTTGAGATCAATACTAAAATATTTTATCGCTTAACTTATAATTCCAAGTTTATCCGGGCTACGATAAATAGATTTATTGAGCCTGCACTGGTTCCTTTTAATATGACAAAGCTTCTAACGCGTTATATACCTACCTAATAAAAACCTATTCTCACTACGACCATAGACACAGAGTAGGTACATTTTTGTGTGACACAGGCTTTATGTCACAGTGAATATGGTGTCAGTAAAGTAAGCTGCACATGTGAGAGACCGCGTGCTCCTCGGCATTATAATAACTTATCTATGAATTATATTCTGAAGCGGTACCCTCATTTCGAGGCACGCAAACTACGACACAATATACGTAATAACTAGATAGGTACAAAACTCAGGGAATATTTGCAGTTCCTAAAGGCTACCATAGACACCACTCAAAAATGTGCACCATTCACCAACATTTTCAGGGGAGTTACATTCATTAGCACAGTTGTAGATCACAGTACTTACTTAATACTGATTGTATTATAATCTTAAATAAGCTCTAACAAATAAGTAGGTAGGTACCTATAAAAAACTTAGGATTGTAATTATAATTAATATGAAATCAATAAATAAATTAACTAAAAATAGGAAGTAATAACAGTATAAAAAAATATATATTAGTATGTATTTCATATGATTTCTTTTAGAAAGTGATTTAGCTTACTTGCACTACAAAACACACACATCTATAATAGGTACAATTATTCAGCTATTTTTAACACGAAGAGATTACGCCATAAAAGCTGCGAATAAAACCTTACTATAGGTACTGTAAATAGGATTCAAAATCCCAAATAAATAAATTTTTTTATGCCCGTAGGCAGAATTATGAGCGATTTCTCATTTATGTACCTACCAAATAATGTAAACATAATATCTGGAAATTGTAATTACTGCCCATAATTATCATAATGACATTATTTTAAACTAGTATAATTATAGAAAAATTAGGTACAATCTACAAATTCTAAATGCACATTAAAGATTTATTTTTAACGTGGCCTTTTAGGCCGGAACTTTTATTTCTAGGGTATAAACAACTTTGATCAAAATGTTAGCCGCACAAAGTTTGTACCTCGTTGCGAGCAACTATAGGCGTAAAACTTTTAGGAAATTTATATTGGAGATCTATAGAAATATCGGAAATTTTACACCCATGTAGGCACATCGTTGTATATATCATATTTCGTGCCGAAACAATGGCTAGAAACGAAATAATAGTCTTATGGCCAGTCCCTATATCAAATCCGTTGATAGATTTGCTAGATAAGATTTTGACATTACTTGTATAAACCTTATGTCAAAATCCTATTTCTAGTAAGCAAATCTATCGACGGATTTGTTATAGGGACTGGCCATTAATCTGACTTTAAAGGGGCAATATTGTTGACTGTTTGCCATTTAAAATTTATTAAGTAATGCCAATAAATATTAATTCCGAACCTGCGAAAAATATTTATAAATAGGTACATCACAAGAAAATTGTTTTGATTCTGAAATAATAACATAATTACTGTAAATGCAAGTATTATTTGGCATTCCTTTCCACTTTCTAACGTTTGTTGTTTAATCAGCATCACAAATAACATTTATCTTATATACACTGGTACTTTACCAGTAAGTCAAAATCCAGATTCTGATTTACATAATATTTAGTAGACTTCTACGTCTACGTAACGTCCGTCAGAGAAAAATCTTAGTGCGTTCAAAGTCTTACATAGTTATTTTCAACACAATGACTTATGTTTGATTGTTTTTTTTTGGAAAATTATGTCTTTAAAGAAGACTTATTTCCTACGTTTGACAAAATTTAAATTGGATAATCACCATATAAGTAGTAAATATATTTAAAATATGTCTACATTTTCTTCAATAAATATGAATCTACAACATTAATGTATAATATCATTCCATAATATATACGTCTCAATCTATTCTAGTCGTGGCAAATATTACCCCAGTCACACAAATTATTGTCGTGATTTCCAAGTTTATAGCTCTACTTTGTAATCCTAGTAGAAACGTCTACTATTAGTTACATAATTATGTACTGATATAATATATATACATACTCTCAAGTATTATAGATTTAAAGGGGTTTCAGGGATAAAACGTAAGGAATATAAATTCGTCAACAAATGACTGAGTCACAATGTACCTATGCCTTTTTTCTGAATTCGAGACACTATCCGTACCC
Organism: Acronicta aceris; assembly: GCA_910591435.1. Lineage (NCBI taxonomy): Eukaryota > Metazoa > Arthropoda > Insecta > Lepidoptera > Noctuidae > Acronicta > Acronicta aceris. Next base: position 17,538,390 of record OU342758.1, on the reverse strand, counting down.
ATTATAATTATTATGTGTCATTCAATTGGTTATTATTGTGTCGGTAGATTATATCTACAATAGGAGGTACTCTTTATTACTTTCAAAATTAAGTTTATTCTTGATACATGTAAGATGAGCTCTTCAATATCATTTAACAAAGTATAGAATTTAGCTATTCGTTCGGTTTCATAAAATTTTATTATGTAGGTAGGCCAACTTGTTATATTATATTCGATCACATCTTTAACTCAGATCCCTAGCTTAGGCGTTAGAAGCCTAATTCGATTCAGCCTCGTTGAAAGGAATTTCATATCATAGTAGTCACAATTAGTGACTTAATGTTAGTTTTAACATTATATATTGTGTTTCCCACAATTTGATCTACAAGAGACATAAGTATCGATCGATCTTTTGAGTTAAATACTTTAAAACTTAAATAAAATATTAGGTAGCTATTTTACAATATCTAGGAAAGGTAACGCAAAGGTAAAACAGATGTCAGCACCTCCGATCTGTCCAACGACAATCAATCAAAACGAATTAAATTGACATTAGCAATTATGCCAAATAGGTTTCAGGATTGCATTGAATCGAGCGTAAGTGGCGCCATTAGTTCCATAATTGTTATCATTATTGGGATTATGCATCTTATTCCTGTGGACTTTTCATGGCGGCCTGTCGCCGCAGGTCGGAGCGGATGCTGGCTGTGAAGGCAGTCCCTAGCGCTAGCAGACCACACAGCGTCAGGTTGGACCAGCGGTCTCCCACATTGCCCAACATCCATTCGTATAGAAGGGTTGTTACAATGCCGAATATCTGGAAAAAAATATAAGTAAATTGATAAATATTTTGAGTAATTTTCGACATCAATATGAACCTACACCAACAGTATTAGTGATGGTGGTAATGTCCTTGACCATACCTACATGAGCTGAGTGAGATATAAAAAGAAGTATCTACTGCCTTATTCATAGCCATAATACTACGGCATAAAAGCAGGATGATCGTTAATTAATGAAAGTCTTGATTGTGTAGTCATTAGTTAAGCCAACACACACATCGTAGTCAAATTTAAAAATTCATACCTGAACAACTGCATTCAAAATGCCTGAAGTGGTACCCTCAGGCTCGGGATACGTCACCTCGGAGGCTAACTCGAAACCCACAGGCAGGTAGCCCGTCATGAAGAAACTGAAAACAATTGAATAAACGTTTTAATTAAGTAGTAAGTAAGGTACAGTAGGCTTACTCTTGAACTCAATTCCGATATATCGACATTGGAATTGTGTCGTTTCGTCAAGTTTCGTACTCTTGAATCCGAGACTAGCGCCAAATTGTTTCTATATTGCGCGGTGATTGAGAGAACTAAATAGGATTGGGAAACGACCCAACCATTGGCCAATCAGGGATGCCGATACAAGGTTAACGGATTTGTGCTCAAGAGTACGAAATCGCCCGACAGCCAAATTGACATTGGAATCGGATCACGTTTGGATTGGTATTGTATTGTTTTCAAGAGTAAGCCTGCAGGACTTTAGATTGGCATTGAAATTTAGACTAAATTATTGCATTCCGGATCCATCAGGTCATTCTGCAGGTATGTTTTTACCTACATTTGAGATGGTCCTGACGATGGCAAATGCGGCACAGATACCTACAATAGGTATTAGAGCGCTTTTTTAAAGGATTCTCAGGTACCTACGTTTTTCAGAAGATGAAAGTAAAAGGACATACTGGAGCAAAATATTACTAAGTACTGCATGGCAATAGGCTCGCCTCCTATTATGTACCTGGGACGTAAACATACTGGCGAACTAGGAGTGAAAATACTCTGTACACCTCTGCCCAACATTTCGGCGAATACAGGCTTCAAAGTCAAAGTCAAAATGTTTTATTTCAATAAGACCATTAAAAAGGTACTTTTGAAAAGTCAAAACTATTTGCACAGCTCCAAAAAGTGGGTCTTATGGAGAAAAGCCGGCAAGAAATCCATAGATACTCTTTTAAAAAAATAAATATTACATTATTAATCATTAAGTACAACTTTGTTTTAAATACGTTGAGAATTATACAGCTTGATGTGTAAAATTTATTCGGTATGGTGATATTAAAAAGAAAGGGATTGCCATGGCAAGTAATAGCTGCCCAGTTCCGACGGACAGCACCCGTTCACGAGCATGACATGTGTAACGGCGTGGTTCGACTCAACCATGTTGTAGGGGATAAAATAACCCGACACACAACGCCACCCTCAGCAGGACATTTAAGTTATGAAGCTTGACGGTATCTTATCTATTAGGTACTACTGCAATCTAGAGTGATGTCTACGCGGTGTAACTAAAGGGAGAAGTTTTAGTATAAAAGAGCTTACCCAAGCAAGATACTGCTCAAATAGACGACAACTATGTATCCACAGTCTAGAGTGAATGTAAATATCAGCATGCCGACAACAGACGCGGCGTAGACAGTGAGGGTGGTCTCCTTGAAGCGATGCGTCTTGTCGAGGATCAGGCCGCAGACGACGGATCCCGCCATACCAGCCACCACAATGCACAGGCCGATGCGACCTGCGTCTGTGTTAGCACCCTGGAAAATAATTCATGGCAATGTTAATATTCATAGCAATATTAAGGATTGCGAATGCCGATTTGTTTTTTGCAACTACAGCAATTGATAAGTTATATAATTTAACAACAGCATCTCAGTATCGGATGGTACGACCGAATTTATTAATAAGAAAATAAAACATTACCTATGTACCACGTCGAACAGATACATTATGTACCATTGCATCAGAACAACTTCGCTCCTTAGGGTAATCCCGTAAATGCTGCTTCAGCTTGAGCATTCGTACCTACTTAGATAGTTTGTAATTTCAACCCTGATTTTTAGATAGGTACTACTTACCATTTAGTAACATTTCTTCATGGAAAATTATACGTACCTAGGTACATACCAAAGCTTTCAGTCTAGGATATGCTATCCTAGATACATAAAAACAATATGAGGGGGAAAAATATGTTACTGTAATAAATCTTACTGGATAATAATTCAATATGACTTGGTTGAGCAGCGTGGAGATGGCATAGAAAGTGCCCACGTTGAGTCCGTACGAGATCAGCAGCAGCACATAGTTGCGGTTGGTGATGAGCTTCTTGAGGGAAAGGAGGAAGTTGGAGTCCAGACTGTCGCCAAGATCCGCAGCGGCCGACGGCGGGCTTGGGGGACTCGCTTTGAAGACTGGAGAAAGGTAATTACACCATTAGCTACTATCGACGTCATAACATTTCTAATAATGGTCTCAAGTACATCTACGGTGAGATCCTGCAAAAAGGTCAGGTCAGGTACGTAGCACTCGCAACCGGCGCATATGTATGACAAGGTGTATGAATGTGGATGAAGCAAAACAGGTGTGCAACAAGCATGATGTGCCACTTGTTACGAAGCAAGTGGCGGTCTGTAGTTTCTACCCTATGGGGAAAAAGGAGTGTATGTATGTAGTAGGTACAGTTGTTAACCCAGAGGTAGCCGCAGATTTTGTGAAAGTACGTAGGTACTTACACAAAATGTATCAGGGCGGCCGCTAAATGGCTCACTCCCAGTTACATTTTGTGAAAATTTATTATATATATATATATTTTATGGGATAGGAGAACAACGAGCAATCTGATCGCCTGATGGTAAGAGATAACCGCCGCCCATGGACACCCGCAACATCAGAGGAGTCACGAATTCGTTGCCGACCTTTAAAAGGGAATTGGGCCTCCGGTAACCTCACTCACTCGGTGAAACACAACGTAAGCGTAGTTTAACGCCGGATTTCTGTGAGGCCGTGGTATCACTCCGGTCGAGCCAGCCCATTCGTGCCGAAGCATGGCTGTCCCACGTAAAAATATCATATAGTTTAAATATTATCGTGATTGTCCTGTATATTGAACCGCTTCTAATGACTAAGTTCAAAACCTACTTTGGTTAGAAGAGAAGACAAAACCACTATTGAGGGTCTTCGTAATGAAGTAATTATTTAATCTGAACTGACCCATGGAGTAATGCGATAATTGTGCATTGCTCATTTATTTCCTGTATGAGAAACCATTTTTACGCTATCGTTAGTCGATTAAAAGTTGTATTGTACCTACTTGTATAGACAAGGAAAACCCACCAACCCAAGGTTTTCCCTCATTAAAAACTACCGCAAAACTAGTTTGATGTCTTAGCACTGTTGACGTAAGTAAGCAAACAACAGCCCGGTGGCAGATGGAAATTCATAATTTAATCTTGCATTATATGGCCATACTGAAATGCAATGTGTAAAACATTTACTAATAAGTACCATTTGTCTACTGGCTTGTTAGTCTAGTGATCCCAAACGCAACTGCTACGCTTCTGGTTCTGAATTCGATTGCTAGGTCGAGCAAAGTGTTATTGGGTATTTCCATGAAATTCTCAGTAGCAGCTCGGAGTTAGGAATTTGTGCCCGGTTAATGGTAATAAGGTCGCCCTCTATTACATGCGACCTATTAACATAACGGAGAACTGTGGGTGTACATTAGTACGCCTCTGCCTAACCTTTCGGGGAGAAACCTTTGGTGCAGAAAGTGCATCCGGAAAATATTATTGGATCTTCCGGTGTAAGTTGTAGGAGTTAACTCGGAGGAAATTAGTTTAGTTAGTTTAAACGATAGATTATAACTACTCCTTGCAAACTGTCGCCGTTTATAAGTTACTAGAGTTCCCGAGCGCAACTTCGCCTGCGTACTTATGTAACATGGAGGTTTCATTTCATAAAATTGTCAAATTGACAATTGTCAACAGCTGTACATATCTTGAGAATGTCATTGGTTATTATTTATGATACCTACTTATGTATCTGTGTGTATGTCAAATACTGTGTGCGGACTTTCATACAAACTTTCAGATCCCTTTTCACCACCTTAGGGGATGAATTTCCAAAAATCCTTTCTTAGTGCTCGTCTACGGTGCAAAAGGAACCAGCATGCAAACTTTCAGGGCTCTAGCTCCTGTACGTTCGGCTGTGCATTGATACGTTGGTCAGTAGGTCAGTCAGTAAGTTTTTTTTTTTTATAGAAAGTTAGGTACTTCTATTTCAGCATCCATGCTATTTAATTCAAAACTGAACGCAACAAACTACTTAACAGATATTGTCATTTTTTATTACATAATATGTAAATAATAGCTAAGTATATGTACTTACCTATTTTACTTAATAGTTAATAGATTATAATTAAGAAAATACTTACATAGTAAAATAAAGACGAACAACACGCTAGTGAAACCGGCGACTATGTAGAACATGAATCGGAAGTCAGCTGCTATCTCGGGAACCGTGCCCGACGCGCTCACCAGCATCGGAGGCAGCACGAAGCCAATGGCCACTCCCAACTGTCAAGCAACAAAATACAGGTTCATGCGTAAGTGAATATTGTCATCATCGTACTAGCCTCATTAGCCTAGTGGTTCTCAGTGTGACTGCTACGCTAGAAATTCGATTCTCAGGTCGAGCAGTGTCACTGGGATTTCAATGAAATTCTCGGTAGCTGCTTGGAATTTGAGCTTGTACCCGGTTAATGGGAATAAGCTCGCCCCTTGTTACCTAAGACCTAAACATACCGGCGATTTGTGGGTATACATCAGCACATTTATGCCTAACCCAACGTGGAAACGTGTTCGTTTCCACGTAATGTCATGCTGTTTTTGCTGCAAAGGACAAAATGATTCGTGAAGTGAATTTGTGACTTTTCAAAAAATAATAATGATTTTCAAAGTATTAACGTATAATATTGAAAGATTTCTGTCATGGTTCATGGAATATCTGAAAATGAAGTTACAGCGAATGAAACTTTATGTTGGAACGAATTCCATTATAGATTCACTGAAGCTAAGCTAACGAAGTTTTCGAATTAATCCTCTTGCCACGAGGCTTTTCTAGTTAAGTGCGTTACGTACCTACCAGAAATACGTGTAGCTATAAAAACTAAATTAATTTTGTTAGAAGCTATGATTCTATGGGAATTTCCCGTAATCCCATCTTAGTGCTCACTTACGTTGTACAAGAGATACTTACTAAACACAGGATTTGTTATATTGAATACGTCTAAAACCATGCATTGTCTATCAATTGGTTAGTCAATGTAGAGCATTTTATCATGAAAAACAAGAGTACCTATCTTGTTATTGGGGAATGAATATTAATATAGATATTAAATATTTTACAAAGAATGTTAATTTAGGGTTTGAAGTTGTCAATGATCAAACAGAAGGCAGAGGATAAAGAGAAATTGAGCTCCTAATTAAAGAAGACGAAAGTTGTCCTAAGTTAAGCTTAGGTACCTACCAAAATTACCATTCAAAAGAACGAAAATTAATGCAAAATTTTACTGACAATGCTAACAAAGCACGTGTTACAAAATGTGCTCTATTCGCATTTTATGAAGTATGAGAAAAACCTCGTCTAGACTTTATTAGCCGGCAGAAAAACAAGCAAATGTCATAAATTACAAAAACAATAGAATGATGATAATCTGAGAATCATGCAATAAACTGCCACGAAGGATCATTACCAGTTATCTCATAGTTTGTCTGTGTATAAAAAGATTTAATTTTAATTGGCGAAGTATAACTCTTCCAAGGTTTCGTTAAAAATTTCTTTTACGAATATTTTTTTACTATCTGCCCCACGATTTTAATCACATCTCAAAAATACTTTTTGAGACAAAAGGTAGTTTCAGGGCTCAAGTTATCTTTATACCAAAATTTATTAAAATTGGTTCAGTGGCTAATGCGTGATAACAAACAAACAGGGCTTAATATGGATTGGAACATCTGGGCATTTGCATTGTTACAAAAAAAACCTTATTACTTAGATTAAAAAGGATAAACTGGTTGTTTTGACTCAAAAAGATTTAAAAGGGTTGGGTAGGCATCGACAACATTTTAATACAAAATCTTTGATCTCGATTAGATTTGATTTCTCTCTTTGTCAGCCTGACGTACATTTGATAGAGTGATTTCTTTACCAATGCGTAACTAAATCCTACTTTGTGAGAATGTATGGATGTGTGGATTTTTGTTACTCTTTCAAGCCAGAACGGCTGAACAGATCTGGATAAAATTTGGCATAGAAATAGAATAATACATAGGCTACTTTTTATCTTGGTCGGACCCAATTCTAAAGTCCAGGCAGACAAAGACCGCGGGCAGAAGCTAGTATAAATCTAACAGCATATTTTTTTCGTAACGTTGCCTATATCGCTCGTCATAGTTAGGACATTTGGTCAAGGTGATAGTACCGTTGCGCCAAGTTTTGAGTCGTGGTGATGGTAGAATCAGTCAAATATTTGTGTGATCCGCAGATAACTATTTGGTGCTGGTCTGGGTGTCTCGGGTATCGGGTGGGTTCGTATCCATTGTTTATCAGTAAAATCCCTCGAGTTACAGGGCTTGATATATATTCCGAAAAACCTTATTTATATTCCCTTATTTCTTAGATAAGTAATGAAAAAAAAACTATATATATATTTTATTATTTAGCGTTAGGACGCTAAGGACTTCACATTATTATAGGCTAGCTTCTGCCCGCGACATTGCCTGCGTGGACTTCAGAATAGGGTCCGACCAAGACAAAAAGTAGCCTATGTGTTATTCCAGACTATAATCTAACTCTGTGCCAAATTTCATCCAGATCCATTCAGTCGTTCTGACGTGAAAGAGTAACAAACATCCATACTCATAAACTTTCACGATTATAATATTAATTAGGATGTATGACTGCAAAGTCTAACAGACTATTCCAGCGCACTGGATATCTAACAATCAGATAGGAGAGGCCCATTTAATAATTTAATATCCTGAATATGTGTAAATGTCAAGGGAATTTTAATATTGTCAGCTGCTGTGGGTCGTTAATCATTACATTCAGTGTACCTGCTGGACACAATGGTATCCCATATAATTTATAAGCTATTCGTCGCAGCCCGTGTCGGAATTAAAAATTTTCATCCGTACTTTAATAACAATTTTATTTCAGTTTGGACAAATTCGTCCTTAAACTTTTTGTTCAGTAGCCCTGTTCAAAAACAGACCATTTCTAATTAGTGAAATAATTCATGTTCAGTTATTTTTGGATACCTCTTGGTGTTGGATATACTAAACTGGTATATCCAATTCAGAGGGTTACTTAAAGACAACTAGTGGATAAACCTAAATAAAGGTGAGTGCTTTAGGTAATGAAATCATATCATATCTACAAACTTATGTAAAAGTAAAAATTAAATGCGTCTTTTATTACAGGTGGTGAATCATTAAAATAAATCTTAAGAGAGCTTTTAGACCGCGAACTTAAATCATTCTTAATTCTTACTACTTCACTTAACTTTTGCAAAGGACCATCGAACATTGATCATGAATTACTGGTGTTAAGATCTGTAGATAATCGATTAGTTGTTTCTACAAGAAGGTTAAAAAATATTAATTAGCGCAAAGGTTCCAGCTTCTGGGTTTAGAAAATTCAAAATTAGATTGCAATAGAATGCACTAAAATCAACGAAAAGCAACACCATATCCATTCAATGAACAGTCAAATGTTTTTTCTACAATGGCTACTTTCATGTCCAGCTGAAATGGTAAGCATCAGTGGGTAATTAAACTTCAGTTTATTCAGCACTGTTTTGTCTGATACAACAGCGCGATAGTAACTTTGTTACCCTTAAAATGTGCCTTGTGTTCAATTTTTGTCACGAACCATACAGACGTTGTCATTTGTGACATATTTTTGACTGACCTTTGCACAGAATTTTGACATAAACAATATTTATTTTTATCAGGTTGGCAGAGTTGTGAAGAAAGGCCGCATGAAAGGCAATGGACTGACCAGTAGATTCCTGGGTAAAGTGGAGGAAACTAAGCAGGAACGCTGAGCCTGGTAAACGTTGGGATTAACAATGAAGTTAAGTAAAATTCTTTCTGATAATAAAAGTAATCACCTCCGCTGATATTGAAATCTGCAACAACAAAGAGATTGTCGATGTGGGAAAGATAAAGCTTAAAACCATTTATTTATGTACCTAATTTCCTTCCTGTCTGGAAGGCTATAAGCTACTTTAAACAAGCCATAGAAAAAGTGAAGAGATATAAATTGTCCTACAGAAGGTAAACAATACAGAACTCGTTAAGGCCTTTAGTTGCTGGCTTAGTACCGGCTGACGAAGATCTGACATTGTAAGCACCTTGACAGGTTGATCAAGGTCCGTTATTCCTGAATTTAATGTGCTTCAGCAAGTCGGTAGATAAACATAGGTACTTTAAATTGCTATTTGAATAGTTATGTAGATAATCATTTCAGTTTTTTGTTTGATTTTTTGCTTAGTATGTTATTACAAATTGGAAGCATTATTATTTTATGAAAACGATTTTTAAAATAAATTATCATGGATTCTCAAGATACTTTACCAAAAAGAGATTATTTTAGTATAGATTTCTGATCAGAAATACCACATAACACGACAACGAAACAAAAGTAATAATTATGACAACATAATGTAATAGGAACAAAATGATCTTTTACGTGGGTAAGCCATGCACGGCACGAATGGGCCGGCTCGACCGGAGTGATACCACAGCCTCACAGAAAACCGGCGTTAAATAACACTTACGTTGTGTTTCACCGAGTGAGTGAGGTTACCGGAGGCCCAATCCCCTTTTAAAAGGCCGGCAACACACTTGTGACTCTTCTGGTGTTGCGGGTGTCCATGGGCGGCGGTTATCGCTTACCATCAGGCAATCCATCTTGCTCCCGCTCGTTTGCCCCCCTATCCCATGAAAAAATATAGATTTCGATAAATATAAACTAACAACCGTATTTATAACAGTAGCTTACATAACACAAACAGTTGCACAGTTACATTCAATTTGATCAATGATACAAAACGCGTCTAGCTGAGCCCCCTCGTGAACAAATTGGATGATCGCTTCCGAGCTCAATCACGACCAGTGGAACATTACTGAAACACGTGGAATGTTTGTATCAGTGGAGCTGTGATACAGCTGTATGGATTCACTAAGAAAACACTAAGCTGATACGGTAGAAACTTGGTAGGTGTGTATGCCAAGCAAGTGTACGGTTTTCTGTTATAGTTGTATGGAGTATATATCGCAGGCACCAGACACACGAACACGAATCGAAAACCCACGCTCACATGCACAAAAACATCACCTCCGCTTCGTGCAATCGCGTCAAAACATCTTATCGTCCGGGTCAAGGATCGAAGGAGGAAAGTATTCTCAACGGCAGAGGACAGGTCCGTCTCACTTGTTATAAGCTTGAATGTAATGTCGACTAACCATAATTTATTTTAGTACACACCGTAAAGTTCCATTGGCGGATATTGAAAATAGCTTAATTTGATGATTAAAATAGGTACACATCTGTTACTGTTTTGTTTGATTATTGATTTCTTCTTTCAAGTGTAGCTACTTCGATTACATGCTGCAAAAATCAAGGTTCTAATGTAGCACAGGTCTATGCTGCTAATGTAAAATGTGATGCGCAATATAGAACCATTTTACTGGTTTCTACTCTAGAGATCTCCATCTACTTATCTTAATACCGACATAACTTATTTAGACCTATCTATGGCGTTGTCGAATTGTCATTTGATTCTGTTTTTTTTTAAATCCATTCTAATTCGTTTTTAACATTTCCAAATGGTAAAACCGAAACGTTTTACAGGGACATTTCCATTTTACAGCCCAATATAAATTATGCGGGACGTTCTTTTAATTCAAATTTCTCTTTTAATTCAATTGACATTGAAATTGGGCGTCAGCGTTTATTTCATTGAGTAGCTCTTGTTACCGTGAGTTTAAGTTTATTATTGAATGACATCCTTGTCAGTCAGTCAGGTCTCCAGACCCCGTGTTATGAATTTGATGATTTTTATTGATATAAATACATTCTCATCTATACTTTACTCGGCTTTGTCAAAAGTGTGTTCAACAAAGCCTAGCACTACATCAGATTTGATAAACAATATTGATAATTAATCAATACAACGCGATAAAATCCGTAAAAAGTACTTTTATTTCAATGTTTAATATTCGCGTATGTTATTTAATAGTAAAGGAAAAAATTCAATCGCGGGCAGGATTCGAACCTGGGTCTTCTGGTTTGATACACCAGACGCTCTGACCTCTAAGTCACCGCGAACCCTACCCGCATGATTGAAATTTTGCCTTCACATTCTGAATTTACGATTTCTGAATTTTTTCCTTTACTATTAAATAACTTAATAATCTTAGCATGGAAAATGCAAAAAAATCACAAAAAGATAGTTAAAAAAGGTAGGGTGGCATCGTACGACACTGAACTGACTGTAAAGTAAGTCGTGTCGGTTGAGAGGTAAGGTAACTTGCCTCTCATAGATGTCACCAAACGTCACCTTATGACGTAAATTCAGAATGTGAAGGCAAAATTTCAATCATGCGGGTAGGGTTCGCGGTGGCTTAGAGGTCAGAGCGTCTGGTGTATCAAACCAGAAGACGCAGGTTCGAATCCTGCCCGCGATTGAATTTTTTCCTTTACTATTAAATAACTTAATAATCTTAGCATGGAAAATGCAAAAAAATCACAAAAAGATATTCGCGTATGTTTCAAAAACCAGTACTACATATGAAAAAAATTCAAAGCACCGTATGTAGGTACTGTAGCTATCATATGTATGGTCGGGCCTAAACCGTTCTCATTGCATCGACTCCCTTTGCAAAAAGTTTTCTTTTATGACCGTTATGCATTCAATACGCAATTTTTATTAAGTTTCGTTTTGCATCTGTATGTCCGGGGTAACTGACAAACTTGTTTCTCGGGGTTTTACCAGCGCTCACCGTCTCTTTGCCAAAGTTTACCTCTTAAAATCTTTCGTAACTCAATTAATTTGTTCAAGCATTTCAAAGTCCCACGTCGCCGAAATAATGGCTTCTTCCAGATTATATTTTGAGTCCATAGTAAATATTGATGTTTGTCTGTTTTGTATCCATGGCATCATCATACTTATGATTTAATCCTCAAATTTCATCGTTCTCATTTCTGTTTTTTTTAGAGAATAGGGATTTAGGCCTCAGGAAGTCGGTACGCTGACTCTTCAACCCTTTCAAAAAAATAAAGTATTTTATTCCCCATATAGGTCTTCACAAACTTGCTCAATTTTCTCAAGTAATGTATCTCATCGTTGCACAATCATGTTCTCAAATAATGAGAACAGAATATTTAATATTACTACAATAAGTTGCCACGTGATTAGGTAGGTACTCAACAACCAGAAGTGATTATGGAAGTCAATGCAAATTGTAATTAGGCTTAGATAATTAATTCTCACTATGCAGCCGATTAAATCGCTATGATTAGAATCGTGGAGTGTGAATAAGTACTTCTTATGTAGAGAGTATGATTTATTAAGTTTCAACATTTGATTGATTAGATACGAGTACATGATAATATGCTGAGCAATTTTGGCGTGATTAGTAAAGAAAAACGCTACAACCAACCTCTAAATATCCTCATCTATTTAAGGAGACCACAAGTTGTATCGGTAACAAAGACTTTGAGTATCCTTTGTCCTGAAAGGCACTCCATTATAAATTCCATTATCGGCTGATTAGCCAGCATCGAGCCTCTTAAATGAAGTTAACTGTTTGTTCTAAGCACAAGAGTTTGTATTGGATATCGGACGTGTATCTGTGTGTATATTGTATATGTGATTTGCGTGAGTGCGTTCTGTTTACGTTAATATTTCTCTTGGTTAACTTTGACAAATCATCCAAGCTTAAGATTTTTCCAGTACGAATGTCTCAGGTTCTCGGCAGCACGTTGTCTTATAAGTAAAGCGTGTTTATATTTGTCTTTTATAATAATTATGCTCATCTTGTTTTTCATAGGAGGTGGCAAATCATTCCATATACTCGCTGCAGTGAACTTGAAACATCTCTATATCTATTCGTTTTATGTGCGGGAATTTTAAGTGTTTTATTTTTAAGTACAATAATTATTATTGTCTGAAAATAAAATATTGCTATCATTAGTAATTTAGAATTATCTGTGGAGTTTCTTGCCGGTATCATAATGGTCTGATAGAAATAAAACATATTCTGATGAACGAATAAAACATATTCTTCATAGCTATAGTATTATATTGATAACTAACGAAAGATAATAATGACGAATATTATCCTTTGTTTAGTCCTCGAGTGTCTCTATTGTATAGAATTTTTCCCTTCATTTTGGTACCTATCGTAAACACTTATACTTAATCGGAGGTTCAATAGTTTCAGATCACAAGTAGAAAGTCAGCACAGACGACACGTTTGGCGTAGCGGCAGAGCGATCGGATTCTGCGCCACGTGTTGTGGGTTCGATCCCCACACGAAGCAAATATTTGTATGATCTACAGGTAGTTGTTCCGGGTCTGGGTGTTTGTGTATTTGAGAATTTGTGTTTGTAAACGCACCCACGTTACAGGAGAAAATCCTAGTGTGGGGCAATGTTTTTTTTTAAAAAAAAAACAAATAAATAAACAAGTCTGTTTATTTAAAGCTTACCTAACCTGCTAAACCGTGTAAAAATTTTACAGGGCAGCAATGGCCACTCGATCCCGCTATGTAAATAGATACTTACCTACTTTCATGCTGGTAAGCACTATGTTCTCTTTGATATTTTGCGTCCATTATATTAACCAAATATTTATATTCAATATTCATGTTTCAGTTGAACTTCCGATCCGCATAAATTATATTTTCGCTGGATTGGACACCGTGGAAGAGCACATTTCCCTTCTTATACTCGGTCGAGAAAACAGCTTCAGCCGAAATACGGACCCATCGGCCCATAAAAATGTGTTCTCATGCACATTAAATCAATAATCTTGATATTGTAAAGGTTTTCCTGTATGACGCCAATACTAGGTAATGACGTCAAGAGTGATTTACCTCAATGTGAATCAGTAGGAATCGCATCGCCGTTAAATCAAAGACAATGATGTATTAAAGATGACAGACGGTCTAGTCTATGTACCTACTTAGGTACTCGTTGTATGACAGCATCATTAGTCTAGTGGTCCCAATCGTGACTGCTACGCTAGAGGTCCTGGGTCGATACCCAGGTCGAGTAAATTGTTATTGAGTTTTTCTTTGAAATTCCAGTAGCAGCTCGGAGGTTGGATTTTTACCCCGGTCAATGGCAATAGGATCGCCCCGTATTACATGGAACTTCAACATACCGGTGATCTGTGGGTGCACATTAGTACACTTCTGCATAACGCTTTGTGGAATACAGACGTGATGGTATGTGTGAGACGGTATGTTGGGACCTAGAATCAGTTTTGCCATGACATTACTGCTTTCTTTTTATTGGGTTAAAAAATAAGGTTATTTTAGTAAAGGAAAAATTCAATCGCGGGCAGGATTCGAACCTGCGTCTTCTGGTTTGATATACCACCCCACCCGCCTGATTGAAATTTGCCTTCACATTCTGAGTTTACGTCATAAGGTGACGTTGGTAACTTCAACTTTACTCCATCATGGGAGAGACCGACTGGAAAGTCCCGACCCGATATGAGCCATCAGCGATTAGCCTAACGGTGAGTTTCCTTAAAACCTCCGACCTGAAATCGAACTACTTGCGCTATCTTTTACTACAGTTGATATATACTTACTATGTTCACTGGTCCATTCTTAGAGAGAATAATAACTAAGGTCAGAAAATCATCAATATACCTGGTTCCCAAAAACGCCAATACTGCAAGCGGATGACACCTGGTCGGGTCCGAACCACACAGCGGCCAGACGGGGCGGCACGTTCAGGATGAACACCTGCGAGATAGCCACCACTGTTTGCCCCATGAAGCCCAGCCAGAACATGTCCTGAGGCACGGAGAACACCTTCAGCCATGCCCCCAGACATGTCCCGAACGAGCCGATGATTGTCGTCACACGAAGGTTCTGGAAGGAGGAGAAAACGTTCAGTGAGGTCATATCTAAGTACAATAAAACTGTAGAGCTCACATGTTGGTATATTGGAAATAGTTTCGGCGAAGGATAAACTCAAAATGGGCAATTCTTTGGATTTTTATAACTATTTTGATTGTTATACCTAGAGTTTTTTGGCAAGCACTAAGTGCAATTATTCTGAGAGAAATTTAAGTAGCCATGCAGGTTACCACGTGACCATTGATAATTTATTGTCTTGGCACGTGACCGAAGCTACAGAAGCAAGTTAGAGAACAATAATGACATACAATCAACTTGACGTTCTTTTTGTAGCATAGTGTGACGCAATAGTAATAACTAAAAACTACTCAGAAATATTACGTGCCTCACAGTTGTGCCTAATATATATATATGTATATATATATATAATTATACTATTTTTAACCGACTTCAAAAAGGAGGAGGTTCTCAATTCGACTGTATGTTTGTTATGCGATTATTCCGTCAATTATGAACCGGTTTTGATGATTTTTTTGATGGGTAGGAAGGAGGTCTTCAGAAGTGGTCCCATAAAAATTTGGTCAAGATCTGATCACATAATTTTGAAATAACACGTAACGACCGAGTAAATAATAAAATGATAACGTTGTCTAGGTATACCTACGTAAAATTTTACTCGCTACTAAAATTGTCGAAATAAAATAACTTTTAAGAAAAAGTAAAACCGCCTTCAAAAACATAAAAAAATAATGTTATGTGCGAAACAGTTTCGGAAGTCGACGCTTCGGAAGGTGGCGAAATCAAAAAATCTGATCAAATCAAAGGCACCGACTTTCTAAACTGTTTCACACGTAGCATTATTTTTTATGTTTTTGAAGGCGGTTTTACTTTTTGTGTTGTATGTGTGTTTTTTGTTGTTCGTGTGTTTTTGTGTTGGTGTTGTAGAACAATCGCTGCGCAACGGATGCATACCTATATGTAAATAATGTCTCCAGATTTTTTCAGCATACAAAACTGTATAAGCTCTAAAACCCATTTTGCCATAAGTATTATCTACTACTAACACACACTCGATTACCTTCTGAAATACTCTTTAATTTGATAATATGATATTTTTTGTGCAATATAGTTTGTAGTATTTAGTAAATATCATTGTATCACACGTGTATCAGCTGTTTGATTATCAACTTACATCTAAACAAGTGAGGAATGTATAACGAACTGAGTCATTGCTTGTAGCAACCATTAGGTATACCATTAGCAGAATACCAATACTTACATACTACGTAGTATGTAGTATGACCGTGATTAACAGTTATATTAATTTTTTTTATGGGATAGGAGTGCAAAAGATCAGATGGGTCGTCTGATGGTAAGCGATTACCGCCGCCTATGGACACCTGCAACACCAAATAGTCACAAGTGCGTTGCCGACCTTTTAAAATGGGAAAGAGCCTTTGGAACCTCACTCACTTGGCGAAACACAACGTAAGCGTTGTTTAACGCCGGCTTTCTGTGAGGCCGTGATAATACTCCGGTTGGGCTGGCCTATTCGTGCCGAAGGATGGCTCTCCCACGTAAAGATTAATAAAAAAAAATCACGTAATTTGATAAAACTGTAACGTTATTAGGGAAAGATAGAGATAGAGAAATGGTCAGCGAAATGGACCAACCCTACATGATTTAGCTTCTGATTAATTTACATTAAGACTAGATTAAACTAGTATATTTAATAAGTTATTTTTATTGTCGACCTTAATTTAACAACTGCATTAGGAACTTATTTATTGTTACTTTTGTAGCGATATCTACCGCACTACATAAAAACTAGACGGACAAGTCCTGAATCGCGCAAGTGAAGTTTGCAAAGCAACTTGGATATACATATACAACCGCCCGCCCGCCGTGGCCCGCCAGGCAAAACATCCGCCTGGGAGGATCCTCCCTTTGGTTAAAGGGGCAATACACTTCGCCTCTCTACAGTGGTGACCCCGACGTGACGGAACCCCGAGAAGAACATCAGAGCAGTCCTCGAAGACCCACAGCTTCATCATCACCGTCGTCTTCCTTCCTTTACAGCACGAGTAGCGAGTCACACAGCCCGCCAGCATTCTCCCGGTTTCAACAGGCATCCTGACGAAACTCCTGCAGGTAACGCGCATGCCTGGTCGGCACCCTCAGCCGACATCAAGCGACTTGGCACAGCACATTGCACTTCGGCCGGTCACATTAATAGAACATTATTTGTATATCGAGTTGGTTGGCTGGTTAGTAACAGTTTTCATACTGTGATAAAAAGATAGCAAGTAGATCACTTTTATAATCACTAGCTTCTGCGCGCGACTTTGTCTGCGTGGACTTCTGGATTGGGTCCAACCCGGATAAAAAACCTGTCTTATTCCAGGCTATAATCTATCTGTGTGCCAAATTTTATGCAGATCCGTTTAGCCATTCTGGCGTGAAAGGGTAACAAACATCCATACATCTATACTATACTCACAAACTTTCACGTTTATAATATTAGTAGGATTACTCGTGAAGGCTCTTTTAACGCACCCCTTGATATACTTTCTGGTTTTTTTTACAGAAAACGAAACGAAACAAGTTTATAAAGACCAGTTATTCGTTCGTGAGGTCAGGTATTTCTCGGATTTGCCAGCTCTGTTATATTACGTTGCAAATATACATTACATAATTTTGAGGCAAAAAAACAGCCGCTAACATCTCCTTACGATGAGAGCATAATCTCAGGGGCTTACGTGTATTATCTATTGTAAACTTTTTAAAAATACATTTTAAAAGGAGACAGGGCTAAACGGCGCACGCAGATGATGATAGGTAATCCACACTAATTTTATAAAGGCGAAAGTAATTCTGTCTGTGAAAATTGCTGTAGAGATAGATTTGACTTTGGAGCAGGATATATGCGACCTTTTGATACAAAAAGTCCTTTGAGATACGAGTAAACCCACGGCTAGCAGCTAGTATCCAATATTACCATAATAATTATTATCATGATGCTGTTAAAATCAATAACTGTTCTAGTTTGTCATGTAGTTATACCAATTTGAACCAAATCGGACAAATAATACGCTAGGGTGATGATGTGATGCTATTCTAAAAAGGTTTACTTAGCAGAGGCCTTATCGGATCCATTAAAATTGAAGTCTAATAAACTGCAAAACGTTTCCAAGGCTTTGTGACATACTGACACGTTTAAAGTTTATGCAGTATAGGTACATACATGATCTTGTATTTTAAAATGTCACAAGCCTATGTATAGTATAATTTACGTTCACTTTCAATAAAGCGCATTACAGATACATTGATTAACCTATGCAGTTTTTGTTATCGATGTCAAATAATTTTCATTAGATTTAATTTTTGTTAAGTGGTTGTTAAGTATATCACAATGATTTTCTGTCCAAACAACCAGATCACACATACGTAGACAGACAGATGTATGCAACACTTGTGAGTGCTCTCATCACTAGCTATCCGCGCTATACAAACAGGTCTTATGTTTTTTTTTTCTTTTTGTGTTAGTCGCAGTAGACGTTTGCAATGTTATGTGTGAAGGTGACGTCATACAGTTACGTGCCATTGTTAACAGCTAATAGTTTATTTTATGACTTTTTGTTTGTATATATCAATATCCGTAATACCTAGTAGAACACGTGGAAATCAATTAAAAATTGCTTCAAAGTCCGCAAACGGTTAGTATAGTTGCTATCAGTTTCAAGAAGGTTCTTTTTTTTCTTTTTCTTTTATAAAAAAAACGTTGCCCCACACTAGGATTTTCTCCTGTGTCGTGGGTGCGTTTACAAACACAAATTCTCACATGCACAAACGCCCAGACCCGAAACAACTACCTGTAGATCATACAAATATTTGCTTCGTGTGGGGATCGAACTCACAACACGTGTCGCAGATATTTACGCCAAACGTGACGTCGAAAATTTTTTTTTAAACGATTAAAGAAAATATCATTTGAAAACCTGCATGCACTAGATTTTCTCGGCAGCATGTGAAGTCTGTCAACTCACATACCCTGTACTCCTCTTATGATCTGTCCCTAACATTGGAAGAGATGATGAGTGCCAGTCTGCTGTGCCGCCAATAATACAATAATGATTATTTGCGGTGATATTATTGTTTTACTTTGGTTGCCTAAGTTTTGTTTTGTACCCAGGTTTTTTTATTGATCTCTATTTCTTACTATTCATTATGCTTTACTATCCTCCATATCATAAAAATATGTCAAGGTAAACTCATAAAAATAAATAAAATAAATCACTTAGTTGGATGTAGGAAGATAACATCAGAATTATCAATGTTGTTCTGTGGACTAAAAATAAGACGGTTTTATTGGATAATTCAGTCTATCAGTGTGCCAAAATACTTAGTATGTTTTTAGCCAATCCTTATACAACTTTAATAAAAGGAAGTGTAAATATTATTCTGTCGAGGCCATATTTAATTTAAATAGCAAGTACATTATTTATGTCCATATCTGAGATTATGGTCGTGATTGTAAAATTTAGAGGCAGTGTTTAACATAGTTGCTTAATGCAATTCAGATTCTAGTATTTATAAATCTTGATTTAATATGTTTCTTATTATTCGATAAAGCTACGTATTTACTTAGCAAAAAGGAATCTATTGATACATTTAATTATAAATCTTTATTAAGTTATTCCTAAGTGTATTTTTACAAATAAAGAATAGTCAAAATAAGAGCATAAAAATAACGTAATGCGGGTACTATATACAGTGATGAAACAAAAAAAAAACAGTGCAAAATATAAAGATACGATACGAATTGAGAATTTCCCCCTATTTGAAGTGGTTTACGACCACATGGCCCGAAAGATTGTTTGTCACCTTAGCGTATTAAAAAAAATAAACCAGGCAAAAGAAATACTGGAAGTAGGGAAGAGGAAAGATGATGCAAAGAATTGTTGACTATATAATCTCAAAAACGGCTCTAACTTTAGATATAATATCTTATAAAACAAGTGAATACCGCTGAAGACGTATAATAAACTGAGTATGAGTTTATTTGTTTGATAATATTATATTATCAATTCATTGACTTCGCGTCCTGTTCAGTGATAAGGTGATAACCTCTCTAAGCGAAATTGTGATCAAATCGATAACTTTTGAACTGACAGGTCAAGTTGTCGGAATGTCAGAATCATAATTGTTGTACATAAATTAAATAAGGAATAACAACATAACATAAAGTATCATCACGCCTGTATTCTATTACGGGGTGTACCTACATTAAGGCGTACTTAATGTAGGTACACCCCGGCTATTTCCACGTAGCAGGGGGCGAGCCTACTGCCATTAAACTGGACTCCAAAACAAATCCAAATTCCGAGCTGCTACTGAAAATTTCATAGAAAACCCATTAACACCCGGGACATCCAACCCATTAACATCAAAGATCGAACCCAGGACCTCTAGCGTAGTAATCACACTAACAAGCACTCGACTACTAATGCACCTTCTCATTTTATTTCAGTTATTGATTATTAGCAAACATGTACGTTACAACTTACATGTTTGCAGACTACAAATGTATCAAGGAAAACACTTTTTTATTTGAATTCAAAACCCACTGAATGTCAACAGCCAAAAAGCAAAGCGAATTCATAAACAAATTTAATTAAAAGCTTCGTCGCAGTGCTCAACTTGTGTTATGGAGCGAAAAACGCGAACACCCTCACAATACATCCGTCACCTCACATAACACGTCACACACACGTTTTAATTAAACTCAAATCGGTACGACAAACATAATATCCTTTTCAGCACTCCTGACATACTTCCGCGATAATAATATTGTTGGCAACGTACTCGTTGTAACAATTTTTAATATGGTAACTCATATTTTGAAAAGATGGTGGTGGTAATACTTATACGTTACCTAAAGAAATAAAAAAAAGACGTGTGGCACTCGGGGCCTGCCGCGGTAAATCTATTGCATAGCGTTTTTTATCAACTTATGTAATACAACCAATGCCACCTAAAGGCGGGTTGCTGAACTAAAGAGACAAGCGTGTTTCTCTTTAGTTCAGCAACCCGCCTTTAGGTGGCATTGGTTTTTATCAACTTATGTAATACAACCAATGCCACCTAAAGGCGGGTTGCTGAACTAAAGAGACAAGCGTGTTTCTCTAGATGATTATATAATTTGAAGTTGTATGACAACTGCTATACTTTACCTTACCTGGAACCGGATAGCTTAAATAGATAGAAAAAACAAGCGTGTTAGGTTTTTTCGTTACGGAATTTCTGGATTCTTAAAAAGCCTATATATAGTAAAAGTATTGACACGAAAAGGTTTGTTTAATGTAAGTTTTTTTCCTATTTCCTAAAAAGGAAAGGAATATCACTTTTCATCCTGAAGAAGGAAACCGGTTTCCTTTACACAAGGATTCCTTACAACACATTAAAAAAGTTCATGGATTTCGGTGGTTTCGAATGGGAGTGAGATTGCTGGCAACTAGTTTATCATACATATAGCGAGGCTAATTTGTTTGAGGTCTTAATTTTAATACGTGCTGAAACTGATATTTTCATTATGTCTAGTATTTGTTACACAGATTACAAAGGTATGTTACAAACACATGTTGCAGGTAAATTATGCGTACGCGTTAAATTATTATAAGGAATGAGGAGTTAACTACTCAGTTAGTAACTAAGGCAATATATTATAGTTTTATGTAGGTAACTCATGATAAATTATGTATTGCAGAAGATATTTATCTTCTATCTATACTTATAATAAATCTGTAGAGGGGTCAATTCTGTACATGAAATATATTTCCAAAATAACTATCAGCGGGTGATTAGTGATCGATACTGACGCCAAAAATGCAATCAGTAAAATTTTTGTCTGTCTGTATGTTCGTTATAGAAACAAAAACCACTCGACGGTTTTCAACGAAACTTGGTACAATTGTTCTTCATACTCCTGGGCAGGTTATATAGTATACTTTTCATCACGCTACGATCAATAGGAGCGGAGCACAATTAAAAAATGTTGCAAAAACGGGAAAATTATTTGATTATTTGGTTCTGGGAAGTGACATGGGTCGTTGATAAAGCGGGCGTAGCCGCTGGTAATAGAATAAAACTTTGTAATTATAGCTAGAACACAGATGTGTGAAATATGATTCTTTTTAACATAACACTGATCCAAAGTAAATTGAGAAAGACGATTGAATGTTTTGCCTGATGGGTGTTTTGCTTGGTGATGGATGATACAATTTGTGATAATCAAAATTCTGAATTGCTCTTATTTTGCATTTGCTGATAAAAAGGTTCATCCCAACAATTTTTCGGACTAATCCAAAGATTATTTTAAAGAAACTTGAAGAAAAAACGAATATTAATGTTTCTTCTCTTCTTCGGGTTTGTTTCAAACAAAACAAAATCATGATGACTTAGGTACTTTTTACGTGTTTCCTATTATTCCAAAATCTTCAATCATAATATAAAAGCGCAGTAAATACTTTACATAAAAATAAGCTCGTGAATGACCCTGTAAATGGTCTCTCGTACTAAGCCCTTCTATAATATTAAAACGAACCAAGCTCCGGTCCTCAACCCGACGAGGAAATAATTCAATTTACATCCACAATTTTATGAAGAGGACTTACGGCGCGTTACATAATAACATTAGACCCTTATTTGCGAATAAGATTTTTATTTTCTGTGAACATTTTTAGACAATCAATATTATGCATTAGAACCACAACATCAACCTCGTATTACTAAAAGTGGTCTAACAATAACCCAGATTTTAAGTTGTTATGTAGTACCTAAATACTAGACATCAAGATTAAATAAAAAAATATGCATCTCGCTGCTATGAAATAATATTGTAAAGTCATATTCCGCGGCTAAACACTGTACCCCAAATTACAAGCTCTAGCTTAGCGGGGAACAGATCAGTAACAATACTGCAATACAATTAATTTTATTTTTATTTATTCATTAATTAGGTATTCTCCCGAACATCACCTTTTTACTACTCTATTGACTAACAACCGCGCTTGTTTGCCTTTTTTGTCCTATAGTTCACGGTCATGAGATTCGTGACATTGGCCTCGACCCTGACAAGCCGTGACCCGGTTCAATCACCGGAGTCCACCAATGGGTAAGGCCTTGCCTTGCTTCCTGCTTAAAGGCACGCGTGGGACAAAATCGCGCGACTACTGGGGCCGCAGAAATTATAAAACCACAAATTCGGGAACAGGTTACAAGGCTGTGGTGGTGAAATACCACAATATCCAGACTACCTAAGTATCACCTTTCCATTTTCTCACGAGTCCATCCAAAGGTTGTCTGAGAGATCGGTTTTAGCGATAAGACCGTCCATTGTACCATTCTATGATTTATAGAATTGTAGGTACTTTACAATAGTTTTTGGTGTGTAGGTAATAAAGAATATTAAGAATATTCTATTCTATTCTAATTCCCTTTTTCAGAAATCACTTCCAAGTACCTTCTAGTTCTAGTATAAAAAATCCTAGCAGAAGAAAATAGTCCAGGGCCATTTTATTTCCAGAAGAGAGCACCAAGGTTTAATCAATTCCATTTCAATGTATGTGGGTATTTGAAAATCGGCATATGGTTCTATCGAGTGGCTCACATTATGAACGGATGTGCCCAGTCATACATCACGCTACTGAAGGATTTATTGAAATTGAATTCTGCCACCACTTCAGTTAACGCTGTGGTAGAAATTTATACTAAAATAATAACAATATTATTATTTTCGAGTTCAGTTTCGGGCCATCCCCGCCCACTTAAAAAAATACCTATGTAAAATAAAGGTACTTATGTATTACTAGCTTTTGCCAGCGACTTCGTCCGCGTGGAATAGTTACTTTGTTCCCTAGTTCTTCGCCCGCGGTTTCACCTGCGTTGCCCCGTTCCTAAGGGTTGTAGCGTGATGTTTTATAGCTTGAAACCTTTCTCACGAATCACTCATTTTCCCAACATTTCCCTTCACTGCTCTGCTCCTATTGATCGTAGCGTGATGAAAAGTATACTATAACCTGCCCAGGAGTATGAAGAACAATTGTACCAAGTTTCGTTGAAATCCGTCGAGTGGTTTTTGTTTCTATAACGAACATACAGACAGACAGACAGACAAAAATTTTACTGATTGCATTTTTGGCGTCAGTATCGATCACTAATCACCCGCTGATAGTTATTTTGGAAATATATTTCATGTACAGAATTGACCTCTCTACAGATTTATTATAAGTATAGATAATTTTTTATCTTTACGTATGTATTGTTATTATTTAAATATTTGTTTTTATATGACTGCCTCATTGGTCTAGTGTAAGTATACGCAACTGCTACACTAGAGGTCGTGGGATTAATTCCCAGATCGAGCAGTGTTATTTGATTTTGATATGAAATTGTCAGTAGCAGTTTTGAGTTTGAGTTTGTCCGGTTATTAAGTACGTACACCTAATGTGTGTTAGGACAGTGGTTAAATCATCCTAATCATCCTACATTGAGTCTACCTACTCTACACACCCAATGAGTACCCAAATATTATTAAAAAAGCGCAAGTTCCCTTTAATATTTTATATGAATAGGACATTTCAAACAGTAAAGTCAGGATAGTACCTATACGTAAGGAGCGCTCTTCGCAACGATAAAAGCATTTTCCAGGAAATTAATAACATACTCATCTGAGTCGAGCAAAACGCTCTCCTGAGATACGAAATTCCTGTACTTTCCGAGTATCATCGTGGGAAGTGTTCATAACTTCCTAAGAAATCTCCTTTGTTGAGTACTTTTCTGAACAGAAAATTAATTGCAGCAATCCGTGCAAAAAATCAAAATACATCAAAAAAATAAAATAAAAGGTAGAAGCCATTCTTCTCAACCTTCACGATACGATTGTAGGCCAAGATAAGAGCTATAAATGCCTAATAGATTTAACTTGTTACGGGTCACGAAGTCAGGAATCTCCGTGATTCAGAATTAATTGTCTGGTACAAATACGAACCCCTGCTGAGGCTGGATTCCATCTTGATTTGTAAGGATAGGTGCCAGACCTTAGTTTTAATTACGGTAGATACCGAAATGAAATGCACACAGTTTTATAAAACATTGTCTTACACTAGGATATCTCTGGTAACACAAATCTTATATTTGAAATCTAGTATACAGATAATCATAGAATTTATCACAATATTTTTACCTGGCAGTAAAGTAATGTTTTATAGCTGTTAATTATGTACTTTGTCAAGAAATTACATACATCCGTGCATTGTATTTTAATGTGTGATATACCAACAGAACTACCGATAAGGAAAAAGCTGAGTAGAAACACGGCTGCAAGCCTATGACTCCTAGCTAACTCCGAGTCATCGAAAGAATACAAAATGAACAAATAAAAAGGGAAAATAACAACATTGCGCATGTGGAAAAAACCTTACAAATTACTTTAAAACTAAAAAAACAATCATTAATTCATACGAACGTAAGGATTCATTGTTAAATAATTTTCTGAAATCATATTTTTGGATCTAAGTATTATCAACTAAGTGGATTCCTTGCTAAAACATTCTTTGTTTTTGTCCCATAATTATTTGCTGTTTCTAAGACATAATATTGTTGCAGCAATAGAGAAGTAGGTACTAATTTAAATCTATACTAATATTATAAAGAGGAAAGATTTGTATGTAAGTATGTTTGTAACGAATTGGCTCAAAAAGTACTGGACCGATTTCAAAAATTCTTTTGCCGTTAGAATGCTACATTATCACTGAGTAACGTAGGCTATATAACATCACGCTACGCCTCTTAAGAACGGAGCAGCGCGGGTGAAACCGCGAGCGGGTCGCTAGTCTAAATATATATAAAACTCAAAGGTGACTGACTGACATATAGTGATCTATCAACGCACAGCCCAAACCACTGGAGGGATCGAGCTGAAATTTGGCATGCAATTAGATGTTATGACGTAGGCATCCGCTAAGAAAGGATTTTGATAAATTCTACCCCCAAGGGGATAAAATAGGGGATGAAAGTTCATATGGAACAAAGTAACTATTCTACGCGGACGAAGTCGCGGGCGAAAAGCTAGTTATTTATAAGTTGTTACATGCGACATTAGTGAAAATAATTAATTAGACATAGAATTTGTTCTTAATGAACTAACGACCTCAACAACTCCACATTTTAATTTCGTACTAATAGGACCTGAGATTTTTATAAAAACCAGAATCAGCATTTACAATATACAAGCGTCTTATGCGCAGGCTTCGCTTGCGGCAAAATGCCCAACATGCCAGGTGTATTTAAAAAAGATCTCTGTAATATGTATATACAAACCTTGTCATGATTAGACTGGAAGCCGAACTAGACATAATTTAGAGAAAGCTATAAGGACGATGATAGGACTTTATTACGACTGAAAAAAATAAAATAACTTCCTTATCCAACTTGTACCACATTCTTTTGTAGGTACTTTAAATAAAACTATTCATCCCTGAGCGGATCACGGAAACACTTTCAAAGAAAAAGCTCTGACAGCGCACACGCGATGCATTTCCTCGCATACACAAAGCGCTGGGGATTTCCGTTCGAAGTATGCGACGTGAGTGAAGCGAGCAGCGACGCTTTCATCAGCCCTATTCAATCCTGTCTAGCTTCATATAAACATGAACCAAACATGTGCATCCACACTTACACTCACGCCTTTCTCTCACAGACCACCATTTGCTACGATTTTTACATCTTCTCATACATACGCACCGGTTACGAATAATACCCACGATTGGGGTAATTATGTCCTTCTATCCATACTAATATTATAAACTAGCGAGCCGTATTCGTAATCCTTATTCCTCGTCTGAGTTAATTTTCCCATCCTTTCCGACTTTTCCGGAAGATTAAAAAAAATCTTTTATACATATTTTATTCTGACAATTAGGAACACAACAAAAATATAGGGCTTAATATATGTTTAACTACCCAACAGATGTAGTAAAATGTAACGGCAAAAAAACACTACTATTCATGATATTCATCAATGATCACCAAAATAAATCCTCATTTTAGCGTGAAATTAAAACCAAAAATTTTACAACTTGTGATCCTAGCAAGCAACTCCAAAACAATCCAAATAAATTCACCAACCAAGTATAATAGGTAGGTAGAATTCGGTTCTGGTTGCAATTCTAACCTAACCTAAAGCTCATATTCGGTGACCATTTATCAATTTACAAAATTTGGTGATTATTATATTTATCGCCAAAATATAACAGCCTTTGTCGAGCCGTTCTCTAATGTCAATCTTACATACATAGAAGACAGGAGATTAACTAATTTAGGTTACATGCGGCAACTGATTTTTATTTTTATAGATTTGGAAGACATTATCTATATTTGGATGTTTAATCAAGATCCTGGATCTAATTCTTATCCTTTTCTGCTTCATTGGGGTTGACTTCTAGTGTAAGTACCGCTAAATATGAGTATTTTACAAGAAGGAACTACCATCACATCTTCGCAACTCAATTACTGGGTAATACCGATATCCAAAGGAACTGACACCTGCCACTAACGATTGTCAAAGATTTTGGTATAACAACCGGGATCAACAGCTTTACATGATACCAGAGGTACGGAGAAATTTTGATTTTGTCAAGACTGGTCATCCATCCACATAATAACCATGGAAAGCGCAGCTAAACCTAGCAGGTTGTTTAATTAACACAGTTATTAAACTACGAGCTTGAATCTAAAACGTTTTCCAAAAACAAATGCTGCTACATCATAAAAACAAAATACTTAGGTATCATGCGTTTTCATATTCGTTGAAAAACTCTCTGAAATCTGTCTGTTTTAATCCTGGATAACGACGATGATATACACGAAAGTACATATAGGCAACGCATTCAAATATTTCAAACTATCTCGTGCGAGCATGCAGTGTTATTTAGGACCTAAACTGGGATGAATGGACCTCGTAAAAGCCTCCCTATTCGCTATGCTTGTGACGAACGCTTGTGGAAATCCTCCCACACTGAGTATATTGCAAAGCAATATATTTTACTCGCATAGATGCAGACTGTACTAAGGTTACCGTAGTTATTAATGTTCACTAATGGTAACTAATTGAAGCATTGGGTGCCAAGAACGTTATCCAAAAAGTAGCAAACCCATCTCCATAAATTAATGTCTATCACGATACCAAGAGTCAAAGACTGAAATAAGTTCTCGTTAAAAGAATCTTTATGGCGCTAATTGCTTATTTTGATGCAATAATCTCAAAATGGGCCTTCGCTGCTGAACGCCATTTTCTCTTTCCCAAGTCCCAAGACGACAATGCGCGAGTGTTACAAAAAACAGGTCTGTAGGCACTTAGGTAGAAGCATCTCCTTCATTTTTCACTTCCATTATCTGTTTTACGGTAGGCTGGGTACAGTCGAGCAACTGACACAAGCTGTCAACAATTCACAAAGGGGATGAATAAACGCGGACGTCAAAACTAATCTTGACCTTGGGAAAATTCTATCCTTGGATTTTGTCAAATAAACCCGGAAGACCAGTTATATAGTGTATGTGTGTGTGTGTATAAATGATTAAATTTCTTGCAGAGGGAGGTATATATAGTCTATGATTTAGTCTTTTGCTCGGCTTTATGATAAGTGACTTATTTCCTTTCTTCCGTTGCGATAACGGACTATCCTAAGTTACGGATTATTCTTCGACATAATATGGGACAGGAACATCTTCCTAAGCTTAAGGTAAAACCAAAATTCCGGGACAATAGTTCGGACATGGGATTTGTGGAGACATTATTTGGCATAATAGAATAAGCAAGTTGATGTCCGCAGCAAATTTGTGCATATTACAGTCTACATACTATTACGTAACATATCATCAGGCCTGTATTCCTCGAAGGACTAGGTTACGGTTCTTAATGTACACACACAATTCGCCGGTATGTTTACTTCCCAAGTAATAGGGGATGAGCACTTGTCCATATTTCCCAATGGAAAAGAGGGGCCTGCTCACTGCTTCTCGGCTACTTCTGCATATGTAACGTATTGAAGTTACTGGGGGAAGCTAGTATACTGCCAGTATTATTGTACCAAATACCGAGCACATTTTAACAGGATATTTCCCTCAGGAAAATGGCAACGCGTATCTACATATTTTTTGTGAGGACATATGTACCTTGATATTGCCAGCGTTCTCTTGTTTGCTCCTCGAGGATTGGGAAAGCGCAATATTGCGTACGATAAGACCAAAAGTTGAGCCGTAAATATTAATAATACATGAGAATTTGTTAGTGCAGAGATTCGGTACAAATTCGGGTTTATTCAGAGTTTTACTTATTTATCCGGATCATTCCAAGGTTTATAGACCTTATAAGCACTTTGATAATATACGGTGACAATTACTTCATTAAAGGACCAATTTTCATTTGAAAAATTAGTCTCAAATTCGAATCGAAGGCACGCACCTCGTGACTTGAAGTCACGCGCTTAAACGGCGAAGGAAAGCATCGTGAGGAATCTTGAGGGATTTTCTCGACGGCGGCGTGTGAAGTAGGCCAGCATGGGAGACCAAGTATATCTAATCCCTCTCATCTGAGAGCAGATCCGTGCCTAGCAGTGGAACAGTAATGGGCCGATGATGAGGATAAATCCTGCTTCATCACGAAAGTGATAGAAGAAAATAAAATTAAGTTAACCTTAAATAGGCTCGGCCGGCTTGCCTATTACATGGGAGCTATACATAGCAATCTGCACTTCTGCCTAACCCCTCGAGGAATACTAGCATGATAGCATGGTTTGTTATGACCAATTTTTCTTTACATTGTAATATAAATTCTACAGACTCAAACAGATTCGCAAACACGTGAAAAACATCATTCACGTTTCACAGTCGTATTTTCCGTAATCCATATTACTGAGATCCGTATTACAGATAGGTCATAACTGAAGTTTATCTAACTTAAATATACTTATCAGCTGACACCTCTGTTACCAACAGTTCTTGATTATTGTTTGAAAGCTATAACATCGTCTTATTTTGTAGAAATAAGCATTAAAATGAATCGATCAATACAGCTATGTGAAGACACGTTCTGAAGGCTGTAATTAAGACTTGCATTGTTTTTTTGCTTTGCACTGAGGTAAAAGCTTTTAAGTTATTAATTTTATTTTGAGTCATAATGAAATTTAATGTGACTTATCATCATTATAAACTAAACTCGACCCCCATATTCATAAAAATGTCATATAAATCTCTTACGTAAAGATAATGTGGTTGTCTTCTTTTCCTTGACACAAAACACATTTTAGCATGCATACATACATACATACAATCACGCCTGTATTCCACGAAGGGTTAGGCATAGGTGTACTAATGTACAACCACGGTTCGCCGGTATGTTTAGGGCCATGTAATGGGGGGCTAGCGTATTGCCATTAACCGGGCACAAATCCAGACTCCAAGCTGCTACTGAGAATTTCATAGAAAAACCCAATAACACTGCTCGACCTGGGAATCGAACCCGCTCATGACCACTAGGATAATGAGGCATTATAGCAATGGAAGGTTTATAAGACATTTTACATTTTTATAAATTAATAAGGGGGTGAGTATAAAAGTACGTTAGTTAATTTCTCCTCCCAGCACATCTTTCCAATTGGCAATAATTCCGTGTCTTTGCAATTCGCTAAATCGCCTATCTGTACCCAAATACTCATATATAGATAGGGTGTGTGGGTTTCAAAACGTAGGCATAATGTTTAACTTCACGCGTGTAAATCACACGACTTCTGCACATGACAGGTGTGCTCTCAAGAACCTGCGGATGTCAAGTCATTAGGCCTCTGTTACGTGTCTCTAATGAATTTTCATAATAATATCTTAGATGGGATGGGTGATTATTAAACCTATTAGTGGATGTGAGTAATTATACACTTTACAGTGTGTTGTTCTACTTTCGTACATGATAACTTATTAATCGGAAATAGTAGTTGCTACTAATGTGATAGCAAACATCGCAGAAATTACAGGTCATTTTTTTTTCTCAATTCAATTCATTGTATTTGCATAACCTGGGTTATTCACAAGATGTTATATTACATATTAAAATTGTTTCACCCCATTCAGCTTGAAAGCATGCAAAAATTTGTCTCGAAATTGTTTTTTTTTTAAGGAATTTTTTGACCTGGTAACTTAGACTAAAGGTCATGTCGTTTTTGTAGTTTAAAACACATAATTTTATTCCCAGTAAAACAAAATGGAAAGTTCACTTGAGCTGCGATGGAGTTTAGGAGTGAACACAAAAGTCACGATTTTAAATTTTATATCATTTGCCTACACTCGCACACGTTCATGAACACTTAATGGCTATAATTACAGATTAAATTTCGGGGAATCACAAGTGCACTTTACATTTTCCCGCCTAAACTCCTCTCGAAATTGACATTTGTTATTGACGTGTGATTTGACACTTCTTATACAATAGGAGGTGATTTAGGCACAGTATGTTCAGAACTGAAGAATTTCAAATAAAAGACGACATTAAAAATGTCTGGAAATTTCAGTTTAAAGGATATAAACGTGATAGTTTATGGGTATGGATGTTTGTTACTCTTTCACGCCAAAACAGTTGAACGGATCTGGATGAAATTTGGCACAGAGATATATTATAGTCTGGAATAACACGTAAGCTATTTTTAACCAGGTCGGACCCAATTCGGAAGTCCACGCAGACAAAGTCGCGGGCAGAAGCTTGTTTAATGATAATCTATGAAGAAACTATTGCTTTTGAAAAACGCTGGGTACTATCTGATATACATACATGCTAGGATTACATAAGACTTGATAGTTTTTTCTTTCTAATTTCTATTATAATCCTGATTCGCTCATCAATAATAACTTCATACAACCATAAACTTCACAAATCTATATGACTCCGTTTCTAGTTAAGTATGTTAATTAATCAACTTTCTATAAAAAGAGCAAGCTTTTCATTCTAGTCCATTAACCGTAATAATACTCATTAGCAATTAACTAGAACGCAGGATCTATCACCAATCTTGAAATTGTTTCTTGTAATCATTAGTGCTTACAATTAGAAGATACGTAAGTACTTTCACCGTCTGACATACCTTTAATAGGATAATTAATATTTTCAATATAACATAACATACTATCACGCCTGAAACCAGGTTTGGACTGGACTGTGGAAGAAAAAATACAGTTTCCTAGCGCCTCTTTCATTTTGCTTTAACCTTGCTTACCGCTTAGCTATCTAGTATAGTTATCACTCGTAGAAAAGCAGTCTATAGTTGCTTGGTGTCAGTAATATGCGTAAAAATAGTATACATTTCCTTGACAAGCCCGCCAAAGAATTAAAAATTATGTGATTATAAAGATAAAATTATTATCTCCTCACGAGCAAACTATTAAAATCATGTATTTATTGTAATTGTAAAATATACACTGTCTTAAACACGTTTGTTTAAGAATTTGCTTAAACATCTTAGGCGTAAAGGAGATAAAATCAAGGTCGCCTTCATTTTTCTATGAATAATAAGAACATTGTAGGTACTATATTGTTGATTACAGTGCCAACTAAAACTATTGTTATCGGGTGAACCAGCCATTTTGACTCTCACGCGTCCAGTTTTTTTATAGGATAGGAGGGCAAACGTGCAGATGGATTGCCTGTTGGTAAGCGATTACCGCCGCCCATGAACACCCACAACACCAGAGGAGTCACAAGTGCGTTGCCGACCCTGTAAAAGGCGATTGGGCCTCCGGTAACCTCACTCACTCGGCTAAACACAACGTAAGCGTTGTTTAACACCGGTTTTCTGTCAGGCCTGGTATCACTCCGGTCGAGCCGGCCTATTCATGCTTAAGCATAGCTTTCCCACGTAATAAGCATCACAAATATCCATCTTATCCGTCGTAATAAGCAAGTTTTATCAAAATTAGTCTAGTTGTTTAAAAAGGCTACAACGTGCTACGCTATCTTGCGGTTATTTAATGTAACGAGGAGCTTAGCTAGGTATAAAATATTTGGACGTAATTCATTGCTTGCTTTGTTTGAAACCACAGACAACTAGACAGGTAGGCTCTAAACACATGCCGCAGTCAGTTTGTGACGATTATTTGCACATCAATGTATTTTCTATCGTGCCTCGGTCTTAGTTCCTGGTGAAAATTCATATTTTGCAAGTATGGAAAACTTGAATAGGCCCTCTAGCGATAAGCTGAAGAATCACGTCCTTACTAATATTATAATAGAAAGTTTGTGAGTATGGATGTTTGTTACTCTTTCACGCCAGAACGTCGAATGAAATTTCTGATAAAAAAAATCCGTATGAAATTTGGCACAGAGATAGATTATAGTCTGGAATAACATATAGGCTTTTTATACAGGTCGGACCCAATTCAGAGATACACGCAGACAAAGTCGCGGGCAGATGCTGGTATACTACTCGTATATACTAGAGTAAAGTTCTGACTTAACAAGGACTGGGCTGTGAACGTCAAAAGGCAATTGCATATACTGAGAAAAGACTAGGCAGATTATTGAGATAGGATAATCTTAAGCATCATAATATGCATCTAATCTTCTATCTACGCGTCTGAAATTGTTAGTAGGAAGCAATTTGCCTGACACAGGCAGAAATTCTCAGGTTACTCTTTTAATTAAATCATTTATCAAGGGTAGGACGGCAATGAAAATAAATTGGCTGTGAAAGACCGTACAAATTGAAAGGAAAAATGGTTTTGCCGTAACGAGGGAAGGAAAGTTTAATGATACGAACTAAGTATGTGCTGATTTCAGCCATGCATCTACCATACCTACTGAGTAAGCAAATATCTAGGTAGCATGTGTCTAGGTAATAAGCAAATATCTAGATAGTATGTGTCTTTAGTACCTTAAAATTTATTGAACTTCTGCATTTATTATTACGACCATACGTTGAGCCTAACATTTTGGAGCCGCACCCGGTAACAAGCTTACCTAGTATCCCGTACAGCAGTGAAGAAACATGGTGAAAGAAAAAAAAAGTGTGTTCACAAACGGCCATAGACTATTTTTTTTAAAAGTCAACCACAATAGTAAATTTGAAAGTTAGTTATATTATGCACAGGAGGATGTGAAGTCCGGTTTGCAAATTATTGTGAAGCGAAGAAAGTTGAATTCCACATCAAGCAAAAAAAGTAAATAAGCAACGGGCAGGGAAATCTTATTAAAGAACGTATTATTGGAATAAAAGGACCATTTTTATCGTGGGAGAGCCATGCTTCGGCACGAATAGGCCGGCTCGACCGGAGTGATACCACGGCCTCACAGAAAACCGGCGTAAAACAACGCTTACGTTGTGTTTCGCCGAGTGAGTGAGGTTACCGGAGGCCCAATCCTCTTTTAAAGGTCGGCAACGCACTTGTGACTCCTTTTTGTTGCGGGTGTCCATAGGCGGCGGTAATCGCTTACCATCAGGTGATCCGTCTGCTCGTTTGCAATCCTATGACATAAAAAAAAAACAGCTTCAGAGCATCAAATTTGTACATCTCGAAGATTAATGAGTCAAGTTTTTTTATCATTCCTTTATTCGCAATGTCGCTGAGTAGCCTTCATAACAGTAATGTTTAGGCTATAATGTTGTATGTAGTTATAGTAGGTATGTTCTTTTTTATTCATTTAGCAAAGCTCTGTTGGGTCAGATCAGTTGCCAATATATTTGGGTTATTTTGAAGCCGGGCATGGCATTTTTAGATGATGTCAAGATTAATCCCTGTCAGTTATCATTTTAAAGATTTTGATAACATTTATTGCAAAGACTACTAGCATCAAAATAATGAACAACGATTATTAAGAACCTGCAATCATTAACAATGGCAGTCAGATTAGCAAAGATACGTGTAATTAAACTTCACTTATTTCTCTTTTTCCTTATCTGAAGTTGATTTCCTTTTGTAGCCTATGAATCATAGGAATATTGTCATGAAAATTTGAATAAAGATTCAACAACATAACCGCAATAAATAAATAACTGAAAGGGACTGATGACACCCTCTTTGTGAAGCAGTACCAATATAATGGGTAACTTAAACCGAACCTTTTGTTAAACTTTTTATATTGTACATAAATGATAAACAAATGCCTCATTAGTCTAGTGGTCCCAAGCGCGACTGCTACACTAGAGGTCCTGGGTTCGATCCCCAGGTCGAGCAAAGTGTTATTGGGTTTTTCTATGAAATTCTCAGTAGCAGCTCGGAGTCTGGAGTCGTACCCGGTGAATGGTTATAGGCTCGCCCCCTATAACATGGGACCTAAACATACCGGCGAACTGTAAGTGTACATTAAGTACGCCTCTGCCTAGCCCTTCGGGGAATACAGGCGTGATGGTATGTTATGATAAACAAATATATGGTCCGCCCGATGGTGAGCGACAATCTATAGACGCTAGCTAACACGCATAATGAACTTTTACTGTGTGATTGATTCTGATACCTATGGATAACGAAGAACTTCAGATAATAGACATATCGGGCTGTTATATTGCGTGCATGTTCGTATATTGCGTGCGGATGGGAATGATGGCTTATTCGAACCATCCTCGAGAAAAGTTCGTTTCTACACCCGCACTTGTTGTTTAATTGTACCTGCCTAACTCATCACTTTAAAACCATGGAGAATTTATCGATAAATAAATAAATGATAAGATTTATCTTGTGTTTGGGTGCCAGGTCTCTTTCACAAATGGATATCACATAGTCTTGTGTTAAAAGAACTTGAGTATATAAATAAACAATGCTATTTAATTATAGTACTTAATAAAAGCAAAGACAAGTTATTTCATTTCCAACCTCTTCACCATATTAAAAAAATATATTGCATTTTTTTTTGTATTGGGGATTACTTATAAAATAGATAGTGCTCGTAGATCTTCGAACTCAGCATAGCTGAGGGATAGCAGTGAGATAATAGAGACTCCCATGTAATACCGTAAACCGTGTTTCGTTCTGTGTGTGTTTATTTTTAAATAAAATCAGCAATGAAATCTTTTTATATTTTGAAATAAAACTACTTTTTACGGATTTTATCGCGTTGTATTGATATTATTTGATTCCCGACGTACAACGCGATAAAATCCGTAAAAAGTAGTTTTATTTCAATGTCTAATATTCGCGTGTCAGAAACCAGTATCTTATTATATTGCCATAAGTAGTACCGTAGCATTATGTATGTACCTACAATGCTTATTATGTTGTGTTCCTGGTAAATTCGTCATCTCTTTTATGTTTAAAACCAGAACAAAAATGTACGTTTTCAAAGGGTCCTTTGAAAAATTCGATTCACATTAAGCAATTTTGAGGAAGTAAACAAGTTTTGTTTGGCCTCATGAAGATCACCGAAATCACAGGTGACTTGGATTTCGGTGATCGGTTTCGGTGTAAAGAAAATTGCACGAAAATATTTGTCGTCGCTCATTCAGGCAGACAATGGTTAGAAACTAAATTATACAACGACGATTACTTTTT
Source organism: Acronicta aceris (assembly GCA_910591435.1). Taxonomy (NCBI): domain Eukaryota; kingdom Metazoa; phylum Arthropoda; class Insecta; order Lepidoptera; family Noctuidae; genus Acronicta; species Acronicta aceris. The sequence continues at coordinate 17,501,832 of OU342758.1, read as the reverse complement.
AAAGAGGATAGATATTTGACTGACGAGAAAATTTCGAGAGAATTCGACCTGTACTCGCTGAATTCACCAAACTGGTCAAGCCTTCTCGAAGTTGTTCTTACATAATCTGAATTTATAAAGTCACTTGTCTTGACTGCCTGATCTATCAATGCACTGCCAAAACTAATAAGTCTTTATTGGTCAATTTTGGATCATATACCTATGTTAGTTTAGTAGCGTTAGTAGGTACCCGCTAAGAAAAGATCTTGGAGATTTCAACTTAAAGGACGAAAATTAAGGGAGAACTTTGTACGAAAGTCTTTGTTGAAGTAAGAATCATACAATTTTGAATCTACTGAGCATACATGAGTAATGACGGGTTTCAGTTTTACAATCATTATTATTTAATCATCTATGTATTTATTATAACATGATGTATGAATGTCGAAGAAGCAAAAGACGTATGCAAGAATCGTAGCAAGTAGCGGTCTATCGAAAGATATATCTATCTATAGAAAGGCGTGAGTGTATGTATGTATTTATTATTATAACATCAACTACACCAAATCACCCTGGATGTGAAATGTTTATTTTACTTTAAAAACGACTGTTATTCCACAGTAGGATTATAATCCCCCGTATCGTGGGTGCGTTTACAAATACACAAAACGATGGACGAACGATCTAATAAAGTCGTTGAATGCGGGCGACATATAACCGGACCTTGTGTAAGTCTATGAGGAAGGCCTATGTTCAGCAGTGGACCTCTTCTTCCTGCTATGACGACAATGATGATGGTGACACTTGGTGCGGGAACCGAATCCATAACGTGTGGTGCTAAAGACAATCGCTCAGCTACTACGCAGAACGTGTCTTACTCTTTCGTACAATGTAGTGAAGTGTTAGTGAAGATAATGTTATGGAAGCTAATTGGTATGTATAAGTGTTACTCAGAACATCAGTTATTTTTACCGGGTTTATTCCTATCGTATATCTTAATAACATTGATATCGTTAAATTTTCATAATCACAAGTTGACCTTTAGACGGCTGGAGTATTTAATACGAGGTTATAATATCTTATGATAATTTACTATTACTCTAACAATTTCAATTTTTTACTGACATAAGTATATAGGTATCGGTTGCTTCCGAAATATTTCAGAAGCAATCGAAATACTCTGAAAAGGTTTGAGCTAAGCTGAAAATAATTGTAATTCCCAAAAATGTTTAAGTATGGCTTGTCTAAAAAAATCTATAATCGTATAACTAAACTTTGAGGTTGAAAATAACACAATAAAAACGTCTACGTACGAAAGTCTGGGTACGTGTGCGTTTACCCTACTGAAAATCCAGCCACTATAATCCAGCTTAAATCAAATACAAACTATAATTTTCTTACCGTCTTATCCAGCAGCCAGCTGGCAGGGAATATAAGAGGAATGTATGTAATCATGAAGATCATGGACGTCCAGTAGACCTGGATGCTCGAAACACCGTAGTAATTCACGACGGCGTCCTGAATTATAGTGTACTGTATCCATTGCATCGAGTTAGACGCCGAGTTGAAGACAAATACGAACAGAACCAGCCATCGAATGGGAAACACCACGTATTCCGTCGTTACTTTTTTAGTGGGTGACTCCAACACGCCACCCTTCTCAGCAACCCCATCCATAACACTCCCGCAAACTTCTATATTCTTCTGATCTGTCATCTTTTAATTATAATATCTTAATATATTTTAATAAAATACTAATAACTATCTCTATATTATTGTGTAGTAGTAGTAATTATTGTCTGAGTTTTGGCATTTATATGGCACTAATATTTGTTAACATTTGAAATGAGAACAATTTTATTTATTGTCAGATTTTCCCGCGCGCGCGTTTTTTTTTTATGCGAGGCACAGGCGTGTTACTCGCGGGGCGGCCGGCCGTCGACTGTGTTTTCCATTTTCTTGCAATCGGATGCTGAATGGAGCCATGCACCCTCCATCCGCGCTGGCTATCAAACAACGATGCCGACTAGACTGTCTGTCAACAGTACACTAAAATTATTCAAGTGATTGTAATCGCAAATAGGATATTACATATATTGCAACACTGACAACTATACAAACAGGTTTTATTACTACTTTGGTTGTAAAGTGGATCCGTTGTTATCAAAGCGCGTTAGATTAATTCATAAGTCGTTATAGATATCTACCTGCCCGATGAATAATTGTAAATATGTAACATTTTAATGTGTAATAATAAATAATTTAAGCAATACCTGCTTAGTTACAATTTTTTGTGATAATACCAATTTTAGATAGTAATTTAATTCTGAATTATAATTTGTAACTATTGAAATCGGCGTAGTATAATCGTAAAATTCTCAAACACAGCTGATGTCGTAAACTGAAAGAAAGAAAGAACTGTCTGTATATACGTCTTTTGTGGACTGTATCTTTCTGTATTTTAAATATGTAAATCTTGCCTAAATGTTTCACTCGCATCGAAAAAGAACTGACACACAAGTCAGCTAAGGTTTAATCTCTGTACCAAAATGTATCAAAACTAGTTTAACGGTTTAGGCGTGAAAACGTCACAACCAAACAGACAGATATTATTATTACTTTTACAATTACAATATTAGTTTGGAGATTGAGGCCCACAAAATAGGTTGTATTGTTAAAAACAAGTCTACAAACCTGAAGACCGAATCAAAATTAAATAGGTAGGTACATTTTTGCAAACATACAACCAAACAATCATAAGCATACATTTAGATGAAAACAATCCTGTAACTTCAGTAACGTGAATGCTTTGTGTAAACATGCAATCGAACCCACAACAACGCGGTCATTTCCGCCGATACAGCGCACAACATACTTCCCACAGAGTCATGCGTCAACATCGTTGGGATGTGCCGCTCTGTGACAATGCCCGGACTGACACGTAACACAAATTACACACGACTACACATCAAGCTATACATTTCCAGTAGAAGCTGATCGCGGATTGTATAGGCATTCTATACAATAAGGGGTATATTCCTTCTCACATGATCTAGGAGCTATTGATTTATTGACATGACATTGATCTCTGTACTCCAGACGAATGCAGCAGCAGAATTCTATCAAATTCGTCTTATTGAGAAGAGAAGAAGAAAAAAAGTAGGTATTTTATTTTACACCAGGTGTAGATAAACGCATACGATACAACAAATAAATTAAGAAGAAGGATAAATTGTACAATAATAAAAACGAAATCATAAAGAACTAAAACCCGACTACGAAAAAAATCAACTGAAAATTTTCTACGTCCAAGAACAGTGGTGTCCAGTTTATAGCCGTGGTCGGTCGGATGCCGTTATTATGACCTGTGGGTCCAAGCTTAAGTATAATTTTCTACATTAGGCTTAATTTTCGTAGTCGAGTAATAATAAAATGGCGTCCCTACGTCACATCCGTGCAAAATACGGTCGTCGTTGAGCATAAGCGGAGGTGTAGTAATGTACGAGTACCTACACCCTCATTTGGCCGGTATGTTTATGGGGGACCAGTCTATTGCCATTAATCGGGCACAAATTCAAACGAGATGCTATGTAAACACTGAAACCTCAAATCGTTATCGTAGAAACGTAAACAAATAGATTTGATGATAAACTGCGTGTACTAGTATAATAAATACAATCATAGGTCAACTAACATCGGTTTAATGATAACGAAAGTTTAGAATCCGTGAATGGTGTCTACCCATAATAACGTACTTACCACATACCATCACGCCTGTATTCCCCGAAGGGTTAGGCAGAGGCGTACTAATGTACACCCACAGTATGTTCCCATGTAATAGGGCGCGATTCGAGCCTATTGCCAAAAACTGGGCACAAGTCCAGACTCCGAGCTGCTACTGAGCATTTCATAGCAAAACCTAATAACACTTTGCTCGACCTGGGGATCGAACCCAAGACCTATAGAGTAGTCTAGTCGTCCCATGCAGTCACGCATGGGACCGCTAGATTAATGAGGCAGGTCTCATCCTCACCTACTTACCATAAAATAGAAAACCTATTCATGTCTGATAAATTCTGCTTGATTAATATCTACCTAGGTAGGGAGGTAAGCCCAATCCTCTCATTCTGAGAGGAGACCCGTGCACAGCAGTGGGACAGTATAATGGGTTGATTATGTTATGTAATACCGTGGGTATTTCCCCGAATGGGGTCGGGTCAGAATTCTGTTCCTCAGTGCCACTTAGACAGGCATCTCGTAAGAGCCGAGAAAATATCTGTCATGCTCGATAGTAGGACCTCTTGCGGTCTCACTGGCTGGAGACCACCCTTACGTCAGATTCTGTCCTAAAGCACCTTGGTGTGTGTTTCGACTTTTGCGCGTAAGAGCCAGTTCCCCTCGGTTGCAGCGGCTCTGGCAGTCTGCACTTCTACAGTCTGTAGTGGCGCCTATGGGTCGGCAACGCATTACTCAACTCCTATGGTGTTGCAGGTGTCCATGGGAGACCATGACTACTTACCAGCGGGTGGTTCCTTAGCTCGTTTGCCGACATAACCAATAAAAAGAAATGTCGGGGTAGCCGCTGCACACCGAATAAATTAAAAAATGGAATGAATGGAAAAATAAATTAACCGACGCGTAATTTATCGGGCGCTTCCTCGGAGTTGGTCTTAAATCTGGTAAAAGAAATAAATCTGTTATTGCAAATCTATAATTTTTGCATAACTTAATTTTGCTTAGTTTGGCTTATAATTATATCTTATCAAAAACATTGAGTAGCAATCATTACATGTAAGAAACTAACTTTCGCCCGCAACTCCGCTTGCATAATGCATGGATATGATCAGATGATTTGGCGAAAAAATTAATGCCCTGGTATAAACCCATCTACGAAGATGCGTGCAAAGATGCAAAGATGGCGAAAAAGATTTGTTACTAATCACAATACAAAACATACAGCATACTTTTATAACTCAGGGATTGTTAGTTTTCTATCAGTAAAATTATAGAATCGGAACCTAGATCCGTACCTAGATCCTGAGATTACCTACAAACAAAATTACAAAGTTTAATTTCTTCATCCTATTGTTGTACGTACATTTTTACTGATCTTGCAAGAATGTTTTGCATAAATAAATACAAGTTGACCATGAAAACGGAACATGTGCTTACATTGTGCTATAGCATTATGTGAATACATTATGGTGATTTTGTATTTTGTATCAATTTTGTAGTTATTAGTGGAGTTTTTCAATAACCGCTGAATAAATAATGACAAAATCAAAGAATAATAGGTATTTCAAAAAGTTTTCATTTCCTGGTGCTGCAAATTATGATGCTCTATTGTTGATCGCATCATTACGTAACATCAGGTGAGGTAGTGGTCAAACGCAAGCGTATCATACAGAAAAAATACTCACACTTTTATACCTACAAAAAAAATTAAAAGATGACAGAGATCACCTATTTAATGTGTTATCCATTTCTCAGGCAGTACAAATAATGAACAATTCATATTTTATCCATAAAATAATGTATTATCCAAAAGAGCAGGAAAATTCGCATGTTGGTTGAGGATAAAAAATTACCTATAAGCGGTCATTTCCGATGATCAATAATGGTAACCGTTACATGACGTGGGTACCAACAGTGATGTCAACAAGCAGCTCTTTTTTATACATAATAGTTTACAAATCATGCAGAGTTTTTGTGGTCGTACTCGACAATGCCTACTGTAGTTTTTGATGTCTGTGTTCCTCGTAGTTTATTTATTTTCTTATCTTCAATGTAAATAAAATATTAAACATGTCAAAACATTACTCAGTATTTGTCTGTATCATTAACTAGCGGCCTGTCCCGGCTTTGCACGGGTGGACATTATTGAAGTTTAAGTCGGGATCCCTATTTTTTCTTGTAATAAATATAGCCTATGTTACTCAGTGATAAGGTACTTTTCTAACAGCAAAATAATTTTTGAAATGGGTTCAATAGTTCATTTGTTACATAAAAAAATACAAATTCCTCTTTATAATATTGCTGTACATTTAAACGGAATTACAACAAGAGAACTATTTATAAATTAATCATAACAGATTCCTACCTACATAAACATACTATCACACCCATATTCCCCAAGGTTCAGACAGAAGCATAGGCACTGCACTGTACACCCACAGTTCACCGGTTGAGTCTCATGTAACAGGGGGACATAAATCCACAGAGATATAAATCTTATGTCTGTGCAACTCTATTAGCCATTAACTAGGCAAAAATTCAAACTCCGAGGAAAAATCCGTTATCAGTTTACTCGACCCGGGAATCGAACTCGGTTGATAAGGTAAAATTATTGAATTATAAAAACTGCTAACCTTAAATGCTTTGGCCAGTATCTTGCGGTTTGGGCTTTTACAAAAACATCAAAGGCGTTGGACGATGTACTTTTACACTGTGGTATTTGTCTCTAGCATTACGGCCTACGCTTGACAGCCAGTTCGCCTGATGTTAAGCAACACTGAGATCTATGATGGAGCGCACTTGCCTAGATGAAACCGATTCACACGTCATTTAAAAACACCCAAATTATATCTAACGGGAAATACCCAATAGTTTCCTACATAAAGATTATTTGGTTAAATGTTTATACAAAAGGGTAATATTGCCAAATATTACATTTACATTATCCCTTTAGTTAGGTACTTCCGCTTAATGGATGCCGAGGCTGAAGGTATAATAGATAAGTGATTATAACTGAGCCGTTAATGAGAAGTCGGCGATTCTCACAAATTGCCACAGTCGTTAGCGACACAGCCCGTTGATATTGTAAGTAATCGACACTTTAGCAACAGGGTATTACACCTATTTTTGAAAAGTGCCTTAATTGAATTCTATAGTGCTATACTGAAAAACACAACATTTTCATTCCATCGATTATGTGCCATAAAATTGCATTTAAAATCCTCTTCAGTCTAGTGGTCCCAATCGCGACTGCTACACTAGAGGTCCTGGGTTCGATCCCCAGGTCGAGCAAAGTATTATTGGGTTTTTCTATGAAATTCTCAGTAGCAGCTCGGAGTCTGGATTTGTGCTCGGTTAATGGCTATAGGCTCGCCCCTATAACATGAGACCTAAACATACCGGCGAACTGTGGGTGTACATTAAGTACGGCTCTGCCTATCCCTTCGGGGAATACAGGCGTAACGGTATGTTATTTTCAAAATTCGCGCTTAATTTGACGAAAACGCTGGAGGCAGTGGACGCCAATATGGCTCTGCGGTTATGACGTCAGTTGGCTGTGTAAACATAATTGTTTATAATTAAAAAAATGAGTTATTATTCTTCTTATCATTGGTGTGCTATTCCGGAATGCATACTATAATGAAAATAATAAAAGTACAAAGCCTTTATACGCTGAACAGTCGACAGTTTACACTTTTTAGTTTAATTTACACAGCCGTATGACTTAGTAACATGGCGGCTGCTATTTCATGGTAAACAGATTAAAAAAAATTGATGCAAAAAGAACCAGCATGCAAACTTTCAAGGATCTAGCTCCTGTAGTATCGGCTGTGATACGTCAGTCAGTCAGTAGGTCAGTCAGTCAGGTTCTTCTTTTATATATTTTATACATTATATTATGCAACCCCTAGCTGGGCATTTTTGCACCCAAGCAATTTTTTATATAAGTGTGTGATACGCAAAAATGTGATACGCAAAAGTGTGACTGTGAGCGGAGTACATTTTCATGTTATTCAGATAGGTAACAGATAAGACAGAATACACAAAATTATTCTAATTTATACTTGCACATACAAAAGACTTTGGTCTTTTGTTCCGCGATTCTATTCTGTTCTGTCTCCAAGGTAAAACATTTTGGCCACCTCCGTTGGCTTGTTTTGTTATCAGGAAATGCAAATTTGACGTTGACAACAAACAAAAACTGAATCGTATCTATTTACGTTTAATTCTTTATACTAAATAAGTAAAAACTCTTCAATTGGTACAATAAGAGGCTACAGGTTCGTAAATATAATAGCCGTGAAGGCTCTGTTTATTTGTGAAATAGGCCAGAGAAGGCAGTACGCGTACATTTTATTGTTTAATAGTAATGTTAAGAGCTGGGTTTCGGGATAAATTAAATAACCATAATTTGACCGAAATAACACTCACTTTAATTATCCACACAACAGAAATCACACAAACAGTCACTCACTATACTAGCTCTTATCACAGTTAACGTCGCAGTGATAATCACTTAGTACTTCGATCTTCACTTCGCTGTGTCCAAAACTGAACTGCCCTTCCCGATGTTTTCGACCAATATTTATATGAGCCACGAAGATTCTGGATTCGAAAAATCCAACAATAGATGGCTATTGATTACGGGCGTTGACCTTGAATCTGGCCTCAAACTATTTTATTATGTAAAAGTAACTTAAAATGACAGCCTCATTAGTCTAGTGGTCTCAAGCGCGATTGCTACGCTAGAGGTCCTGGGTTCGATCCCCAGGTCGAGCAAAGTGTTATTGGGTTTTTCTACGAAATTCTCAGTAGCAGCTCGGAGTCTGGATTTGTACCTCGTTAATGGCAATAGGCTCGCCCCTTATTACATGGGACCTAAACATACCGGCGAACTGTGGGTGTACATTAGTACGCCTCTGCCTAACCCTTCGGGGAATACAGGCGTGATGGTATGTGTTTTACAATCAACTTCTCATCCCTAAAACATATCCTAATTTAAAATACGACTTCTCAAGGTAACAGTTCTACACCGCATATGAATAACATAAATGCTTTTTGTCTTTGAAACATTTGAATTCGATTAATTTATTTTCCTTAACATTAATTAGTGTCGTTCAGCTGCCTATTATCTACTTACCTACTTACTTTACGACGCCTTATTTACAGAGATAAGAAAACGCTAAAATATTAAATGCTGAAATACATTTTAGTAGACTTACTACAATATGACTTCACGGTACTTTGATACATTGTTCTGCCTTTTGAAACTTTGAGATGTATTTATTGAATTAATTAATTTACTTACAGAAAACATAGAAGAAAAACAAACACCATGTTCCACTCTTCGTATACAAATAAAGTTCACAGAAAATTGAATTCCTTTCTCAGGCTATTTTACCTAAATCTCCAGCATTTGCTATTCCCTCGACGTCCTTACTGGAATAAGCAAAATGCCAAAAGTGCTAAGCGACTGAGCGCGAGGAACTAACCCTTAAAAAATCTTTCATTACCTATACAACATGATAACGAAAGCTAGAGTTTGGAGAATGTGTGTTCCACACATAGAAAAGTAAATGCTGCGTTAACAGGATTACTCTGCCATTGTCGGGTCGCAAAAAAGAAATATATTTATTACACCATAAAGTTTACAGAAAAATCCTTAAGTATTAACTTAAAAATGAACCTGTACGCGTGTTGCTAGGCACTTTTTAGAATTTTTAAGAAGTGCATATTTGCTTATTAAGCTTTGTTAGGGGCAGCCGCAACCATATTAACGTTAGCAGTAAACTTTGCCCTATCTTGAAGTACTTCCACTACAACTCCACGAACTTGATGCACACCTAGTTACGGAAATAAGTTACCAACTGAGCTTTAGGCTTTGAGTGATACTTATTACGAGCAATTGAGAGCGCCTACGAAAATAAAATTAGCAAAAATCAAATCAGCAACGTAAGTAAAAGATTAATAGATTCAAAATCTTTAAGTCTTCTAGAATGTCATCATGTGTTTTTGGTTAATTTAGGTACCTAATGACGTCGTAAAAAAAACCAACAAAATACACATGTATTATATATGCCTGTACATGCATAACTCCTACTTATTAATTTTGCTGTGCCCGTCCGGTTCCATAATTGTTTCTGTCTATTACTCTTACCACCTGTATATGTACATTATGGATTGCAATAAATATATGAATATGAACTATAAAAAACAAATATATTTTAATATAGGTACATAATAATCCGAATGCGTTCCAAACGCGAATATGTTGAACTTATTATGTACTTTCTAACAACTTTTGTACTATATTCTGAGCGAATAAATATTATGTTATCTTATATAAACTTATAATAAATCTGTAGAGAGGTCAATTACATAGTACATGAAATATATTTCCAAAATAACTATCAGCGGATGATTAGTGATCGATACTGACGCCAAAAATGCAATCAGTAAAATTTTTGTCTGTCTGTCTGTCTGTATGTTCGTTATAGAAACAAAAACCACTCGACGGATTTCAACGAAACTTGGTACAATTGTTCTTCATACTCCTCGGCAGGTTATAGTATACTTTTCATCACGCTATGATCAATAGGAGCAGAGCAGTGAAGGGAAATGTTGGAAAATGAGTGATTCATGAGAAAGGTTTCAAGCTATAAAACATCACGCTACAACCCTTAGGAACGGGGCAACGCAGGTGCAACCGCGGGCGAAAAACTAGGGAACAAAGTAACTATTCCACGCGGACGAAGTCGCTGGCAAAAGCTAGTCTTACATAAGATCATGATTGTGAAAAGCAACGTTTAGAAATTTATTGTGTAGTTGTAACTGTGTTTGTTTACAATTAAAAGTAGCGTAGGCACCCTGAAGACCTCATGCATTTGTTTAATGCGACACCATTATTGCTTCTTTAGCAATTTAATCGTTATTCGTATAGCGTTACCCTTAGCATTTATACTTGCCTCTAAGCCCAAATGTTTTTTAAGGTATTACTTTTCTTTAAGACATTTTCAAAACCACAATAAATTCAAACTGAACGCTACCAAAATACCTGCCTATAGAAAACAATCTCGAATATTTTAGGGGTAGTTTAGCTGATCTCATAAAATACCCCTGATCCGGCCCTTTTAGCAAAATATCCCTAACCACACGGCCAACCTTGAACTCCGGTCTTTGTTGCCCGTGTTGTGTTATGAATAACTAAGCTATGCTGGGGAGACCTTTCGCTTACGTTGCACATTGTTTGATTTGGGTTAATGTTAGATTGGATATTAGGTCCAATAAATCCAGTGAAACTAAAACAAACTGACATCTTTCATTTAAAAACAATTCGTATTATGAGCAATTTCATGTTCAAATTATGCACCAACGAAGACAATCCAAATAATTATCGTACCTTGTTGACATAACTAGTGGATTCCTAAACTAGCAAAGGTAACGATAAAGGTGCTGTGAAATAAATCACTACATAGTATAAAACAAAGTCGCTGTCGCTATCTGTCCGTCCCTATGTATGCTTAAATCTTTAAAACTACGCAACGGATTTTTTTTAATAGATAGAGTGATTCAAGAGGAAGATTTTAAGCTTACGCGTATTTAACATTACGCTACGACTCTTAGGAATGGGGCAACGCGGGTGAAACCGCGGGCGGATCGCTAGTATTTTATAAAGAAAAAAAAAATATTGTGTAAAATTTGCACAAAACACTGATTCTAATTGCAGGTTCAAAACATTTGCCTACGTGACTTTTAATGGTAAATATATCTAAATGAGTTTTACGATAAAAAGGTCTTAGTTGTTTGGTGATATATCGAGCATTGACCTGATCAGTCAATAAACGTTCAATCTATTTGTTGCTTTCGCTAAGTGTTAATAATAGCTAGGTATACCTGTCTACTCGTCATATCTCATTCTGCTATTGAATCTTTTTAATTATTATATATTTTACTAGCGGCCCGCCCGCGGTTTCACCCGCGTTGCCCCATTCCTAAGAGCCGTAGCGTAACTAAAACCTTCCTCTTGAATCACTATCTATTAAAAAAACCTCTTTAAAATCCGTTGCGTAGTTTTAAAGATTTAAGCGTACATAGGGACGGACAGACAGCGATGGCGACTTTGTTTTATACTATGTATGTAGTATAGCCTTTTATTTCCACATCAACTAATTTTCATTTCAAATCTTTTTAATAAACGCCTATTTAACACGTGACAGATCCTTTCAACTATAAAGACCCTTTGTCCGGTAACTATAGAAAACGTTATAAAATGAATTGAAAACACCATTTGAAAATATCGTTGCGTCCTTTTTGAAAAGCTTTTGCCATTAATAACCGAAGTTCCTTTGTTTTGTTGCCATCAAAATTGGCTGACAATTTTCGGTCCCGACATAAATTTGTTTTGCGGACAATATGATTAATTTCTGGCGTATAGAAAGACCTTTGGGGTATAAGGACAGTTTTTGTATTATTTGTTAGTAAATTATGTTGTTCTGTTGGGCCTTTTCATCTCCAAACCCCTTTGCTGGAATTTTTAAACACGTTTAGAGACTCGTTTTAGTTAATATATAACATCATTATGCAAAACATTAATAGGGAATGCTCAATAAAGCTGTACTTATAAACTGGTACACATCACCGATATCTTTAGATTTTATGTAATAAGCGGCGAATCTATCTTATATGGGAACAAGTCCAAACTTTGAGTTCCTACTAAAAATTTTGTAGAAAAACCTAGTAACACAGTGTTCAATCTGAGCATTGAACCCAGGACCAGGTTTAGCATAGTAATCGTACTTGCGACCACTACTCTATTGAGGTACTTGAATAGGCAGAAGTGTTATAGCATTAATGCTTACGGAAGGAAATAAACAAAACCATATTTGTATTTTAATAGGTTCTAAACTCCTGAAACTAATGGTTCCTAAGACACGTTGGCACTTTACGGCACTTTTTCCATATTTGTAGATACCGAAAGCTGAAACTATGGTGTTAAATTGATAAGTATAACGCAGTCAATGTAGAAAAGATATCATTGGAAAAAAATATATAAAATCCAAATCACAAGACGCGGCTTACAGCAAGGTAGAATATAAAGTCAGGGTCAGAAGAAACTAGGTTATAGCATTGGTCAGTCCACTGCATCAATCATAGAAACAATAGCCATACAATCATCATGAATCTAGAACACAGACACTCGCAGGATGACTGGCAAAACATGTATGTGTGAAAACATCGACCTTACCACCTTACAATTCTGTTCCAAAACAGAACACTATATAGAAAGTGGTCCTTTTATTTGCATGCATTTGATTGATTGCGATTAATTGATTCTTGGTCCTGAGGATCTTGTTTCAGTGTGTTGTGCGTTATTCTACCCAGCTAATTCGTCCCTACATTAGCAAAACAAAAAGCAATACCTATTGGTATTCCAAACACAGTGCCTGTCCCATTATTATTCTAAAAGGTCCATGATTAATGTAATGTCCGGTGTGACCACAAACCGATTTTCCCGGGAGGGAAACTTGACCACACCGCCCACGTTGTAATTGGATGGGACTACTTAGATCTACCCAACGTCCAATGCATTCACGAACACCATTAATTCTTCTATAACCGACAGCCGTATACCACACTTCTTGACTCCCGGATGTACCATTGCCATTAGTACTTATCGTGGAGGTATTAATTACTGGTCCTCGGGTACAGCAGATAATATCATTAAATTAAATCTATTAGAGTCACGAAAGAAAATTATGACAATTAAAACTGTCGTGTGCTGTGTTAATTTTAAATGTCTCACAAAAACCATAGACTTAGGTTCAAGTATTCTATCCCATTAAATTAAATCCATAAATTTAATGGGTTAAAATACTTGAACCGCCTGAAAATCATCATTATATTAATAATCATATTTCAATCTGTAAATGTCTTCTTCTTTGGTTATATGTATACCTACCTATTAGAAACGAGTCTCAAAGACGTGTTATAGACATGCAATGAACTGATTTCAATTGAGTAAAAACCATCAGCTCCCAATATAAGTTTAACTGACGAGACGATTGGCGTAGAGGTTGAGCGATCGGCTTTTGCGCCACGTGTTGTGGGTTCGATCCCCACACGGAGCAAATATTTGTATGATCTACAGGTAGTTGTTCCGGGTCTAGGCGTTTGTGTTTGTGAGAATTCGTGTTTGTAAACGCACTCACGATACAGGAGAAAATCCTAGTGTGGGGCAACGTTTGTTTTTTATTTTAAAATAACATACCATCTTGCTTGTATTCCCTGTAGACTAATAAGGCAATCATCATCAGTTAATTAATATAATACATAAAGAGTGTGCTTTATTTATAAAGATGTGCGGTCATTAATCTTTACGCATCGATTCACGCAAATTTTGACCGCACTGCTTTGCTCAATGTAGGTGATCCATAAAAAAGTTTGCATTCCAAATGGAAACAGGCAAAAAATGTGTTCGGGTTTTTGACCGCCCAAAAACCAATAATTTTTTGCAATAAGCAGTTTTACTCATTTGATCAGCGGTAATATCACCCACAACCATGGAACCTAGACTAATAATTGTAGGTTCCATGCTTGCTTGGCTTTGCGCAGAGGCGATCTACAATCGTCGTTTTTGACGGTTGTAAGATCAAAAAGTGGTCAATCGCCAATGAACTTCGCGGTACTTATCTTATTAAGTTTAATTTGATGTCAATTTAACTGATCTGATGAAGACAGTTCCACCAAAGGAAAAAATCTTGTCTGTACTTAACGAATCAAAGACATTTTGGTTTTCTTATTGGTCTTAAGATGAATGGTTTGATTTATATGTTTGAATCATTCTTATGTATTTTTGCATTCTTCTTCATTTGCTTGGCTGTATTGAAATGGACATTCATATCTGGAAGTGCTAATTCCATGCTTTTTTATGTGCCTATTGCATCACTATATACTTTTTCCTGTGGTAATTTTTAGTAGATTATGGGAAATAGTAACATACCGGGTGTTATTAAAATTATTATTCGTTCATCTTCTTCTTAACCCCGACGCAAAAAGAGGGATATTATAAGTTTAACGAGTATCTGTCTGTGTCTCGTAGCTTCTAAACGTTTTTATATAATTTTAGATTTAATGCTATTTATGCAATAAATTTATGTAAGTGGAATATAGATGGTATTGTCGTGTGCATAAGTCCAGTAGCCGGTCGTTTTGTAAAAAGAAAAGAATACAGTAAAGAAAGAAACAGAGTTGCACATATAGAAATGTATAATCGTTTACAGATAGCAGGTACTAATAATGTATGATAATGAGGTACATTTTATCAGCATCGTACGAGCACGGAAGATGATCGGTTGATGATTAAACAGCCCACAAAGCTTCCATGACATGATCAGAAGGCACGAATAGAAAATACACGATATCCGATTATCGTACATTCGCCAATGCTATAAATCAGCTGATAACATGAAAGTCGTACCTTGGCCGCATGGTCAGTAATCACAATATCGATTGCTATCGGTACATAAACATCGGTAACGCATCGAGTATTGGCGTGTGCGGTGAAGTAGGTGTTACATGGTTGGGCGAGCTTGGGTGTCATTGTCAAGGTTACATAGTTGAATCAGGTATAAAGGTGAATAGGGGTTATTGTGGGGAGTTTAAATAAACATTTTAGGATACGTCCTCAATTACCATTATTACCTATAAACCGCAGAATAAACTGTTAGAAATTGAATAAATTGTTACTCATCATCAGAAAATTTGAAGTATAAGTAATTAAAACAGAAATTGACTAGTCGGTTTTGATTAATGTTGACTGGGATAATTTATTGAGATCGTTTACGTGGGAGAGCTATGTGAATGGGTCGGCACGTGACTCCTCTGGTGTTGCGGGTTTCCATGGGTGGTGGTAATAGCTTACAATCAGGCGATCCGTCTGCTCGTTTGCCCTCTGATACCATAAAAAAAAGATCTATGTTAGAACGAATTATATTTTTAATAGTTATTAAGTACTTAATAATTATGTATTGAGGCCAAGATAAAATATCCGCTGTGGACACAAATAAAAATAAATATTATTGGCATTCGCGCGGATAAAAGGACCAGAAGTCACAAGAAGAATAATATTCCTACATAGTTTAAAAAGTAATCATGTTTTATACTTAGTATTGCAAGCTATATATAAATCTAACAATATTTTATGGTTTTTTGTTAAATTCAGTTTAAATATGTTTGGCTTCGCTTGAGCGATTACCAATATTGTTTTTTGTGCATGTTTACTATGTATTCGAGAAATAAATTATAAATATACGGTATTTCTTATTCATATTTGTTTTTTTATTATACTTATAAATAAATTAAATTCTATTGTAAATAATTTTGTACAAGTGTATCCTTGAAAGTATTGTAGAACATAATATATTTTACGGTCACTATTTTTTTATTACTGGTGAAGTTGGCAAACGATCTGGAGCCACCTGGTGGTAAGTAGTCATCTTCGCCCATGGACACCTGGAACAACAGAGGAGTTGCTGATGCGTTGCCCACTCATAAGAGCCCCTACAGACTGCCGGTTGTCAGAGCCGCAGCAACCGAAGGGGAACTGGCTCTTACGCGCAAACGTTGAAATACATCGCGGTGCTGTACGACAAAATCCGGCGTGGTACTCCGAAGGGTGATCGCCAGCCAGTCAGACCTCAAGAGGTCCTACCACCGAGCAAGTCAGATATTTTCTCGTCTCGCACGAGATGCCTGAGTAGCAGTGAGGAACAATATTCTTACTCGTCTCCACACTATGAAAATTTTGTACTTTTATTACATTGGGAACCTGGATGATTTGGATCATGGAACCTAACACAAATCATACCATCACTCATGTATGCGTCGCAAGGTTAAGCAAATATACTTTATATAAAGTAAGCAGTAAATTAAGTATGTAGTTTTAATACTGGTGTATGACACTTACGCGAATATTAGACATTGAAATAAAACTACTATTTACTGATTTTATCGCGTTGTAGAAGTCAGCAGTTTGTGAACATACTCTAGAGAAGGCCCAGCACTACATCAGATTTGATAAACCACAAGTCCTCGCAAAAGAAAACCGACTCCTTCCCAGGATGATCCGTGAGGCTATTGAAAGTAAAAAACATCCAAATTTCAATAGAGAAGATGGCTGGGTCTTAGCACCTGCTTGGAACCCCATTATAGATTCCATAAAATCAAAATCCAAGCCCAAAACTGCAAGACCGAAGGATACGGTGAGCTCGTTCTGCGTGAATCGGATCGCCAATAATTAACAAAAATGTAAGGTAGCTTTTAGTAATTGTAACATTAAGACGTCCAACAACTTAGTCTACCCGTAACCATGGATGCTGTAAAGGATCCGAAACGTCGGGAATCAAATAATATCAATACAACGCGATAAAATCCGTAAAAAATAGTTTTATTTCAATGTAGTTTTAAGTCCCATGTAATAGGGGGTGAGTCTATCGCTATTAATTGAGCAAACTAAATTCCAAAGTTCTACTAATAATTTCATAAAAAAACCCAATAACACTTTATCTAGCCTGGAAATAGAATCGAGGACCGCACACTCAGGTGCCTGAAACAACTAGACTTACATTTTTAAAATATTTTAACATTTTGGTTTCTGACCCTTACGCGAATATATAATAAGACATTGAAATAAAACTAGTCTTTACGGATTTTATCGCGTTGTATTGATGTTATTTGATTCCCGAAGTTTCGGATCCTTTATAGCATCCATGGTCACGGGTAGACTAAGTTGTTGGACATCATAATGTTGCAATTACTAACCTTTATTAAATTATGCGATCCGATTCACACAGAACGAGCTCACTGTATCTTTCGGTCTTTCATTTTTGGACTTGGATTTTGATTTTATGGAATCTATAATTCCAAGCAGGTGGTAAGACTCAGCCATCATCTCTATTGAAATTTGTATGTTTTTTTAATTTTAATAGCCTCGCGAATCATCCTGGGAAGGAATCGGTTTTCTTTTGCGAGGACTTGTGGTTTATCAAATTTGATGTAGTGCTAGGCCTTGTCTAGAGTATATTCCCAAACTGCTGACTTCTTGAAACGGCGGTGTTTGACATCGGCGATGTGTTCTCTTACGCGGGTCCCTATGCGAAACGTCGGGATCTAAATAATATCAATACAACGCGATAAAATCCGTCAAAAGTAGTTTTACTACAATACCCCATTTTGTTGACTTAGTTTATCTACTATTAAAACAAATGTTTTGAGATACAAACATATCCAAGTTCCAAAAGTAAAAAAATTAAGTGACAGATATACAATCTCAAAAGAGAAATGACAGCGTCCATGTACTTATTAAACAGTTGAATAAACAGAAATCTGTTTTGATACGCAGGGCAATATATATCAATACCAAAAGGATATGTTCCGTATCTGAGTGGTCCGGAACGATGGCAAGACGTGGCCGCCATTTGTCTTGTGAGCGCACTTTGACTGAGAATTAGGTCACTGGCACCCCTCTCACTTGATGCGTGGCTACTAAAAGCGACATGGGAGCATACGGGTTGAATTGAACACTTCCTTCTTGGCTGAAGATGAATAAAATGTATCGTGGGATAATTAAAAGTATTTTTTGAATAATCTTCAATTAGCTTGCCTTGGCTTGCAAGCCTTGAGTTTTGTGCATGTTTTATGTAGTCTAATCAACAATGAACTGACATGTTTTACATGCTCATTAGAGGCAGTCGTAAAAGTAATTGATTCTGCTTGTTTAAGATAGCTCACGGTAAAAGCTCAGAATAACATGGTTTCGAACTCAGGATGATAAAAAAATAAAAAAATAAATATAAAAATAAAAAATAAAAAAGATAAAAAAATAAACCTTCCTCTTGAATCATTCTATCTATTAAAAGAAACCGCATTAAAATCCGTTGCGTAGTTTTAAAGATCTATCCATACATAGGGACACACAGGCCGAGGGAAGCGACTTTGTTTTATACTATGTAGTAGTGAAATATTGTAATAAAAATACGCCTATTACATGGGAACTAAACATACCGGTAAACTGTAAGTATACACTAATACACTATCACAATTCTACCTAATCCTTCGGGAAATAAAGGCTTAATTTTATTATATATTGTGTTATGGCATGTCAATAGATCGACAATCTGAGTGTTCACAATCGACTTACTTTTAACCATTTTCCCGAAATATAGTCTGTTCCATTATTATTAGATCTCTTATACTTTCAGTGCTTAATGAGCGTACCCTGATTCAGCGTTTATCATCACAGACAGTTAATAGTCTTTACGAACACTATTGATTTATTCTAAGACTTTTTATGCATCGAGGGCAAGGGAAAAACGCTGTGTAGTTCCTTTAAGAAAGGTGGTGTAAACTTATATATTGGAAACCAAGGAAGGGCGCTGTATTAAAAAACTTTACAAATTCATGAAAATGTGCATTTAGAAATTCTTATCAGTTTGCTAGGAATATTTAAAGAAATAGAACTCATAATATTTGTGAAAAAAACAGTATAGATATGCCAAATTAAAAATTCTCATTTGCAATTTTAAATTAAGTACTGATCCCTCTAGATACGTAGTAAGTAAATAAATATTGTGGCACGTAAAATTTCAAGGGCGCAATCATAGTGGTGAGAAAATGATCGTGTTAACGTGCCTTGTAGTCTGAAATCATAGAATAATAGCTAGATTTCTATCGACTTTGCGAAATAACACGGCCTGTTTATGATTTTTGTATTCTTTTCATGTAAATTCGACGGATTTGCTGCTTACCCGAGTCGAATCATGAAGCCAAAAACGTGTCTTTATTGCAACAACCTCGTAGTGTTCCTGTTCTGTTCAATACAATATGTTTACACGTGCCTACATTCGTATATTGCCTCATAATAAACCGTAGCGCACTGCTAATCGATCAATCGGTAGCACTCGCACGACAATTTGTACAAGTCAATAGTTGTATTAAGTATATTACGTATGTATAATTGTTCTTTGAGTAATGCGACATGCTGAGTATTTTATGAAGAATAGATTATGCGTATTTTTCTTTCTTACATCTGCTAGAATAGGCAAAAAATCCGAGGATACACTCTAATAAAGAAGTCTGTCCTTCATTAATTCAGGTAGGCTATAACTACTATGTATAAAACCGAAATCCACGATAGGGTAAGTATTTGACTGTAATAAATGTAGTAGAAATCATATGCGTAATAATCATCATTAATACGCATTTCGAAAAGTCAGAGATGCGTGTTTCGTTTCAAATCGGAGACCTACGACATATCAGTCCATGACCATGTTACTAGGCTACTCCAACTTCGCCTCAAAGGACCAAGGAAATAGCTGTGGTCCTTACGTACGAGGACAACATATCTGAAGAAAATTTACGTTTATGTTACAAAGTTATGTAATTCACGTTTACATAACTTTGCAACACAAACACTGCATAAAGGAGCTCCGGCAAACTTGAATTAAACCCTGGTAATTTGTCTAGTATAAACTGACCTGTGTCATGGACTATCAGTCTTTGTGACTCTTCTATTGGAGGCAGTGTGGCACGATATCGGGGTCTGGTTAAAGTGGTGGGATAAGATAGATGAAGGCAGTGAGTCAACAAAGGGTAAAATGTAGCCAACGATGGGTGTCCGGTTAGGTGACACGAGATAATGTATGGTTTAAAGTGGAGAGAGGTAACTGTAATTTGCTTCAGCAATAAGGTTGAAAATGATTTATTTTATAGCTTATGTACAATTTTTTCAGATTCTGCAATTTTTTCACTGCAAGTACCTTACTTACAGCCCCGGCGCGCGGCGTAAGACGTACAATATTGACGATGTGAACCATCACATAATCCTACAACCCGTTCATAAGTGAAAACACGAAACATTGCATTGGCGAGAGAGAGAGAAAACTGAACTTTTTATCAACAGATCGATATAACCGCCGCTAAATACTGCATTATTTATAACAAAACAGATCTTACATATAATTTTGTAAGAAGTGCGCTCGTTCACATTCAGAATATGGTGAGAGGGTTTGCTTAAATGTGTGTATAAATAATCCTCCGTCATCATTTTTTGTGACACGTAACTAATACCTACCTACCTAACTACCTGAATTCATATAGGTACATAAATATACAAAAATATTAACGTGTCAAGTTTATATGGAACGATAGACTCCTTGGGAGTCCCCAACTAAAGTTGTAGAGCCTAATAGTTATTCGTATTAAGAATTCTACCTCCTTAGAATGACATATTTTTTCGTCTTTGTAGTAGTATTTCGTGAAGAATATTCTCATCAAGCTAGACAAAACTCGTCTGAATAAATTCAGCGAAATTCTTGCTCATGTTTTACGAAAAGATAAAAGAGAATTATTATCATTTTACAAGGATATATGCACTCAAAATTGCAACGAAAAATTGCATGCTAAGCTGGTTTTACTCTCGCAAAGTTTTTTAATTTTTTTGTGAAATAAATCCTGCATGATGAATGGAATGGCCTGAAAAGCTACACGTTGCAGGGGACGATACGCTCGTTCAATGAATAAGTATTTAATATCTAGTAGCTTTTCACTTTTCGTTGCCGGATATATACAGGTGTCCATGAAAGTCGGATAATTATGTACTGCTATGCTATTGCTTAAATATGTTAAAGTATAACGTGAATACATCTTAGTTAATAAAATAACTTTTAACAAAAAGCAAAACGTAGCGACGCAAAATTAATAACTAGTAAATGTACAAATGCAGTACCTACCTACAATAAACAATATACATAAGTATTAAAAATGGTTTTAGTGTAGGAACACTTAAAATTGTTAGTAACACACACTGACCGACACCTCACAAATTAAAACGGTGGATTTAGAAGATTATAATTTTGCGCAGAAGTTTCTTATGTACCTATATCTATGTATAACGTAAATGAAAATGGGATTTCGGGAAATTCACACAGGATTGGGAAAACAGTATTGTCTACCTAAAACAGATACCTACCTACCCAAAAAGTAAACTAATAAAAATCGTATCAACTCAGTAATATAATAGTATAACTCAGTAGTATCTTACAAAAAAGATTATGAATTACTTAGAGTTAGAAAACATCGTTGTACTTATATCATGACTGTTATACATAGGCGATTCGCACAATGTATAAAATGCTGAAGCGTGGGAGAACCGCGAGAATACCGGAGGCCCAATCCCCTTTTAAAATGCCGGCAACGCACTTGTGACTCCTCTGATGTTGCGGTTGTCCATGTGCGGCAGTAGGTAATCGCTTACCATCAGGCGATCCGTCTACTCGCTTGCCCCCCTATCCTATCCCATAATAAAACACCTCACCGAATTACGCAGCGTAGCGGGGAAATTCGTATTCTTACGTTGCTTGAAAGTATCTCTCTTTGCATTGAAAACACGCGTGGTGCAACACACAGAAAACCTCCGCAGAAAAGCTCTGTCGCCACGCACTCCGCAACGTAGAGCAGAATGTGTGTGAATCGCCTAAGTGTCTTTATTGTAGAATGTTTCATTCATTTATTTTATTTCGAGCGCAAGTCTTGCGTAACTTAGGAACCGATTGAAATTACCAAATTGAAAGCGTTTGTTTATGAGCAACAAGTGACTTGGCAATCTTGACACTAAAACTTGGCAATATTGTCTATAAACTGACTGAAATTACCTTTTAACTGTGAGTATACAGTTTACATTAACTCAATCAACTGACTTTCAGAATACGATAGTGGGTTGTTTTAGTCGGTGGTTGATGATGACGATGATAAATGGTGAACAGCTGAAAGGGTAAATAGGAACTCAAACATATGTGGGTGTAAACCTACGGTACATCTCTATTGATGAACTGAATACCAGGAGTAATGATGTGGTTGTACTTAAACGAAGTAGGTATAAGTAATAATTATAAAATCACTCACCGTTTTATCCAAGAACCAACTGCCAGGAAATATAAGTGGCACGTAAGTCACCATATACACCATTGATGTCCATGACACTAGATTGCTCGACACCCCGTAGTACTTCACTACGATATCCTGGATTATCGTGTACTGCGTCCACTGGCTAGAGTTCGAAGCTGAATACAGCACAAACAACCCTAGTATTATCCATCTACGTGGCGCTACTACGTAGTCTTTCGTCGTGGTTTGTATGCTGATGTTGTCCATCACACTGCCAGATATTGATGGCCTCATAGAGGCTTCGTCATCTAATATTATTTTTGGAGCAGTGGCTTCAAGAGAGCCAGTGGGCTCTCCTGTGTTCAGTAAGCCATTAATCGGTGAATATTCCTTTTTGGTCATTTTTGTTTCTTTAAAAACACTCTTATGTAGTAAGTTTTTAAGACACTGTTTCGATATTCGCACAAATTTATAGTCTTTTGGTCCAAAATTCGTTAACAACTGACTAAGTTTCTAGTCAGCCAATCCAATACTGGATTAGTGTATATCAGTCTTTTATGATACCGCTGTTTCACCTGGTTAGATAATATGAGATGATAAAGTAAAATCGGCTGAGCAGTTTTTCTAATCTTAGATAGTACTTGAAATTTTTGTTTGACTATAAACACATTATTCTGGTAATTTACTACAAGATGTCAATCAAGAGATATAAGACAAACATTTTTACTAAGTACATATTCCAATAATAAATAATAAAATCTACACTTCCACTGACTATTTCTACAGATAGTTCAATTAATAAATGAAAAGATTGTTAGAGTGCTTACTTATATTTCTGTAACCTGTTTATCTTATTAAACTATTTTGATACCTATCTGTGAAAAATTACGACATCTGATTGCTGTCATGTAGTTTTACAAATTCTACATGGCTTAGACCCATAATAAAGACAGTCTCTGAAAAATTTGTATTGTTTGTTTGTTATGATTTAAGTATAAAGCCTGCTTAAATCAAGACATTGAAATATCTATTTTGCATATTTTTCAAAATAATTAATTTAATGCTATTAATTAATTGCGAAAATAGGGTTTCCTTATGATACCACCACACTTCCTTATAGTAATTAGTGTCACAATTATGTTTAATGAACCGTTCTTTGAATGACCATTGTGTAAGTAGTTGGTGATCACTGATCATCACACAATGTTCACGACTTAGCTGACAAAAAAAATAGAATTCAGAAGTATGTTGGTACTTCAATGATTACCTCAAACATGTTCTAAAGTAATCAATTAATGAATAGTGTCATTTAAATAAAATAACCTTACTTATAACTATTACCTACGCAATAATTTCTCACTATGTATAATTAAAAAATCTTGGCACCAATAACGCGAGGATTTAATAAATTAGTAGAGGTAATGAAAGCGATAAGTCGACCTGTACCCAGTAGTATATTTACACTGAATTAAAAAAAAAACACAGCTCTTAATTATGTAGAAAAATAAAGGATGCAATTTTAATCGGTCGGTTAATAATATAGCGATAATGGGAGAGATAACGACTGCAGTGGTATGATTTATGAAGTACAGCTCTAGTAACAATGACAGTGACATTGTACCTAATTCTTGAGTAAATAGTACGATGTTCTCTTTAAATATAATAAAATTGTAAATTGTAATTGTAGAGGTTTTTATTAGAGATTTAGATTTTTGTCTATCTGTCTGTATGTTTTTACGTGCATCATGCTAAAGTTACTGTATGGAATTGAATGCAGTGTTCACCGATGTATTGCTGAAGGTTTAACTTGAAATCTAGTGCATGTTTAATCTTGATAAGCCGCCTAGAATCCGACTTATAGCATGTTAATCTTGTGGGACGTGAGTGAAACCGCGGGCAACAGCTAGTTATACATATATTTCATTGATCTAACCGTAGATCAAACAAACAAATTGTACTGTTTAAAATTTTTATAAATTTGGCCCAATTTTGGATAATAATTGAAGAAAATAGGCTTTTTTTAACCTAATTTCTATTTTTTCTCTTTAATAATGACGTAATTAACAATTTGTATTGTTTTTATTTTCTTACTTCTTTGAATATTTTGAAATAATAAAGAAATACCCGAAATCACACTAGCACCCCGCGTGAAGCACCCCCGCAATGCCTGTGACTAACAAATACTGGCACAAAGACTAAATCCTCAAGGTCATTGGGCAATGTAATACCCTTAAACACTAGATACAACGTCGTCAAGAAAGTTTGTGCTCCGTTCGTTGCGAAGTAAGCGTCGCAAAAGTACATTTACGTCATGATTCTCATTACTCTTAACAGTGATATTAATTCTTGCGCAGTAATTAAATAAATTTACACGAGCTAGAATGCCCATGGTTCCTACTAAGTCATAGAAAAGTTGTTACCAAAACCTGAAGTCTGACGAACGGCCTCATGGTGTTGTTTCCGATGGTAAAACACACGAAAAGATGACCCCTACGATGTCTTCTTTGACCTGCTGAGGTCAAAAAGCACGAAACAATATCTACACAAAAAATTAGCTTTGTATGGCATTCTTTTTTCTTTTTTATTTATTGTTAAGGCAAATAGAATTACTTAACATAGATCATTGGAGGGGAGTACATAGCAATTACATTACATGTTAATTTAGTACATGCAATGAAAACTATTAAAAATAATAAAACGTAACATTAATTGATTTTGTGAATAATAATTATTAAATCGATTAATTATCAGAATTAAATAAGTTATTTATTTTATCATCGATATAGTTAAGTTATTGAGTCAATATTAAATTATGAATTAGATTAAAAAAATTTTTTTTGCAAGGTACTGCTGACAATTCTGACTCCATTAGAAATGGAAGTAAAGTAGTTAATACATATATCTTCGATGTAAGATGTGTGATGTATGATGAATGCGAGACTCAAATAATGTTAAGTAAAAAGTAAAGTAATCTAAAGCGTGTAGCTTAAAAAATATTGTAGGTTTTAGCTTCTAGGGTAATTTGGGTTATCTAAGAAGCAACGACGCGCGACAATTATAATAATGGTCATGGCCACAAGTTTCAAGAATTTCTTACACGTGTTATAGGTACTGTCAAGGTTTTGTGTGTCCCGCGATGATAACTATTTTTCCTAATCCTCTGCTAATTTACCTAAATATTGCCTACCTACGTCGCCATTAAAGGAAGTCCTGTCAAACTCAAGTTTCTCGACCTAGCGGTTTAGTTACGCACAGTCAGGTAAAAAATCTGTAAGTTAGAGATTTTTGTGTTTAACGTAGATGTAGATCGTCATGTCACATGTGTGATAGCTTTGCACCGTGAATAATTGATGACGAAAGGTTCCTTCCTCAAAAGGGATAATTATTTATTTATTGGGTCTCCAACAAGGAATACATTATACATTCAATTAATTAATTATCAACTTAGTATTAAGTAAATATGCTTCCTTAATTACAGGAGGCCACATCATGCCTACGATTATAGTATTATAATGTAATGTAAAAGTACTTACTCAACTAGAACAACAGGTTGAAATTAAATATGAATAAAAATATAAAAATGTAGTTTTTGAAATAAATTTTTGAATTAACACAAGATTCACATTGATTCTAATTTCATTTTAATTAATCTTTTAAATTTCTGCAACTTGTTACTAAAAATATCGATGTCCGAGGCATTTGATATAACATTATACGTTTGGGTTAACCTAACTATGGGTGAATGTTTGCCGAGATTCGTCCTGTGTCGGGTGGCCCTCAGTAGTGAGCATGGGTATCGCGGAACCCTGAAGGGCACATTGAAGCATATCTTACTTAGTAAATCGGGACAGTTAAAACCAAGAAAAAAAGAAAAACAAGATCACAGACCGTGCGGCGCGACTTGAGACTCATCAATTTGAAGTAACATAATCTATCCTCGTATGATCTTACTGAGTTCCCGATTTTAGCCCGAAAAGCTAGGTGACGTGCCAGCTTTTTCTGAACTCACTCAATCCTAGCCACATGAGTCTGGTATGTTGGATTCCATGCCGCACTACAATACTCCAGTTTACTTCTTACGAAGCTGTTATAAAGCATTATAGTAGTGGAGTGTTTTTTGAACTCTTTAGAGCATCTCAACACAAATCCAAGTCCACGGTAAGCTGAAGTAATGGTTTTATCAAAGTGTTCAGTGAATCGTAGCTGACTGTCTAAGTGAACACCTAAATCACGTTTACATGAATTTTATTTAACACGATAAAACCTACGACCAAAGAAGATAATCATTCAGTATTTGCTAAGCTTGACGTTGACACAGTGCCACCAGCACTGCCATGCTTGACACAAGTGACAGAGTTTCCATAATAGATGTAGTGCTTTGCGTGACCATGCCCTCAGTTTTTGTCACGTGGACATATTGATGCTTGAATATTTTATAGACCCCTATCGATTTTGGTATTTCCAAGCGAAGTGAGAAATTCAAGCGTTGTTGTGTTCGTTCATATTTTCGAAAAAAGATCTTTAGACTTAACTACACCCTTAACCACTTGACAACATGGAGTGATACTATCACATAGAGCAAGGTTCGATGATAGTCAAATTAGCGGTTTTGAGAATGACAAAACACATATATTCCTAATTACTAATGAAGGTTTTTACCCATAAACAATGGGTGAAGTCGGTTGTTAGGTGATGGTGATGAGTAAACAGAGTGCATACCTAAGATGATCCTTGATAGTGCAGAGCGAGCGTCGAGCTTTAAGAACTGGAAGTCAGATTAGGTAAGCTAATTGTAAAATTATAGTCTGTCTATTCTAGTGGTCAGTTTGTGCACCACGGGTTGGGGGCTCGACGAAAATAGGCACTAAAATTTCATATGGCCTATTATAAGGTAGTTATTCCGGGTGCAGGCTACTTGCAGACAAAAGTTACCCTTGTAATGTTATTAAGATAAGCTTTCTAAAGTTGTCTCCAAGTATACCAAAATTCATCAAAATTGTTTTTTTTTATCGTGATAGTCTTACGCTTGATCGCCAGTTCGCCTGATGGTGATCTACGATGGAGCGCGCTTGCCTAGAAGAATCCGGTTTACTCGTGATTTAAAGACACCCAGATTATGTCTATAGGGGAAGACTCACTTGGGAAGAACTCACATCTGATGCACACTCTTTGAAATGTAGATCCGATAAACTACCAATAAGCTAGCAACTTTACGGCAATGATCCCCGGACAAGGGAGTCGTTGCCAATGAACTTCTTGGCGCGTTTCTCGACGGATTCCAACGCCTCGAGCTGGTATTTAGCCGATCCACCCCAAAGGTGCGAACAGTACTCCATGCACGACCAAACTTGTGCTTGATACAATGTGAAACGTGAAAACGTAACAAATAAACAGGCAGGGAGAGTTACTTTGGCATTTATTACTATACTAGCTTCCGCCAGCGGCTACGCTCGCTTTATCAACGACCCATGTTTCCCGTTTTTGCAACATTTTTTAATTGTGCTCCGCTCCTATTGATCGTAACGTCATGAACAGTATACTATAACCTGCCCAGGAGTATGAAGAACAATTGTACCAAGTTTCGTTGAAATCCGTCGAGTGGTTTTTGTTTCTATATCGAACATACAGACAGACAGACAGACAGACAGACAAAAATTTTACTGATTGCATTTTTGGCGTCAGTATCGATCACTATTCACCCGCTGATAGTTATTTTGGAAATATATTTCATGTACAGAATTGACCTCCCTACAGATTTATTATAAGTACCTATAGATATTTTTGGATTATTAGAGATTAGAGATAGTAAAATAAATGTACGCAAGGTCCTCTCCAAGTGATCCCCATTTGATAACCGAGGAATAGTAAATGTGTACCTACCTACACTGTTAATCATCATTAACCCCATCGTACTGTTTACGCCATACATGATTGGCGCTTAGTACTAGTTCATATTAGTCTATTAGAATATAGATGTAGACCGTAGTCCTATGACGTACACATGACACCAAAGGAAACGTCTCCTAGACTAACAGGAGTGGGCAGAAAATACTGTAGGTTAGTTAAAAAGGAAATGAAGTGATAAAATGTATATTTAGATGGTTACGTGTGCACGTAGCCATTTTAGTGTTTGGGTAGGTATTAAAACCTTATCTCTAAAGGGACTCCTAGACAGTCAAGCATGCTTTTTTTTATTCTTGATACGCCTACGGTTAACCGCCAGTACGTCTGATGATTAAACGACACTGCGATCTACAATGAACAGCGCTGGCTTAGAAGAAACTGATTCACTTGTGATTTAGACACCCAGATTATATCTTTTGGGGAAAACTCACTCGGGAAGCGCATTCCATATTTCAGCGGCACGCATGATAAAAGTGGACTTTATGCTTGTGCTTGAAAAGCATTGCAAATAGCAAAGCTGAGTCCAAAGTTTATAAGACTGGACGATAAATGAGAGATCGGTAAAAAATGTCGAATCTGAATTGGTTTCTTTCGTGACTACCTCATTGTTCTAGTTGTCGTTAGTGCGGTTGCTGACGGTAAGGAACTGGGTTCGATACTCAGGTTGAAAGGTTCTGAGATTTTTTGTGAAATACTCGGTTAGAGCTAGGCAACAGGGTCACTCCTTATTAGGTACTTACATGAGACATAAAATCATATCAGCGAACTGTTTGTGTATTTGTTACTACATCAGTATCATGTCTAAGTACCTAACCCTAAACAGAATCACAAACAAATCTGGCCGAATGATAATACCTAGGTACATAATTACCTAATTATAAATGACACCGTTACCTGTGCCGTTATTTTTGTCTGTTTCCAATCGAAAAGGAAGTCGGTAAGTAAATAAGTACCTATGTACCTACATAATACGTAGGTACAACATACCTATCTACACTCAATTTGAAATGTTAGTACATCCACCGTAACACTAACAATACATTTTGTATGAAGCTATAAAAACAGCTATAATAAATTCATGAGTCAACAATGCTATAACAATATGGTTTTGGTTGTACAAGTGATTTTTTTAATGTCACGGATATGATTCTTTTAATGTCACGGATATGATTCAATGGGTTTAGTAGAGTCAATGTCACATGATAGACGTGCGTATTTTCATATACCTATCTTATGTACATAGGTACCTACTTTATACCTAACTAGCTGTTCCCCGCGATTTCACTCGCGACTTAAAGGTCATATTTATTCACCTTTTAAACCTTCTCTGGACTTCCACAAATAATTCAAGACCAAAATTAGCCAAATCGGTCCAGCCGTTCTCGAGTTTTAGCGAGACTAACGAACAGCAATTATTTTTTATATATATAGATAAAACTAGGTGGTCATTGATGGTATAGTTTTTTTTAATTTTTAATTTTATGTAGTTAAGTACATAAAATTACAAATTTAAAGAAACCCCCGACACCATCACGATAATCTTACTGCAAAGACGAATTAATCGACAACTCATTTGCTAAAATCTGATTAGTAGTTTTTGAGCTAGGATCGAACATCACACATCATACCTACATACATAAACTCATAACCCTTCCTTTTTTACCCGTAGTCGGGTAAAAATGTTATCTATATCTGCCGACCTGCCTACCTATACCGAAGAGTAAAATTTACAACAAGTACCTACCTAGGTATATGACTAATAGCAGTAAGTAGCAATAAAATGCCGATTAATCTGCTGACTTATAGTAGGTAGTACGTAGTCAAGATTCACAAAACAACATTTTGTAACAAAACATAACCTAAAAAAATTTGCCGCAAATATTTTTAATCGTTTCACTATAAATCAACTTAACTTCACTCACAAAAATACTGTTAAAAACCGTACGGCAAATAGTTATTCTTAGAATATATTTATATCACTTTATCATCACATAATAAAACTGTTTTCTTTTGTCACGGTTTCACACAGATTCGCTCGCTGGCTATTTTGCTCCTCTAGTGTTCCTTATTTGTGTGGCGATGGTCCGATGTCGACAGCCAATAAGAATGCCGTACACTCGCGCTTGTTAATTAAAAAACACCGTACAAAATAATGTTTATAAATAAAATTGATCCGCTTCTAGGTTATATGAGGTGACAGGGTAAAATACCCGCGCATGCGTAGTCCATCGCCTACCCGACTGACGAAGTGACGTTCAAAATAAATAAGGTCGAAACAATAAGTTTGATAACAGTAATTTGTTTAATCTGTGGGACCTTCAGATATTTTTGGCGCATTTTTCCTTGACAAAAATTTCAAACTTTTCTAATAAAGCAAAGCATTGGTAATATTCGTCTGTAGAGCCATGCCGGCGTTTTTTTTATATTGTAAAAAGTAGTTATGCTTTGTCGCTCATTCCGGGCCGCAGAACGAGAATGTAGAAAAAATATATTTTTGTCAAGTACCTTTCTGGAAAAATCTGGAAAACTTGTAGACGTTTCGGAGAAGTCACAATTATTATTTTGGAAAATCTCTAGCTTTCTTAGTAAGTAGACAACCCAACAAAAAAGTCGAAATGGTAGCGAAATATAAAACTATTATTAATACCTATTATTAGGCAAATTATTATCGTTCAGTGCTGCCAGGAAAATCTTCCTCATTTACTCTGTAAATCCAAAAAACTTCCTCATTTACTCTGTAAATATCTTTGTTGTACTATCTTAAATAGAATTTAAGTAATTATTTTATTTAAAGTGAATAAACTGGCTTTTCGGGGCCCCCGTAAGAATGGGGACCCGTGCCCCGTGTACCCTTATGGTAAAGACGGTACTGCGTGTTACTGGGGTCATCAATATGTACATCAGTTCCTACTTGTCAAGCAATCCCCATTTTTACATTGTTGTAGTTTCTAGGAACAGGAAAACATAAGCGTTGACCTGAATTATTAATTATTTTAATAAATTGTAACTGGAAACAAAATTCGCGCGCCAATATCGGGGCTTGCACCTCGAGCAGTATTTTTTACATGTCTGTGTACATTTTTATAAATACACACATTTCATAGTCAGTCTTCGCGGGTAGTGAGTTGCGGCAACTAATCCGCAACTTGTGTAGCAGCAATTATTGTCTCTTACTCCCGCACTCAGGGCACGAACCATCGAATAAACACAACACAATCGATTCCAATTGATTGAAAGCTTATCAAACACTACATATATAAACCCTAACTCTTTAAGACAAGGTTTGAATTCCAATATCAATACGACCAACTATTTCAAGAACAACTGCCCACTGATGCTTGATGATGCTCACGATCAATAAATATGTCGTCTACCATTGAATACGTTGAACTTGCGTTGAACAATCAGTACAATCACTACATAGTATAAAACAAAGTCGCTGTCGCTGTCTGTCCGTCCATACGTATGCTTAAATCTTTAAAACTACGCAACGGATTTTGAAGCGGTTTTTTTTAATAGATAGAGTGATTCAAGAGGAAGGTTTTAAGCTATTTAACATTATGCTACGGCTCTTAGGAATACGGCAACGCGGGTGAAACACGGACGGGTCGCTAGTATTCAATAAAGTAACTACATAACTATGTACAATACAAGTAGCCACCAGCCAAGTGACCCCGCATCTGCTAATTTTTTTATTGTAGTCTTAATCGTAATTTTAGACTTTGGAATTTTGATTTTTGACAGTTTTGCCCAATGACATTATATAGTTATATAGTTGCCTATCAAATTTATCAGTTTTTGTGCCATTCAGTGTTACCAATCTCTTATAATTCAAACAGCAGACTCGTCTTATGATGCGTCTTTGCTGGAAATCATCTTGGAGTACCATAAGCGTCTATTTATGTAAATTTGTCAAATACTAAAGACTACTAATGAACAATGACACTGATTTGGAGCTATGCCCTGCGGTTATGTCCGCTTTGTTCCACTCTTAAGGATTGTAGCGTGATGTTAGTTGATGCGTATTGTTATCGCATTCAAACAAACAAACTCTTCAGCTTCATTATATTAATAAAGATTCGACAAATAACTAACCCCCCCCCCCTTAAAATGAGAAAATCGTAAAACCCTTTCTTAGTGCTCGTCTACAGTGCAATTTATATACTTTATTATATATAATAATAACATAACATACCATCACGCCTGTATTCCCTGAAGGGTTAGGCAGAGGCGTACTTAATGTACACCCACAGTTCGCCGGTATGTTTAGGTCCCATGTTATAGGGGGCGAGCCTATAGCCATTAACCGGGCACAAATCCAGACTCCGAGCTGCTACTGAGAATTTCATAGAAAAACCCAATAACACTGTGTTCGACCTGGGGATCGAACCCAGGACCTCTAGTGTAGCAGTCGCGCTTGGAACCACTAGATTAATGAGGCAGTCATATTTATAGATAATAATAGACTTTAATAAAAGTAAATTATTATAATTTACTTTTAAGAGTGGAATCGAACAATTCCACTGACAATTGGAGCTGCTCGACTGGGGAAGTACCTTCACCTTGCAGAAAATCGTAGCCAAATAACATAGCTCCGTGCTATGTTGTGTTCCTAACGGTGAGGTCGTCAGAGCTCCGCGAGGAAGCTTTGTGGTGGCAGTGTGGGGGACCGGTGGTGTTTTGTTACCGCCGCTGTCATGTACGGCAGCATGTCTGTCTATCTAACTATTCCTCCTTAATTTAAAGGGTCGGCAACGCGTGAGTAATACCTCTGGTGTTGCAAGCGGCCATAGGCTAAGGTAACCGCTTACCATCAGGCGGGCCGTCTGCTTGTTTGCTACCTTAGTGGTCTAAAAAAATATATTATAATATAAATATAGATAAATATTCACGAATAATAGCGGCAACACTAAAGCAGCTCAAAGTCTTGTCCTTCATACATCGAAGGGGCACCAAGGTTGCAGCTGCGTTTGCGCAGACAGAAATAACAAAAAAGGGTGGAATTCTTGTCGATTTCTTTATGGTTGGTATAGGTCTCTGCTATGCAAGTAACCGGTTTAGCTCCCTATTTTTATGCCCGACATCTATCCTGCGTGTAACGACTTAATAATTTATGAAGCTAGGTACTAGCTGTGGCCCCACCTAAAGAACTTATTGAGAATTAAGGTAAGTAAGTATTAAGGTCCAATCTATCTCTACATCAAAATTCGTCAAAATTGGTTTAGGTGTGAAAACATAACAAACAGACAAACAGCGTTGCTTTCGCTTTAAAATATTATTTGAAGCACGTTTAAGTAAGTATGGATTACTGAGGGCTTTTTTTGGTTGAAAACTTAGTCACTTGTACAACGTCGCCATCGTCAATCGAAGCGTGGAGGTCTTGGTGGAGATCGCTTCTTTTTTTATAATAATTCTTGCATGTATGTATATGCCTGTGTCACGTAGAACTTCACAAACAAACAACTTCACAAACTGTCAAATTTCCCAAATTGATCATAAACTCTAAACCTGTTTAAGACATTTGTCTGTCTTGGATGCCGTGATGTGCTTACCATACAAGAAAGTGCACCCAGGCTCGAAACAACTCCGTGGAACACACAAATATTAAGTCTGCCCGTGACCATGGACGCTGTAAAGGGTCCGAAACGTCGGGATTATTAATGTGAGTTCGACGCGATAGAATCCGTAAGCTGTTTTATTTTCAATATGTCGAATATTCGCGTGTCTCAGAAATAAAAAATATTAAGTTTTTCCAATCTAGTTGAAAAAACTTGGAAAATGTTGTTGTGACTATAATATAAATATATTATAGCTCCTAAAATAACTAGGTACCTAAGTGAGGCTGAGTATTTTTCAGTCTTCAGACTTCTTCAGTCTAATTGCAACCTAATTTTCAAGCAATAAATTACAAACTAAGGTAATGGTTGGCAGCATTTACGGGCTTCTGAATAAAACCAACATTTTTAACCCCCGACGAAAAAGAGCGGTGGTATAAGTTTGTAGTGGGTATCTGTGTGTCTGTCTATTGCATTGTAGAGCCTGATTGGATGAACCTATTTTCATAAATTAATCGAGCGAGTTAATCGAGAGTGTTCTTAGTTAAATTTCAAGAAAATCAGC
The DNA here is from genome assembly GCA_910591435.1 of Acronicta aceris. Taxonomy (NCBI): domain Eukaryota; kingdom Metazoa; phylum Arthropoda; class Insecta; order Lepidoptera; family Noctuidae; genus Acronicta; species Acronicta aceris. The sequence continues at coordinate 17,467,155 of OU342758.1, read as the reverse complement.
TCAGCCGTTTGAAGAAGATCATCACCTCTTTTCTTGTTGATGAAGAGATATAAACAACTTCCGCAGGTCTGATCGATTCGAAATTTAAAATCCTGTCACTTGTCAATGATATTACAAAATCTTGCAGCATATCCAAGCCGCCAGAAGAACTTTTTAAAGGTTTACGTCATCTACCTTGTGTTTGGGCTCATACGATGTGTTTTGACGAGCACATGATACAAACTGGGTGTTTAGGGTCGTAATCTACAGGTTATTGTCACTAACTATGGTAGAAAAAAATTGCTTACACTTTTACCATGACACTAAGGTCATTGTATGTACAATGTTCGTAACTATGACGTCCTGGACCAAGAATGTTATTTACCTGTAACCTTCTTGTCCGGGGTTACCGAGGTCTTCGAAGCACAAATGTCTGTGCAAATGTGCACAAACAAACAAACCAAAAGATAGAGATAGGGCATAGAGATCTACGATAGATATCATAACTCCGTGCTATGTTGTGTTCCTAACGGTGAGCAAGGCCGCCAGAGCTCCGCGAGAAAGCGTTGTGTTGGCAGTGTGGGTACCGGTGGTGTTTTGTTACCGCTGTCATGCATGGCAGAATGACTCCTGTGCTGCCAGCTCAACTATTCCTCCTTAATTTACAGGATCGGCAACACGTGAGTGTTACCCCTGGTATTGCCAGCATCCCTAGGCTACGGTAACTGCTTACCATCAGGCGGGCCGTATACTTGTTTGCCACCTTAGCGGTATAAAAAAAAACCAATATGCTAAGAATGTTTACCGTATAAATAAACGACAGAAACAGTATGTGACTATGTGTCCCTCGTTTCCCCAATGGTCTATTTAGCACGTGAAGCCCGTGCTTTATCGAGAACTGGCTTTTAACAAAATTAAATATCGACGCAAACAGTCGGGCCGCACTCTTTGAAAATGCAACGTCTTCTTATTCCAGTTTCTTACGATTTATATTCGATAATATAACTAACTAACAAATAAGCACCTCACCTCACCTAACTAAATATCTTATTATTTTTAGAGGATTAACTTGATATTACTAGTTTCTTACCAATAAAGAAGCTTAGATATATAACACCAATGGGCCGCGGTCCTGTATAAAATAAGTAACTAATAAAATAAGTTATTATCGTAGTTTTGCCTTACCTAATTTCAAAAATATTGTTCATGTTTATCTGCACGAATTGCACGATACTACCGTTGCGTCGTGATACTCGTATTATGCGTTCGATTCCCACCGAAGAGAATTATTTGTGTGATCTACAGTTATTTGTTTCAAGACTGGGTGTACTTTATATTTTACGTGTACCTACGTTAATTGTAGGTATGTATGTAAAGTCAAGTCCCCCGCGGCCGCGAACATAGGGCTTGTTCCCTAGTGCGGGCGTTATCCTTTATAAAAAGAAATACCTACTTACTTAATTAAAAAGAAACAATGTTTATTAAAATACTTTGTCACATCTCATATTTCAACGTGTTTAATAATTACATAGGTAATATTTTCACTACATAAGGCGCCTACAATAAAAGCTTTAGCAAAGTTTCACTCAACAATGTAATAGCATTCATTTAATTTATCACCTGTGGTGTTGCCCGATGATGATCTCAGAATTGTGTAATCATTAGAAATCCGTATGGATTGAATTTTAGTACCTATGGATTTTCAACAGATTCAATATTAGTTTATGGTATGGAAGTATTTAGAAATGCGAAAGTACCTAACTCTGTCTGTTTAACTGTTCGCTACTTTTTAACGCCGCTTAACCAATTTTAGCAAATTTTGAGTTAGACACTAGTAAAGTATTATAATATCTGTGGTATAGAGATAGATTGGATTGTACCTACTTTTTGCTTCAAAACGACGATGCGAGTGAAATCGCGGACAACAGCTAGTTTTCTATACCTACCTGTTTTTGCGTGATGTGCTTAGAATACAGCATATATACATACAGCCAGACAGATTATTAAGCTATTGCATAGCTTCTATCGCGGGCCTTGAGCGTGGGGACCGAATCCAGAAATTCCGTAACGAAAAAAACCTAACACGCTTGTCTCTTTAGTTCAGCAACCCGCCTTTAGGTGGCATTGGTTGTATTACATAAGTTGATAAAAAACGCTATGCAATAGCTTTACCGCGGCAGTCCCCGAGTGCCACACGTCTTTTTTTTTTTAAAAAGGTAAAACTGACTAGCAATGTTGGTTGCACATTATCTACTAGTATTCTTGTTAACCCCTCGTGCTAAGCTAAATGCTTGTGTTACGAGTGGGTTCACGTCGGTAGTGCAATGGGTGGGTTTCGAACCGGTAACCACATGATCGCAAGTCCGACGCCGTAGCTATTAGGCTACCGCCGCTTCCTATATTTTATAGATCATTGTTTTGATTTCTATTACTTTTTAAAGACCGCTCATATTCATTGTTTTTATATATCGCTTAAGTATGTACATACATCTACCAGTCAACAATATTATTAATTAGTATGATGACCATTTTACCAAATGAAATCCAATCCAATCCAATGAATGTAAACAATGAACTAAAATCAGGTTAAGCTTTTTCTGCGCATGAATTATTGGTATTCAGTGGGTACTTCTGAATACGGCTTTATTAAAATAGTTTTGATTTATGCATTATTGCAGCAATTATACGCGACGCCAATATATTGCTAAGGAAATTAGGTCAGGAAGATTCCGTAAGTTGGAAATGGTTCATGAAGGTAAAAGTTAAATGATAATAATTAATTTGTGTTACTTGAGACCGGCCCATACTAATAATATAAAATGCAAAAGTTTGTATGTATGTTTATTAATCAATCACACCAGAACAGCTGAACGGATCTGGATGAAATTTGTCAGACAGATTATAGTTTGGAAACACACAGGCTATTTATTTAGGTTTGACCCAATTTTGAAGTCCACGCAGACGAAGTCGCGGGCTGAAACTAGCGACATTCTATAGTTTGAAAACGTTTAAAGATTATCATCTCTTCTCTAGTTGATGAAGGGACATGAACCACTTCCACAGGTGTAATCGATTTGAAATTTGGTATCCTGTTGCTTCAATGATATCATTAAGAAGTATTATATTGTATGAATGTATTAGTAAGAACATAGTTACCATAACTTGATGCTGCGAGGATATTTTAAATTTAATGTTATCAAAGGATTAGTCTTACTTGGTGATGGCTCAAATAGATTATAGCTCAAACTTTGATTTTGTGTTGTAGATGTATGGAAGACGATTTTGACGGAATGTAGGTATTGTGAGAGGAATGTATGAATGTGATACCTATTTACTTATGTCCTAATTAGTACACGATATGATGACATATATTTTAGTCTCAAAAAAAGTTTCTTTATACTTTTGTGCCGCGCGCGCCGTGATAAGCGAGGGGTTACGAATACAATGGCTCAAGCTAATTATGCAGCTGGGGAAAACTGGCAACAATGGTAAAAGTACCATTCACTAAACGTCAAAGGCATTCTTTTCATCAATCATTTTATTAATCAGACTGTTGTTGGATTTTCGGTATTAGGTAATGGAAGTCAGCTCCAAGATAATTAACAACATAATTACGCATGCTGCGAACTAAAGATCAAAAAGACCTTTAAAAGCAAGATTCCAAGATAAACCCCAAAAAAGGAGTTTTATTTAAATTTCTAATATTATCACTCCTGTATTCCCCGAGGGGATAGATAGAGGGGTACTAATGTACCTACATTCACAGTTCGTTGTATTTGTATGTTTAGATCCCATGGGGCACTAATCCAAAACTTCGAGCTGCTACTGAAAATTTCGTAGAAAACCCAATAACGGACAATACGGACCAATACGACCTTCAAACCTTTTTCTTGAAGGTTTGAAGTTTGAAGAAGCGTACTATCTTCTCACTCTCTTTTGACTCCTCTGGTGTTGCAGGAATCCATAGGCGGCGGTAATCGCTTACCATTAGGCGATCCGTCTGCTCGTTTGCCCACTATCCCATAAAAAAAACGCTTAGCTTGACCTAGGAATCGGGCTCAGAACTATAGCAATCGCGCTTACGGCCATTAGATAAGTCAGACAGTTTCTCCGTTTCAGTGTTTAATACGAGTATTCGGATTTCAGAATAGTGATACCGATTTCAATTCTTAAACCGTGCGGGGTTAAAGTGCCTATTGAATCGAGTCATCGAGTCACGAGTCACGACTCACCGGGGCCCGGGAGCGAATAACTAATGAATCGGAAAGAGCTTTTACCTTTTTTTTTATCCATTTAATCGGAAAACTCATCTGAAGCCGATTTATCTTTGCTTTCCGGACTGAAGAGTTTCGTGTTCTTAGATTATTCTTTCGAAATCGATTTTGGTTTCTGCAATTTGTCTCGACATAAACAGCTAGGAGCTTCATACATATTAGTACCTATACTAATAAATGCGATGGGATGCATATTTGGACTGCCAAATAAGATTGTGGTAATATGTATAATTTCGGTACAGCAAAAAGTCCATTATGTCTGTCTTTTCGCAACGAAAATAAACTAAGTAGGTAGTCGTTAGTTGAACTTGTTGCTTCCATGTTCTCTCACATGTCTACGAAATTTATGCTGCAGATCAAGCCGCATGATCCTCACAATATAAGAATAAAGTTGTAAAAATAACAATGTTAAAATTTAAAGTTCAAAGTTCAAATGTTTTTATTTCACATAAGCTATAAAATGTTATTGAGTCTAGTAATCTAGTTGCACATTTCCAAAAAGTTGATCCTATGGAGAAGTTCCAAATAGTGGGTCTTATGGAGAAGACCCACCTAGTTTTTAATAATGCAAAAGTACCTGTAATATTGGTCTAATTGAAATAAAATATTTGACTTTGTCTTTATCATGACAGACCAAACGACCTTATGAAACTTGTCGAATGGAAGGAAGGATCACTACTAAGTATCTTCAACTTCAATACTTCTTAAAAAAATACCGTTAACAAATTAATTCCTAATATAAATTAATCTTACCAGAACTACATGACTGTTTAGGTATACTTACTAATTAATATGTAGCCATAATCGTTAATCTTGGTGGTTGATAGGTTTTCACGCTTATTAATAAGAGCACAAGGTCGAATAATGTTCAAAACTTAGGTACTCAGCTGTACATAGTTTCCTAATCAATTTCAACCTCCGTGTCCGGGATTATACGACACGATACATGTTTGCGGACATCCGCACGACACGAGCGATAGACGCGTTGCGAGCAATCCGAGCGACGAGACGTATCCGACGTTGACGGACGAGCATCAGTCCGGAGGCATGTTCCGGTGTTCCGAAAGCTCCCTTCTAATTTAGTGATGTCACTACTTATACATATATACTGATACTAGTGGTATCCAGACATGTATTACTGACGTAAGCTGATTGATTCATGCGATACGCACGCACTTGTAGGACGTGCAGAATAATTAGATTTGATTTGTTTGGTCAAAATAATTTATAAACGGGACTGGGACACACCACAGGATATGTAATATAGGTAGTATTTATTTAATATTATTATATATCAAGTCAAAGGTTGACCCAGAAACCATTAAAAAGACCCTACCGACGACGTCTTGTTGTATGGGCGAATCATGGCAACCAAAGAAGCAAAGTAAATCATATTAAAGTCCAACGAGATGACAAGCAATACGACCCATTGGCCAGAGCAGATCGAATCATTGAATGAAAGTGATAACTTGATTCTAAACATGTAGGTAACTAAGTACCTATATATATATCTATGCTATACCTTTAATAAAATTGTACCATATCGATGTCTGTACATTTATAGACATTAAAGAGAAACTAATATGAGACGTTTTTATTAGAGCAACAGAAGCCAAAATAACAATTTTTAGAATTTTTGTCTGTCTGTCTGTTTGTCATTATGCTTGTACACGCATGGAAACGAACTACTGCATGGAATTGAATGTAGTTTTCACCGATGTATTGCACGGTGCATGTTTCATCATGATATAGGTACCGCCTAGAATGGATTTATAATATGTTAATCTTTTTGGGACGTGAGGGAAACTGTGGGCAACAACTAGTCATAAATAAGACACCAATTGCGGTTGAGGTTTTAACAGTGAGTTTTTAACATTCTGTTGTCTAATGTTATTACGTCAGCCACATTCACTGTTTTCTTTTAAATCTAAATCTAAGTGACTAAAAAATATAATCACCATGATTATAACAGTTCGCAGATGTTAAGTTGTACAATATAACATTGCTACACACCGGTTCTCTTTTAACCGCTACATTGACTGTAGCGGTTTTAGATTCCAATGACATAATGATTATAGTCTCAGATGGACAGATTGGCAGACGGACAGTTATTATATGATAATACTCGTAATCATTAGTCAGATGGTCACCATTACTTCTTTTCTTTATTGTTTTCAAAATTCGTAAAGGAATTATTTAATCAATGACATTATATAATGTAGGAGGGTTTAATCTTTATCAATCAATCTTCGAGTTAAAAATATACACAACGAAATAATCAAAGTAACTAACCTTTGCCCTAACATAATCATAAACTGAGCTTAAAAGAGTAAGTCCCTCAACGAGTAATTATAATTTACTATAATCTATTTTTTCATTTTGAACATGCCATGGCCTTTTACTAGCGTTCATCAAATTTTTTTTAAGCCGGTGTGAAGTCCACCAATATTATTTATAGGTTATAGAGAATCCTATCTGCCCAAAGGCATCATAGTTTTCAGCTATCGAGATTAATCAGTGAGTAAGCGGTTTTGCGCTGTATGTACCTATTACTAGCTGTTGCCCGCTCCTTTACTCGCATTTCAAAGGACTTATTGAGATAGAAGATAGCCTATGTTCTTCTTCCGCTATATCTTTGCTATTTTTTGTTCGAAATCTTGCAGACGCACATACAGAATTCGTGATGATCACAAGATGTGAGAAAATGGAAAATGAAAATGAGACTTAATTTTATTAATCAATTTAAAAATCAATTAATGTTTACTAATAAATTAATTATATAATGTTAATTTATTAATATTTAACGTATAGTTAAATTAAGTTTAGCAGATCGCTGCGTTAGTATATTTAAAAATAATTTGTTATATAAAACAAATATCTAAAATAATATTTAATTTTTAATTATTTTTACGTATAATAAGTTTTGAATTTGGCGAGACAACCGAATGCATCAATGTCTCCACTGCTGCAAAGTTAATAGGAATCTGTTCATATTACAATTTACAAAGTAAACAAAAGGTCTATCTTTAACATATCGTTATCTTAATCTTTCCTATCGACCACTTTCAGATATTACCACTTGAAAGTGGACAGGTAAGTGCATAGAAGTAACTTAAAACAATACAATAGTAGGTACCTATTTAGGTATGTAACTACCGAGTTAAGTATCTACGTAGTGCAGCGACGCAGACGTCTCTTGAATATTTTTTTTTATTGTCCATTCATGTCATCAATAAGTGAGTAGTCATAGTCACCCATGGACATGGAGAAGTTGCTGATGCGTTACCGATCCCCTACGGACTGCAGACTTCCAGAATCGCAGTATCTGAGAAGAGGAAATGGTTCGAAACACGCACAGAAGTATTTTACGACAGATTCCGACGTAAGAGTAATAAATACCCACCCAGTCAGACCTCAAAATATTTTACCATCGATCAATTGTATAAAAAGTTTAGTAAGAATTACGTAGCACATCCTAATTCGCGCAAGTAACATTCGCACTGCAACTTGCATATAAGTACAACCGTTGGGCTGAGGTTCCAGGCCAAACCCGATTTGCGCAAAGCCACGGGCGCCCCGTGGTTCGTACGCAACAGGGAACTCCACGTAAATCTGAAACAGCCTACCATCAAGCAGTTTATAAAACGCACTTCCAAGCGTTACTTCGATCGGGCCCCCATCGAGCCACGCTCTGACTTACCCCGATGACCCTATTACCTTTCTGCAGGAGTCGAACGGAGAGAGACTGTGTCGTTCCGTGCGCTGGCGCAATTCGCAGTGACGTCTGTCTCCAACATTCGCATGTAAATCTCACTTGTTTATTGTCTGTAAGTACACGCTTTTGTTTAGCTAATGATCAGTGCTCTGTTGCACAACCTTTTGTGGATATACCTGTGAATATGTTAATAATACCATCACGCCTGTATTCCCCGAAGGGTTCGGTAAAGGGCTAAGTACTAATGTACACCCACAGTTCGTCGATGTGCGTAGGTCCTATGTAATAGGGGGCGAGCCTATTGCCATTAACCGGGCACAAATCCAGACTCCGAACTGCTACTGAGAATTTCTTAGAAGAACCCAATAACACTGCTCGACCTGGGAATCGAACCGGTGGTAGCTTTAAGGCTAGGCCGTCGGACTTGCGATCATGTGGTTGCCGGTTTGAAACCCACCCATTGCACTACCGACATGAACCCACTCGTAACACAAGCATTTAGCTTAGCACGAGGGGTTAACTAGATAATAATGTGCGACACACGTTGCTAGTAAGCTTTTTTTTTAAAAAAAACAACCGAGGTCCTTTAGCGTAGCAGTCGCGCTTGGGAGTCATATAAAATTTATAGGATGTCAACATAAAATGATGGTATTTAATAGGGTCGGGTTAATTTAACTGCCTAATAGTAGGGCATACTTAATGGAATCGAATATTAGAAATTCTAAATAGCAGCTCAAGTTTTTGTGCCCGGTAATCATGAATACATCATTACAAGCTGGTTTTCTCTTACAAAATAGCCAGGCCCTGTTTTCACTTGGATAGGCATTTAATTTCTAATAGGCTATTCGCAAGAGATTGCAAGTGAAATGACTTTATAGATCATCGTGGTGATTTAGGTAGGTAGACGTTATCAAAGAGATTATACTTAATACCATGAATATGAAGGAAGAGGAATCCCTGTAAGGTAAAAAGCGACTAACGATAGACGGTTTTTTTTTTTTAAAAAAAAAGCTTACTAACAATGTGGGTTGCACATTACTAGTATTCTTGTTAACCTCTCGTGCTAAGCTAAATGCTTGTGTTACGAGTGGGTTCACGTCGGTAGTGCGCTGGGTGGATTTCGAACCAGCAACCACAATGATCGCAAGTCCGACGCCCTAGCCATTAGGCTGCCGCCGCTTGATTGTTTGAATGGTTATTTTATAAGACGAAAAATTTACTAGTGGTCTCTATCCCAACTACGCTACTCTAGAGGGTCCGATTCCCAGTTCGAGCAGTGTTATTGGATTTTTCTATGAAAATCTCAGCACTAGGAACTATGAGTTTAGAGTAACAGGTCGGAATTTGCATTTGTGCCCGTTTGATAGCAATAGGTTCGCCCCCTATTACATGGGACCTAAAGGTACCAGCAAACTGTGGGTGTAAATCACTATCTCTGCCCAACCCTTCGGAGAATACAGGCGTGATGGTATGTCACAGCGTCATAGTAGCATCTGGTAAAATTATAAGCGCAGATATTTCTATACTCAACGATCAACTAAACATCCGAATGATCAACAAAAAATACGGTAATTATATTTTAAGTGTGCACGTGTGTTTAATTGTTTTCGCTATAAACCGCCAGGTGGAGTCGTTAACGCTGTTCACATATTAGAATGTACTTTCATTCATCTTTCTACTAAGGTGACCACACTGGCGAATGTGATTGGTACAGAACTGAGACGAATGACATAAGTTGGTCATATAATTATGTATTTATTTGTATGTACTTTTTAGTAAACCAATAAAAACACAAATAGACATAACGGTTTTACTAATATACAATGGGCGGCCGTATCGCGGACTACGATTTATTCCAGGCAACCTTAGGATCGACATAACGATACAAAGCAAAACTAGGTTGTCACTGGTGCAACTATTGACATAATGATACCAAACTAAATTAAACTTACAAATATCATTTAACTTATAGTGTTATCGGGTTTTTCTATGAAATACTCAGTAGCAGCTCGGAGTCTGGATTTGTGCCCGGTGATTGGCTATAGGCTCGCCCCCTATAACATGGGACCTAAACATACCGGCGAACTGTGGGTGTACATTAAGTACTCCTCTGCCTAACCCTTCGGGGAATACAGGCGTGATGGTATGTTATGTTATACTCCTAATTTTTAAATATATACAACATCTACCTACATATGGTACATACATACATAAATTTATTGATGACTAGCAGCTAACTACACTGGTAAAAGCATATAAATATTACGAGCAATAGACACATACCATCACGCTTGTATCGCCCGAAGTATTAGGCAGAGGTGTACTAATGTTCGCTGATATATTTAGGTCCCATGTAATAGGGGGCGAGCCTATTGCCAAACACAAATGCAACCTCTGAACTGCTTGCTACTTAGAATTTCATAGAAAAACCCAATAACGCTTTGCTTAGAACCCATTAAACTAAATGAGGCCGTTACAGTACAAAATATGTGTAATATGAAGGTTTCCAATGTGTCTCTCTAGTGTCATTAGGTATGTCAGCCTGACAAAAAAGAAATCATCAAATGTGTCAAGTTTTTATACATATCATAATTATATCTCATAATGATGCTGATATATCTCTTTGAGTGTATGCAAAGATTTACAGTAAATATGATTTTATTTTATCTTAAAATTCTTCGATGCAATAGTAATTAGAAAGAAAGAAAAAAGATTTATTTGGTACAGCATAAAAATAATATTGTTAAAACAAAAAACAGAAATCCAAAAATATAAAAAGTATCTCATGATGTCAAACACAATAAAGTGCTTGACGCTGGTTTTCATCTGGAGCCAGGTGGTAATTAATTATATTTGATGGAATTTTACAGGAGGCTCAGTTGTTTAAACAATACACGTGCCGTTAAACAAACAAACACGTGGATCATGAAAACAAGACACTCAAATAAACTCATAATTAGTTTGTCTAATGCTCCATTAACATAAATTAAACTCAAATACAAATCCTTTTCATTTCAGTCACGACTTCATTATTGTAAAAATGAAATGTAATTTCCCATCGCTTTGAGTGTGGTCACATTACATACTCGAGACCGAGCCTCGTGATAAGAAACAACTCATCCGCGCAAGCGCAGCGGCCTTGCGCACCCGCGTCTTACCGCGACAACCGCCACCACGAACCAAACTACACTCTACCCGCCGACGATAGAGGTGGAATTAGAATAACTCGAATAAAGTGATAAGCAAAAATCTACGCGTGTCAGTGAGTGAACAAAATTTCGTTTTGTGAAATTAGTGTGTGTGCATTATAAGTCATAATAAACAATTGGTAAGCTTTCTTTAATCGGTCTCGTCATTGCGTATTGTTTGACAAAATTTTATTTTGTTTGCACAGTTACATAACTTGGTATAATTAAGTAAAGTAGGTACCTAATCTGCTGAAATTTCAGTAACGGTAAAATGGAAACTTATTCTACGATCTGCGGTAGAACAAATTATAAAAATAATTCAACGAATGCAATTTAACAAGGTTACATAATTCTATTATGAGCACAATTAATTACTATTAATTAATTAATATGTTTTAATATAATTTGACAGGAAGTTAATTGAAATATTTAACATAATAATTATTTAACAGGATTTTGGATGATAATATAATTAGTTACAAGCTAAAATATTAACTTATAACCGAGCGCGGGCTTCCTTCAACAATACAAGTAGGTACGTACCTATCCATTTTATTTCTAAATACCCTCATTTATTGTTGTATTACGTAGTTATTGACACTTACTACGTGACATTGTTATTAAATTAAATAATAAATATAGTCATATTTATTATTTAAGCTAGTATCGAAGTAAATGCTTGTTTTTCTGTACGTATTTGCCGTATCCGAGTGTCCAAAATAGTAACCACAAAACGAAATTGTAAGATCATTGAATATTATGAAGTGCAATAAATTGAAATTGAAAATATCTCAGTGGTTTCAAATAACAATTCTTATGTATCACAATCAACAGATAATAAGTATATATGCATTTATTAGAAACAGATTATTTTCTGTGACTGCGTATTATATATAAACTTTTCCCCGTGTGGGGACCGGTTAGGATACAGTTCCATTCAGATAGGCATAGATAGCTCACTGCCATTCAGATAGGCATCTCGTAAGAGCCGAGAATATATCTGATTTGCTCGGTGTAGGCTGGCGACCACCCCTTACGTCGGAGTCTGTCGTAAAGCACCTTGGTGTGTTTCGACTTTTGCACGTAAGAGCCCTCTGTAACTGCGGCTCTGGCAGTCTGCAGTCCATAAGGGCTCATAGCTCGACAACGCATCAGCAACTCCTCTGGTGTTGCAGGTGTCCATGGTGTGCGGCGATGGCTACTTATCATCAGTCTCGTCTGCTCGTTTGCCGACCTAATCATTATTAAAAAATAAACATATACTAGTGAAAAACTAACTAAGGTTTTTGGATAAATTGCCAGTATTGACATTACAAAGTTTGATCGGGCTTTTCTATAAAAATGACAACGGTCGAATTGTAGATTTGTGACTGGTTCATAACAATGAGCTCGCCCACTATTAGGTACTTGGTACCTAAAATATACTGCAGAACTGTGGGCGTACCTTCGTACACCTCTTCATAGGTTATCGTAGGCGTGATATTGTTTTCCGTATTCACACAGTTTTACATTTTGTTTCTAAAGTACTTCACTCGTTCACAAAACCCACAAAATTCTATGAAGATAATTATGTGGTGTTATCAGAGAGATATGGTGAGATGATGTTTACTTTATATTAGAGTAAACAAATAATACGGTCCCAAGTCCTAATTAATTGAGCGACACAATTACTCTATCTTGTTAGATATCTTGTTATTGATAATGTCTTTGTTAGTTTAATATTTAGATTTTTTGTGTTCTTTTCTGGCGATTCTCGGAACAAACTTTTTGTTAAAGATATAATTTTTTCGAAAAAAAAACATTCCATCGTAGACAGGATTCTAAACGCGTCCTTCCGGAAACTGTACGATGTGTATAGATCTAATTATTTCATTTTTGTCTGTAAACGTCCATGGAAACAAATTACTTGCCTCATTTCTAGGTACTGTTGGCACTTACGGCCGATTATTTTACTTACTGGAGATCGAAGTTTGACATTACTTCTATATGGATCTTATGTCAAATTTCGATCTCCAGTAGGGAAAACAATCCAGAGGGAGTAGATATGCATGGGTAGCTTCAGCTGGGGTATGCGAGTATGTACCTACTCTGCTAATTAGCAGAGTACATACTCGGATGTCCCCATCGCTTCTCTTGTTCCAGCAGAAAATCCAAGAGGGAGGACAAATTTCGTTAAGTAAGAAATAAATAAACATTGTACAACTTGGAAATTGACACCAGTAGCTACTACCAGTTATTTTCAGCCTACTTGAATCCCAAGTTTACATATTGCAGTTTCGACTTCTTTCAGGGTTACCAAACCGATACCGAACCTAAATTTTTTTTTTTTTTAAAAGACGTTGCCCCACACTAGGATTTTCTCCTGTATCGTGGGTGCGTTTACAAACACAAATTCGCACATACACAAACGCCCAGACCCGGAACAACTACCTGTAGATCATACAAATATTTGCTCCGTGTGGGGATCGAACCCACAACACGTGACGCAGAAGCCGATCGCTCAGCCGCTACGCCAAACGTGTCGTCAAGCAAAAATTGATCGACATTCGAAATAAAGAAAGTGAAAAGGTGTTTATTACTGTTACCTTGAACATATTCGGTTAACTTTTGTTAATATTACCTAATCGGTTCAAGTTTAAGTTCTTTCGTAATTATTAATTGAAGTAAGTAGGTATGAGATATCAAAATGTAGGCAGCATTCACTAAAACCTGTGCCTGAAATAATATCCACCCTTCAGGTACCTAATAATTATAAAGAGAATCATGTAGACCCGGGTCTACTTGTACAGCAAATATCATAGAAATCTGTCCTGTAGATCTTGAGTTATAAGCGGACATTCTTACACACATACAGATAGACAACAATTTTTAAAATCATTAATTGGGCTTCAATATTGCTTAATTAGTTCCCGTCAATTGTTTTGCAATTAGAAGCAAAACATTTTATATTATGTAGACTGGATTATTTGACGGATCGATTGACGCGAACAGAATACTACTTAGACAAGGTATGGAACTAAAAATTATTAGGTAGGTATTTAGTAAGGACTGCCTCATTAGTCTAGTGGTCCCAAGCGCGATTGCTACGCTAGAGGTCGTGAGTTCGATTCCCAAATCTAGCTAAGTGTTATTGGGTTTTTTATGAAATTCTCAGTAGCAGCTCGGAGTCTAGATTTGTGCCCGGTTAATGGCAATGGGACCTAAACATACCGGCGAACTGTGGGTGTACATTAGTAGGCCTCTGCCTAACCCTTCAGGGAATAAAGGCGTGATGGTATGTTATGTTATGTTAGTAAGGTCACAGATAATATAATACTAGTAGTAAGGTCTAATAGTGGTTTCGAGTCTGTCTGTTTGTTTATGTGAAATATGGAAATGTAAAAGCACCCACAACGTTTTTGAAAAAGCACAAAAAAGGGTAATCAAATCAGACTGTTTACTTACATTTATTTTTTGATACACAGCAAATGAATTCTTGAATGACATCCTTAGCGGATCGTTTGCTTGGATGCTTTGTGTCAAAACTTTCAAATAAAGTACCGCAGCTTACTTCAAAAGCTAAACAGACGCCGGGTTAGGAGAACTTCGCTACGGAATAGATAATTTTATGGCTCTTTAGTTCTTGCCTCTGAGATGGTTGGCAATAGAAACAAAAAGGGTTGTTTTTGTGTAGAAATATACTATTTCCTTTGTCGTTTTGGTGTAACGCCTCTGTCGCTTGCGGTTTTGGTTTGTTAGTATTTGTCTTACTGCTTGCGTTAGGTATCTACACAGCTGCTTACATCATAATGCAGTCAGATATCGTGGGCTAGGTATATTTTTCTATTCTTGTAGGTATAGGTTAGCACTTAGCTTGTCAGACGTAGAGATACCTACACTGCCATACACTGCCTACACTGCCACAAAGAATAAAATAATCATCTGCTGACAAGAAATAGAAAGATATGTGCTCAATAAAAAAAAATTGTGACTTTTGCGTGTGAGATAGTCCTCCTCGGTGGCTGATACTCTGGCAATCTGCAGTCCATAGGGGCTACTAAGACCCAGCAGCGCATCAGTAACTCCTCTGTTGTTGCAGGTGTCCATGGGCGGCGATGACTATTTACC
This sequence comes from Acronicta aceris, assembly GCA_910591435.1. Classification (NCBI taxonomy): domain Eukaryota; kingdom Metazoa; phylum Arthropoda; class Insecta; order Lepidoptera; family Noctuidae; genus Acronicta; species Acronicta aceris. The sequence continues at coordinate 17,451,892 of OU342758.1, read as the reverse complement.
ATCATGGCCTGCTCGTTTGCCGACATAATAAAAAAAATACGGCACAGTATGACGAAAGCCATTGACGCGATGCTCTTATCTATGCCTTTGTAGTATATACCGCGTTTTTTCCATACAAGATTTGGACATTTCTAGTAGATTTTCTTGTCCTGACAATTACAAACACAACAAAAGAAATCTGCCAAATCATCAATTCTTCATTTACATACACGCGGCAATTATTTTTTATTTATAACCTACATATCATCACGCCGGTATTCCCCGAAGGGTTAGGCAGAGGTGTACTGATGTAGTGTACATCCACATTTCACCGGTATGTTTAGGTCTCACGTATTAGGGGGCGAGCCTATTACCATTAGCTGGGAATTTCATAGAAAAGCCCAATAACACTGCTCGACCTAGGGAATCGAAACCAGGACTACTAGGCTAATGAGGTAGTTATTTATATTGATACAGAATTATCTTCACATATCGAGTTATATAATAATATGTCAATTGTTTTATTAGGACCTCAATAAGACTATCAAATTTGGCCCAGTTTTTCAAGTATTGATAAACAATAACTAATCGCGTGCTTGAATTTGATGATATTATTCACCACATGCAATTGTCTTACTATCAAGCACTGATAAGCACTAGAAACACGTGTCTGGGTAACACCAGAAGCAGCATTGAGGTCACATATAGGGTTTTACGTGATCTCAAGTCATTGGTATTATTTATAAATCGGAAGTATGGTCGCCGAGTAGGTCTCCTGGTCTCCTGGGTTGGATTTCAAGTGTTTTGTTAGGAAAACAGTGGCAACTCAGATAATAGGCTTGATATCTATTACATGCATAGATGGAGTATGTAGGTAACTATCAATATATAGAATGGTACTTTATTCTTAATATGGAAATATTTAATTTAATACATTTATAAATTTAGTTTATTATTATGGAGCGCGCATAAGGAGCTTAACTAGTTTTTAATTACATTATATTATTAGATATTATTTTTAATTCTTGATCGACACTGCGACCTACTATAGTCTCACTAGTGATTTAAATACGCCCAGATTATATCTATCGGGGAATACCCACTCGTGAAGCGCATTTCACATTTCAACGGTATGTATGAAAATAGTGGACTTAAAGCGTTTTGTTCGGGTTTTTGGAATGTCCACCATGAATCGATGTCGCTTTTTCGTGCTTCTCGTCGTCCGATAGTAGGAAGAGGATTAAGATATTCATATTAATCATGATACAAAGCGATAAAATCCGCCAAAGGCAGTTTTATTTGAATGTCTAATATTCGCGTAAGTGTCAGAAACCATGAAAACCTGGTTTAGCTTAAACTATTAAAACAACTAAGTGAGTAGGTACATTACAAAGCATATCAAATCTCTTGAACAATAAGATTACAGCGAAAAATTGCGTTCACGTTCTGCTTGAAATCGTTTAGCTATATTGAAACACTAAACTGAAAACTAAATTATCCAGATTTTTATTTCAACATCGACCAAAAAAAATATCCAGGGAAAATAGACAGTAGAAAAAAGGCGACGTCATTGTGGGTTGGCTGGTTAGAAATCAAGAAAAGAATAAACAATCATACATACATACACTCACGCCGTTCTCCCACAGGATTAGGCAGAAACTATAGACTGCCACTTGTTACGATTCTTGCATACTTCTTTTGCTTCTTCCACATTCATACATCTTCTCATACATACACGCCGGTTGAGAGTGCTACGCAGGATGAAGGATTTCGCCAATAAATTTAGTAGAATTTAATGTAAAAAAAAAACCAATACACTGCCTTAATTAATTAAGCCCAAGACCTCAGCGTATGACCTCGTTTCTACCGCAGCAATGACGCTTGCAACCACTAAAATAATAATTAGTCAGTAGTTTTTTATTTTATCAATAAGATTCGATTTATTTATTTTTTTATTCGTGAAAGGCTTACGCTTGACCGCCAGTTCGCCTGATGTTAAGCGATACTGCGATCTACGATACGCTTGCCTAGAAGAAACCGATACACTCGGGTTTTAAAGACACCCAGATTATATCTATCAGGGAAGACCCACTCGGGAAGTGCATTCCATATTTCAGCGATACGCATGATAAAAGAGGACTTGAAGCGTTTCGTTCGGATTTTTTGAATGTCCACCATGAATCAATAACGCTTTTTCGTATTTCAAACCGCTGTTGTTTCTCTAGAGAACATGGCAGTTTGAACAATTAATTAAATGAGACAAACAAAACCATACGGGGTCCTACGCTTCGTACAACAGTGAAATAGTCTTTGCGGTTTCCTAACTGCACATAATTTAAATTTTCATAGCCTCTCGAATAGTTTTGTTTTACCCGACTGTGAAGGTATAAAAAGTTATTGATGTAAGTAAGTGTATGTATGTATATTTGTTAATTTATTCCTTAGACTACAGGTTCTCGAATGATGACTACAAGACTAATATACATATTAGTGTATATTATGTAGTCATAATATACATTAATTATGTATATAGTTGTTATATAATACTAGCTACGTATAATAACCCTATTTTCCTGAAAAAATACTTGTTAAAAATTGGTTAAGAAATACAAACATAATTGCAAAAAATCACAGTCAATGTTATTGACTTCATTATTCTCTAATTGGATTCTGTAACATATTATACAATCTAAAAATACATTCATTATAATAATATAAAGTAAAATATTATATAAGAAATTATATTAATTATTATTATCTTCTAGGCAAGCGCACTCCATCGTAGATCGCAGTGTCGCTTAACATCAGACAAACATAGCAATCAAGCATATCAAGCATAGGCCTATCTATATAAATAAAAATGATTCGCAAAATTTGTTGGTAAGCGCATAACTCGAAGACGGCTACACCAATTCGGGTAATTTTGTATTTATTTATTCCTTGAACTCTGAAGTAGGTTTTCGGGAGAAAAAAAATGGAAAAATTGCACGGAAAAACTAAAAAAAGGGGTAACGCGGGTGAAACCGCGGGCGGATCGCTAGTTAAGAATAAAAAAGAAATTCTAAATAAATTGACAGACAGCAAATATTTCAATAGTTTTAATGTAATTATAAAATAATTTATAAATAGCAAGAACTATGACACTAAACCACTTTTTACGGATTTTATCGCGTTAGAAAGATTCAAAGTCAAATATTTTATTTCAAATAAACCAATATTACAGGTACTTTTGAATTGTCAAAGTTAAGGGCACTGCTCCAAATAGTGGGTCTTATGGAGAAGAACCGGCAAGAAACTCTATAGATACCTACTTTTTTGAATTAAAATGACATTTTGATTGTTTACAATTTAATGTGAGACTCATCTAGCTTGATGAGCAGGATAATACCTAATATCCTTAATTCAATAAACCACGATCACCTGCCTTCCAAAAGAGAAAAAAAATGTCTAGGGTCGACCAGTCTCGACAGACAGATTAATATTAAATCCATAAAAAGTAGTTTTATTTCAATGTCTAATATTCACGTAAGTATCAGAAATCATTATGAAACTGCTAATTTATTATAATGTAACCGTTGATTTCTAATTAATTAATTAGTAATTCTGATCTCTATTAAAAGCCATCGTAAGGTCCAAAATAAAATGATGCGTCACTTTATGCATATTTATTTTACTTTACAGAGTAACATTCTTTACAGAGCAATGGCATTGCTCTTTCAGTATCATAATTTTAATATATTTGGTTTGTAGAAAGTTTGCCCGACGTAATATGATACTGTAGACAAGGGCTATGTCGGAGAAAGTCGTATAAAATATCATTTTATACTCACTTATATCGATATTAAAGAGTCGACAAAACAACAAGCTCTAATAACAAAAGTAATCGATGTAACACAAGTGTTTGTAGTTTGGATATTTGCATAATAGGCATCTCCTAAGAGGCGAGAAGATATCCGACGGGTCTCAATGGCTGGCGATCACGCTTACATCCGAGTCTCTCGTAAAGCATGTTTGGTGGCCTTCGTATGTGGTTCGACGTGGCGTCACAGCCAGTTCCCCCACGGTTGCTGTTGCTCTGGCAGTTTCCAGTCCGCATCTCTAAAAGCTCGGCAACGCATCAGCAAGTCCTCTACTGTGTTACAGGTGTTCATGGGCGGCGATGTCTAAGTTCTTACTATCAGGAGCTCATCTGCTCGTTTGCCGACACTAAAAAAGTTGCTCTGTTTAGTCTAGGTTTTTTGTGTCAGAGCAAACTGCGTGATAGGATTTTTATAAAAATCCAGTTTATTTTACAGTAAGTTATCACCAGTAAGGAAGGAGACTAAATCGAATATAATATGGAGTATCTAGTAGAAATCTTAGTAGAGTAGGCAGAACAAGTTCTTTTTATCGTGTGAATATCCTGAATGGATATCCGTTAACGAAGGATGGTGAAAGGTTGTCGCAGAATTGCCATTAACCATCTAAATCTACGTTCCATTAAAGTACCTATCAAATAGCTATAGCCTATATCTGCATAACATAACATACCATCACTCTTGTAATCCGAAAGGTAAGGCAGAGGCGTTCTAATATACACACAGTTTGCTGGTATATTTGGGCACAATTCCCAAACTGCATTTCAAAAACCAAATTACACTTCGCACGACCTGGGAATCGAACCTAACCATAGCAGTCGCGTTTACGACTACTAGACAGGGACGAGGAAGGAGGCAGTCTATAGTCCAGTCTTGAATATCTGCTTGCAACTCCGTCAGTCTCTAATAGTCGCCATATTTGCTGATCATTTTAATATCAAACGTTCCAGATATTTTTTCTACTCCTTCAATTGTTTTTCTTTGCAAATTCTTCAGTGTCGACGCCAGTTTTCGCTGGTTGTCGACCATATTGCCTTGGTATTAAGATATGTTTGAAATTGAATTGTATCGACCCACATACCTACTTCACCAATCATATCTCACACGACACTCATTTGTCATACAAAATTAGCCAATCACTGCACCAAAATCTGAAGACATACGCTCAACGAATTTTGTAAAATACCATCATCACGCCTGTATTCCCCGAAGGTTTAGGCAGGAGGTGTACTAATGTACACACACAGTTCGCTGGTATATTTTAGGTCCCATGTAATAGGGGGCGAGCCTATTGCCATTAACGCTTGGTCTAGACTAATGAGACAGTCTTAAATATTTTTATAATCATCATTATCATCGTCAGCCTACACTTGTCCCTTGCTGGACGTAGGCTTCCCCCAATGTGCGCCATTTCATCCTGTCTTCGGCTTGTCGCATCCAGCTTTCGCCAGAAACCTTTCACAAATCATCACTCCAACTTTAACGATGACTACTTACCACCAGGTGGCTCGTTTGCCGACTAAATTCCATGAAAAAAATGAAAATTACCCACGCTAGCAATACAGATGAAAGTAATTTTGTCCTGATTATGAGATCAATAAGATCAAACGTAGCCGCTACGATTTCACGCACGTTCCCTGAGCGAATAAACGGAAATGGATCATTATTTGTAATAGTCGAAGGTAATGAGTTAGCATTCTCCCAATACACAAACGAGCCTAGCTTTTTTTTCCTATTAAGATGGCAGTGAAGATTCTAGTAACTTTTATTTTTATAATTTTGCCCCACACTAGTATTGTCTCCTGTATCGTGGGTGCGTTTACAATCACAAATTCTCACATACATAAACTCCCAGACCCGAAACAAACTACCTGTAGATCATACAAATATTTGTTACGTATGGGGATCGAACGCACAACACGTTGCGCAGAAGCCGATTGCTCAGCCGCTACGCCAAACGCGTCGTCATAGGAATTTAATTTAATTGTATTGTGGGATTTATGAGTAAGTCTAGATAAAAGTAAGTAAAATATAACACGAGTGTAGGTATTCTTATTTAACTCCATTTCACAAACCACATAAAACAATAACGTACTGCTAATGCATGCATTTTTGTGTGTCAAGGAGATATGTGTCGCGTTGTGAGGTAAATTATAATACTTCGTAAGGACGCTTTACAATGACCAACGTCAGTAGCAGCACTAGATCTACACGGGCTCGATACGGTAATAATTATCCCTAGGCTGTCTAGGCTGTAGCTCTGAGGGTTTCAAAATTAGGAACGACGATAATAATGATAAACCCCGTGACGATGGCGATATAATAATGATAAACCCCGTATGGGAACGGGTTAGAATACTGTTCCTCACCGCTATTTAGATAGGCATCTCGGTAAGAGACGAGACTCCTGACTCCTGAGGTCCTACTACCGAACACGGTAGTAGGACCTCTTGGGGTCTGACTGGCTGGCGGGCGACCACCTTTACGCCGGATTCTGTCGTAAAGCACCTTGTTGTGTGTTTTGCGCGTAGGAGCGCAGGGGCTTTTAGGGCTCGGCAACGTATCAGGAACTCCTCTAGTGTTGCAGGTGTCCATGCGCGACGATGACCACCATAATAATAAAAAAAGTTTCATAAACAGATCCATGTTTTTAGTTGCTCTTGTGATTAAATTAATGTGATTGAATGATGAATTAATGTGATAGAATTCATCACTGTTTACCATTTTCAAACAAATATTTGTTCCCCACGGGAAACGAACCTGTCACTCGCAGAAAAAATGTCAATCACTCAACTGCGCCAATCGTTTCAGTCATCAGTATTCCCCTAAAATTATGTCTTAAGCTTATAACTGACTCATTGGTCTAGTGGTGGTCTATCCCGGGTTTACCTCCCAGGTCAAGCAACATTATTAGAACTTTCTATGAAAATCTTAGTAGCAGCTTGGTGTTTGGATTTATGCCGGTAAATGGCAATAGCCTCGCCTTCTATAACATGAACCTAGAAAAATACCATCGAACTGTGGATATATACTATTTACATTTCTGCCTAAACCTTCGAGAACAGAGGCGTGATGGTATGTTATATGAAAATAATTTTATGTATAAATTAAGGAAATTAAGTTTTGGTTAAAGTTTGTAAACAATCTTTGTTCCTACACTAAACGGAGGCTAAGTGGAAAGTTACATACAAAAGCCGACGCAAAATATTCTGCTACTCGACTTTACCAATGTAAAGTCGAGGGTTGAGCAACACTAATAGGATAGTTGACAGCCTGATTTTTTGTCATAAACTCGCATAAGCACGCACACATCAGCACACCAAAGTTTGAGTGTATGATTTACGGCTAAATATCAAATCAGTCACTAGCTTTGCTTACTAGAGATAGGATTTTGACATAAGTTTCATACAAGTAATGTCAAAATCCTATCTCTAGTAAGCAAATCTATCGACAGATTTGATGGTGGGACTGGCCGTTAGGAACGCATAAAGGACAAACGTTCATTTGGATAAGAGGCATTTCACCATGTCGAAGTAACCGCTACTTACTGAATAAATACAACAATGTATAAATTTAGCGAACCTTCTCGGTGAAAAAATATAATTAAACATAATTCGTATTCTAAAAAAATAAATTAAATTGACTAGTTAGGTACATAATAAAGTGGTAAGTTATTTACCTAATAAGAGTTTTTTGTAGAGTTCGCGTTAAGCTTTGTTTTTTATATATATATATATATTATTTAAGAGAGGTAGTGCATAGTGGAATCTAAGTATTCCAGTCACTATTGTATCTGCTCGAATGGGGAAATACCTCCACCTTACAGAAAATCTTAGCCAAATAACAGCTCCATGCTACGTTGTGTTCCTAATGGTGAGCAAGGTCGCCAGAGCTCCGCGAGGAATCGTTGTGTTGGCAGTGGGGGGGACCGGTAGTGTATTATTACCGCCGCTGTCATGCATGGCAGCATGTCTCCTATACTGCCAGCCCAACTATTCCTCCTTAATTTACAGGGTCGGCAACGCGCGAGTGATACCCCTGGTGTTGCAAGCGTCTATAGGCTATAGTAACCGCTTACCATCAGGCGGGCCGTAGGTATGCTTGTTTGCAACCTTAGTGGTTTAAAAAAAATTAGTACATTAGGTGTTGGCATAATTATTACGAGTGTTAGTATAGAATTTGTATAGCGCAACTAAGCCTTGACGTCACACCTCATTATACGCTCTCTGCCTAGCATAAAAATAAAATGCTTAATAACTTCCTTATTTGTGAACCGATTATAATTCTGTTTTTGTTGATCGGCTCAAGGAGCTTGAGCCTTGAATGGCAGGCCAGGCTTCAAGCCAGGGCTTGAGGCCATAAAAAATAATATTCAACTAGCCTACCTATTGATGCATGGCAGCGGTAGCCTAGTGTCTAGGGCGTCGGACCGGAGATCATGTGGTTGCCGGTTCGAAACCCACCCATATTATACTACCGACGTGAACCCACTCGTAACACCAGCATTTAGCTTAGTACAAGGGGTTAACAAGAATACTAGAAATGTGCGACCCACATTACAAGTAAGCTTTTTAAATAAAGAAAAGAAAAAAAAAATCTTCTAAGTTGCGACTGATTAACTCAAAAGTTCTGCTTTCCTTTCTATAAAGACCATTCTAGAATCGGCTAGTTGTCTTAAGCTAGTTATTCCATTGATAACTTGTTTCTCAGGAAAAGAATCAGCCCCATCAAAAGTCAAACTTAACAAAGAGAAAGAATGCATCCTGAAAAAGACATTATGCTTTTCGTCTCAAAAAGTTCTTTGGAATGCGAGTGAAAGCACGGGCAACGGCTATTTCAGAAAAAGATTGATAGCTTCAGATTTTCTAAAAAAAGAGCCAAATGCGAAAATAATAATGGAAAAAGCCTTCCCCCTAACCTTGGGTTTCAACCTTCAGCTTATCTTAGCGCAACCATACACGAAACATCTGCATTCTGCACTAAGTTATAAATACCCTCATAGGTGATAATGAGTGTGTCGTGCGCTCCACATTATCTAGTGGCGTGGCATGTTTACACATAGGCTACCTATACAGGGCGACTTTGAAAACTATTTAAATTGACCAAAAAAAATTCTTATTTTTTATCGTCGATGGTGCAAACTGTATTCAACTAAAACACAAATAAATAATTTCAAAACAAGTATCAAAATATGCGCGCGGGGCGCTCGGACGTTCCATTACGCAGATAGTTACTACTTATACTCGTAGTATTATTAACGCTTTGCACTTACTATCATTTAGATTTTTTTTAAGCTATTGCATAGCTTCTATCGCGGGCCTTGAGCGTGGGGACCGAATCCAGAAATTCCGTAACGAAAAAACCTAACACGCTTGTCTCTTTAGTTCAGCAACCCGCCTTTAGGTGGCATTGGTTGTATTACATAAGTTGATAAAAACCAATGCCACCTAAAGGCGGGTTGCTGAACTAAAGAGAAACACGCTTGTCTCTTTAGTTCAGCAACCCGCATTTAGGTGGCATTGGTTGTATTTCATAAGTTGATAAAAAACGCTATGCAATAGCTTTACCGCGGCAGTCGCCGAGTGCCACACGTCATTTTTATTCATGTAAAAAGTAGAAGTTGCGGCGCACGAGACGTTGCCAAACTCTCTTTATAAATACTAAAAACGTATAATTATTTTCCGTAATCATGTGTTCTACATTTTCTTTGTTACACTTGAAATCATATATTTTAATTCGTCGTGTCTATTCAATTTCACCCTGTATATACGCAGTGTACACAATGGCTCAAGATTGTTGAGGCCACCTCACCTAATTATGGGGTTTTAACATGAATGATGGAGTTACGGAATTAAGGACATAGGGTTTGAGAGATTAAGATTGTTTGGGCATACAGTGTTGGGTAATTAAGGGCCGGGACTTTACTGAATAGGGTTCCATTATATTATTCACTAGCTTTCGCTTAACATAGCTCTTAAAGATGTAATATAACATACCATCACGCTTGCATTCCCCGAAAGGTTAGGCAGAGGCGTACTAATTTACAATTGTTAATTTGTCATTACTAGGCAGAAATCCAAACTCCGAGCTGCTACTGAGAATTTCATAGAAAAACCCAATAACACTGCTCGACCTGGGGATCGAACTTAGGAGTCGAAACCGTCCTGAGTTCGACTGCTCTAGCGTAGCAGTCGCACTTACGACCACGCTTCTCTAAGTAGATTATTTTCTGATTTCACCAAATTCTACTTTCATCGCTCGGTAACAAACGGAAAGATATTGCTACTTATCCTCTTGGTCTAATAGTCGTATTGTAGAAACAAAACTGAGTCGCTTTTAACGACACAATCGGAAGAGATGGTAATTCTCAGTTCACATAAGTAATTTACTTAACAATGAACGTTTAACTGAATCTCATGGTTCATTAGAGGTGTGTCAATTGGAGAATTTTTGTAACACCCCGCGAAATACCGAAACGGTCCAGTTGCCATCACTTATCTGATGTTAAGCAATGGATTACCTAAAACCGTGGTTGAAAAATACCCGGTGAAAAAGAAAGAGTGGTTAAAGAAATTAGTAAGTATGAATAAATTACAGTGAGAGCGAAATTAAATTACACCATCATATTAAAAAGTCCGGTCGACTTTGGAACGAAAATAAAACGAAATGTTAACAATAAAAATCTTCGTGATAATACTTCTACAAATAATACATTATGTAAGCACATATTCCAAAAGCTTTGACGTCATAATAGAAAACTAAATTGATAAGGCACGTTCCTGTAAGGCGCTGCGTGAACTATTTACGAAATTGGTATATTTTGAAACCAGTTGCAGTTACTGCTATTGAACACATTGATAACTGATCATTAACCGGCCTGTTCCACTGCACTCTATTTTAAACTCCAATTTAAAGCTAATCATTCGATTAGACCTTTTTTTGGTGTTTCTCAAATTAGAGTTCTGTAACGCGATCCCGGTACACAAAAATAGTAATCACGACATTAACAATATTCACAACTGTGGAGTAAAATGTTTAACTAATAACATTATTTTTCATGTTTTTGAAGGCGGTTCTACTTTTTGTTAATAGTCATTTTATTTCAACATTTCGAGTGGCGAGTAGAATTCTACATACCTCGATGATGTCATCGTTTGTCCGGTCGGTACGTGTTATTGTCTTTTTGTGATCAGATCTTCACCAAATTTGTATAAGACAATTTTCCTTTCAAATAAAAAAATATATTTAAATTTTTTAAACATAGGTTTTTCAGTACACATTTATGATTGTTCTTTTCTTTTCTAGAACGACATTAAAAGGCCGATGGAAAAACGCGTATATTGTTAGCACAGCGCCTTAGCTTACTGCTTGTGGTAAAGTTGGCTTTTTCTCTAGTATGAATGTAGCTGGGTTGATGCCGGGCATGTCCTTGATGCCGTACTTATTGATGACCTTCACCTGGAAATTGGGCAGGTTCACGAAAAGCCGCGTATGCACCTCGTAGACGCAAAGCTTTATTATTTCGTACGCTTCTTGTTCTGTTAGGGCTGCCAAAAAAAAATTGTTATTTACTAGCTTAAAACCAATCACACAGAATAATTCATTATACTTCAAATCCTGTCTTATTTCTTATTACGTCTCTAATTTACGTCTTAAGGTGACGTCGGTGACATCTATTGAAAAGCAAGTACTTTGCTTCTCGACTTGCCTACTTACTTTACAGTTAGTTCGATGTCGTACGATGCCACCTTACGATGCCTCCTTTTTTTTGCATTTTCCATGCTAGAGATTATAAAGATATTTTAGTGAGAATGAGAAGCAAAGTAACTTGCTTTTCAATAGATATCACTGACGTCACCTTAAGACGTAAATTCAGAATGTGAAGGCAAATTTCGATCTGGCGGGTGGGACTCGCGGTGGCTTATTTTGTCATAGCGTCTGGTGTATTGAACTAGAAGATGCAGGTTCGAATCCTGCCCGCAGTCGGATTTTGCCTTCACTAAAATAACTTTATAATCTTAGCATGGAAAATGCAAAAAAACGATCTCTCATTAACCTAATTGGACAGTCTAAACTACTGTTAATTACTCATTTAACGGCAAAAATATCTGATAATGAGAATTATCCGTTTTACACATCTTCCGAACACGACTGAAAGAAAGTTTCAAAACGTTTGTGATACTCCAATACCGCTTCACTAACTCTTTTCTGTAAGGACTAATTTTCAATGCAATTTAATCAAAGTTAGCCCTTATAGCAAAATGTGGGAGAATGGGGGATTTTTTACGTGGGAGAACTATACCTCGGCACGAATGGATCGGCTCGACCGGAGTGAAACCACGGCCGGAGTGAGTGATGTTACCGGAGGCCCAATCCCCTTTTAGAAGGCCGGCAACGCACTTATAACTTCTCTGGTGTTGCGGGTGTCCATGGGCGGCGGTAATCGCTTATCATCAGGCAATCCGTCAGCTCCCCTATCCCATAAAAAAAAATTTTGTTACGCGATATTCGAGTATCACTGACAAAAAGAAAGATACTCACTCGGTTTATGATACCTGTCCAGTATGCCCATGCTAAGCAGTCCTCCAAAGCCATGGACTCCGAAAGGTACCCTCACACTGGAAGCCAGGAAGTCCACGGTGTACAATTGTCCCCCATCAGCCTCGTCGTAGCCAGCGACTAGCATATTCACCATGGATGGATTCTGTCCAAAAATTAAAGAGAAGTAGAAGTTTTTGTAAAGCAATGTGAGGCGATACCACTACATGTTAATGAGATTATTTTTAGGTTGTCAGAAAGAGACGGCGGTATTTCATTTGTATATCGCTATCCCACTCTTTTTGAGATTTTTTTTACGTGATCTACCGATATTTGTCTCGAGAGCATACAAACCACACCAACTTTGTATTTGTTAATTATGTGTTTGTAACGTCTCCCACACCGCAAGGATTTTTCTAGTGCCGAAGCTGTATTACTGTTATTTCAGTATGAAAACGAAGTTTTGTTGAAAGTTATAGCATAACATAATCAATCCATTGAAATACCCCACTGCAGGGCTCGGGTCTCTTCTCCACAGAATGGGAGGGATTAGGCTATAGTCTACCACGCTGGCCTAATGCGGGTTGGCAGACTGCACACGCCGTGCCGACGAGAAAATCTCTCAGGCATGCAGGTTTCCTCACGATGTTTTACTTCGACATTTAAGCTTGTGATAATTACTATTACGCACATGACTTCAAAAAGTCAGAAGTGCCCTGGATAAGTACCAGAGACCTTTGACTTGGCAGTCCTATGGTCATATCACTGTTCTGAAAAGTTTTAAAATGCTTCTAAATTGGTTTAAAAAAATTTTTTTTGCAACTTCACGGTAAAATCTAAGTAAATATACAAAGCGATATTTATTATTCATGAAAAGTTAATTAAATACCGTCAGTAATTAGCGCTGACATTATAAATTCGTACGGTCGAAAGTGTTACAGTTAAACGTAATAAAGCGAAAGTGCTTTGCATGTCCATTTAACCCACAGTCTGCAAGTTACTCGACAATGGCTTGACGGTTCGTTGGCGTCAAGCTTGGCACTCCCCTCATCAGGTTAACAGACTCCTATTCATGAATAACACACCATTACGACTGTATTCCCCGAAGAATTAGGCACAGGTGTCGGTCGAAGGTATCTAAGTATAGATCTAGAGTTGTAAAAACGAGCGCTGAGGCTTAGCCTCCAGCGCTGTGCCGACGCGCATGAGCCTTAGAAACTCATTTTTACAACACTATATCGAGTCCATGTAATAAGGAGCCAATATTGCCATTAACCGGGCACAAATCCAAACTCTGAGCTGCTACTGACAATTTTATAGAAAATCCCAATAATATTACGTCGTCTGCATCCCTGTACATGATAGAATTCCGAGTAAGCACTTACCCCGCTCTTCAGCGCCTCCATCAAGGTCTTCCTTGTGAAGTGCACGGCGGCCGCAGTAGTGAGCTGGTATCCGTTCCTCATCTTGTATAGCTGCACGTTCTTGGAAATGAATTGAGCAAACTGGCCGCTGTCCCCCGGGTCCCCGATCACGCCCATTACCAGCTTGTCGGAGATGTTATGCAGCTTATTTTCGTCTGGAAACTGGAGGCATGTGAGAAGTGTGGAAAAATGATGTCAATTAGCATTTTTTGGATAGCGGAAAATTCTCAAGGATCGTTTAACACCGGCAAGCAGCATTGCATATCAGACTCATCATCCTCCGAGCCTTTCCCAAACTATATTGGAGTCGGGTTTCAGTCTAACCAGATGCGGCAATCAATATCAATATTTTAATGCCGATCCAATCCAATCTAATATCCGGAGTGTAGACTGGTTGTCTGGCTTTTTTGGGCTTCTGACTACCACTAACAATTGTCATGGATGTTCGTATGACAATCAGGACCGACGGCTTCACGTACTCTCCGAGGCATGGAGGGGTCTCGATGTGTTAAGTATGGTCACCCATCCACTAACTGACCGCAGCGAGCGCGGCTTAATCTTGCAGATCAGTCGATCGGCTTAATTATTATTTAGCCATGAGCCTCTCCATTGCATATCAGACTCGTACGGTCTAAAAACAAACTTGCCTTCTCTGGCCCTACAGCCAAAGGACATGGAATTTATGACAATCACAAAGACCACGACAGGCAAACAGGAGGTGAGGTTTACCAAAGGGGCAAAAGCGCACTTCGCCTACTGGGGATGTCATTTTCAATGGACCTGACTCAAAGGAAAGGTGACCATGAATTTATCATTGCTTGGAATATACTGGAGGATCTCCCGATCCATAATTTTAAAAGAAACCGGATGATAACCTGTTTGTATGCAATACGTTTCTGCCTAACCCTTTTCAACACAGGCGTGGTGACATCAAGCGTAATTATAATAATTTCCTCAATATCTCCCACAACCTAATGACGTAGATTTTAAGGCGTATTACAATAATGCGATAAAGTTAGACTTACGCAAGAACTATATTTAGGTAAATGTGAGGAGTAACAATTTCAATGCTGTGTGTTTTACGACTTTAGAGGCCTGTAATTACAAGCCCGTATTAACAAATCATGGTCAAGGTGAAAGAGTAGATAGTATGAAGGAAAATAATGGCTCAATTAGGTCAGTGGCCGAACTGTCAGCTGTTACGTTTACTTTCGATACCTAAAAGAAACGATTATTGACCTTCCGTGCATGGCATAGTTCTCATATCCCTCATAACAAATATTTTTTGAACGGACACCATAATATGGATGGGACTGGCGGATGATACGCGGATGCTACGTCGTAGTGTTTTATATAAATTACACCAGTCACACTATATAAAATTCTATTTTATGAGCATATTGTTTCAATCATTAATGATTGAAATGTTATGAAAATGTTGAGAACAATGAGGACATTTGTGAAATCTATAAAGATAGCTAGTTTATAAATGTAGACTGTCTTTAGAGTCATAACAAGGCATTCCAAAGACAATGTGTCAACTGTTCTTCTATTATTTTAAGAAAGAATGTAACAATACAGTCAGCGTCAAGGTGGCAACAGCGCAGCGAGTAAGGCACGGACTAATACGCAAATAACATACCATCACGCCTGTATTCCCCGAAGGGTTAGGCAGAGATGTAATAATATACACCTACAGTTCGCCGCTTTGTTTAGGTCCCATGGAACAGAGGCGAGTCTATTGCCATTACCCGGACAAACCTGAACTGCTACTTACTGAGAATTCCATAGAAAACCCCTATAACATTTTGCTCGACCTGAATATCGAACCCAGGAGTCCAGGACCTCAAGCGTAGCAGCTAGCTTAGGACCACTAGATTAATGAGGCAGTTATTTATCAATACAATTATAATTTAAAAAATATCATCTTCTCCTCGCTTTTATCCCAATTATTTTAGGACTTCCAGTGTAACCAGACACGGTTGAAAATCGATATTTTACACGAAGCGAATGCCGTGTCTCCACTAACCAATTCCTGGTAAATATTGATTTAATTCCTTAGAATACTGATTGTCAGGTTTTTCTCTCCTCTAACTACCCCTAACGGGTTTCATCGGTGTTCGTATGACAGCCGGGACCGATGGCTTTATGTGCTCTCCGGAATGGGCTTCAGGCTTTAAATGGTTGCCGGTCCTTAGACTAACCGGGGTAGGCGCGGCTTAAACATCATCGTAGTGATTCACGAGCACATCTCGTGGACCTAACTCTTCTTCCTTTTATTATATAATATATATTTTTTTTGTGTGATAGGGGGCAAACGAACAGACGTATCGCCTGATGCCGCCGCTCATGAACACCCGCAACACCAGAGGGAGTCACAAGTGCGTTGACGGCCTTTTAAAACGGAGTACGCTCTTTTCTTGAAGGTCATATTGGTGCGGAAATACTGCAAGCGAAAGTTTATTCCAGAGTTTTGTTGTCCAAGGCAGAAAGTTTCTATCGAAACGCACAGATGTGGACTGTCAACCATCAAGATTATTGGGATGGAACTGCTGCCCCGTAGAACAATGGCGGAAAGAGGCAGCAGAGATCAATCCAAACAAATTTCACAGCACTCTCCATAGTATAGGCGATAGAAGATGCATAGCGAGGCCACATCTCTTCGCAGCGTCAAGTAATATCCTTCTTCGTTATAACAATATAAACAAGGCAAAACAAAGTACATACTTACCGTGTTTCATGACGATAATGCTCTGTGTGTTGGTTTGATCAGCGGCTATAATGGTGAAGTCTTTGCATTGCATGCCCAGCAGACATTGGAAATAAAGACTGGAATTAGGCATAATTACGTGCTGCAATCACAAATAACTTAACATGCAAGTAAAAAATAACATCTCTGATAAAAAATATACTCTAAAACACTGTCATTGATGTCTATCAACCGAGGTAAATAGTACCATAGTCATAAATTGTCATAGAGTTTTCTTAAAAGAAGGATTTATTACTCAACTAAATTATTTTTTTATTAGATTTTCAAACGTTTCGTAAGAGTCTTAGAGTCTTGTCTTTGAAGGCACGTACCTCAAAATTAAATAACCGGTCAAGTGCAAATCGGCCTCGCCCACCGAGGTTTACTTACAAATTTCTAGGTACTTAAATAAATAATTTCAAATGTATAGTTTTCAGATTTTTATTTGCCAAATTTCATAGTTCTAGCTCAACGGAAAATACCCTATAAATTTTGATTCCCTTGAATGTGTCGAAATATACGTTTTTGCGGCATAAACTTTATTTATTATTTAATTTGGAAGTTTATTTTTCACAGTTTCAAGGGACTGTAGACTTGAGTATGTGGTTTTAATTTCAACTCGATACCTACACGCGTTCCCGAAATAAAAGGTCTTGACAGACGAAAGGAAGGACGGATAATAAACCTAATAGGAGTTTCTTGCCGGATTCTTTTCCATAGGATCGACTTTTTTGGAACCGTGCAACTAGACTCATTATCGTTTCATAAACGCTTGTAAAAGCTTATTTGAAATAAAAACATTTGAACTTGAACTTGAACTTGATATAAGGGTCCAATTTTTTCCTCTTGAGGTACGAAACCCTAAAAATATTTAAACATACCTAATTTCACATTCATTACTATGTACGAGTAGTAAAATATTATTCGATACTAATAGGACGCTCGTTATACGATGCAATGCTATTACAGCACATCTAGGACAAAGCGTTTAAACCAAGGTTATGTTAGACTTTACGTAAACTTAAGTTTATTTAGGTCTTTCACACGCATGTAAGAAACCGCAAGCTTGTTGTGTGAGAATGTAAATATTTTACTAAATGTTTCAAAAACTCGAGTTAAACTTGTTAATCCTTCGTGACTGACTTATTACCTTAGAAACTGAAACTTTAACCTTTTTACCATCACGCCTGCATTCCCTTCTTTCGGTTAGGCAGTGTTAGTGTGTTACTAATGTACATCCACGGTTCGCCGGTATGTTTAGGTTCCTTATTATAACATCGACCCCTTTTTTTATACCACTAACGTGGCAAACAATATAACAGCATACGGCCCGCCTGATGGTAAGCGGCTACCGCAGCCTATGGAGTCTTGTAATACCAAGGGTATCACTCGCGCGTTGCCGACCCTGTAAATTAAGGAGGAATAGTTTGGCTGGCAGTATAGGAGACATGCTGCCATGCACGATAGCGGCGGTAACAAAACACAACCGGTCTCCCACACTGCCAACACCACGCTTCCTCGCGGAGCTCTGGAGACCTTGCTCACCGTTAGGAACACAACATAACATGGAGCTATGTTATTTGGCTAAGATTTTCTGCAAGGTGGAGGTACTTCCCCAGTCGAGCAGCTCCATTTTTAAGTGGAATTATTGATTCCACTATGCCCCATCTCTCTTATAACTGAGCCCAATTGCCCTATTGCCTACTCAATTCCGAGCCGCTACTGAGAATTTCATAGAAAAATCCAAAAACACTTGGGAATCGAACCCACAACGTCTAGCGTAGCAGTCACGCTTAGGACCACTACAATAGAGACGAAGAAATTTTACCATAATAAACAATAAACATACGAGTATATGTATCTACTTTTATAACAAGATTGTGTTTCTTTTAATAATATAGTAGTATAATAATTATTACTTATTAATCTTAATCACGGGTTTTCTACTGTATACAGTCATAATATTCTCATCTTTATCGGTTTTAACTGTAATTACCTTGATGTCGTTGGAATTTCTTTGCTAACTCTATTCTTATATTGCTACGTCATCGTTTAGTGAAAATGATGACATCAAAAATCTCTAATACATAGTCATCTTCATTGAAATAAAGCATTGCTGTATTTTGTATTTGTTCTCTCTGATCATTCTTTGTGATCGTCGTGATATTATTATCTTTTGAAGTTTTTATATTGTAATTGAATGATGATGTTTATGATTGTTTGCGGTTTTATTCATAGTGTGTTTCAGTTTTGATTCGCGAACGCGTAGTAATGTCATAATACCACTTAGAGCTCTCGTCAGCCTTGCCCGTTAGTTCGAATTCAAATGCAAAGGATACACGTATTAGATTCTTGAGTCTAAGAAACTTAAATTAAAGAAACATTGCGTGAATCTCATAGGCTTTAATCAGTTAGTATAGTAATCAGCTAGGCTAGCGTGATTATTTCAATAAAAATTTCAAGTAATAGAGAGATGAAGAGCTAGGCTTTGTGCTCACAAACGGCGACTGTATATCCTTAATCTTTTGTTTCTTAAAAAAAACGTTGCCATACAGTGCGTACCTACCGTGTGAACGTTAATCTATACACACCCGGAACAACTAAGTACGGCAGTTATACATATATCTTCAAACGACGCGTATATATGGCTTCTTCTGGAGTTGCAGGTATCCATGGGCGACGATGACTACTTACCATCAAGTGGCTCGTCTGCTCCTTTGGAGACGTCAAAATATTAAAAAAAAATTATGGTACGGTCACTAGGTACGCTAACCATACGTTCCAGCGATAATTAGAATCAGCAGATGGAATCCAAAAAGTTTGAATCCAAAAAGATGGACTTCACACACTGCTTTATAATCTCTTGAGAAACATGTTACATCACAGATACACTCGTCAATGTTCTAACAGTTAAACGTCGCATTTTTTGTTTGTCTTCACCTTCACGCTAATTCATTGCATAACTTGTTAAATGCCTCTAAACAAACCTGCCAATTAGTGTTGGGTGTTGATTGCGTTTGCAAGATAACGGCAACAGATGTATGTGTCCTTTGAGAATGTGGTTGTTTGTCGAAATTAGAACGAGATACATAAGTATAGGTAAATAATTGTCATTAGAATTTGTGTTTTAAAATTCCTTTTTTTTTCTTTTTAAAAAAACGTTGCCCCAAATTAGGGAATTCTCCTGTATCGTGGGAGCGTTTACAAACACAAATTCTCACATACACAAACGCCCAGACCCCGAACAACTACCTACTTGCAAATACAAATATTTGCTGCGTGTGGGGATCAAATCCACAACACGTGACACAGAAGCCTATCGCTCAGCCACTACGCCAAAACAAAACATCAGTGAACAGAGATGCACTCCCAGACAGCTGTCCAGTTTATTGGACTATATCTTAGGAAGAGACCTAAGCTATAGTCCTCCATGCTGGCCTAATGCGCGTTGGCAGACTTCACAAAATCTTTCAGGCATGCAGATTTCTTCATGATGTTTTCCTAAATATGCACATGATTTCGAAAAATCGTGCGGGCTTTTTATTCGAACTCGAGACCTCTTTGGCTTGGCAGTGCAATTGGTCATATCATTAGGCTATCACTGATTGTTTTGTGTAATTTTTGTCTTATGTGTACCTAAGTTTTAATTAAGTACCTAAGTTAAATGCATTAAAATTTGGTAAGGACATGGCGTAATGTTTCCTCTACCAAAACAAACATACTCAAGCCTCTTGAAGGGCATCAATCTCTTAAGCCTCTTGAATTGTATCAACCTCTATACCTAACACGTGCATTGATTAACAACATGTGGATTTTACGAGTACCTAAGTACCTATTATTATTGTTGTATTATAACTCGTTACCTCATCATTTTAAGACTATTCTAGAACTCCTTGAACAGTCTGTAGGAGAAGAACTTCCGTAGTATCGTTCTCCTTTACATTTAAGTAGCTATTTTATTTTCCTTTAGGTACATTCGACTTTCAAAAACATTATTAAAATTAAGAACAGAAATGTTTAAAAAGTGTAGTAATTAATATACTTACACCCCCAGTTCGCCCTTCTTGTCCAAACTTCGAGCCATACAGATGGCTTAGGTACAAAGTCACGAGTGAATCGGTTTCATCTAGGTAAGCGCGCTCCATCGTAGATCGCAGTATCGCTTAACATCAGGCAAACTAGCGGTCAAGCGTAAGCCTATCACGAATAAAAAAAAAATTACCGCTATTTGCCATGGAATGCGGATGATCAAAAGGATGATAGATAGATAGAATATTCTTTATTGCACACCAAAAACTAACGCAAAGTGCAAGCTTCCAAGTACTTAATGGTAGGTACAATGGGCAGTCTTATCGCTTAAAGTGATCTCTTACAGACAACCTTTGGATGGACTCGAGAGAAAAATCTGGCGAACAGTCTTTTCTCGATGATAGCGCAGAACAACTATGAAAAGCTTTTGCCGTTCCATTTTCCTTAATTTCACCACATCGAGTACGTCTCATACTCAACCTAATATGCTTCTCTCGTAGGTACTAATAGCGGTTGTATTACTCTCGAAGTTTCCAGAAAGTGTTCTCAAGCCTGCACCGAGGTACTGAGAAGCTCCCATGACTTCTGACTCGTATTGTGCCATCCTGCTGCGTCCATGGGAACTGCATTGTTGGCACATGATGCATCTGATAGTGTGTGAAGCTTAACTCGATCGTTACTGGGTTGTGTAACGGACGTTTAACTGTTTAGTATTGTTTGTGGGGTTTCATTTTGCTAGTGTTAGGTTGTCGCTGGGTTACCGGGTGACTTGCAATGGTAAATGCATCGCTACAGTTATAATACTTATAATTGAACTAGTATTTCTTTTTAGATATGCTATTGAGGTCTGCGATAAACATCTCATATCAAAAATTAAAACTACCCAAACGTTTGACGACACGTTTGGCGTAGCGGCTGAGCGATCGGCTTCTGCGCAACGTGTTGTGGGTTCGATCCCCACACGGAGCAAATATTTGTATGATCTACAGGTAGTTGTGTGTTCGTGAGAATTTGTGTTTGTAAACGCACCCACGATACAGGAGAAAATCCTAGTGTGGGGTAACGTATATTTAAAAAAATAAAAAACACATAATAACATAGGTACCAAAAACAAAAACTATAGACAATCGGGATACATTCTCGACCACATACGAGTAGTTACTTACTTAATATTAGATGGGATAGTGATAAGACACAGCCCTAATCTTAGTTTACCAGCTAAATAAGTAAACCTTTGAAAATATTGATTTCAATTTTAATCTTTCTAGGATATTCCACTTTGTTATAATGTTCTTAATGCTGAATTTAAGCTATAAAGTTAGTAGGAAAGTCTGTCATGCGCTTCCTAAAACATTTCACATTCCGGTCGTCAACCCTTGAAGAGTTGGCATTCCAACCTGGTCAGCTCGCAAAATATTCGTCAAGGTTTAGGGTTAGACGGTAGGATTATGTGGTCCACGAGGGTCGCACCACTAAATTCTTTCGATTCCTAAATGTGGAATGACATTGTCAACAATTTTAGGCCCAAAAACATTCCAAATAATGTTAGTTGGTAGGTACTACCTAAGTAGAACCTATTTACTTAGGTGCTAAGTAACCCGCAATTCTTCGTCTGCTTTAATTTAACCATAGGATACAGCAAGCTCCATCTGTTGACAAATTTCTAAACTTAAATAAAATAAATTTATTTGCGTTCACCTGAGCCCGCCAAATTCAAATTTCAAGTGACTCTTCGCAATTTGTAGGTGCAATTTCTAGATTCATGGCAGTAGTCATCGTGACACTAACCATACAACATTCACAACAGTACCTACTTACTTATAACTAAAAATTTTGCTTAAAAATCGTTATTGTAGCTAAAAGTAAGTACTTAGTGTTTAAAGTGTAAATGTTGTCCATTGGCACAGTTTTTGGCAAGTTTTCTGCTTGATATATGGATTACTTCTTATAAGGAGCTTATTATAGAACTACAGTACAAACTGTAAAAAACCACTTGAAATTAGAATTTGGCGGGCTCAGGTGAACGATCAAAACTGAAATTAAAAAGTTACGAAACCAGTGATGACTCTATCTAATTTGGGAATCAACAAGGAGAAAAGTTCCTCCTTTGAACATTTTGGATACTTAACTATTAATAATTAAATTATTAATAATAATTGATAACTATCTTCTTACAGGTACTTCGGCAAGGCAATAATAATGGAACGACCGATTTTCAAGTGGTGACTGGAACAAGTGTGAAAGTGATAGCAAGTAGTAATCAATAAAGCTTAGAGAGAGACAGAATGCCGGACACTCTGTCCTTGTCAGCGGGGGTCAGCTTCGGCCTTCTAGCTGGAATCGTGTCTGGAGTGTGCTACCTCGTAGCAAATGGACTAACAAAGCCAAAGTAAGTACTGACTTTATAATCAAACTGAACTATGTATGATAATTAAATATTATATTTATTATTTATAGATATCAAATGAATCCGGTGAATACGTATAAGATTACAATTATTATTTTAATTGCGATTTTCGTTGCACAATAATTTTATCTAAAACATAAATAAAAGCGCGGGAATATATGTGTATGTATAGTAGCGACATCTTTTGTCATAATAGCGTAATATTAAGATCATTCTTATACGAAATAGTTCACTATTACTTGGATAGATGACGTTGATCATGAAACATCATGGTAATCTTAGCCCGCGATGTTCGAGTGCGATCCCGTAAACAAACATTTAATTTTTTTTTGTTATTAGTAAAACAAACCAAGGATAATAGTTGAAGTAATGCATTATGTAGATATAACTTAATATTATACAAAATGTTTATGTTTCATGATAAACGAAATGTTGACATTAATGTTATGTTGTGGTAAGTAGTTATGAGGGTTATCCTGGCGTATTATTTTATTACGTAATTTTTTTTTAAAGGATTTTTGCAAATTTTATATTTTTGCATATTACCAAAATTGTCAGAGCGATAGCATCGCTTATTTCGTCATATCCGCGACTCCCGCGCTGCTGAACAAAAGGCGCGATGTTGTGCGCGGAGCGTAACCGACGAGACGTTTGTATTTTGTTCATTTTGCGTTTTCGAAACCCAAATGTCACGTTCATCACGTTCGGGACCGTTAGGAATAGTGTTGGCGAGTACGGGTTTGGTAATTGTAGTGAAAAAGGATTAAAGGCTGCCAGGTTTTTAGCGAGGAATATATGAACGTTACCTAAGTTATATATAATATGCCATCACGGCCGTATTCCCTGAAGGGTTAGGCAGAGGTGTACATATCCACAGTTCGCCGGTATGTTTAGGTCCCATGTAATGCGACCTGGAGCGAGCCTATTGCCATTAAACAGGCCCAAATTTTTATAGAAAAACTCAATAGGTAGCACTTTGCGTAGCAGTCGCGCTAATAAGGACCACTAGGCTAACGAGGCAGACAAATGTAAATTTTCTAAATAACAAGACATGCCTTTTAAAGAGGAGCAACTTAAGTAGATACCTATACTCTTTAATAACATTAAATCTCAGTCTAGGTGAAATTTAAATTTAATTGACTAGTCTTTACAGAGGCTGTTCGGAATCGATAATATTTTCGATCTACGAAGTAAAAAGGTTCGAAATAAAAAAACACATGATTTTATTTCTGTCCGCCCCTAAATAACAGAAAACGTGGATATAGTTACCACTACACAATTTATTTCAATAACCTAGATAACAAACATTAATAAATAAGTTTGACAGATTTATGAATTTATATTTCTTCAGACATATTCAAATGAATGTTTTTACAATATATTGTGTTAATTGGATAATAATATTTAAAATGCACTTTGGGTTTAACCTTAACTTCTTAATTTTAAAAATTTTCCAGTCTTTGTAATTTGACCCTGTATAAGTCTTCAATACCTTTACCACCTTTCATAAATTCCGTTTTAAAAACAAAACGAACACCGTACTTAACTGGCTACCAAAGGTGCCGACAATAATAGAATTGGAGACGCCTCACAAACATCACGAATTGTAAGAGATAGCTGTATTTAGGCAATTTAAAAAATAAAACAATACAAGACTTAAATCTTTTTCATCGAGTGACTGCAATATCGCTGAAACGGGAAAATAGACCGATTGTTATACAGTGTGCTAGTCCTTATTGAAAATAATTTTGATATTAATCTTAAACATACCTGAAAACTGTGGGTGTAGGTATGTACATTAGTACATCTCTGCTTTACCCTGCGAGGAATATAGTCTGATGATAAGCTATGTTAGAAAAGAAAGAAAGTAAAAAATCGCCCCCTATTACTTGGGACCTAAACATACGGCATACGGCGAACCGTGGGTGTATATTAGTACGCCTCTGCCTAACCCTTCGGGGAATACAGTGATGGTGTATTATACTCGTATTTAACTTACATAGGTAACGTACATTCCTCGCTAAAGAACTAGCAACCCTTAACCCTTTTTTTAAACAATACAATTTGTTTGTGATGACCTTAAGTATAACATATATTTTTTATATAGTAAACGCACATAAGGGTTCCACTAGAAACTTCTTTAAATCTAGGGTGTTTCTTGGATTTAAGCAATGTCCTTAACAAGAATACTAGTATGTAATGTGCAACCCACATTGCTAGTAAGCTTTTTTAAAAGTATATTTATGTTACGGTAAATCTGATTAATTGAAAATTATTAATATTTTTACAAAATTATTAATAATAACCACACATATTTTTACAAAATTATTAATAATAACCTAACCTAACCGATTATTAATAAGAATAGATAATTATTAATAATCTTCAATTATTCACTCTTACCGTAACATATACATATATTCTCTGTGTCGGCAAATAGATTTCATTCTGTTGCTATTTGAACAGTTTTGTAGTCTTACTCACATAGATTGTTCATTAGTGATATTATATGTATGAATTGTATAAGCTGTGGATAACAGTGTGAATTTCACATTTATGTAATATCTTTAGTTCCTATATTATTTACGCAGATCTAATGTGTACCTAACTGTTTGTTTGTCCAAAACAAATAATCCTTACTAATATTATAAACGTTAAAGTTTGTGAGTATGGATGTCCGGATGTTTGTTACTCTTTCACGCCTGAACGGCTGATCGGATCTGGATAAAATTTGGCACAGAGATAGATTATAGTGTGGAATAACACATAGGCTAGGTCCAGGTTGGACTCAATTCAGACGTCCATGCAGACAAAGTCGCGGGCAGAAGCTAGTATAATATAAATTTGTTTTGGATTATTTGGTTATTATGCGAAGTATGTGTGGTGTAACTCGGAATGATAGATTGAGGAACAGTGTGATAAGACAACGTTGCGGGCTTTATGATAATGTAGTGACGCGTATTGAAAAGAATATGCTGAGATGGTTTGAACATGTTGAAAGAATGAATGAAAGACGATTTATAAGGCGAATGTCAGCGGCAGCGCCGGTAGAGGTCGCCCTAGAAGGACATACGCCAATCTTATTGGCGAAATCCTTCAAAAAGGTCAGGTGCGTAGCACTCGCGACCGGCGTGTATGTATGAGAAGATGGATGAATGTGAAAGAAGCAAAAGTATGCAAGAATCGTAGCAAATGGCGGTCTATAGTTTTTTTAGTATGTATGTATGTATATTGTTTTGGATTCCTATAACAATCGTTGGTGGTAAATCCTATCTGTTTTCTCTCGCTTTCTCGCCTCTTACGAGATGCTGACCGAGATGAGTAATTGTTCTACCTGCACCATGAACAATGTGTACCTAATATTATTTTTTGATTGTACGCGCAGCAATATTACTAATTACTATTTTTTTACTATACATTGCGCGCAGAATAGCAAAGACCTTCGCGGGTGATGGGGGGCACCCGACAATGTATCGTCTCAAGGTTGCTGGCGATTATCGTCGCTTTAAGAAATAGTATCGGTACCGTTTACCTAATTTCGGTAATTCGGCCAATAGTTTCCGTTATGGACACTGTATAGTCATTGAGCACCTACTGGCCATATTACGTTTCATGGTACATCGAACACCCGTGACAGCCGCATTTTTTATGTGGTGGGTTCCGTAGGCATTTAATCGAATGAATTCACTCGACAATCGATGACGAGTCAATGTATCGATACGC
Source organism: Acronicta aceris (assembly GCA_910591435.1). Lineage (NCBI taxonomy): Eukaryota > Metazoa > Arthropoda > Insecta > Lepidoptera > Noctuidae > Acronicta > Acronicta aceris. The sequence goes on along the minus strand of OU342758.1, from coordinate 17,425,186 downwards.
TATAGGAAAATTGCTTAGACACGATCTTAGTTCATAATTTTATTGTATTGAAACCACAGAGCAAAAATAATATTTGTTACTTACCTACTTTACTTCCTGAGAATAAAAGCGGTTATGACGCTTTAAGAGTCCGTCGGACCGAATTTCTCTTACAAACGTAATACCGAAATAAATCATAATTCAAACACAATTTCATCAAATTCTCTTATTATTCGGATTCCGATACCGTTAATTTAGATTCCTACTCTACCATTTTGTCCAAAATAGGTACTTCGCTTGATATAAATCTAAGCGAATGTAATTTTTGATAACGTTCCCAAGTTTGGAACGATTTTCCGGTCTTTTATGTCCAATGAAGTAGTAGTAGACGAAATAGTACCCTGGGAACCTAAATTAACTGTATAAAAATCCGAATAATAACAATTTGATAAAATATTGTCTCGATTACTATTTATTTCGGTATTACGTTTTTGTGAGCACCTATCTATTTACTCTTGAAAGTAATTAAATAGCAACATAAATTGAGCATAAATTACAAAAAAATAAACAGAACGAACTCAATTAATTTTCGAACAAACGAACAGAGTTCTTTATTCAATTATTTTTTATCTATGGTCCCAGTCAGGCAGTAAATATTAAAGCAACGAACTACGTTCTTTTTTCAAGTTATTTTTAATATGAAGGTATAAAAAAATAAGTTCTTGATACTATTCTCAGTATTAGGTACAATTTTCTCTTACAACTCTATCATTGAACTCCATTGATCGGACACCCAAAAGGGGAGGTTTTGTATGAGTGACGCGACGCATATCGCCGCCCGCGCTATCGTTCACAGTTCACTCCATTCAGTCACTTCGCGCTGATGCCACCGAACGGAAATTCGGAAACGATCCACTGCTCTCGTTACGTTCGAATTTGGAATTTGTGTTCTAGTGTTGTGTTGTGTGTGTTATTGTGGATAATTGTGATAGATTTGTGGATTTTACTGGGACATATTTTTAAGGTAGGCGTTGCATAAATAATTACTTACCTAACATTAAATTTTAAGTACATTACATTACATTTTACATAAATTCAATAGGCTCGCCCCTATCATATAATAGAACCTAAACATACCTACTGGCGAATGTATAATACATTAATACATCTCTGCCTAACCCTTCGGGGAATACAGGCGTGATGGTATGTTTCATAAGAGGATAGGTTCCTACTTCATAATCTAAGAAGGCAAGAAAATAAAATTTAGTTAAATAAATTAAGTCTTCCCCACTTTGCAATTTCAAAGTTCGCTGTTTTTCATCCAAGGAAATATTGGAAAACCGATTACTTACTTGGCTCGATTCTCATTTGATGAGAATTTCATAGAAAAACCCAATAATACTTTGCTCGACCTGGGAATCGAAACCAGGACCTCTAGCGTAGCAGTCGCGCTTGGAACCACTAAACTATTGAGGCAGTCAAGTAAGTAATTCAATGTTATCAACACCCACTCTATTACCCTTATAATCTCTTTGAGTTCTTCGCAATCCTTACTTACACTTCGGCTCTACAAAAGCTAGTGCATTAAGGCACGAATTTAGCCGGTCATACTAAATCTAATTACATAATAAACAAGTGTTTAAATTGTTATAATACCTACCTACTATAGAAAGTTAAGTCTTCACTATTGTGTAATATTTGTAATAATGATGCAAAGGCCACAAGACTACAATAATTATACAGTGTTTCGAATGTACCTAATTAATTAATTCGTTCTTAATTTTCAGTTCTTTATAATTATATTAACTGCTACTAGTGAACTGCTAGGTACTCTGAATTTCTTAGAAAAAATCAGGTCTTCTAGCGTAGCAGTTGGGCTTCGGACCACTAGATTAATGAGCCATTTTAGGCAGTTTTTTTGTCAGTGTAAGATAGGTCTCTATTAGCTAATGATGACGTTTATTGGATCTAGTTTCGGCAACACTGATTGTTTCTAGGTTGGCAACACTGATTGTTACTGAGGATAATATAGGTATAGTACCTACCTATAATCTGGTTGGTAATAAATAAAACGTAGATACCTACATACACTCACGCCTTTCTCCCACGGTGGTAGACTAAGAAACTATACACAGCCACTTGCTACGATTCTTGACTACTTCTTTTGCTTCTTCCACATTAATACATCTTCTCATACATACGCGCCGGTTGCGAGTAACTGTAGATGAGTTTCTGCCCAGACTTTTTGGCATAAACACATCTAATCTAGTTGCAAATACCTAGGTACTACGCACTTGACCTTTTTGAAGGACTTCCTCAATAAGACCGCGTATAAAATGATAATGTGATAATAAATGAAACGTGTTATAAAATAATAATGTGTATTTATTACATAAAATACATAATTATAACAACGTTACATATCTTCTGCGAGTGCAGCAGTTGCAGACATATGTCACAACCGTCACGCTGCTGTTTCACGAGGGGTGAGGCACGTCGAATATCTGTATTACGCAGTTGACCGTATGAAGGGGTGACCAACACTCCCTATGGTGTATGTATAACTGCTATACTGGTAACGGTGGTTGAACACGATTAAGTTGTTTTTGTTAGAAGCTTGCTTTAATTGCACTGGTATGCAAAATGTTCAAACTGACGGCCAATAAAGATGAATTCTTAGTATACTATTCTAGTACTTATGTATTTTATATTCTGCTATTGCTTAAACGTGGGAGAGCCATGCTTCGGCACGAATGGGCCGAAGCATGGGCCGGCGTTAAACAACGCTTACGTTGTGTTTCGCCGAGTGAGTGGGGTTACCGGAGGCCCAATCCTCTTTTAAAGGTCGGCAACGCACTTGTGACTCCTCTTTTGGTGTTGCGGGTGTCCTTGGATCCGTCTGCTCGTTTGCCCTCCTACCCCATAAAAAAAAATCTAGTATGATAGTAGTATCTTCCGTAAAAGATTTGAAGTGAGCATAATAATAACAAATTATAGGATGGACTTCTCTTGTCCTTGTTGGAGTCTTGTTCCCGAAAATTCGCAAATTCTTATGCACAGTGTGGCAGATTGAGATAAGAACCATTAATTCCTATATCGAGTGTTATTCGGTTATTATTTTTCACCTGGTAAGCTATAGCAAAAGTTTCACCATGACAAAATCGACCTCTTTTTTTAAATAGTAGGCCCGGAAAATCTTCATGAATCGTCTGCCACTGGAGACAGCGGCAGCATGTGAACTCCTACAAACTAAAAACCATTGTTGCCTTCCTTTGACCTATAATCATGGCCATCGGATACATATTTTTTTGTGGATTATGTCGGCAAACGAACAGACGAGCCACCTGGTGGTAAGTAGTCATCGTCGCCCATGGAGGCCTGCAACACAGAGGATTTGCGTTGCAGACCCTTAAGAGCCTCTACGGATTGTAGACTGCCAGAGCCGCAGCATCCGAGGGGAACTGGCTCTTACGTGAAAAAGTCGAAACACACACCACACGAATGGATATAGGATCAGACATACTGCTGCTTTGTCATAACCATATTCGCTGTGTGAAATTTACCACTTTTCGCTCCCGGAAGCAAATCGAAACGAAAAGAAACCATTAAGTTCAAAATACCACCAATAGTGAAAGCTTTGTGAATTGATAACCTATCACGTAGTAGGAGAGCCGTGACAATCAATCTGTCATAGCCGACTCAACGCTCGTGCGAGGAGGCGCCACAGACCGTTATGGAAGCCTACGTGACTTTTGAGCTACGTACATGACGCTTTTAAGCTCTTTTCACTATGTACAAGGAAACTGCCAAAGGACTCTGTCCACTGCTGGGTATAATCCTCCAATCATATCTGTACCTTCCTTTACTCATCCAGTTTGCTTCTACTAGGTCTTTTTAACCGGCTCCACCAGAAGGAGGGTTATGTTATTCGTTTGTATGTATGACCAATCTCGTGCAGTTGGATCCATTGTCCTAAATTGAACTCCAATGATCTATTTATTGCCCCCGGCTGCATCAAATTGGGCATCTTGTTTCCATCTTTTTTGGCAGTCAGGTCTTTAACTTTTAAAGTTTTTATCTTTTTTTGTCATTGAGCCTCTTGATAATCTCGAATGCCATGCCGAGTCCTCAAATTTGGCAATTCCAATAGCAAATTTGAATAGCTTATCAGACGACCATCTTAGATGGAGGAAATAAATCGCTGGGAGTCGTTAGGTGCAGGCTGCATGTAATCGGTCCTTATGAAAATTTAATAATTAAATTTAATAACCGACAGGATTACTTTGCTATACATTGCAGGTAAATGGAAACGGATTTAAAAAAACCACGGTTCTTTTATTCAAACTCATTATACAATACGATATTCATTCCACCTCATATCTATGGAATTTGCGCAGTATCGCTTTTTGTCCACTTATGTTTTGGGAGCTATATTAACTGGACACTCGTGATTCAGTCGTGATTAGATAATTTTCGAACTGAAAATGAGGCTTCAATGATACACATTTTGATTTTCCTTATATTGTGTTGTATTTATTCCTATTGAAATCTACGATTAACCTTGAATTCAGACAAAATCTATAGGTACTTTCTTGTTATAATAATTATTTCGGGTCTCAGTGTGAGTTCCCAACGATAGAGATCTGGCAAAATCTTACTTATGGGTTAATAAATAATAATAAATCGTTATTTGCTAAATTTATTTGCAGGAATACTCTTATTCCATAAAGAACATCATAGCGTCTGTGGGACATTGTTGATTTTCTTTTTGTTAAAGTTTCGGTCCAGAAACATGCAGTTAGGATTCAATCTCACAAATGGCCTAGAACCCTTCAGTCTGAGGAAAGACTTCGCCTCTCTGTGCATGTTCTACCATTTGTACAGTGGGCAGTGTTCAGAGGAATTGTTTGAAATTAAACAAACAGCTACTTTCTATCACAGCACCTCTCGCCATTGGCGTGGAGTACATCCACATTCCTTAGAACCACTCTGCTCTCATACTGTGCGATTCAAAACGAATTTCCTCCCACGCACACTCAGATTGTGGAATCAACTCCCCGCCGAGGTTTTCCCAAAGAGCAAGCATGGAGTTCTTTAAAAAGGGTTATAAAGATTTTTAAAGGGTCGGCAACGCGCGAGTTATGCCGCTGGTGTTGCAAGCGTCGATAGGCTACGGTTACCACTTACCATCAGGCGGGCCGTATGGCTGTTGCCATCTTAGTGGTATAAAAAAAAATTTTCATCAAACAAATTTTATATTACTATAGAATTTTTTTTTTATTAAGATTATTTTATATCAGCATCATCATCGACCCTTAAAAGTACTGTCCCACTGCTGGGTATGGGTCTCTCATTGTATACTTACATTGGGTAGTTACTTAAATATAAAATATATATACCAGACAGGAACCTACCATATATCACGTAATACATGAACAAATCGCGGTTAATCTCATTTTAATTGTATCATTGTGATTACAAGGAGACACGGTGAAATTTTGCAACAATAGCCTAACAGACAATGCCTAGCCCGAATAAAAAACAAAATGGCGTGTAATTAATACGTAATCGATGTCAACCGCAAGTTTTGCAACGCGTTCACGCTTCCAACACAACTTAATTTCAATCACAGAGAAGCACTGTAATGTAGCTAATAAAGCCTTAAATGATACACAGTGTAACTTTTGGAAAACAGTTTACTGTTATAAACTTGCCGATTTGTGATGGCAGTTACCAGTTAGAGATATTTAAGATACAGGTGACTAAGTATTTAATTTTGTCGGCTGTCAACTGTTTTATTTTGACGTGCCAAACGCGCTTCGATACGGTTCGATGCGCGGAGCGAGTCCGTTGTTCGGAATTTGAATTTATTTTGTTCCTCTATGGTTATAAGGTGATGTTTTTAACGTTGTAAATTGAGCATGGAATGCTGCCATTCTCCGTAACACTTATTAAATAATAAAGAAATGAAAAATAAAATTGAGCACTAGCAGAATAATAATGTATGTGCTCGTCAAGATATAAAATCAGATACTTTCAAGAATTTGAGAAAAGTATTTCTCTGTACGATTACGTAGCAATATTAGGGAAAATAGGTTGCACTTGCGGTGGCTTAGTGGTCATAGTGTCTGGTATATCTAACCAGAAGACGCAGGTTCGAATCCTGCCCACAGTCGATTTTCTTTCACTAAGATAACTTTTTTTTTTTTATTCGTGATAGGCTTACGCTTGACCGCTAGTTTGCCTGATGTTAAGCGATACTGCGATCTACGATGGAGCGCGCTTGCCTACAAGAAACCGATTCACTCGTGATTTAAAGACACCCAGATTATATCTATCAGGGAAGACCCACTCGGGAAGTGCATTCCATATTTCAGCAGTACGCATTATAAAAGTGGACTTAACACGTTAGCTGCGGCACCAATTTTTGCATACTTTCCGTTCCTGCGGCACGAGGTATAATCGGCCCGTACCGTGACCAGACGTTAGGGCGACACGCGGTCTATTAGACCCCACCTCCTTTTACAGACTAAAATCCATTTTCTGGCGCGAAATCAAAGATAAATGAGAATTTTGGTCCTTATTGATATAGACAGTGAATTGATGAACCCTAATCCACCGTCGCCCCGGGATCTGATGGCTAGTTTAGGAATTATTAGCAAAACAAAATATGGGATCTTATACACCTCGTAACGCACTGAAATAGGGCAAATTTTCGCTGCGATTAGTGATGGGAAAAATAATATCGACGTTTTTAAACTGTCTTAACTACGCAACGACTTGACCGATTTTGATCAATTATATCTCATTAGATCGTTTTAAGGGCAAAACCTGGCAAAACAACACAAAGCTATCAAAGGATACATTTTTTTTAAAATAATCTAAATTGTGCTTGAAGGCGCCATAAAGAAAAAAAAACCGGCCAAGTGCGAGTCGGACTCGCGCACGAAGCGTTCCATTCTATACCATTAAGAGGCACCTATTACAGACTTATTATTGGAAAATAATGGATTACGGTTTATGCATAAGGTTTATCTTTCTATTTGTATATGAAAATCTTAATGCGGTTCACAGAATAGAAAAAAAAAGGCAACCAGAAGTAGAAAAGAAACTGTCCTATTTATTCTGCCTCGGGCTTTAAAAATACAATTATTAGAACTTGAATTAACATTAAAAAATCAGTATCAATATACTTTTTTTATAAAAATCTCAATATATATGTTGTACTTATTTATGAGTGTTTTTCATTGAAACAGGGTAGACAATAAGATTTTTTGCACTGAGTGCACTGAGTCAAAATCTTTTTGGATTTTTTATCAGCTTCACGAGATGGTAAAAATGTGCGTAGTTTTTGGTAACAACCAACACATCTTCTCCTTTTTTCACCCTTTTCGAGGCAATGGCGTGCGCTTTCAGGTGCTGAAAAATAACAAAAATGTAAAGATAACGTAATAAAACTGACATTGTTACTTAGGTTAGATCGTAGATGAGAATAACAATGATAATGTAGGTATAACTGCATCAAATGAATGTGTTTGTTATACCAATAATATCTTTAGGTATAATATACTTAAGTAATAATATCTTACACTTACTTTAGGTACATAGCTACCAAGATAAGAAAAAACTAGGTACTTACTGAAGATTTTTTCATTAAAAACTTACCTGTTTTGGCTCTGTTTCTGGGTTTTTTAAAATTAACTTCTTCCGACATCGTTTAGACATGTTCGGCGCTGTAAAAGGACGTGCTCTCCAATCGACGTGATGCACAACACTGGTCGCGGGAAGCTCGCGTTGAGTGCGGTACGAGGTCAGGGGGGATATGGGACGTTTTAGCCTCGTTCCGCACTGCATTAAAATTATATTAATTCAGTGCGGCACGAGGCCTAAGACATCCGGTACCAAGGTAGGTACACCACCGAGTCCGGAACCATTAGTGATCTCAAATATATATTTATCTCTTTCATACACTGGACCAAACCAAAGCTATGCCATTCGCACGACAGAGAAATTCACTTTTTTGCTTGCCGCACCACAGGGAAGTTGCATCAGGGGTGATTTAGGCCTCGCTTCGCACTTAACGTGTTAAAGCGTTTCGTTCGGGCTTTTGGAATGTCCACCGTGAATCGATGACGCTTTTTCGTGCTTCTGGTCGTACGATAGTGGAAAGGGCTAGCGGGGATAAGATCGTGGAGATCTGATGCACACTCTCCGAAATGTATCCGATAAAAAACCGATAAGCTAGCAACTTTGCGGCGATGTTCAAGACTTTGGAGTTTAGCCCGGACAAGGGAATCGTTGCCAATGAGCTTCTTGGCACGTTTCTCGATGGACTCTAACGCCTCGAGCTGGTACTTAGCCGATCCATCCCAAAGGTGCGAACAGTACTCCATGCACGACCGAACTTGTGCTTTATACAATGCGAGCAATTGTTCCGGCGTGAAGTAACGCCGCACCTTCGAGAGGATACCCAGCTTTCTGGCCGCTATTTGAGCTTTGGACTCTATATAGGAGCCGAAGTTGAGGGTTGACGTCAGAGTAACGCCCAAGAGCTCAAGGTGGTCAGTCATCGGCACAGATACATTCCGGAAAGTAGGAGCCAGTTGGAATGGGCTCTTTTTGGCGGAAAAAAGACACGCCTGGGTCTTGGCAGCGTTGAATCTGACCAGATTGGCATCGCCCCATTCGGAGACAGCCTGAAGGGACAAACTCAGACGCTCGACCATGGCCTCTCTTAGAGACTGGATTTCAGGTCCACCGGTCCGTGCGCTTTATAATCCTAACATGAAAAAATGCAAAAAAAAACATCCCAAAAAGATAGGGGAAATACTGTTACAGTAGTACCTTTTGCTTTAAGCTTGAGGGCGCGTAATACTTAGGTAGGTACCATACGTAGGTAGAATGGAACAGAATAAAGTGTACCTCCTATTATTAACTTATGTACTTACCTACATATATACGTATTAAAAAAGTTAATATAAATAATATTGTATATTCCAATTACGTAATTCTACTTGGTATTCCAGCAGTGATCGCTGAATTTCCGGCGCACGTGCGACCAACTTCCGGAAAGTCGCACACGCAGGTTTGAATAAAAATTGAAAGTACCAGTATAGAATATAGTTACACCATGACGAATATATGTATATATATTTGGTGCGAATTACACTTCTGCAACACGCTCAAAATGCTCCAAGTCTTGCAGGAAATTTTACATGTAAATACAGCGTGCATTTCTATCGAGGATTTCCTAACAGGAGAACTGCTGCAATAACATGAACTGCGAATCGAATCCAAGACGATCAGCAGTTAACGGCAAGTAGACTTAGATGAGATTTTTGTCGCGTCCTAACTATAATCTAATCTGTGGTAGTATACCAATTTTAAATTACTCCTAAATATTATAATTCTAATAAATTCTAATTATCCCAGTCACTTAAATATTCACTTCGAATGAAGCACCCAAATGTGAAAAAATAATATAACATAACATACCATCACGCCTGTATTCCCCGAAGGGTTAGGAAGAGGCGTACTTAATGTACACCCACAGTTCGCCAGTATGTTTGAGTCCCATAGGGGGCGAGCCTCTTTAGGTTCGCCCCCTATAGCATTAGGAGTCTGGATTTGTGCCCGGTTAATGGCTTTCCATTAAGACTTCCACTACTGAGAATTTCATAGAAAAACCCAATAATACTTTGCTCGACCTGGGGATCGAAACCTAGGACCTCTAGTGTAGTGGTCGCGCTTGGGACCAATAGACTAATAAGGCAGTGAAAAATAATATCTAAGTATATTTTTTTTAATATTATTATTGGTAGGTTTTAGGTACCCATCCCGTCATATAATATTTTTGTCCCACTCTCAAATGTTTGCACGATAAGGGAATCGAAATCTGCAACAGCCGATTACTCGACCAATCCCGTGAATCTAAACATTATAACAAGGTATGGAGTTAGGGATGCCAACTATACTGTTAAAAACAGTATTATACTGTTTTTCCTTACATTATACCTTCATTTTACTGTTGAACAAAAATAAAGTAAGTATACAAAATACTGTTTTCAGAATTAAAAATGCTTAACACTAAGCACACACTAAGTCAGTGCAGCGTATTCACAATAGTGACGTGTAAAATACTGTATATTTTTCTAAAATACTGTTTATTTTTCTTCTCAGACCTAAATATACTTTATTTCTTGTAAAAAAAGTTGGCAACCCTATATGGAGTACAAAATCCACTTGCCCTCTAGACATGACCACTGATACTTCCAGCTTAGTTATTTTTTATTATATTTAGCACGCTAATTTATTTCAAACAATCATACATATTTCAACGATGCAGGACGCTAGTTCAAACCCTGCCTAAGAATATTTCCTTCGCTAAAGGACATCGACCATCGTCCATACATCATGGGGCCCACAACTTGATGAACCGTTACAAGTTCCAAATTAGTGGCATTAGTTAGATAAATATGTCAGGTTTAAGCTGCCTTAAATTCAGTTGGATAGACAATTGCATAACCAAGATATATAGGGTCGAATTTAATTTTAGATTAAGTTAGACGGTGTTATTTAAAATTACCTAGATACATAAAGTAAAAGAATTTAACAGCTGTGCATGACTTACAGCAGATAATACACTACATTTGTATAGATTATTATGTAAAAGTAATTTCAGATTTAAGTACCTACTTTAACTTAAAAAGGTAAATCTTCTATAAATATAAGAAAAGTTATTTTCTACGAAGTAGGCTAACCTATTGCTACTAACCGGCCACAAATCCAAACTCCGAGCTGCTACTGAGGATTTAATAAACAAACCCAATAACACTGCTCGACCTGGGAAACGAACACAGGACCTCTAGCGGTCGCGCGGGTCACTTTGCAAAAACCCTTATTATGTTTCATGTCTATTTCAGATAAGTTTATGGTTTCCATTTTCTAATGTATTATTATATACGTTTCTAACTATTTACAGTTACTGAGGATATTTCCTCATTTCGTTCGTATAAAAAAAAACTACATTTTTCCGTTCATTAATTCATCATACTTCTTTATTAATTAATTTACATTTGTCATTCGTCTTCATACGTAAAGGCTTACTCTTGAAAACAATACAATACCAATCCAAACGTGATCCGATTTCAATGTCAATTTGGCTGTCGGGCGATTTCGTACTCTTGAGCACAAATCCGTTAACCTTGTATCGGCATCCCTGATTGGCCAGTGGTTGGGTCTTTTCCCAATCCTATTTAGTTCACTCAATCACCGCGCAATATTGAAACAATTTGGCGCTAGTATCGGATTCAAGAGTACGAAACGTGACGAAACGGCACAATTCCAATGTCGATGTATCGGAATTGAGTTCAAGAGTAAGCCCCCAGAACACATCCACTTCGTCTTCTTCTATTTTCTTTGTGGCATTTGAGTCGGTGGCGACTATTTTGCCAATGTCAAGTTATTTGTGTTGTGACATTCGGTAGTCAACACATCCATTTGCGCGAGACACAGATCGAATTATTTATTTTGTCTAAATTGACATTTTTTTATTTTTTATTTTGACAATGTCATTTAATATAGACTGACTTATTGTCTTTTTATCCATTTCATAACACGGAATCATGGCAATCTCAATAAAAAACTTTAATATTTCAAAAAATATTTTTCTATATTTAGCCACTGTAAAATAACAAGTTTTTTTGTGATTTTGATTTATCATAAAATGAAGGATTTTTCCCAACTTTATTTTTTTTGTAACATGCTGGGCCCAAAAGTGGGCAATGTCCTTTTATATTTTATTTTATTTAAAAGCGGCGGTAGCTTAATGGCTAGGGCGTCGAACTTGCGATCATGTGGTTGCGGGTTCGAACCTCACCCATTGCACTACCGACTTCAACTCACTCGTAACACAAGCATTTAGCTTAGCACGAGGGGTTAAAAAGAATACTAGTAATGTGCGACCCACATTGCTAGTTAGCTTTAAAAAAAAAAACAAAAAAAAATGTATAATACTTCCAACTAAATTAATACCCACAACAGTTAACCCGTTCCGTGCTACCATATTTGGTCTGAATTGTCGACTATACACCGTTCACGAGTGCCAAGTAGACACCGGAAGGTTGACAAACTATAATACACAATGCGTGTGATTCGTGTGTCACTATTGAGGACAGCTCAATATGGTACCTCGTAATAAGTTCTATGATTAGTGCTACATACTTGTTTGGTATTTAGATTTTAGAATTAGAATTACTGACATAACATACCTACCATCACGCCTATATACATTGAAGGGTTAGACAGAGTTGTAGTAAGTAATATACACCCACATTTTTTTTATTAACCGGTAACAAATCTAAACTACGAGCTCCTACTGAGAATTTCATAGAATCAATAGATTCCAGTAATATGACGCCACCTCAATGGCGTTACTTCTTTAATAATGTTCTAAAAAAATTACAACTTCTCAAAATATTATATTTGAAATCATGAGATGTTGAAATAAAACTACTTTTTAAGGATTTTCAATGACTTTACCGTCATGAATGCTGTGTAAATGATCCGAAACGTCGGGAATTAAATAATATCAATACAACGCGATAAAATCCGTAAAAAGATTTTTTTATTTTCAATGTCTATTTGCGTAAGTATCAGCAATCCTGAGATATTAGTTATGTTAATATGTACGGAGTGCCTGCCAGCACACAGTAGCAAAATCACATGATATTATTAATATACCAAGTTTGAGTAGGCGTCCATTCATATACCTATATACTTTCTACGAAGCCGCTACATTGTCGTTCACGACTTTTGAACTAACTACTTCGTTATATACATCTATCTATCTATATATAAAAATTAACTGCTGTTCGTTAGTCTCGCTAAAACTCGAGAACGGCTGGACCGATTTGGCTAATTTTGGTCTTGAATTATTTGTGGAAGTTCAGAGAAGGTTTAAAAGGTGAATAAATATGAAAGTACGAAGTCTGCTAGTTGTATATAAATGAGCAACAGGCTAAGTCTGATCAAATTTATATAAATGTTTTTTTTTATGGGATAGGAGGGTAAACGAGCAGATGGGTCGCCATGGTAAGCGATTATAGTCGCCCATGGACATCCGCAACACCATAGGAGTCACAAGTACGTTGTCGACCCTTTCAAAGGGGATTGGGCCTCCCGTATCCTCACTCACTCGGCGAAACACAACGTAAGCGTTGTTTAACGCCGGTTTTCTGTGAGGCCGTCTGAAATGATTTTTTATTTCGGACAGCAGGCAGATCCATAATATTTGGTTAGTAAAACCAGGTACTTATAAGCTAATATTAGTAATCAAATTGGTGAGCACTTTTATAATATAAGTAGGCAATCTCGACACGATTGGCGTAGCGGTTGAGCGATCGGCTTCTGCGCCACGTGTTGTGGGTTCGATCCCCACACGGAGCAAATATTTGTATGATCTACAGGTAGTTGTTCCGGGTCTGGGCGTTTGTGTATGTGAGAATTTGTGTTTGTAAATGCACCCACGATACAGGAGAAAATCCAGCAATACTAACATGCAATTAATTAAACAATTATCACATCATCACATATGTCTCTGATAGCGTGGGGTCACGTTTTTTTTTTAAAAAAATCTGTCTGTGCAGAACATCATAAAGCACCCCTGACTTTACTTCATTATCCTTTACACAAACTTACCTTAAATTGGTGACAACAGTTCTCAAGATGCTGTTGCTTTGATATCTTATATGGAAAATTTTCATGGACTGTCACTGGAAGTGACAGGGTATTTCGGGGCTTTTACAGACCAAAAACCACAATTTGCCCTTGCCTTAGGGACCCGTTGACCTGATTCTTTTATTTTTTGCTTATGTCCTTGTGTCATTGCAAAAGCGCTGACTGAAAACTAGCCTAACCTAACCTAACCTAACCTAACCTAACACGCTTGTCTCTTTAGTTCAGCAACCCGCCTTTAGGTGGCATTGGTTGTATTACATAAGTTAATAAAAAACGCTATGCAATAGCTTTACCGCGGCAGTCCCCGAGTGCCACACGTCATTTTTTTTCTTAAAGCATCGTGTACAAATTTATAATGATTGCACTGTCAGTGTCCCATACTAAATAAATTATGTTTCTTTGTACTACTCTCAATTTCTTAAACATTCGTTGGTATGTTGGTTCTTTCTTAGACGTCATGGTCTGCGGTATCTCCGATCTATCTCAAGCTTATAATTCTGTACAATAAAAGCCCACAGATTTATAATTATTTATTTTATATCAGCCGTTGTCGTCCCACTGCAGGGCAAAGGCCTCCCTACCCTCATTCCACTCCTCACGACTCAAGGCTATTTTGGGCCAATCCTTCCTGAAGAAGTCATGCTCATCCCGCCATCTCCGTCTAGGTCTGCCGCGTTGTCGTCTACAGTTATGTGGGACCCACTCGGTAGTTTGTCTAGCCCACAGCTGGTTTGACAAGCGGCAGACGTGGCCAGCCCAGTTCCATTTTAAGCTGGCAGGTTTTTGGCCTATGTCGGCGATCTGGATTTTGGAGCGCAGTACGCTATGTAATTAAAAAAGTAAAAATAAATTTTATTTTTACTTTACTGAGGAACTTCCCACTCCATGCTCAGAAAAATAAAGAAATCATATTTATTTTAAACTTTATATTAAAGTTATTGGACTGACATTAGAAAACCTCTCATCTCTCCTACGCATCACTTCTTCTTAACAGGTGTCTTAACTGGCGGCGCCGGTATGACCTTCGGGAGGGCCACAGGGGTCGTTGGTGTGGCGAAAGACTTCCCTGGGGTCACGATCATGGGGGTACTAACTTCCCCCGACATCAAAGACTTCGTGACTCGAGCTTTCAGCTCGAGGTAGATACGGTTTTCGTGGTTCAGTTGCGGCAGCACTGAGCAACGTTTCGTGTCTGATTCCTGGAAAAACAATGTTGCTGAATTATTGTTTAACTAGCTTCTACGCGGCTTCGTCTGCGTGGACTTCAGAATTGGATCCGACCTGGATAAAAAACCGTTGTGCTATTCCAGACTACATCTATCTCTGTTCCAAATTTCATTCAGATTCGTTCAAGCATTCTGACGTGATTGAGTAACAAACATCCATACATCCTTATAATCTTTTCCGTTTATAATATTATTAGGATGTTAAAGTTTTTTCGGGGATTTTTCATGAAGTTGTTGCTCTTCACAATTTTTTTTATAGATTATCTATCTATAATTTTTTTTTAAAAAGATCTCTATGTCGGAAATAAAATATATTTTTATTATTTGATCTTACTATGCTCTTCGCAACGATTCTATAGTTTAAGGATTAGAATTATAATACTCTTGCGGCCTTATTCCAAAACACAGACTATCTTTAGTACTGGCTTTAGTTCTAGGATTAAAACTGGACTAAATAAAACTCTATTACAAAACACAGTTTAACACCAAAGCATGGACTATCTCTGGTACCAAAGTTAAACCTCTGAGACCCCTAGTTTAAGTATGGACTATCTTTGACATTACTTTATTTTTGAGGTTAGCTTATTTAGTATCTTGTGTATTTCTAAGTAAAAATTTTTGTAAATGGATATTAACATTATAGATATGATGCTTTTAGAAGATTTAGATATGTTAGAGACGTGTCGGCGATCTGTAAGACGTCGTAATCGTATAAATCCTTTTTATTTGAGTGACGAAGATTTTCGGTATAAATACAGATTTACAAAGCGATTCGGATTTTCACCCCTTTTTTTCTTTTGTTGTTCCATTTTATTTGTCACTATTATTAATACTGAATTACTGACAATGTACAATGGTGAATAATTATCAAGAACTTAGTTATTTTATAGGACGCAACAACAATAATGACGTTTCAAATAATGCGCGCGACTGAAATTTTAATTTCGTTCCGTTTCACTCAGAGTTGTTGCAAAATATAACAACTTGATTATAAAAAGGTCATCAACAATATAAACTGTGCTTGCTCAGTAAATTGCAATATAAACAAAAAACTATTTATGATATATATTTGTATTAATAAATAATTATTAAAGTATTTCAAATGTTATGATACTATCAATATTTAAAAAAACGGAACGTTGCTTGGAATGAAGCCTGAATGAACGAATGAAAGATTGTAATTTTTTACATATTATCTGTGGATTTTATTTAGTCCTACGGTTTAACTGATCCTCGGATAGTCTGGGTTTTGTAATAAGCACTCATATTGGTCCTGGTATTAACATTAGTACCGTAACAATCCAAGATCAGTAAGTCCGGGTTTAAGCCAAGACTTACGCATTTTTTTGTAATAAGACGGTTGAAGTTTTCAAGAGACGGACTCTTTACACTGTTATTATTAGGGTTTTCGTTAAAATGAGATTGAACTAGACTAATGACAGCCTCATTAGTCTAGTAGTCGGTGGTCCCAAGCGCGATTGCTACTCTAGAGGTCCTGGGTTCGATACCAGGTCGAGCAGTGTTATTGGGTTTTTCTATGAAATTCTCAGTAGGAGCTCGGAGTCTGGATTTGTGCCCGGTTAATGGCAACAGTAATGGGGCTCGCCCCCTATTACATGGCACCTAAACATACCGGCGAACTGTGAGTGTACATTAGTACGCCCCTGCCAAAACCTTCGGGGAATACAGGCGTGGCATGTGCGAGATTGAATAGAAATTAATTAGTTCCAAGAGTGAGCCAACAGTCCTCTCTCAGTCCTCACTGCAGTCAACTTACAGTTACCAGTAATAAAGCAGACAGTGTGTAATCAACCTTACGATTTTAAAAACGATCAAATAGTACGTCTTCTTATGCTCAAACTGTTCAGTCGCGTACGCATACGTCTGCAAACTAAACAGGCCCATCAATACGCCACTCTCATCACACAAGTCGAATGTGGTGAAGATTCCCAGGCGACACTTCTTCCTAATGTACTCCAGCATGATCCTGATCGGGCAGTTAGGGTTCACCAGCAGGGTCTTCTCCACCGAGGTGTCCAAAGCCTCGATTGAGCGACTCGCCAGAGATGATGAAAGTTCGGGAGCATCCTTGTACAATATAAAGATGAACATATTTTAACATTGACAGTTTAATTTTTTAAACATTCTTGTTCGTTGACCAAGGTTTGTCACAAAAGAGGTTTCACATTTTATTTAAGTACCTACTTGTCTTTTTAGCAAAAAGGTGTTAAAACGATTTATCTTAGAGTTATCGCAATTTAAATTGTAATCGTAGCTAAACAACTATACAAAAACAGACAAAAGACTGAAGGATTCTGCAATATAACATTTTTGTGACAGTGCAAGAATATTGCTGCTGTCATGCCTTGCATGACTCATAAATGAAAAATAACTTTTAGGTGCTGTGTCAAAGAGGGACATAAATCTTCCACGCTATATACAAACTAGACGAACAAGTCCTGAATCGCGCAAGTGAAGTTTGCAACGTAACTTGGATATATAAAACCGCCCGACATCAACCGTCGGGCAGTATCCCGCCAGGCAAAACACGCGCCTGGTCGGTGGATCCCCTCCACAATACCTACCTAGCTGTTCCCCGCCGTTTCACTCGCTCCCTAAAAGGATTTACTTTCTATAATTCAGGTGCTATTTAGAGACGAACGTATCAAGATAAAATATTTACCAGATTTTAATTCCGACCTCAAGCAATACAACTGTGAAAACCGCATCCAATTTCATGCAGTAACTAAGTTACTAAAAATACAGTTATATAGGTTATATAGACTATAACCTTCCTCGATAATTGGACTATCCAACACAAAAAGAATTTTTCAATTCCAACAAGTAGTTCTTGAGATTAGCGCGTTTAAACAAACAAACAAACTCTTCAGGTTTATAATATTAAAATATAAGTATAGATTAATAATATGGAAGGTACAGTACGCGCGACATAAGTTGGCCGGACTGAAGTTAGCTGTTTGGTTGCGCAGTACACAATTTTTAACGTAAACAATCCACTGCGCATTAAAACGGTGAACTTCACTCCGGCCAACTTATGCCGCGCGTACTGTACAAAAGGATGTACTTATTTGTCAATAAAGATTTATTAATTATTACTACGCTTCACAGTTTATGTTCTTACAATTAGATGTGACGTAAATAATGTTTTCGTATATTTACTTACTAAGAGCACGACCTAAATAGATAGCTCTTTATTTTCGAACTAGGCATATTGGTATGTGGGTCGAAACTATATCGCAAAAGGTTTTTGACCGATAAAATTACTAAATACCTATGAGAATTTTTATGAGAGTCTATTAGTAATTGTTTTTTCAACCGACTTCAAAGAGGAGGAGGTTCTCAATTCGACTGTATGATTTTTTTGTATGTTTGTTACGCGATTATTCCGTCAAGTGGCGACACGATTGGTGAAGTGGTTGAGCGATCGGCTTCTGCGCCACGTGTTGTGGGTTTGATAACCACACGGAGCAAATATTTGTATGATCTACAGGTAGTTGTTCCGGGTCTGGGAGTTTGTGTATGTGAGAATTTGTGTTTGTAAACGCACCCACGATACAGGAGAAAATCCTATCCTGCACCACAGGCAACGTTTTTCTAAAATAAAAAAAATTATGAACCGATTTTGATGATTCTTTTTTGATCGGTAGGTCTTACTTCAGAGGTGGTCCCATAAAAATTTGGTCAAGATCTGATCACAAAATTTAAAACAAAATGACAATAACACGGGTCAGAGCCCATTCGTCCCCTAAGATTCGCACCCTGTGCCCACTCGTCCCCTGGAACTTTTGAAGGGCCCATTCGTCCCCTGAAGAATATTTATTTTTATTCATTCTTCTAATATAAGTACATGTATATGTGTTTACTGCAGCTTGGTAGTCCTGGTACAGTCGCGCAGAAAAGGGTAAAATAAAAAATATAGTAATTCGGTAGATATATAATAAAATGCCTCTAGGCTCTAGGCATTAAGTCAGTCTTCAAAATAATTAATCAACTTTTGGTTTCTTGTACATTTGTAAATACTTAGCAAAATATATGATAACTATAATATCTTTATGCAGTAATCAGGTGCAAGTCCTTTCATCGAGCGTCTATTGTTTTGGGCTACGCCTTTGTTATTTGCTCGCGCGCAGATACTCTGGCTAAGATTACCCCTCCCGCTTCGGCATGCCACACCCCGCGCACATCTGGAGAGTACTTACCAATTTTAACGCAATTTTTGGAGCAAAACAGAATTAATGTTAGAACGTTCATTATTTTTGTACATTAAAAGGGTGACAACGACTCCACATTGAGCTAAAACGAAACACTTAGAATACAAGAACATAATAACATCCACTAATATGATAAAATTATAACTGCGGATAAAAAATTGCTATACATATTTAGGAGTAAATAATTTAGTTTTGACTTTTTATTCAAAATATGACTGTAGTATTCCACCATAAAGTGAATTACCATCAATAATAATACTAATCATATTCCAGGATTCAAATGAGATAATTCGATTCAATTATGTTAAAAATATTATTATTATAATATTAACAGTATTGTTTATTTCGTTAGGCCAACTTCATTTAATAAAAGACCAAAGACACATTGAACAGTCTCGTATTCGCAGTCACTTTCAAGGACCAATATGTCACCGAGGCAGCCATAACATACAAACAAAACACCTTATATATTTTGTAACCCGTTTTTTTAACAAGCCATTCGTAGAGAGACAATATTACATCGTAAGCCTATCGACAGGTTATATTATTATTATGCCGGATTATCATTCATAATAGCTCTTTTTTCAATGATCTGTTATGATTTATTAAATTAATTCCGTTAATAAAGTGTTCACAAATGTACTATGTTAACCGTTTCTTATGTAAAATATAGCTAATTTTATCTCAGGGGACCAATAGGCACCTGAATAGGTGCCGAATCTTTAACTTATATTGTATATATATTAGAGGGGACGAATGGGTACCTTAAAAATAATATTTATTATTAAAATATTAATTGGTCCCCTACCAGGAGACCAATGGGCACCTATATAGGAGCCGAAACCACAACTTTTATGGTGGGGGACAAATTTTAGGGGACGAATAGGCTCTGACCCAATAACACGTAACGACCGAGTAATTGATAACGTCGTCTAGGTATTGTTGCAATAAAGTAACTTGTAAGGCGGCGTTGAGGGCGGTTTTACTTTTTCTTAAAAGTTATTTTGACGTTAATTCGTATTTTTTTACTCTCCGTAATAAAATTAAAACTGATTATTTAGTTTATCCATTAGCAAACAGTTTAATAAGACCTTCTTACTTAATTGTTATGTATCAGAACCACGACCTATATTCGCTTTTTAGATAAATGTAAACAATTAATAAAGGCGTTTTTCAATACAAATCAAGTGCATCGCAACATTGTGCGACACGTAAAACATTACAATACGCTACGTCGCACGGGTAAAGGTCATCGGACACTGGACCCGCGCAGCCTTGACCGCAAAACAGTTGCGCTCACTCGTGTTTCAACCGTTTCTCAACTCAAAGCATCTAACTAAAGCGATTCATATTTCATAAGAGAATTGCAACAGCCCAACAGCGGCTGCTAGTGCCGCCGATGCATTCGCAGGCCACGAACACCGCGTCCGATAACGAACGGCACAGTCGTTCCGGCACGCGGGAGATTTGCACGCTTTGTAAACAAACAACGCGTAATCGATTCGCGAATCGTTCGAAATACAAAATCGGATTGAACACAAAACATCGATTCAGAATGATGTGACAATAGAACTGTCTTCGAAATTTGAATTGCTCAAAAATAAAGAAATTACTTTATAATAGTGATGTGAAAGCAATAGCATGAGTTTATCCAGTATTTCGAGTTTAGTGACGTTTGGGGTGGCAGCATGGCCGCCACCGGGGCCGTTGCCGCCCTCCTTTCAATTCCACCATCAAGGATCGAACTTTGCCGTATTCTTGATATTATTTGCTCTATGCATGATGGAGGTCGTGGTCCTGAGGATCATTACTGAGGAGCAGGCGAGGGAACAAGGATCGAGAAGTGTGACGTCCATGTGGTTTGACTTGGACGACGAGTGACTGACCGAATGTTGACAATAGCGAAGTGACTGTTTTAGTGATGTAGCTGTACCATTTAGTACGGGTTAAAATTTAGATAAATAATTGTTCATTGTATCTAGTTATTTGGTTAGGCTGAAATGCAATAGATTATTTTATTATTTGCCAAGTATCCAGTAGAATACGTGCTCTTTTATATAAGTTATACTTATATCTTTAATGTAATGTAATTTACGTGTCTGTATTTAGAATGTTTTATTTTATTAATACAGAGACAGAATTCCTGTGCCAACAACGACTAGTTTTTGTAATGTTTAAATAAACTTAAAGTGTAAAGTAATTTTGTTTATTCATTTGAAAATTAACAAACCAGAGACCAATAGAATGTTTTAATTTTAGATTAGAACGCTAGGTCTCATTTAGACATCACGCGACGACCCTTAGGAACGGGGCAAAGGATATATGTATTTATACTGTGGTTACACCGAGTACAGCTAGTTTTCAAATTTCAATATTATTTCAATCTCAACCGTAAGGAATGTTTCTTTTTAAATTTAAAAGATAAAAAGGCAGTAGGTATCCTATTTTCCTTCACTCGTGTTGAGTAATATGTTACCGGCGTTTATAATATTCATGCATCTTTTGTATTTTTAGGGTAATTAAATCTAACTAAAGTTATTTTCGTGTTTATGATGAAGACAACAGTCCATTGTCTAACAAAATCTTTCAGGAAAAATAATAAGATGATTTTAATTATCATCAATAAAGATTTAGACACTAGGATTTATCATCCTATTATTACAATTAACAGAATAATAGATATAAGTATGGACTGCCTCGTCAGTCTAGTGGTCCCAAGCGCGACTGCTACGCTAGAGGTCCTGGATTCGATTCCCAGTTCTAGCAAAGTGTTATTGGGTTTTTCTATGAATTTCTCAATCTGAGCTGGGAGTTTTGGATTTGTGCCCGGTTAAGGGCATTAGGTTCGTCCCCTTTTATATATGACCTAAACAAGTGGTGCACTAGTACGCCTCTGCCTTGCCCCTCTGGGAATAGAGGCGTGATGGTATGTGATGTAAATAAACTATATTACAGCTGCTCGGTTCTATATGAACGGTTCTACATATAGAGCCCCAGTAACCAAAGGGGAACTGGCTTTTACACGCAAAAGTCCACCACCACAACCACACACCAAGGTGCTTTACCACAGACTCCGACGGATTGACCCCAAGAGGCCCTACCACCGAGTTGTAGCCCTTTGGAGAATGCAGCGTAATAGTATGTATGTGTAAACAAACATGAATGTCTTCAATTACAGCAAAATATAAATACAGGATGACCTATGACCTCGCCTAGCAAGTGGGCACGACTTTGTACCTAGTTATACTGCATGGTTTACATAGTAATTCAAAACAATCATTAATATCACCTCTGTGACAATTAATTATTCTATTTATACTAGCTACTAGGTATTATACCATATTTCCCGCGATTTCAGTCGTATCTCAAAGGACTCCTCGAGATGTAAGGAAGCATATTATTATGTTTTTCTGCAAAGTTCAATCTATCTCTATGCAGTATTATATTATCTGTGTCTATGCCAAAATTCATCAAAAATTGTTCATTTGTTTAGGGGAGACATACAGAGATACTTTTGCATTTAGGTATGTATGTAGTACCTAGTCTGGATATTATATATGGATTATACTTAAATCCATCCATAATATGCACGGGTTTTCACTCGCAATCGCAAAATTTTTGAGACAAAAAGGCCTTTGCCAAGATCTCTATAACAAACTTCATGAAAAATTATTCAACGTTTTAGGCACATAAATATAACATACAAACAAACAAACAACCAGACAGACTTCTGCATTTATAAGTAAACTAGCGGTTGCTCGGGGTTTCACTCGCATCCCAAAAGATGTTTTGAGACAAAAGGGTTGCTTGGACCTTTTATAGGTTTAATCTATAGCTATCGGTACCCAAATTCATCAAAATAAAATGAGTGCTTTAGGTGAAAACCTTACTACAAACAAAACAGACAGACAGAGTAACCTAATTTCGTATTTAGTCATACATACATATTTTCACACTAGTCTCCTATTGGGGTAGGCAGAGACTATAGATTTCCACTTCCTACGATCCTGGCACACCACTTTCGCTTCATCTACGTTCATTAATCTCCCCATGCATGATCGTAGTCCGTTTAGGGTGCTTTTTCATATTAGATAGTATTTCAGTACTATTCCAGACTATAATCTATCTCTGTACCAAATTTCATCCAGATCCGTTCATCACATACATCCACATAGCCATACATCCATAGGGTGAATATTCGAACATTATTAAATAAATCATTATTCTCATCATAGTAGTTCTCTCTTTCATAGTTCAATTTGTTTTTAATCTTGTCTTATTGCTTGACGACAGTGATGTAGTTTAAGTTTTCGTTATCATAATTGTAGTTTTAAACATCTGCATTCTTAACTTTGGGATGAAGTTATTGACGTTCTGTTTTTCAAATATTCACCCCATAGATCCATACTCACAAACTTTCACGTTTAAGAGTCCGGCGGACTAAATTTCTCTTACAAACGTAATATCGAAATAAATCGTAATTCAAACACAATTTAATCAAAAATGTTACGCAACTTTCCCGACCTTGGCACGACCTTGACATCGAGATCAAACGAGTTCTTGAATATTCATGAATCGTGACACTTTTACAAAAGACTGCGCCTAGTCAACCGGTCGCAGGTTCGATTCGCGCATGGAACATATTCAAGTAATGCGTACTATTAGCTCCTTGTTTCGGGATGTTGTTGTATGCAAAAATTTGTAGGTATTCGTAACAGGAGTAAATAATCTTAGTGTACCTATCGTTTATTTTTTAAGAAAAAACATCGCAATTTACACATATTAATTATTTCAATAGACATTCACGTTTAGTAACTTAAAAGTTCGTAAACACACACGAAAGACCGAGTAGGTATTACAAATTACAAATAACTCGAGTAAAAGCAATTGCCCGAATGCCCGCTATATGAAGGGAGATTAGCCAAGCATGGCGCTATGTCAAAACCACCGGTGAGTTGATCTGAGACCGTTGGGCAACCGTGTGCCAACTGGTCGCTGCAACCAGACGCCGGCGCCGGCGCAACTTGCAGCTCTTGTGAAAATCTGCATACTCGATGTGAAAGGAATTACTAATTCTGAAAATTACGAGATATGGAGTTTCTTGCTGGCTCTTCTCCACAAGACTCACTAGGTATTTGGAACCGTGCAACTTTTTGACAAAAGTTTTTGACATTTCAAAGGTAATAATGATATTACACCATTATTACAGGTACCAAATGGAATAAAGCATTTGATTTTGACTTTGAGAATTAGATCAAAGTATAAAGTAGCTGTGTAGCCTCTTGGTTTGAATTGTGGATGCAGTTCTCCCGTATGGGGCGAGCCCAAATTTCTAAAAAAAATACTGGTTTTATGACACTTACGAGAATATTACACATTGAAATAAAACTACTTTTTACGGATTTTATCGCGTTGTATTGATATTATTTGATTCCCGACGTTTCGGATCGCCAATAATTAACAAAAATGTAAGGTAGCTGTTAGTAATTGTAACATTAAGACGTCCAACAACTTAGTCTACCCGTGACCATGGATGCTGTAAAGGATCCGAAACGTCGGAAATCAAATAATATCAATTCAACGCGATAAAATCCGTAAAAAGTAGTTTTATTTCTAAGAAAAACCCAATATTTTTAATATTCTTGATTTGGCAATCGAACCCAGGACGTCACGTGCAACTGCCGTGATTGTCTGCTTCTTCTTTCTACAACGACGTCATTGCGAATTGCTAATCAATCATCAATCTGCAATGGATCCATAATAATGATTTCTGTTGAAATATGGCGAATACGCTTGTAATATTGTTACTAACTATTATTATTACTGTAAGTTTAAATGCCAAGTGAGTATAAGTATATTTAGATGTTGTAGTAAGCTTCTAAAGGTTCAAGTCTAGGTAATTTTAAAGAAACACCACTGACGCCGTGGGCGCTGGCTGCAGAGTGCAAGGGGATGCACTTACACCCCCCTGTCAGGATAGAAAATACATAGAAAATTTATTTAATTTTAATTAAGTTACTGCTTGAATAAACACGGAGGGCTGCCTCATAGTCTAGTAGTAGTATCTTGTAGTAGTGCGACTGCTACGCCATAGGTCCTTCGTTCGATCCCCAGGTCGAGCAAAGTGGTTTATCTATGAAATTCTCAGTATCAGCTCGAAGTCTGGATTTGTACCTGATTAATGGCAATAGGCTCGCCCCCTATTACATGGGACCTAAACAGCATACCGGCTAACTGTATGTTATGTTATTTATTATATATTTGAGGAATATAATTATCTAGGAAAAAAACTGACAAGCGCGAGTCGGACTCGCCCACCGAGGGTTCCGTACAAATTTGTAGGTACATATAATTAATTACAAATGTATAGTTTTCAGATTTATCCCTATACTTGTAGTATAAGACGGTAATACTTGCCAAATTTCATAGTTCTAGGTTAACGGAAAATACCCTATAAATTTTGATTCCCTTGAGAGTGTCGAAATATACGTTTTTTGCGGCATAAACGGCTGTATCTTTTTTTACGTTAACATAGAAGTTTGATTTTTTCACAGCTTCAAGGGGCCGTAGACCTAAGTATATGGTTTTAATTTCAACTCGATAACTCCACGCGTTTCCAAAATAAAGGGTTTTGACAGACAGACGGACGGACGAACAACCGGATCCTATAAGGGTCCAGTTTTTTCCTTTTGAGGTACGGAACCCTAAAAACCAAACGTTTCCAAAACGCAATTTTATATATGTATAACAAGATGTTGCCCGCGGTTTTGCTTGCATCCCATAGGATATCGACAGCAGTGCCACCTACCGGGGCCAGATTCAGGAGATATCCAAATACCTACGTACAAAAAAGTTTTTGCTCGGGGTACGAGGCCCCATCGAGCAGAGACCTCTAATAGATAATCCGGCCCTGTTTGATAATATATATGATTTGTGAACCTAATTAAACACGATACGGAAATAATTATACTTAAGTACCTACTTAATAAATTTGCTATTGTATGCATTTAAAAATAAATAGGTTGGTACTAGCGATTTAAATAAAACTACTTTTTAACGATTTTATCGCGTTGTAATTCTCGACGTTTCGGATCCTTTACAGCATCCATGGTCACGGGTAGACTAAGTTGTTGGACGTCTTAATGTTACAATTACTAACAGCTACCTAACATTTTTGTTATTTATTGGCGATCCGATTCACGCAGAACGAGCTCACCGTATCCTTCGGTCTTGCAGTTTTGGGCTTGGATTTTGATTTAATGGAATCTATAATGGGGTTCCAAGCAGGTGGTTAAGCCCCAGCCATCTTCTCTATTGAAATTTGGGTGTTTTTTAATTTCAATAGCCCGGATGATTCGCGATTCTCTGAGGCGATGATCGCCAATAAATAACAAAAATGTAAGGTAGCTGTTAGTAATTGCAACATTAAGACGTCCAACAACTTAGTCTACCCGTGACCATGGATGCTGATGAATTAAATAATATTAATACAACGCGATAAAATCCGTAAAAGGTAGTTTTATTTCAATGTCTATTATTCGCGTAAGTGTCAGAAACCAGTATGGTACTAGAGAATTTCACAAGCCACTTAATTAATTATTAAACTAGATTAAGATTAAACTCCTTTATATTTGTTTTAATTTCTCATGGTATCAACAAGCAGACACAATAATTTTATAGTGTACGACTCACGCTCCGCTATCAACTATATTGCTTAAAACAAGTTGCCATGTGCTCATGTGGCAACTAGCAATATTTTCTTAACACCATATCGCGTAATGTTACCGTATTTTCGGAGCCCTACTATTTGTATTTTTCCGTAGCAGTGTGGGGCCTCAATTATATGATTCAACGCATTTCCCAATTACCCATTTGCAAGTTAAATCTGTTGGCATTGGCTATTCAATAAGTTTTCAATTATAAATAATACCAAAACTTGAATCAAACATTTTTCCTTGATTGCTTAAAAACACAGCTTGTGCGTAAATCGTGTGTGTGTGTACTAACGCAACAGACATTATCGTATCTTTGTCTCTGTAAATTTGTCGGGTCATTGAAAAATAACCCCGTACTTATAGTAATTTGATATTGGTTTGTTTCCAGGAACGAGCCCGAGAGCAAAAGATGCCTCACATCGTCGCGGGACGACGGCGTGTGTCGTAGCTGTGGGGGTGACAAGCACGGCGGGCCTCTACCCTGCATCTGTGACACCCCAGAGTGAGTATCACAACACACCTGCTCTCCTCGAAGATTTAAGCGTCGTACTATAATAACAAACAAACATACGGGCTGGCTAACGCTGGCTCAGACTAAAGCTCGACGCCATTGGTATCACTCACACATTGTCTTATTCAAACCTCTTTCCTCCTTTGGTAATTTCACCCTTCGAACTGAAACATATCAAAAGAATATGATAGCACGTTATTGCTCAGCCGTAGAACGTTTGACAATGCGGTGATAGCAACACAGCTAGACAACTCGGCAGCAGAATTATACCCCCTCAAAATATGTTAATAAGGAGCAAGCTTATTGCTATTAACCAAGCACAAATCCAAACTCCGGACAAAAAAATCTGATAACCCAACCGCACCTGAAAATTGACCCACAAGGCCATAACCTCACATTTATCTACCAAGTTTGCAACTGCAACCACGACCACTCACAGTAGACCAAAGAATCAGTTTTACTATTATCACCATTTTTTCGAGATCTTAGAATACCTTTCATTAAGTAGGATTGAGGTCCTTTGAACTGTTATGGGTTCTACTCTAAATATGAATTGATTCCAGAGGAATGATTAAATGTGGCCTTCTAGCCACTTTATCTTTCTTTAACAGAGGGTCTCTAATTAATCGTCATCATCAGCCTCCAGCCCATTCCACGTCTGGACTTTGCAAATTGCACACCACTAGATCATCACCTTCTCATTTGTACCAAAGGTTAACCAAATTGTCTTATGGTAATTTCAAGTACTCGTGAGCATATTATCAATTGCATGAAGCAAACATTTATCATCGTTTATCATAATAATTAATCTGGCGTGTGTCCGACTTAACTTAAAACCTTGAGCAAGATTTTCACAGAATGATTTGCTTAAACCTATTGTTATTGTGGATTCTGTTCTTAAACATGATTGCGACCACAGAATTAACAAGATAATTTTTACCAGAAATCAGAAATGTATTCGGTTTTGCTCTTTATGAACTCAGTTTTCATTATAAATTAGATGTATACGATGTATTAGTATTGCTTAATATTGTAAAAAGCTTTGATTCCTGTTATAAAAAATACTTTATTTTGTATGGCTTCCAATAAATCGTGCAAAATTTATTCTTCGTCTCATCATTTTTTTATTCTTCGTTTTATTTATTCGTCGTCGTTCCTATTAAACCCATCACATCTCGTACTATGACCCTGATATTATCTGGAGACGAGACAATGGCACGATAAAATTATAATTTCACACAAGTCAACCCATCTCAGAGACTAGGACCACCTAGGACTATTTCGAGGACTATTTCGTCCCACTATCACATCTTTTGTCACAACTGCAAAATTATTTCGTGATGCGTATGTTAGCTGAGCTTGTCTAGGCACTTAAATATTTGACAATACACTTTCATATAGTTTCAATGTCGTTGATTTAAATTTAGTGGAATTCAGAATTTTTATGTGAATTGAAAGTCTTGCTAATACTATATTTTCACATGTTTCAGACCGTTGAAGTTCGAAACGGGCTCGTGGTTCCTGCAGCAGGTGCACCGAGCCATCAGCGTGATGCCGTGGAGCGTCTCTACCGACAAGCTTGAGCAAATAGGTCGGTATACATTCAGGATCTCTATTATATATATTATGTAGTAATATGTAGCTCCCATCTTAGTCGTAGCGAATGTCATGAATCCTGCCTATAGAGCTAGGATAGACAAGTATCTATCGGTTTTTATTCTGAACAAATCCATGAGGATTTTCTGTGCTCCAAAAGAAGTTTATGTAATCGATGTGTGCTAGCTAACCTATGCACGGATATAGTCGAATTTCCTTTAAATATCTAAAGCTGCGTAAACGTGTAAAGGAAATTGTATCCATACAGGTAATCTAAAACCTAACATGTCTACACTCATATTATACTCGTATGAGTATTTCCTAACATTGCTTCCGCTTGCAGTTTTCTTTGGTTAGTACCTACCTACGGAAAAAGTTCGTATATGTTGATACACGTATTTCAACATTTTCTAACACTCAGTTGCGCACTTCCTGTTACCTGTTGGGAACAGATTTTAGTAATAGTTGATTTATAATTCCACGTCTGAGCGATTAAAGCGCCGATTACCTTTCTTTATTGTGCGAAATGTCCTCATGGACCAAAAACCAAATTTCTGGGATTAAACAGTAAATCAGCATTCCCTGGCCGTTGCCATTTCATACAATAGCTCAAATCAATTTGTTACTGCTACTATATAGAGACTCCACGTTGTACAGTTCATCATTATTGTAATACATATCATTACAATCTTAAATATACAATTTTCAGAGGAAGAATGCGACGTCTCCGACACCCCTGGCCCGAGCGATGACGCCACTCGCGGAGAATTAAAGAAGATCAGGGAATTCCTTGAAACCATCTCCACGAAGCTTGCCGGTGGGCCGCTAGAGGGCACCAGAGTCGCACCGCTATATGATCACCCTGCCTGTAAGTACAATTTCATTATTTTATTAATAGATGGCGTTGTTAGTTTCATACTTATGTGAGATGTCGTGATTAGAACCGAGTAGTAAACTTTGATTTTATAATTTAAATAGTTCGTTAATTATATTGCGTGATGAACAAAGGTTCATAATGTATGAAATACATAATTAAAATTGACTAAACGTGAATTAAGCTAATAAATTTTATCAATACAATGTAAATAAATTAATAGGTAATTAGGTTAATTCTATTCATTAGATACGTACCTACGTGCACGGATTGAATTCTTTTACTTACAGAAGTTTTGTGGATTCCATATACAATGTTAGAGGTACTTAATATACTTTGAGGCTACAATGTACTTAATTCCTAAAACAGTAAAAAAGTTTTTGTTTACAAAATTTCTAGAAAGTATTAAAAATACTACCTATTCCCGGTTTAGGTACCTAATTACTAGTTCGAGAAATAGTTGCGGAAATTTTAGCAAATTCAACAATATATTATTTCTCGAAGGAATAATTCAAGAATTTGGCCTTTGAAAGAATTTGCTTTGTAAATCACCGATTTGTTTTAATACATTATTTATTATTGATTTATCCAACCGTTTCCCCAAAAAGTATGGATTTTTGCAGCTGGGAAATAGCATTATATTTTATACTGTATTTTGTAGAATTTGTAGGCGTTATCGTGTCGTGTGCATGTTTACCATACCTAGCGTTAATATAACCCTGCGTAGATATTCGCATGTTCGAGCGATACCATCTGGGGCTGCGCAGCGCTCTGACGTCACTAGCGATCGCGCTACGAGACGCGCTCACACGTAAGCTAGCGATTAAATTAAAGTATAGCATGCACTGTGATATCCACTTTAGACGTAATATTTATTTCACTCGCAACAACTGTTTATGCAATGTTTGTCTTTGAAATGTTTGGTATAATATTTTGCATGCAATTTTTACTTAATTATGTAAGTATAATTATTATGATTGCCCGGTTTATAATTATTTTGAAATTTTATAAAAGTATTTCCTATTTTTTTACCGTCTCTATATAGTTGTTCTTGATTTTGCTGTTTTGTTGTTTAATAACAATATTTTTACTGCACGATCACTTTTTAATAATTGTGTTTGCATTAATCGATTAAGGTATCGGTAACTGATTTATCAATAATTTAATTATTATTAAAACCAGAAGCACTCTAAAAATGTGCCTTAGCAAAATATGTTTTTGCTTCTTTGTGTCTTCGCTATCGCATATTTTGCAGGCGCTTCCAAACATACTATTTTAATATTTTGCCAGGCGTTTAACATAATCTTGACCATAGTGTTACTCTTATTTTTTTTATTTTAAAAAGCTCACTGGCAATATGGCTCGAACATTACTAGTATTCTTGTTAACCCCTCGTGCTAAGCTAAATGCTTGTGTTACGAGTGGGTTCACGTCGGTAGTGCAGTGGCTGGGTTTCGAACCGGCAACCACATGATCGTAAGTCCGACGCCCTAGCCATTAAGGCTACCGCCGCTTCAGTGTAATCCACAAATCACAATGCCTCTTATATAAAAAATAAGTACACCAAAATATAGGTAAATCTTCTACACGGTTTCCTTTCTGAGTGATTAACAAATTAACAACATGTAGCGCAACTTTTTTATTTCCGTGTTACATAATAAAGTTGACAAAACAATATTAGGTAATACTAACTAAGTAGGATAATATTTATGTTTTGATTAGTCACGAGTGCATATATATGCATTTTCTTGAGCCCTTAGCAATTTTTTTTAAACATTTGTATTGTTATGCAAAAACAATGTCAAAAACATACGGCACACTCACATTTCGGAAAACACAAGGTGTGTGTTTTCTCACATTAAACGTTTTCATAAATGAGTAAAGCACATGCAAGCGTAATTTTTTTTTACAATTAAAGGTTTCTTTTACAATTAAATATTGCTATTTTACTTTTATACCAAACTAGCATTCCGCCCCGGCTTTGTACGAGTCCGGGTATGTTCATGAACTCTATATCTACTATAACCTTTTTACCAATTGAAAGAGGTAGGTATTAAGGTTTAGCCTTAATACCTACCTCTTGAATTTAAAGAGGTAGGTATTAAGGTTTAGCCTTAATACCTACCTCTTGAATTTAAAGAGGTAGGTATTAAGGTTTTAGCCTTAATACCTACCTCTTTCAATTGGTAAAAACCATGAAAATTAAAGAGAGGTAGGGTATAGTAGAATCGAATAATTCCACTCATAATTGAAGCTGCATGACTGAGGAAGTTCCTGCACCTTGCAGAAAATCGTAGCCAAATAACAAAGCTCCTGCTCGTGCTATGTTGTGTTCGTACGGTGAGCAAGGTCGCCAGAACTCCCCGAGGAAGCGTTGGGTTGGCAGTGTGGGGGACCGGTGGTGTTTTGTTGCCACCGCTGTTATGCATGGCAGACTGTCTCCTATGCTGCCAGCCCAACTATTCCTCCTTAATTTATACGGTCGGCAACGCGCGAATGATACCCCTGGGTGTTGCAAGCGTCCATAGGCTGCGGTATCCGCTTACCATCAGGCGGGCCGTATGCTTATTAGCCATCTTAGTTGTATATTAAAAAAAAATTCGTACAATAGTTTCAGAGATCAGTCGGATAAACACACAACGTCAGCAAGGCGGGGACTTTATCTATAGGTAATATGTAGTGATTAATACAAATTAATAAAAGAAAGTAATAAATTACTAAAAAAATATTCAATTACTAGCTTTTGCCAGCGACTTCGTCCGCGTGGAATAGTTACTTTGTTCCCTAGTTCTTCGCCCGCGGTTTCACCTGCGTTGCCCCGTTCCTAAGGGTTGTAGCGTGATGTTTTATAGCTTGAAACCTTTCTCATGAATCACTCATTTTCCCAACATTTCCCTTCACTGCTCTGCTCCTATTGATCGTAGCGTGATGAAAAGTATACTATAACCTGTGGTTTGGCCCAGGAGTATGAAGAACAATTGTACCAAGTTTCGTTGAAATCCGTCGAGTGGTTTTTGTTTCTATAACGAACATACAGACAGACAGACAGACAAAAATTTTACTGATTGCATTTTTGGCGTCAGTATCGATCACTAATCACCCGCTGATAGTTATTTTGGAAATATATTTCATGTACAGAATTGACCTCTCTACAGATTTATTATAAGTATAGATGATCTACAAAACTTAAGTTGGTATTACATCTTACTATAAAAGAAAACGATCTATAATCCATTTGGATAGCTATATTAATCGTTATAATTAATTTTGCCGACCATCTTATTAAATTTTTTACAATCGCAATAACATCTTAACTCAATAACACATCGATTTTCAATCGGGTTTTGCCGCTGACGTCATTTAAACGGTCAACGTTCTAACTTTGAACTTTACTTCTTACTGACATTACACAAAAACAGTACCTACTCACCAAGCATCTTATTAGATAAATTATAACATTCTAGCTACGTACATACGCTATATTACAGATATACAGGTAGTTATAATATATGTACTAGGGCCAGCCTATCTTTTGCTCGACTTGGCGTAGGCTACTGCCGTGCCCTCAGATATTATAGGATTTTGATTACAGGAATCAAGTACTTAGGTAGGTATAAAGTTAAATTAATTCCTAAACTTATTTCTATCCTTAAGGACATAACTGGACAACCTTTATACATAACTTTTTTTGGTGGTTACGTCTGTTGTTGTATAGCATACCTAAGTACCGATGCAAACCAAAAAAAAAGTAAGCTTTAAAAAAATACCATACAAATTAGGTATTTGTTTACAAATAATATTTACAACAAAATTTTTTTTTTTGTCTATTTTTTCATTAATTCATATTCAGTATCTGCGTAATAGCCGCTTCCTTAAATACGGCAGGATTGCAGATCAACAGATTATTTAAATATAAATAGTTACAAACCTAAAAAGCAAGATCCTGTGGAGGTAGATTAATTAAGTATTAAATCCATATTGTATTTATCTAAAAAAAATTACGTGGAACAGCCATGCTTCGGCACGAATGGGCCGGCTCGACCGGAGTGATACCACGGCCTCACAGAAAACCGCAGTCAAACAACGCTTACGTTGTGTTTCGCCGAGTGAGTGAGGGTACCGGAGGCCCTATCCCCTTTTAAAAGGTCGGCAACGCACTTGTGACTCCTATGGTGTTGCGGGTGTCCATAGGCGGCGGTACCATCAGGCGATCCGTCTGCTCGTTTGCCCTCCTATCCCATAAAAAGAAAAGTGCGATATTTCTATAATGTAAGACTTCCGCATCTGATCTATAGTAGACTTACTGTTATAATGTGGCCGGGGTAACATCTATAATTATTTCATATCGTTCTATCGTTCTATGCGACTGTGCATAGCATATGTTGCCAGCGATAATCTTCCATAATCCACGCATTCATTTTATACAACCGTAATACACCTTTTTTCTACTTTTTCCAACAGCCAGATTCTGTGAATGACTTAATATTTATTAACAAATTTTTGCGTTAAGTTATACTATAAAGACATGCACTTGTCTATCTGTAATTTAAAAAGTTTGCCTTTTAAATATGGAAATGTGTCACCCATCCACCTAATGGGTATTTTTTTCTGACTACGAATTTGCACTGACTGGACATAATTTAAATATCTATTATATTTTTGGACTTATCTTGGCCACTACCGTGAATTTTTTGTACTCTCTTTCTAGAATAGTTAGTTCAAAATCCTATGCTTATTGAAATACTACATAACATAACATACCATCACGCCTGTACTCCCTGAAGGGTTAGACAGACGCGTACTAATGTACACCCACAGTTCGCCTGGTATGTTTAGGTTCCATGTAATAGGGGGCGGGCCTATTGCCATTAACCGGGCACAAATCCAGACTGAGCTTGAAATACTACTTTAAAGAATTACCTATTTTTTTAAATAGAACTTGAAACTTGAACTCTGCAATGTTACGCCTATGGGGCTTTAGTCTAAACCAGCGGTTTTCAACCTTTCTTTCACCAGGGACAAGTTTGATTTAATTGTTGTTAGCAGAGACCACAACGTTTATTTATAACTAGCTTTTGCCAGCGACTTATTCCGCGTGGAATAGTTACTTTGTTCCCTAGTTCTTCGCCCGCGGTTTCACCTGCGTTGCCCCGTTTCTAAGGGTTGTAGCGTGATGTTTTATAGCTTGAAACCTTTCTCATGAATCACTCATTTTCCCAACATTTCCCTTCACTACTCTGCTCCTATTGATCGTAGCGTGATGAAAAGTATACTATAACCTGCCCAGGAGTATGAAGAACAATTGTACCAAGTTTCATTGAAATCCGTCGAGTGGTTTTTGTTTCTATAACGAACATACAGACAGACAGACAGACAGACAAACAGACAAAAATTTTACTGATTGCATTTTTGGCGTCAGTATCGATCACTAATCACCCGCTGATAGTTATTTTGGAAATATATTTCATGTACAGAATTGACCTCTCTACAGATTTATTATAAGTATAGATAAAACGTGGTCAATATGTAATTAAAGTTTAACCAAAACTTTTAACATGAGTACAAGATTTCAAGACCTTTCGCGGACCACGTTTTAGTCTTGGGGCCCACTGGTTGGGAACCCCTGGTCTAAACTTAAGCAAAAAGCATCTGGCAACATTTTAACTTGAACTCTACCGACTTCGCTTCCACGCAGACTGATCCGACATGCTCCATTCGTGTTTAGCATAACATTGAATTGCAGATTAAGTAGATACCTATATTATATTTATAGTAAGTCGCTCATAGACCATGAATAGGTCGGTACAGACAACAGCATATCATGGTTTCCATAACTGTCAAATTTCTTAAATCGATTTTCAATTTAATCTCCAAAGGATAGACTTGATTATCCATTGGCGAAATTTGACAGTTTGTGGTAACTTGAGGGGCGTAAGTATTGCGGTCATTTTAATTATGCAGAAATATTATTTTTTTTACCGAACACAAAAGAGAATAAAGTAATACAAGTCGAGATACATTGTTTTTGGGTTAATTCTAATTTTCTTGGTTGCTTAACACAAGTTACAGATGAATTTAAATTTTAAGAAATTAAGTAAGTATTTTAATGAAAATAAAATACATTTGTTGCTTTTCTTAATAAAGTTTAAAATGCATCAAGTATTTACTACTTTTTTCCAAGTATTCTCCTGTATCCTTGAATGCCCTCAGCACCCACAAGGCGGCGTGATGGCCTCTTCGAGAAGCACTGGTTTACGTCTACGAATACTGACTATTCCAATTCTATGCTAATAGCTTACAAGTAAAGATTACGCGAATCTTTGTATAGTAATGACGCTAAAATCGACCATATCATTACATCTCACGTTCTTTTGACTATTTTTCTTAGTAATTAATTGAACGTGATTATTTTTAATTTGAATTTACTTGAATACTTTCACGGAACATGTACCATGTATACCTGATGGAAAGGAGAAATTGCTCATAAAATGCTTTGGAATTGCTTTTAAGTAAACTATTCAAAATACATGGTAGGAATCAAGAGTTTATTTAAAATTACGTATTTATACACTTTGTCGTTTAGTTTTTTTTAAATGTCATCATGATAAAGTTGTGAAGAAATTCGAGATAACTAACTAATTACTACCAACCTACCTACTTACCTACTATCGTTGGTCGCATCTTCCCTAATTTACTTCTTTAATTATTAAGAGAGGAAGGGCATAGTAGAATCGATGTTTCCACTCCCAATTGGAGCTGCCCAACTTGGGCAGTACCTCCACCTTGCACAAAATCTTAGCCAAATAACATAGCTCCGTGCTATGTTGTATTCCTAACGGTGAGCAAGTTCGCCTGAGCTCCACGAGGAAGCGTTGTGTTGGCAGATAGGATAAGCATCACGCGGATCGGTAACGCGCGAGTGATACAAGGGTAGTACGCTTTCAACACCAAGGGGTGTTGAAAGCGTCCATAGGCTACGGTAACCGCTTACCATCAGGCGGGCCGGATGATTGTTTGCCACCTTAGTGGTATATATAAAAAGACTTTTCATGTGATTAATATAAACTGCTGATTGTTATTCGTAAATGTCAATAGTTACAAATTCAGCCACGTCTTCAATAGGGGATATTTTGTCTGTTACTCGACACGAAATTTAAGTACCACGCGCGATGTCGCACGACGTCGCTTGTGACATCTACGGGTCGCGGGACAGTTTCAGCCGACATACTATTCACCACTGGGTAATGTTTTAGTAATTGACTAAGCAATTTAGGTAAATATCGAGCGAAATAGTCCCACAAAGTCGCAAAAACATGCCATGAGAATGTTCGGAGATGTCTTCGCAAAATGCCCCCCAGTGGAAAAGCGGCTTTATAAATGACTTAATTATTTAAATAAAAACATACCTAAATCCCCAATAAGTTTTGTCATCATCGTGACGAATGTCACGAATTTGATGACTACTTATAAAGCTAGTATGGTTTTTAGTCGGTACGAAACCGACTTACCCTACCCTCCTCACATGATCCATGAGAATTTTCTGAAAGTACCTACGGTAAACAAGGGCTCTTTACAGTAGTTTTGGGATTAAAACCTGAAACGTTCGTAAGTCTCAAGTGTGCTCCTCCGTTATGTCAAAACGACTTGTTATTTTTTGTTTAAATCCTTGCATTGGACGTCAATTTTGATAAATTTGAAAATTTAGACTGGCCTGTTCACTCGAATCGTATTTCAAAAATACTTATCACATTCAAGCTATTTTCAGCTGCATTGTTTCGTCGAACAAAAACTGACAGGCGTTTAATTTATCCTATTATGTATAAATAGCTGAACTAAAGCTACTACAGATGAACAATAACATTGAAATATGGAAAACAGAAAGTATTGTCGTCTTTGTAGTTTATTATTTTTTTGATGAGCGTAGAATATAACCACGATTTTCAGCGCCATCTGTCGAATTTAAATCATCTCTATTCTCTTAATATAGCTCTTATATACTTAGAGGCACATGACTTGTAGAGCTGATTGATCGCCACTGGCGCTAAAAGATTCCCGAGTGAAGACTACGCACCGGGACACAGTGTAGGAGGACCTCCAACTAGATGGACCGATGTCTAGATCGGCCAAAACTGCCACTTTGATGAATAATAATTAGATTCATATTACAAAGATTTAAGGAGGTTCTGAATGTGAATTAAGTAAGGGTCCGACAGAGCGTGAATTGCACACAAAAACGAATGCCGAAATAAATCGTAATCCAGACGATATTCTATCAAATTATGTTATTAATCGGATTTAGATACTGTTAATCTAGGTTCCTACGGTCCTATTTCATCTGCTACTACTTCACTGAAAATAAAAGACCGGAAAATCGTTACAAACTTGTTAAAGTTATCAGAAATTGCATTCGCTTACATTTATTTCCAGTGAACTATTTTGGACGAAATGGTAGAGTAGGAACCTCGATTAACAGTATCGGAATCCGAATAATAACAGAATTTGATTAAATTGTGTTAATTAAATTACGATTTATTTCGATATTACGCTTGCACGAGAAATTCTGTCTACACTTAAGGTTTGCAAGATGTGGCCTTATTGACTATTCCTATGTGGAGGGTTATTTCTTCAGGGAGTCGAAACAGTATTATTTTTCTATTGTGTTAAATTCAAAATTCAATCTTGAGTTTAGTCTTGTACGTTATACAGTGTCATTCGCTATCTGTAGGTACACATAACTATTTTGTCGACTGTACATGCGCACGAGTTTCGCATGCCCATGACTAGTGAAACCAGTGTGTAGGCCCCACAATTATTATGCACGCAATGTGTTTACCTGCGTTTAATTGGGCCAAGTATGAAATAATTACTATTAAACTGTAATCATACGTAATTTCAGATAATCATAGGACTGCGCACGCGTCATTATTTTTTCACTTATCTTATAACTTTAGCTTTGAAGCTATAAGCGTGAAATTGCATGGCTATGATTATGAAAATATTAGAATTTAATCTGATGATTCAGAATTCGAATTTAATGGACATTATTTTGCTGATAATAATGATGATTGTTCCTTGATATTTTGTGTTATAGTCGGGCCCTAACTATTACTTAATCTATGGTTAGACTTAGCTTTCTGCGGGTAAGGTTTTCATGACAATTAAAGTGTATCAGAAACCTTATGATACGAGTACCTAGCACATATTATCCTCCTGATGGCAAAGCACAAAAAAAGAATTAAGATCTCTTGAAATAAAAACAGATGATTATGAATAAACTAGGGACGATAAAAAACTTGCCATGTGCGATTCTAATTATCCTCAACGTCGTTTTAAAAGCACGTGAAACTAATCATAATTAATTATAATGGTCGGGTCAAAGTTCACCTACCAGCAAAGTTTTTCTTCTAATGTTATTTATGGAGATACTTAACATATAAAAACATACCATCATGCCTGTATTCACCGAAGGGTTAGGCAGAGGTGTACTAATGTTCGTTCACAGTTCGCTGGTAAGGCCCCATGCAATAGGGAGCGAATCTATTTTTATTAACCGAACACAATTACAGACTCCGAGCTGGTACTGAGAATTTTATACGAGTAGATAAACCCAGTAACACCTTTGCCCAACCTGGGAATCGAACCAGGACAGTCTTTATAATTATTTATTTGTAACCATATTGTAAATATCAATCTTCAAAATTATAAAATCTTTCTATAAAATACGACCACTATCCATTTTACGTCGATGCATCATGACATGGGAAAGTGGTTGAACTGGCGGAGTCAGAGGTCATGGGCCCTCTATCTGATGCAGGCTAACCCGTGCGATGCGCATTGGTTTATTTTGTACATTTTATTACTTACTGCTTAGAATACAGCCTCTCCGACGCATAGTTACTTACTTTTGTTTTGATTTAGCTACCTCAAGTAGACAAGTAATTATTTATAAGTACTTCAGTTTTAAAGTAAATTTTAAACTGCCTTATTAGTCTATTGGCCCTAAGCGCGACTGCTACGCTTGAGGGCCTGAGTTCGATTCTCAAGTCGAGCCAAGTGTTATTGGGTTTTTCTCAGTAGCGGCCAGTTTAAATAGGCTCATCCCCTTACATAGGGGGACGAGTTGTTTAGCTCCCTAGACAATCCTCGACCATAAGGTCGAGCTATCCAATGACTGATGCATGCGTGCCGTCAGATGGGACTGGTCTACTTAAAGCTGCAATGGCTCTTTCTTCTAAAGGCCATATCAGACATTGTCTTACATAGGAACTCACATATTTCCTACTAAGTATTATGTCTGGACTTTAAAAGAGACCATGATGCTCTGAGTTTGTTTCGGTGTTTCTTCTCAGAGGTCGTCAGGTAGGAAATGCCGGTGTCATCTAGTTTAAAAAAAATGACTTGTGAAAGTGTCCTTATAAGATCTATTTACAGAAATAAATATCATTTATCATTATTATTTAGGACCACTGGTATGTTTATGTCCTGTGGATGTACATTAGTATCTACAGTTCTGTCTTAACCTTTGGGGAATGCAGGCGTGATGTACATGTTAATGTTTTTAAAGTGGTAGGACTCTGTCGCTAGAGTCCTTCTGGGGTAATCCCACCGCATTGTCAATATTCCGCTAAACAATAATGTGCTAAGATTGTAGTGTTTCGTTATTCATGTTAATTATTTAATGTAATTTTGACGACACGCTGGCGTAGCGGCTGAGCGATCGGCTTCTGCGTTACGTATTGTGGGTTCGATCCCGACATGGAGCAAATATTTGTATGATCTGCATGTAGTTGTTCCCGGTCTGGGCGTTTGTTTATATGAGAAGTGCTTGCTTACCAACGATACAAGAGAAAATCTCAGTGTGGGCAACACTCTATTAAAAAAAAAACTGGGTATATGAGACATAAGAACTGAGGTGTCAAGATGACAATGCGGTGGTGCTGACGTATACAGGCGGTTGGCGCTTACCATCAGGTGGCCTGTATGTTGTTGGTCATCATATTACAATAAATAAAAATAACTGCCTCATTAGAGGTCCTGGGTTCGATTCACATGAAAATCTCAGTAGCAGCTCGGAGGTTGGAATTTGTGCCCGGTTAATGCCAATAGACTCGTCCCCTATTACATGGGACCTAAACAT
The DNA here is from genome assembly GCA_910591435.1 of Acronicta aceris. Taxonomy (NCBI): domain Eukaryota; kingdom Metazoa; phylum Arthropoda; class Insecta; order Lepidoptera; family Noctuidae; genus Acronicta; species Acronicta aceris. Next base: position 17,384,179 of record OU342758.1, on the reverse strand, counting down.
ACCGGTGAACTGTGGGTGTAGATACATAAGTACGCCTCTGCCTAAACCTTCGGGGAATACAAGCGTGATGGTATATTATGTTAAAAGTAACCACATGACATTGCGCAATCGGAGATAGTTCATATCTGACTTGATTGGCAGTAAGGCCTCTTTACCGGATGTCCACTATATAGGAGTCTGTGGTAAAGCACATTGATGTGTGTTTCGACTTTTGCGCGTGAGAGATAGTTCCCCCCCCCCCAGTTTCTCGGGTGCTGCGTTTTTGGCTACGACTCCGTATGGGCAACGGATCATTAATTCAAGAATCGCCAGTGTTCATGGCTGAAGATTACTGATTACCATCAGGTGGCCTGTCAGTTTGTTTACCCACATATACAATAAAAAAAACATAAAATCATGCTACCGGAGGTAATTCAGGCTTAACTACATAAACTAATATTATAAAGAGGTAAAGTTTGTGAGTTTGTGAGGCTCTGGATATACTGAAATGATTTCGAAAATTCTTTTTGTGTTGGATAGTCCATTTATCGAGGACGGTTATAGGCTATATAACATCACGCTACGTCCCTTAGGAACGGAGTAGCGCGGGTGAAACCGCGAGCGGGTCGTTAGTGCAATATATAAAAAAACAAGAGCATTCCGTTTGATTGAAAGAGGACTGAAGAATTTTTTTACTAGAAATGGAAATGGAGCCATTATTATTAATATTATTGTTAGAATATTCGGAGTAACACACCTACTAAAATTTTACTTTCTAAAAAAAATATAATAAATGACTTATGTGATAAATAAGTAGAGTGAGTAAAGTCTATAAATTAATACACTTAAATACACTTTACATTTTTCTTTTAACAACATCTCTATAACATTCCTTATTCGTTTCGGGGCAAACATACCATACTTTGCCCATTTCCTTTTTTGTAGAACAGTTTTTCCGCCGTATTACTATAAAAGAGCAATGGACCACAAACACATGTGTTGTTATGGCAGTCATCGGCTATTGAATAACATCGCGGCTATCGAGTACTCATCGTTATATTCACGAAATAAAATCTTTAATGGTATTTCGTATTACACGTCAGGCCGCGAAAAATTGAACACGCTGGAAAAAATTGATAACTAACATTAAGAATGTATTTAATGTGTAGGTATTTCGCATTCTGTTTTTTTGTTACGGTAGTATTTAGTAATGCAATGCTAATGTGGTGTGCAGAATTCTAATTTAACTGTTACTCTTATGTAAATATCTGTTGGTATGTTCAAGAACACAGACTGAGATTTCTTCAGACAGTATTTGTAAAAAATATGAAAACAAGATCAAAATTAAATAGCTTTAAATTAATATAAATGGCCCCGGCAGTTGCAGCAACGTTGAGAAAGCATTACCTTTTATTTTTTTCTAGTTTTCAATCTTCCTTAATAATCCATCCATTTTGGATGTTCTTGGCATATAACCTTTACGTAAATATTGCTTAAAGTCTAGTTTGTTGTAACAGTTACTATGTTAGTATCTATGTATAGAACGCGGCTAAGATTTCAAGGTTTTCCAAATAATTTCACTAAACATACAAATCTGGCTTTCATCTTATATTTACTTATAATACTTAGTATAAGTGCCTACATCAATATTAGCCTCCCTTACTTTCCTAAAGTAGAGCTAATGTAGTCAACATTAACACTACTTAAAGTGAAGTCCTATGTTCTATGGAAGGTTCGTAAATAATGTAGTAAAACGTTGCATTTACCGACGTTTAAAAATGTTTGACTTTATAGTTAATTATTCAAAAGATGATAACTGCGCACAACTTTGCAAACGACCGAAATATGTAGATATAAGTATTTTGTTAATTCACAAAACTACCTACTAAGGAGCACAGTTAAATAAAACACTTAAGCAGATAATTGTAAAAATAATTATTATAAATAAACACGTGTTAGGTACCTACCTAATTGTACTTTAATTGGAGTCGCATCCCCATGGATGCACTATTCTTCTAAGTGTCTAAGTGTAACATAATAGGTAACTAAGAAAAATGTTAGTCCAATTTTATTAAACATAATATTGAACTACATAGTGTGCTATTTTCTTGCGCCCCAGTGTACCCAATCGCCCATAAAACGGGGTACAATTCCCGACACCGAGCTAGGCCATGGTTTAATATTCATGCTTTTTATTGCGTTTACCCGACCGTGGGACCGCGAAAAGAAAACAAAAAAAAATGGCCGGTCTGTGCAGTTGTTGTTGCCAGGCTGTGTAAAGTAAACTGCTTATGGCTTAGGCAATACGACTTTTTAAAAATCATACAAAAAGTTTCTACGACTCTCCTTATACTCACTTCAAAAACAAGTGTGAATTATCTTCTTACACATACATAACAAAACACACCATCACGCCTGTATTCCCTGAAGAGTTAGGCAGTGTTATAATAATGTTCACCCACAGTTTGCCAGTAAATATAACTCCAATGTAATAGGGGTTGAGCTTGAGCCTGTTGCTATTAACCGAACACAAATCCCAAACTCCGACCTACTTCTGAGAATTTCATAGAATAACCTCTTTGCTCGACCTAGGAAGCGAATCCAGCACCTCTATCGCAGCAATGGCGTCTACGTCTAGGACCACTAGGCTAATGAGGCAGCTATTCGTTTTCGTAAGTAATAGGTCTTTATTTAGAAGTCGTTGGAAAAATTTAATATTGTGAAATAACTGTAACCAGGGTCTAAAATCAAAGTCCCCTTTATTGACCTAATTTTTTTTATTCGTGATAGGCTTACGCTTGACCGTCAGTTCACCTGATGTTACGTATAAGCGATACTGCGATCTACGATGCAGCGCGCTTGCCGAGAAGAAACCGATTCACTCGTGATTTAAATACTCCCAGATTATATCTATCAGGGAAGACCCATTATAGAGAGAACATTACCTAGGTGCCTTAAAAAATACACTAACTACTCATCGTTTTAACTATGAGTAGTTAGTGTATATATTAATACGTTCACAAAATGATTGTAAAAACATTGTTAATCATGGGAATCCGAAAAGAATATGTGATGAGCGATTTGAGATTTTCCAGAGCGACTACATAAACTGGCTATAGATATAATCCGGAGCCCCGATAAATATAATATGGGTGTCTTTAAATCACAAATGAATCGGTTTCTTCTAAGTAAGCACGCTCCATCGTAGATCGCAGTGTCGCTTAATATCAGGCAAACTGGTGGTCAAGCGTAATCGACCGACCGATTAGAATATATGTTTTTGTATGATAACAAACAAGCGTGCAGCTCGTATGATGGTAAGCAGAAACTGCAGCCTATGGACGCCAGTAACACCAGTGGTATCTCTATCGCGTTGTCATCTTGAAATCTCCGTGGGTTATTTGACCATTGACACAATAAGAAGAAGAAGTAGTAGCAGTGTATAAGTGTCCTATACCCAGGTTCAGTGGCTACAACCTGGAAAACAATATTTTTAGGCTAGTGGCAGAATATTGGCAATGCAGTGATACTACGAACCCAGTCGAACTCAGCAGTAGAGTTTCATCACTTCAAAAATACTATGTATGACTTCATATGTCTTTTGGAAGTCGGTGCCTTCGATTTTTTTTTTGAACTTGGTTTGAAGATTTGTTTTCGCCACCGACTTCCGAAGCTGTTGTTACCGAAGGCAGATTTAATTTTGCTAAAAGTTATTTTATTCAACATTTTGAGTGGCGAGTAGAATTTTGCGTACCTAAACGATATCATCATTTATTCCGTCGGTAGATACGTGTTGTCATCAGATATTCACCAACTGGCGAAAATATCGCTGAACATACATAAAAGAACATACTTACAGACGAACATAGAACCTCCTTCTTTTTTGAAGTCGGTATAAAATAAGACTATCCCAGGAGCTATCCCTCCTCTATCTAAAACGCAACTAAGCATTAAAGTATGCCTCAGCATCAGTCTGGCAAAAGTACTAGCGACCCGCTCGCGGTTTCACCCGCGCTGCTCCGTTCCTAAGAGGCGTAGCGTGATGTTATATAGCCTATGTTACTCAGTGATAATGTAGCTTTCTAACGGCAAAAGAATTTTTGAAATCGGTCCAGTACTTTTTGAGCCAATTCGTTACAAACATACTTCCATACAAATCTTTCCTCTTTATAATATTAGTATAGATATTAACTTATACAGTAGAGAGGACCTACCTATTGGTTTCCATGGCCTTGGCAGAATATGTTTTAGTAAGGAAAATTCTCCGGAAAATACTCGTGGGTAGTTTACCGTTGGGGGAGGCGACGATTGTCGCCACGATGGACGGCCATGGAATTGAGCATTCACATTGGCCGTGACTCTGACGGAGCGTAGTGACTGCTTGCAGAAACTGTTACTACATGTACAAAGATATATAAATAAACTAACTTTTTGCCCGCGACTTCATCCGCGTGGAATACTTACTTTGTTCCATATGAACTTTCATCCCCTATGGATGCGGATGCCTACGTCATAACATCTACCTGCATGCCATATTTCAGCCCGATCCCTCCCGTGGTTTGGGCTGTGCGTTGATAGATCACTATGTCAGTCAGTCACCTTTGAGTTTTATAATATATATTTAGATAACATAAAAAACATTATATTAAAATTCATCCTTATCCTACCTACATAAAAATCGTGTAACAAGCATTTTGTTTTAAATTATACACGGAATAATGTAGGTAGGTCTTTGCACAAGCGTAGTTAATGATCGTAGAAAATTCTGTTATTGCCTAATTACTTATTACATTACTATTGTTACGTAGATCCAGTTTTTGTTAAGTTACTTTTGATTAACTTTGAACATACCTACCCACGCCTTTGTCAGAATTATTTAGATTGTTTGTCCTAAATGATGCGTAGGGATGAATGAAGTATCAAATGAATCAAGATGAATCAACAAATTGAGTATTGAGTATTGAAGGTCATACATATAGTTTATAGTAACAATTGTGTAAGTATATTTATCTATAGGAATATTGTGCCCGCGGTCTGAGCTTATCATGCTCACTTAAATGTCCTGCTGATGGTGGCGTTGTGTGTCGGGTCGTTTTATTCCCTACAATATGGTTGAGTCGAACCGCGCCGATACACACGTCATGCTCGTGAACGGGTGCTGTCTGTCGGGACTGGTCGGCTCTTACTTGCTGTGGCAATCCCTATCTTTCTAAATATAACACCTACATAAACTGAATAAATCTTACACATCAAACTGCATAATTGTCAAACTATTTAAAACAAAGTTGTAAATATTATTATTTTAGTCATGTTTTTTTTAAATAGTATCAATGGAGTTTCTTGCTGGCTCTTCTCCATATGACCCACTTTTTGGAACCGTGCAATTAGTTTCACTATTCAAAAGTACCTTTTTAATGGTCTAATTGAAATAAATAATTTTGACTTTGACTTTGATAGGTTTCTAAACAGGTTTTAAGTATGTGGATGGATTAAGATATGGTTGGATTTTATGAAAGGTGATTATATTTATGGTACGTAGGAATAGTAAGGACTAACCAAGGATTGCATCTTATCCGAGAGAATTTACTCCCTCGCGTAACAACGATAAACGTAAATAAATTAGCCGAGCAAGATTTTACATACGAAAATACAAATATTTCCTCTTTATAATATTAGTGTAGATTACGACACTAACAAGTTTCAATAACAGTAATTTTCTAGAGGTCGCCAAATTGCCGGTGATTCTTCGTTTATAGTAATCAACTAGAATCATCTCAGTTAATGCCGGCACTCGAGTCGTAAAGTAGCAGTTATGTATCACATAAAATATTTATAACTAACTTATCTATTGTTTCAATGTTAAACTGTTACCTACGAAGATGTGTTTGGTTGATGGTAGATTTTATTGTTTAGGAAAAAAATATGATTCTTTTAACCGAGAAATTATACAAGAATTCCGAAATATTTTAATTAATGTTGGTGTCTGACGAACACTTCTGAAGATGTCGGTTTTCCCTAAATCATAATTTCAGCTCTTTCTAAGTAAATCGCGTATCAACCTAAGACCCAGTTTATCTCTTTCTTTGGCCTACATACAGATTCAATGAGTACACATCATCAATAAATGTAACAAAACACAGCAATCAACATTTCGTTCCACGTATAACACATGATAACATATTGTTAGATGTATCGAAATTGAAAAATTATGCATCAGGTTGGGGCCATGAAAACAACGGCCACCAAGTTCACAAGGGGCCTAAGTGTGCTATCTCAATATTATGAGTATTAAAATGGCCGCCCAAAAGTGACACAAGGACTGACAGTTTAAAAAAAACAGTATTCTTGAAGTCTTTGAATGACGACTTTGACACAATCAAAAGCGGTCTAGAGACCCTTTCAGATAAAATTTATGGCAAACCGTTAACATACTTTCGAATAAAATGTTCGTATTATGATTATTATTGCGCAAAAGACTTTTATTCAGCTCAGCTCATTATGTCAACCGCTGTTTTATTTTATAAAAACATTAAAAAAACAAAGGTAATAATTATTACCTCGTTAGGTTCGTGGTCCTGAGCGCGACTGCTACGCTAGAGGTCCTGGATTCGAGCCCCAGGTTGAGATAAGCGTTATTGGGTTTTTCTTTGAAATTCTCAGTAGCAGGTCGGAGTATGGGATTTGGTATTTTTGCAGATATCGAAATTCAAACTCTTTATTAGTAAACTTTGCTTCCACTCTACAAACTCGCGGATTTTGTAGCCCACATCTCAACAACAGACGTACAGTTAGTCGAATCATCAGTCAGCAACTGGGTTGTAACGATATTAATTAACCTTTAAACCTAAAATATCATTGCCACTGTTAATGGCAACATTGCCATTTGCCACTATATGTGGTAAAACTTTTCAATCCATTCAACTATTTTAGAATGATGGACCATAAACATTAGTGTGATTTTATTTTATTATTCTAGATCGCTATACGAGTGGTGAATGGCCGCTTAATATCCATCAATTTAATATATTCTTCTAAATAATACAATTTTAATTGACAAGACATAATATTTTCAATGTTATTGTATGAAACTACAATTAAGAAATATTAAGGAAGTAATTAATTTTTAGTTGGGAGAGGTTTTTACTGAAATTAGTTGGTAACACTGGACAATTTTACTGCAGGTCTCTTGATCAATGCGTGGATGTACACCACTGGTGTTGTTGGCGTCTATATCCGCTTACCATCAGGCGGCCCGTATGCTTGCTTGCCATTAAAAAGCTTTGATAAAAAGCTGCCAAATGGAGTGGTTAATTATGTTACTTACTTAACTTAAAGCTGCAGGTGAAGTAGCAATAATAATAAAAAATAATTCAAAGTAAATCATTTTAAAATTAATACATAACCTTGAAAATGTTCGTATAAAAGTTGAGCAACCAAAGGGTCTTACTCGGTTAGCAGTTGTTACTCAACTCGGTAATGCATCGTCACCTGCCATTCTCAACGTATTGGTAACACTACACTCGCCCCGGCCTTGCCCAAGTGTGTAAGGTTGCTCGTAATCACTCATAGTAAGCTTGGCACCCCATCACACAAACGCGTAACTAACATTGGATTTTTCTGGACTTATGGAATTTACTAGATTTATGGAATTTTCCGCGGCAGCTCGGAGACTGAATTTGTCTGCCTACTTCTTTGGAAAATACAGGCGTGATTGTGTGTTAATATCTAAGTCAGATATCGACTATATTGTAATATCATATGAAGGTCTTTAACCTGTTTTTTTTTTGTCTACTATTAATATTTCAACAACGCTTTAGTAATCGGATATTTAGAAAAATCTTATTTATTTTGTTTAACCTAAACAAAAACTTGTGTAAGACGAACGAAATGCCAAATTATTACAAAAGAAGATTAGATAAAAATATATATTACTTCAGTTTATAATTATTATTATATTATGCAATTAACAGGTTAAGTAGTCTGTACTTTGTTATGAATTATTTTCTGTTCATTTTTGTAGACCTTGGCCGTCTGCAGTGGATTCTGACAAAAAAACTAGTTATTAATAATGTTTGAAATGTCAGGCAGTCTAATAAGACCTAATAAGACAAAGAGATGAAGCAGATTGCAAGAATGTTAGATAAGATTCTTGGATAATAGTTATACTTACTGTACTTACTTCATTGTTAGTGTTTATGGTTGCCATACGATCAGTACCTACTTGGATCCTTTGGATCAGTAGGTACCTAGATGACAGTGTCAGTGTCTGTCACTGTCAAAAGAAGCGCCAATTATGTTTTTTTTTCTGTAATGGTCTGTCACTACGCTACCTACTTGGCCATGAAGAATAAACGCCAATATCATAATCATGTTGTTTTAAAATTACTACCACACTATCATTAACAGTTAATCATAAAGAATGTGATATTAACATTAATTGGCTCATGGGGACGGCTAAGAAAAAAGTTCCTCTCTGCGCATTGGGATGAATATTGCAAAAGTCAACAAAACGCTACATTTGATCTCTCCAGATCCTACCATGATAGGACGTAAACATCCTCACAATAAACCTACAAATATTTCAACTGAATTCACTCGTGAGTGCCAGAGACCGAAAGGTTACTGGATCTGATATCTTAACCGGCAGTAAAAAAAGAAAAATGGGGGAAATAGTTTTATTTTTATTTCGTTGCCTTTCTCTTGTTTATTTTCTTCTTGATTTCAATGATCCAGTCTCATAAAATAATTTTAAAAATGATATTTGCACGTATGATGGGTTTTATTTTCTCTTATATGTTACGATACGGTGTGACTGTCGTCTGTGCTAACCGCCGATTATGTATTAACTTTTGAGGTTGCCCGGGTTTGAGGTGTTAAGCAAATATGTTACGTAATTGGTAAATAATATTGGTAATATGTTACTTAAGACAGTGATGGAGAATTTTATCATACACGACTTTTTTACTTTTTTTTAAGGTTGCCCCACAACTGTTTTTTCTCCTATATCATGGGTGCTTTTACAAACACAAATTTTTACATTCATAATATAACTTTATTATCTGAATTAAATTAAATTATTTTACTATATACACTATTTACATAAAATACATGAACGTAAAAAAAAGCTATATATATAAATCTAAAAGACAGGCGTGACTAAGCGTCAAAGTATTCCTCGGTATCGCTGTCGTCCAGGAAGGTGCCCAGAAGACTGGCAGCATTGCCACGCTGAATGGCAATGCTTATGCGCTGTCCTAGGAACAAGCCAGCCCTCTGGTCACGTGAAGTGTCGACCAGTCTCCTTGAAATTTCCTTGAAAAGGAGACGAGCACTCGGACCCCACGACCCGAGCGTTTCGACCCCAAACGGCTCAAAAATATAGTTACCCGACAGGTTACTATACTTGCGCCGTTTGAGATTCTCTGCAGCAGCAGCAGCAGCGCCAGCGCAGCCAGCTGAGCTTGGAAGATGGGATGGAGCAAGGGTGTCAACACAGGTTGCGTCCCACACCAAAGGCCTACCCATTTTCCAAGGTAAAAGGGACATACCATCTGGTCTCTTCCCATCGTCACGCACCAAGCCATTCGGTTCTAAAACAGCTGGTACGCCGGCGGTGGCAAGAGCACGACGAAGAATGTCGTTAATGCTGGCATGTCGCGCTATGCGGCCTGCACTCCTGCAGCACGACAGGCCATGATATCCAAGGCTGTCGACAACCTCGCCACAGTTACAGCGATGCGGAGCAACACACGGAGCGCCAAGACGGAGACAGGTAGATAGCCGAAAGGTGGTATCATCCAACATAGTCCCTGTGTTGGATGAAGGAAGTGCTCGAAGCCAGAGACCTGATTCCCATTCACCCACAGCCATTAGACGAGCACGCTCTGAAGTATTGACTGACGTATTGAGTAGTTCTTTCCGCGTCAAACTGCAAAGCGGCCCATCCCAAAGCCTTTGGGAAGATGGGACCAGGGGAAAATCAGTACTGGGACAAGCCATTCTCCAAACGTTCATAGCATCAGCCAGAAACGGTACTTCCAAATCAACCAGAGAAGGTCCTAAGATATCTCTGGCTAATTTTTCGGTACTGTGGACTGAGGATATGAACGCGGGTAAACTGATACTAGAAATTTTGCGAATTTTTACTACATACCCAATCGCGCAGACTCGGAACAACTCGGACTGTAGATCATAATTTTTTTTGTTTCAATTCAAATGGTAAGTAATTACCGCCGCCCATGGACCGCCCACAACACCATAGGAGTCACAAATGCGTTGCCGACCTTTAAAAGGGGACTGGGCCTCCGGTAACCTCACTCACTCGGCGAAACACAACGTAAGCGTTGTTTAACGTCGGTTTTCTGTGAGGCCGTGGTATCACTCCGGTCGAGCCGACCCATTCGTGCCGAAGCATGGCTCTCTCTTACGTTTAGATTCACTCAATTCAACAAAATGGGTTGAGGGTTGTTCCCCTAGTAAAAGTTGTTCATAAGGATGACTAGAATGACCCCTTAATTTTTGTATGGTAAATAAAAAATAAGGCTGTATATACAGATTTATTTTCTACCTTCCGCCAATATTCGTAGCTCAATGACACTACTGCAACATCTAAATAAAACACTATCTTTATTGTTTACGTAACTGACAATCAATTGCATCACTCCGAGATAAAACAATAATGTTACATGACAGATCGTCTGCAGTCACACTAAGAAGAAAGCAAGCATGTTCATCTTTATTGTTTCATTGCGATTAAACTACTGAACCAGTTTTGATAATTTTTAGTTAAAGATGACTAAGAAACTGCCTCATTAGTCAAAATAACCGGCCAGGCTATACTTGCTTGTGTCACCCGCGCCTCACACCGCACTGTAATATGTAGTAATCCCCGAAAAGCGGGACAAAGGCTACCCTGCGCGGGACATTTAATTTTTTGCTATAAATCAGGACATCTGGTAACGCTAGTCCCATGTAATAGGGGGTGAGTATATTGCTATAGCCGTACACAAATCCGGACGCCGAGCTGCTGCTGAGAATTTCACCAACCTTGGAATCGAACCCGAAACCTCCAGTGTAGCAGTGGCGCTTAGGATCACTAAACTAATGAGGCAACTTTCAATGTTGAGTTTCAATATTTTCTGTTTTTATCATAGTTATTTAGCTTTTTATAGCTTTCTGGTTCATTATGGATATTTCGATTGAATTTGGCACTCAAAACTCTGAGAACTACAGGTTGCTACACCGTTGCCACAGCCTAACAAAATACAATCGCAGAACGAACTGAAAAGCATGGAATTGCACGAATGTTTGCTATTAAATTAGTGACGCTGCAACACTTCTTTTTTATCTGGAACATTAAAAAATGAAGTATAGAAAATCTAAGATGTTCTGATGCATAATTACTTAAGTGAAGAGGGATCAGTCGAAACTGAAACTAATTATGTAATCGTTCGGTGAACTGAAAAAGGTCAATTTCATAATTTCTGTCAATTTCGCAAACATCCTGGGCCTAGAATCTGCTATATTATTGTGTCAAAGTCATTAAATGATTTCGGATTGGTTGATTTTCGTCAGTTTTGGGTGCCAAATCTGTCAGTCCGTGTGTCATTGGACCACCATTCTGTTAATTTAATTATCACAATTGCGTCTAATTTTGAAAATGATTCCAGTGAAGTAGTAGTACACGAAATAGTATGGTAGGAACCTAGATTAACGGTATCCAAATCCGAATAATAAAATAATTTGATAGAATGACTGACTGCCTCATTAATCTAGTGATCCCAAGCGCGACTGCTATGCTAGAGGTCCTGGGTTCTGGATGGATGTCTGGGGTCTGGATGGGAGTCTGGATTTGCGCCCGGTTAATGGCAATAGGCTCGCCCCCTATTACATGGGACCTAAACATACCTTCCAACTGTGGGTGTACATTAGTACACCTCTGCCTAAACCTTCGGGGAATACATGTGTGATGGTATGTGTATGTTTGATAGAATATTGTCTGGATTACGATTTATTTTGATATTACGTTTTTGTGGGCAATTCAAGCTCCGCCGGACCTTTAATCGTTCTTTTTCAAGTTAAGAAGTTCGACATAAGAACCATGTTCATACCATCTATTCAGATTGGGGTAGGTCAACTCAAAGCTGCACTCTGCTCAAAATACTAAACGTCCCTTTATAATTAACTCTTGCTGCGTCTAAATTACCGGCGACTTGCTCGGCATGTCGCCGGAGTATCTGCAGAGCTATTATTGGAAATAGCTTTAAAAAATAGACTTATCTTTTGTCCCATTTCGAAGCGAATTCATGTACAAACACAAATATAGTGACATTCACGTTCACGCTTCACTAAAACGTTACGTGTCTAATATTACATACTTATGTATAATATAGCATAGGTCCCTACTTACCAATAAATCTGTATTTCCCGAAGGATTAATCAGAGGTGTCCTAATAGTATATATCCACAGTTCGCCCGCGAGCCTATTGCATACCTAAATAAATACATACCTAAATACCTACCGTAACGAATTCAAAAACATACCGATTCTTTGTAAACTAACTTTGCAGTCTCGGGAAAATTTAAGTACCGACAATCCAACATTCTTTCACAAATAACATGGTTTACGTAACCATGAAAATTTAAAGGATCGTGCGCGATCCGATTGCGATGTTATAAATCGATTTGCTTCAGTAACCGATACACGTGGCCTTATCGATTCCATCGGCAATCGATTGTAATCGTAAAAGTTCACTTTCCAATGTCGGTGAAATATTTACGACTGCCATTTGTTCATAGTTATGCTTATTTTCTTTTGACGTGAGTTGACTTTTACAATTACCTATTTCCATTAGATACATATATAACCTAGAAGTTTTGTGGAACATGTTAAGGAAAGGGTGGGGATCGAGTCGTATAAAGAGATAAAATGGAGAGCAGAAAATAGAGAACAGTGGCGATTGCTCCACCGACAAGAGCTAAGCTCTTAAAAAAACATAACATAAGGTACCATCACACCTGTATTCCAGGCAGAGTGTGTCGAACTCGTAGCGACTAAAATCGCACTTGCTTTCCCTTGTCATTGCTATGGGGTTCGCGACATTCATCACGACCGGACACACTTTAACCTGCCCCTCGAGGCGGCAGGAGAGGCTAACAATAACTCAGAATTTAGGTAGGCAATGTTACCATATAAAGATTTTTTTCTTTTCTAACTAAACAATATTTTGTAAAAAGTCCGGTGCATAAATTGTCTGTCGAAGGTTTGCAAGTTACTTCCTTGGTGCAGTCAGTCTCTAACTTGTTAGTTTTGGATAACGAGAGCGAGTATACAAACCTTTACTTATAAGTAAATTCATCTTGTATGCAGATAAAGTTCGCTAGTAAGTACTCTTATCTATTCTCTACTACTTAACTTCGTTACAACAAATGTTCGGTACCTACATATTTTTATCTGGGTTATACTGACAAACAAATCTAGATCAAGTTATGAAAATGTTCTCTTTTAACCCCTCTTTTGAATCTCTTTGGATTTTTTAATTATAATTATTAAAGACTACTTATGTATCGCAACAGAATATAAAAACTGCAAACGCGAATAGTCACGTGCAGACGCAACGGACCGCGATTTTTGACGAGTGTAGTGACTTGTGCCCGCAAGGTTACGGCGAATAAATTATGCGGAGAAGACTGTGTGAAAATATTATTAGATACAACCCTAATGATCCTTCATTATGCTCAGGTACCTATACACTTAATACATTACAATCAGCTAGAAGTATTTTTTTCAGAATTCGTTGTGGTCACTAATATTCAAGATTTTTTTTTCTAATAATTTATACAACTGCTATCAGTCGCAAGACTTTTATCAGCTATATTAAGTGAGAGTAGGGTTTTCAATGAGCCACTGATGCCATGTTCAAATACTCGCATACCCCGGAGTATTTACAATAGTCTTCAAAATATTGTTTTGCACCATTTGTAAGCATGTAATGTTTACTCTTGCTGGCTACTCCCCAAATTTGAATACTGTTATGTCCAAATGGGTTTCAAGATAAAGTTATATGAGTATCAAAAGTTTATTATCCAGACAGACTTTTTTAGTCTCCAATATTTGTAGTTGACTTGGTATAGAAAATTTAATCAGAGTCATTTTCACGATTTTTATTTTTATAAGAAAAGTATACGAGCGGGACTAGCAACACCAAAAGTACCTGTTACTAGCACGTTGTCATCTTGACACCTCAGTTCTCATCTCCTAAGCCCAGTAATTTTACTGACTACATTACCCTTTAAACTGGAACTCATTATTGTTTGCAGAATATAAAAACAATAGACAAAGGAGTAATACCATCATAAAAATTCTCCATAGGTGTCTATGTTTTTTATTTCTAGTGCCCGTGACAATAGACATATTATTCCGATTACAAACCGTAGAACACTGACCTCTATAATACTTAAGAGTACGGCGGACCGTATTTCTCTTACACACATAATACCGAAATAAATCGTTATTCAAATACAATTTAATCAAATTCTGTTATTATTCGGATTAGGTTCCTAATTTACCATTTCATCCAAAATACTTCACTGGAAATAAATGTAAGCGAATGCAATTTTTGATAACTTTAACAAGTTTGGAACGATTTTTCGGTTTTTTGTTTCCAGTAAAGTATTAATAGATGAAATAGTACCGTAGGAACCTAGATTGACCGTATCCGAATCCGAATGATAATATAATTTGATAGAATATTGTCTGGATTACGATTTATTTCGGTATTACGTTTTTGTGGGCAATTCAAGCTCCGGACCCTTAAAGAGAAATATAGTATATAAATAATCAGTGCCGTAGAAAAAGGACTATCTTCTAAGTAGCTAATCTTGCAAGGAACTTTTTTTATTTAGATGACAGGCCGTCGCAGATCTATCCCTGAAACACCGTAGGAGTTGTTGATGCGTTGCCGGCCCTGTACGCTGTACACACGCCAAGTTCTTTTTTATAAGTACAGTTTTATTTCGGAACTTTATTTGTTTTAATTTTCACGCCAATTTATCATTCACTTTATGGATCTTCACACAGTCATAGACAAAACATCAGAATGGATAAAAAAGCAAACTGAAACCCTGAAGTATATTTTTTGCCGTGCTATTTATACATAATAACAAATAAGTAGTAAAATAACTTGTTTTTGTTACTTTACGAGAGAGAGAGAAATACGAGTACTTATATTTCGTAATGTATCAAAAACTGAAAACAAATTGAAATTAAAATTGAAACTATATTACATTTTCTTTTCTTGAAAATCTTAAATTGTATTTTGTCATAGGTATTTTCTTTTACCTACAGCCTAGAGCGTGTCCGTAGACTAAGTGTGATGACACTGAAGGTCACGGCAAATAAATAATGTCTGTTCTGAGAACATAGAAAACAATGTGAACACATACATTGTTCTTAAGATCAATTATTGTATGAGGACCTTTGACTCGATTTGGCACCATTTTGTTATTAAAATGCATTTATTGAGATGGTAAACCTCTGCTGCTGAGTTCGTATAATTTGAATATTCTAACGCCAAGCTAATACTAATACTAAAAAGTTCCGGTGTTAAGGGAACGACGTCTATAGGCTGCGGTTGCCGCTTTTTTTTATTGGATAGGAGGGCAAACGAGCAGACGGATCACCTGATGGTAAGCGATTACCGCCGCCCATGGACACCCGCAACACCAAAAGAGGAGTTACAAGTGCGTTGCCGACCTTTAACAGAGGATTGGGCCTCCGGTAACCTGACTCACTCGGCGAAACACAACGTAAGCGTTGTTTAACGCCGGTTTTCTGTGAGGCCGTGGTATCACTCCGGTCGAGCCGGCCCATTCGTGCCGAAGCATGGCTCTCCCACGTATAAAATTATCCTCCCGCTTATCTTTATCTTAAACAATAAAAAAGTCCATCGATGATTTTAAGCTTTCATAGATGCCTACTTACACATTTTAGAATGCTCGTTGTAGGAAGCGAAATAAAAATCGCACGGTCAAAAGCATTTATTATTCTATTACTATTAATAGGGCACAAAATTAAATAATTATTGAAAAGCATGGACTACAAGCATGTACTAAAAGTGTCTTTAGAAGATTTGTTTCCAAGAAAATAAATACCTAGATATTCTCCGGTAAAACCTAGCAGGCGGCATTTCGGTATAAAAGTAAGTAAATAGGCTTCATTAAAATAACCGCTCATCGCTTTTATTACTTTTAAAACATGATCTGTCATCGACCATCGTACACGATATAAAAAGACAAAAAATTGATCATATAAGCTGAGCTAAATAATCCAATTACTTGAGGCATTGCAATTACCGCTCTTGTAAATTTTCTTATAGGTACGCGTCTTATGTGAAAACCGCACGGGTCGGTTACATCGAGCCCGGATTAACTTGAACTGGGATTAATGTCGGATTAAACCATGACTTACATGGCTGGCCGAGCGTTCTTAATTTAGATTTTTTGTCGTTCCGTTGTAGTATGTGTTTCTGAAAAGGTTTATATCTGCCCTTATGTAGACTTCATTGTATTTTTCTTTCAGCGTTATGACTCGTATGAAGAGCTCACAGTATATTGCAAATGTTTAATCTTTTTCAGCATAAATGCGTATAAGTACACGAGTATTCATTCTAACGTAACTATCTCCGAAATCGGGTGTATTACGTACTATCAACAAAAGCCTTAAACAAACACAAGACAATGACGTAATGTGTCACTGCGCTGTAGAAAACCGCTGATATTATGCAAAATAGCTTTTATCTATTAATTATAGCAGAGAAATCTAAAGCATTCCTCCTGTCATTACTATTGATGGGTAGATTGTCTATTGATAGAGATGACGTCAAAACAATATTGATTTATTAATAGCATAATAATTTCTCATTTCTTTCCGACATATAACTTCATAAGATATACAGTTAAGATGGTACATCGGATAAATTACTTTGCATAATATATGTATTATCAACGGTCAGGTCTTACTTCAATATATCTAAGTAAATTACCTCTAAAGAGTCGTCATTACTGGGCAATAAGAATAACTTAAAAAATATTTAAGTCATATTTATAATTTTCCAAAAACAGATAATTTGAAATAAAACTACTTTTTACGGATTTTATAGCGTTGTATTGATATTATTTGATTCCCGACGTTTCGGATCCTTTACAGCATCCATGGTCACGGGTAGACTAAGTTGTTGGACGTCTTAATGTTACAATTACTAACAGCTACCTTACATTTTTGTTAACAGATAATTTGTCAAATGAGGCAGTGCTAATGTAGTGTCTAATCAAATAATTGGCAAGTTAACTTAAATAATCGGCAATAATATGCCAAAACACGCCTAATAGGTATGATTACGTTACTGGTAATTATAAGTTTTAATCTTTAGGTTAAGACTGTGGTGTCACCGCGTCAGTTTCTATAGTTAGCGCGCACGCATTGAGTTAGTCGTCTTTGCACGCGACGCCCGCATCCATCGCGCGCGCTCCGAATTTTTCGCGCCACCGCGAAATCCGTTTTCCGGTACCAAACCTTTTTTCTTCGTAATTTTTGGTCTGTATTACAAAAGGTAGCTGTCAAAATTTTACCGCCACTCTTGTGTAGTGATGTGAAATTGTTCAAGTGTCATTTTAGTGAGTTACTGAAGTTTTTTGAGTCTGCGTATTTGAACAGGTGACGTTAAGGTTTATTTCGTTTGCGTGTTTTGATGGTACGTCATAGATTTATGTTGATCATAGCGCTATGATTACAATCCTCCTGATGGCTTATAGTAACTACCTATATTTGTATAATATCAGGTGGACAATTCGCTGGTGCACTATATATTTCGTTACTCACATTAACTTGAGGTTATTTAAATTAAAAGTGTGAGAGATGATGATGTAAAACTTCTGAAAGACGTTCTTAGGTCATGTTTATTTCACCTTTCTGTTTAACTAGTTTCATACATTGTTATGACTAAATCGTGAATGTTACGTTGATATCGTTTATCACATCCTTATCGTTATAAATTAAACTGAAGAGTTTTATCTCGCTATTTAAGTACTTCGCATAGTACGTTTTCTATACATGGTACCTATATTTTCACAGACTTTCATACAATTAAATACGTAGAGTTTTCAGATGACCGGGAAATGGAAAGCCCAATTATCCCGTGTCCCATGATTTTACGTAACTCTGTAAACTCGATAAGGAGCAAATAGACTAAATTAGTGCCAAACTCTCTTCCTCTCTCCTAACTTTTGCTGTGCCCGACAGGGATCATAATGATCCATTTTAAACATAACTCCACCTTTTAAATCCTATATTATGGAATGCGATAAAATATTGAGTATTGACTGTCCCAGTATTTCTTTATTTTTTTTCTGCTAAAATCTAGTCTATCCTAGCCTTGGATTGTGTGCGTAAATTAAGGCAGCGAAGCCATAGATGTACCTAGGTTTTCTAGATTTGGTAAACGTTTTCTTTTGATATACTTAGGTACACATGATACACATGTACTTTAGACAATCACAAAAAGTATGTAGATACCTACCTAGGTTTTAATCGACCCTATCTCCTCAATATCCTTACCAACACCGTATTAAGAGATTTGTAAACGAATGAATTTTGTTTTACATAAAGAAAATTTTATGAAAATATAGGTAGATAAATCTCTAACTCTCAAACTGACACCAACGCACAGCATAAATCTATGGGTCTAGAAGCCGAACATTTTACACAGGATTTTCTTATATAACTTATATAAGAAAATCCTGTTGAGTTGAACAATAAGATGGGAAATTCCTTTTGAGATGATGCACGGCGCTCCTGATATTACTGGGTTAGTAAACAATAAATTATTACTACGCGCATTCCCACTACTTCGCAATACTTTACCCCGTATGGGGACGGGTGAGAATACTGTTCCTCGCTAACTTGAAAATATCCGACTTGCTCGGTGGTAGGACCTCTTGGGGTCTACGTAACGTCGTTACGTCGGAGTTTATCGTAAAGTACCTTGGTGGTACCTTTGTGTTTCGACTTTTGCACGTAAGAGCCAGTTCCCCTCGGTTGCTGCGCACGGCTCTGGCAGTCTGCAGTCCGTAGGAGCTTTAAGGGTCGGTAATGCATCAGCAACTCCTCTGGTGTTGTAGGTGTCCATGGCCGACGATGATTACTTACCACCAGATGGCTGGCCAGTTCGTTTTCCGACTTAATCCATAAAAAAAATACCGCCGGGAGTAGAAAAACCTGGTAATCGAACCCAGGACCTCTAGCGTAGCAGTCGCGCTTAGGATTATCAGGCTAATGAGGCAGTTACCTGACAGTGGCCAGTGAAATTACTGACCCTTAACAACTGAGCTGTCCAAATTACAACGCATCTATAGGCTGCACCGACCCGTACCCTATGCTTGTTTGTCGTGTTATTACAATAAAAAAAACAATAACTACGGTTAGCTTTACCGTAACCTGTGACTTAACTTATGATTGTAAGTCGGCCGCTTTACTTTCCCTTTCGTTTTTTTTACTTTTTACACCTATAAATATTAATATTTAATTATAATTATATTCTCGTTGTTTCTGATTGTTTTTTTTTTAAACAAAACGTGTTGTGACTCACAAAAAATAATAATAATAGCCTTTATTTAACAATCTTACATAACTGTATACAAAATATTTATTATATGACACCAGTTTTGCGAAGATTGTCTTGTTTACCAGCATGGGCCTCCCCTAAAGCTTGCCACAGAGTGCGATCGTATGTCTTCCTTGTCCACGTAATGCTTGCTATTCTTTTAATATCGTCCTCCCACCTACGACGCTGTCTCCCTTTCTTTCTTTTCTATTGTCTTGGACACCACTCTGTTACGTCCTTGGTCCATTTATCTTATTTGTTCCTCATCATGTGTCCTATCCATTTCCATGGAGTTTAACAGAACACAACGTTCTGTTAAACTCCACGTTTGGCATCCATATCAAGTTACTAAGCGTTAAAAAAATATTTAAAAAAATTCATTCGGCTTTCTTCGCGCATCCATCTAATTTTGAAAAACGAACAATATGCTACATATCTAATTAAAAATGTACATAAAGCTTCCGTAAATATTTCCTAGTATGACGTACCTACCCAAAAAAAATTCTTCATGATTAGAGTTGATGCATAAACTATTTTTTATAAAATTTAAAGGTTTAGAATTCTTTATTTTTACTTACTTTACTTCAATAAAGAATTATATTAAACTTAAATAAATAATAACGTTAAATATTATATACTTAAATGTTAATTTAACGTAAATTAAACAAATAAAAAAGGCAATTTATAAAACTTCTGGAAAAACGTCGGTAATGTTAGTAAAGAGGTAAATACCTTTAATACTCTGACCTTCATGTAATAACTTTACGAGGTATAAAATTACTTTTTTTTAATTAAAAATTTTACATTACAACAGCGTGCTTGTGTTAGCTACATAATAAGTAGGTATATGACAATAACTAGGTTTTAAAATAACCCCGTCTCTTTTTTATATGACACTAGCGACCCGCTCATGGTTTTACCTGCGCTGCTTTGTTCCTAAGAGGCGTAGCGTGATGTTATATAGTCTATAACCTTCCTCGATAAATGGACTATCCAACACAAAAAGAATTTTTAAAATCGGTTCAGTAGATCCAGAGATTACCCCCATAACCTCACAAACTCTCAAACTTTACCTATTTAATCTATACTTATAATAAATCTGTAGAGAGGTCAATTCTGTACATGAAATATATTTCCAAAATAACTATCAGCGGGTGATTAGTGATCGATACTGACGCCAAAAATGCAATCAGTAAAATTTTTGTCTGTCTGTCTGTCTGTATGTTCGTTATAGAAACAAAAACCACTCGATGGATTTCAACGAAACTTGGTACAATTGTTCTTCATACTCCTGGGCAGGTTATAGTATACTTTTCATCATGCTACGATCAATAGGAGCAGAGCAGTGAAGGGAAATGTTGGGAAAATGAGTGATTCATGAGAAAGGTTTCAAGCTATAAAACATCACGCTACAACCCTTAAGAACGGGGCAACGCTGGTGAAACCGCGGGCAAAGAACTAGGGAACAAAGTAACTATTCCACGCGAACGAAGTCGCTGGCAAAATCTAGTTTTATAATAATAATAATATAGAAATATATGTAGATTAGGAGGTTGGGTAGGTACTTATATTGTTAACCAGAGTTTAACTGAAACTTGGCATAATTTAATTTTCTTTGCTAATATGGTGGTATAAGTTACGTTATCTTCACATGTATTGTGTTTACAGATAACAAATAACAAGTTTTATATATATTAAGTGTTGTTCATCTCTTAGATATATCAAACGATTCATCGTTATTCAAAACGATGTAATAGAAAATATTAATCTTAAGAAACATGCAATAGGTACGTTAAGGCAGCTGTTTTTTGCCACAGACTCCAATATTTTTAGACAGTTTGATTTTTAATGGACACCTACCTAGCAGTCTTCAAAATTTATGCGAGTTTAGCATTACATGACCTTTACTATAAAACCGCGGCAGTATTTTTCCAGTTTTACTGCATTAATCTATCTTACCGTCCTACTCATAAGAACAAATAACATTTATTATAAGTAGCAGTACCTGCAAAATCATAGGCTTTAAGAAGTTATGCTTAGAAACTTTCATGAAAGCCTACTTAACCTACACAGTAACTACACTGAAAAAACTTACACTTATTTAGACAACATAATATACTCGTAACTTAACTTATAGCATCCCAAAATAATTATATCATAATCATAATAGATCATAATTATCTCATGTCTAGACAATAACTATAGACGAGATATTGGAACATGTTTATGTCGAAGGACCCACGGATATTAGCTTTCGTAAGGGAAGAGATATTGCAACGACAAAATGATGTCGCAGGACTAATATGCCCCGGTAACTTTTCTTCCTTTTTTATTGATGCCAAAGAACAAAACAAAAGCTCTTTCGATCTCATCATTCAAGTTAATGACGTGTCTAACAACTAGGCTAAGTCAGTTTTAAGTGAAAATAGATTGAAAGAAAGTTAATTATCACTGTGTTATCTATTAAAAAGATAAAGAAAGTTACGAATAAAAATAATACTTTTTCGATCTCACAAGTCGTTAAAGATAGATAGCAATTTTGTATGATGATACTCGTACCTCCAATTTTGTCTTGATCTTTAAAAAACTTTAACTCTTGCTCTAGGAATCAGGAAAACTAATTAGTAAGTAAACTAATGTTGTTTTTTTCTTTATATTTTTTATTTATACTTAATTTTAATACTGTATCTATCCACACAAAGATTTTAAGGCTTTATTAAAAACCTGTTACACGAGGAACTACAGAATTAATGTTGCATAATAAACTAGATGATGATGATTTAAGCTACAACAAACCTTGAAAAGGAAAAAAATAGTTACAGTTAATTAATTAACAGGTACTATATTAAACTTAGTAAGTAGAAGTCAGAAGTCCAAACTACCTGACAAGCTGTTAGGATATCGGTACCTATCCAAAAATTTTATGGCACATGTGATGGCAATTTCTTCGTTTAAAATAACCACTCAGAGTACTTATTATATTAATCTGTGGCATGATTGTCTGATATACAGTCGCATCTACATAATCAACCCATTATACTGCCCACTGCTGGGCACGGGTCTCCTCTCAGAATGAGAGGGATTAGGCTATAGTCCACCACGCTGGCCTTGTGCGAGTTGGCAGACTTCACACGCCATCGAGAAAATGTCTCAGGCATGCAGGTTTCCTCGCGATGTTTTCCTTCACCGTTTAAGCACGTGATAATTAACTATTTAATACGCTCATGACTTCGAAAAGTCTGAAGTTCGTGCCTTGGGTTCGAACTCAAGACCTTTGACTTAGCAGTCCAACGGTCATACCACTAGGCTATCACTGCTTCTGGTCAGTCGCATCTGGTTAGCCTCAAAACCGATCCTAACATATGTAGAAGGGATTATGTTGGGGAAAAGGTTTGGATGACAATAATTATGCATTTCATAGCGAAAAGATACACTGATACTAGTCATTAGAGTCATCATTTTTATGCGTAATCTATGAGTAAATAGGGCCCTACCTTTGCCATGTAAACATTACAACGGAACGACGGCGACATGACTACTTTAAGTAGACGGAGTACATTTTACGATTTTAATTATATCTACAACTCTAATAATAATCTAATCAAGACATAACTTGTATAGTCTAATTACAATTAGTGTCTGACCAACGATTGAGGAAAACGTCCATCATTCTATCAGTTACTCAATAACTATTAAAAGTTAGCAAATATATTTATTGCTCCCTCGTGATAATCACTATCCTACCATAATAGGAAATACCTAATTGCTACTATTATGAATGCTTGAATAATCTTGGATTTATTGCTTTTTCCCGTAGGAAGAGAACGGAACTTGGACATCGTAAATAACTTATTTTGAGCAAGTGGAGTCGCTTATGTGATACGAAAAATCTTCTTTATAAAAAAATGAATCGCCAAAATGTATGTATGCGCATAACTTCCGAATGACTGCACCAAATACGATGATTAATTTTTTGTTGTGTTCGTTATTGTCAGGACTAGGTTTGAAATTTTTTTTTAATTCTCCGGAAACGTTGGTAATATTACGCAAGCGAAGCTGCGCGCGTGCTGCTAGTCAGAAATAAATGAAATGGGTGGTAGAACTCTGCTAAAGTTTCCAGCATAAGCTGTTCTCTCACTGTATAAAAAGCCTGTACTTAGCTTATACTAGAAAGTTGTAGCTTGATGTGTTCCCATGTACTGCCAGAATGTTCTACAGGTAAATAGTAGTGTACTAACATTACTTTTTTCCGGTTAAAAGGGTATGTAGCCAGTGAGTTTATACCGGATTCTTCTCCATAGGATCACGTTTTTGGAACCGTGTTGCAACTAGAATCACAACGTTTCATAATAAAAAACCTTATTTGAAATTTTAAAAAAATACTGGTCTGACTGGAGGTCGGAGCCTCATTAAACGAAGCAGTACAACCTATACAATATGACAACAAGGCATGCTAATAAACATATAGCGCGTTTTCCGACAAAATTTTATGACCCACTTTTAATAACACTGTTCCAAATTTATCGTGGCAGCTCTATGAATTCCTCGGTCTATAATATTTTGATGGAGAACGATTAAAAAAACGCAATAAACTGGTATAATTTTAAACACGTGACAGTGCAGGGTACAATAAACACATAGCTACCATGAATCTTGTTTATGTTTTGTTACTGACTCAACATTAATAACTTACAAAATGTCTAGCTGGTCATTTTTGTCGTAATCAACAAGTAAAGGATAATTATAATTGTGCCAATACACTTTGCTTTTTCACTCGTGACTTTTGTAATAAAAAAAAATATTTTTTATTATACATTACCTAGTCAGTTGCTTATAGGGCACAATTAGGCAATATTCATATTTTATTTTTTGGACCGGTCTCATTTAGCGAGGGAAGTAATCTAGCAATTCATACACCATTATAATCAAATTCCAGTGACATGTTTCACTTATTTCATCTTTTTTTACACATTACTCTCTCCGAACACATGGTGAGAGTAAGTTAGAAAACGAAACCTTCCAACACGCAGTTAAAGTGCATTGACCTCGTCTCCGCCGCGTGGACTGACCTTCACCTACACCTGAAATTAGATCACTAAGTGAACTGTGGCACAATGAATTTGTAAAGCCTCGTGAGCACTTTGGCACTCTTGTTCTTAACTTCTGACACATTGTATGGTTTCGGCACAATTTGCCAGATATGAAAAAATAATAATTAATTGTAACAACGCAAGGAATTATGCCTTGCGACCAACGCAAGGAAATATTTAATAAAATACCTAACGTATATTCTTTAAATCGTCGGTTTAGAAGCAGCAGCAGAACAGCTTAGGGCATTTACTAAAAAAAAGGCTTTTTTCAGGAGAGCGATTTCAAATTCGATTCGACGACACGATTGGCGTAGCGGTTGAGCGATCGGCTTCTGCGCCACGTGTTGTGGGTTCGATCCCCACACGGAGCAAATATTTGTATGATCTACAGGTAGTTGTTCCGGGTCTGGGCGTTTGTGTATGTGAGAATTTGTGTTTGTAAACGCACCCACAATACAGGAGAAAATCCGAGTGTGGGGCAACATTTAAAAAAAAATAAAAAAATTACCTAATATATTTCCATTTATATAAATAATTGTTAACAAAAACACTACGCTGCCCCCCGCTATTTTGACGTCATTTATCGTTATGCAACCCCGTTCATTAGAAAGATCGCTGGTTTTAATAGAACTGTACTTTTACATTTCGTATTCCTAATTTTGAGTTAACTAATACCCTGTTCATTCAAACGAACGAAATATGTCGCCATAAATAATACGCATATTAATGCACATTCCTGCTTTTTTACCCAATTATGCACAGGATTATCGCTGGCATGTCTATAAAATAGTAGGGAAATTGTTGGGATGTAAAAGAATTACGCTCCTCAGTTTATTGCATTTTTTTTGTGCCAAAACCGTGTGATTTATTGTCTGTCCGAGTGTGAACGTACCTTTACAACTGCATATCCAACATTTGCTACAAACATTGGTACAATGTTGTCATACATTGACAGTTTACAAACTACTATCACCGGTGTTTTGTAAACAAATTGTTTTGATCAATAACAATTTATTGTTGTCTCGTGTATATTTACGATGAGTATGCATTAGCTCAACCGTGAAATTGTGTTAATATTGCGATAGGACACCTACCGTTCTTATTAATTATATAATAATCATCGTTTGTGGGTCGAATTGGGAAATGTTTTTAATTAAATTTACTTATAAAGTTGTAAATAAAAACCGGAGTTATTACTTCAGTGTGAATGCTTTATTGAATCACGTTTTCTGATACGTCCATTATCATGAAGAACGTGTCATGTACTAAATGGAGTTCGGTCTTAAAACGTATTCTGTTTTGTAATTAATGGTCACACATTCATACAGTCTGATTGCGAAAAATTTACAGATACATCTCTACTAATCATCAGCTATTTATTGGATAATTTTAAAATAGTTTATTTTGACGGTTACAACGGTTTTTATTTAAAAACTAATTAATAAAAATAAACACTAATACAAAAACTTATAAGTACCTACCTAATTATTTGTAGGTGTATTTTAGCGCATACTTTTTAAGGCATACTTTGTAAAAAAATCTAGATATAATCTCCAATCTATTTAAATTACTGTTCCAAATGATTCGTATTACTCGTACATAAATAAAAGTCATATTCCCGCACCAGGGAACAAACCCTATGCCGCATGCGTATTAAAGAACACAGATTACAACCAGACTCGTAACTCACGCGGCCACAAATAACGAGTGGGAATAGAATAGATCCCTCTCGATACTTATTGCGGCGGTCGCGATGAGGTAACCATCTTAACCACGAAACCAAACCCAAACCAAACCTACACCAAACATGCCATCAAAACAATTTACAAGAGCTTACAATTATTTCTTAAATTCTTTGGTCAAGTATTAAACACCAAACACTTTCTTGTCGAAGCAATACGGACTTAATGTATTACAGTCATTACCTACTGAACGTCATACTGTTCACGTCAATTTCAAGTTCATGCAATGAAAACAGCTTATCGTAATCGGAACGTAAGCTCAAGTTCAACCGACCAGAAATTATAAACACGATATAGTTTTCCCATATCTTTTCCATGGTGTTTTATCTTGGCATTTATCCGTCAGCGTCAGCGTTGCTTGCGGCGTATCGACTTGGCCTTGTCTCAACTTGTAGATAGATAGGTATCTATCTGCATTAGCAATAGGTAGACTGCCTCATTAGTCTAGTGGTCCCAAGCGCGACTGCTACGCTAGAGATCCTGGGTTCGATCCCCAGGTCGAGCAAAGTGTTATTGGGTTTTTCTATGAAATTGTCAGTAGCAGCTCGGAGTGTGGATTTGTGCCCGATTAATGGCAATAGGCTCGCCTCCTATTATGTAATAGGGCCTAAACATGCCGGCGAACTGTGGGTGTACGTTAGTACGCCTCTGCCTAACCTTTTGGGGAATACAGGCATGATGGTATGTTATATCTATCTGTCCACAGGCTGCGATTTAACTATCATGAGATTGAAAATTAACAAAAAAAATTTTTTAGCTTACTTAAAAAATTGGCATACGGACCGGCTGATGATAAGGGGCAACCGCAGCCACAGTAGACACCAGGATACCATCTTGGGATCTCAGTTGTTAAGTCTCATATGCCCAATAATTTCACCGGTTACATTGCCCATTCTATCATTTATAATTTACTAGCGGCCCGCCTGCGGTTTCACCCGCGTTGCCCCATTCCTAAGAGCCGTAGCGTAATGTTAAATAGCTTAAAACCTTCCTCTTGAATCACTCTATCTATTAAAAAAAACCGCTTCAAAATCCGTTGCGTAGTTTTAAAGATTTAAGCATACATAGGGACGGACAGACAGCGACAGCGACTTTGTTTTATACTATGTAGTGATCATTGCTTATCGCAAAAATATTTGACAATGCGTTTGTGTCATTTCAGAGCCCAACCTTAAAGGATTCCTATTAAATATTTTTTTATATTCTCTAACTGAATTGGAGACAAATGATAGTAAATAGATTTTATATTCAGTTATTTTCATTTTTTTAAACCTATCATTAACGAGATTAATAAGCATTATTATATACAGCCATTCACTACCCTCACCCAGTGTTTTTGAATGGGGCAGTCGAACCTTGCAGCGATGACCTTCAAAATGCCATGTTTAGCATCCCGCAGACGCTGCAACACTGAAGCCGATTTTTTGCAAATCATGGTTTTGAAGCCCTAATATATTAGGGCTTCAAAACCATAATACATATTGATTAATTTTAGTGAAATTTATTTATTTAATTTCTTATTTTTAGCTGTAATAATTTAATTAATGTCCTAACCACTTATTTCAAACCCAATGCGAATTGAATGCAGATTTTATGAATAAATAATAAAAAAAAAAATCTCTAAATCTGAATAAGACTATATTTCTATTTAAAATGTTGTTCGGTGTCTTTATTTTGTTTCATTGATATGAATGCACTTGGCACTCTATCTATAACTACCTACGTAGGTAATTCAAATGAACTTTGAACAGAACGCAGACGGTAACAATTTGTTATTTACTTTACAAGTGTTGAGTGTGTTTTTTACGTTGACGCCTGTGCTATTGTTTGTTTAAAATAATGCCCCTTTAAAATGTTTGCGATGTCCGAAGGATATTGAACGATCCCTTGTTTCTTTTGGAAGCTGGAAGGCATCTTGGTCAATGGCTTCATACATATTCCTCCCTTACCTTCGCCTTCAGGAAGAGACTGTGACCTCTGAAGGTCTCACCCACCAGTGTTGGTCTGTAATGAGGTCATTCTTCCACTTGAAGGATAGGTACGAGGCTCTAATGGATCGACCGACGAAATTACTCTATGTACCTAGTTTAAAGCCCGCAATCTAAACAGTATTAAAGTTACACCCTAGCGATCTTTGACCAAAATTATAACTATGATCAAATCTAACGATTAAGATAATTAATAATTCCAAGTCCATGTTATTTGCTGATTTTTGCAATAACCTTGTCCGCATCCAAAAAAATTCCAGACCAGTTCTATATGTTCAAAATCTTCGACAAAGTTGTAAGGACAGATGGACCTGTAATTGTTGACATCATCTCAACGACCGGTTTTATGAATGGAGTAAACCACTGAATTCTTAAAACTACAATTATGATAATGAAAACTTAACTACACCACTGCCATCAAGCAATATGACAAGAATAAAAACAATCTGAACTATGAAAGAGAGAACTACTTTTAATGAGAAGAATGATTTAAATAATGTTCGAATATTCACCCGGTTGGTTACGGTATTTTTTTCACTTACCAGGCTTCGCAGGTGTATTGACCCTACTGTCATGATCACAGCGAATGATTCGAATCCCATGTCTATGAAGATAGAGCAAAGAAAGGCAAATAGGTAGTGCACTGCGACCAAATGATCCTTTGTGCTTCACCTATTATATACCTATTCTTCAACCTCACCCAGTTCATCAAACAGCTCTTCCATGAGTTTTATAATGAGGCTTGGGGGTATGCATTTGTAGTCCTCCGGACTTGGAAAACCTTGCCCCAAGAGGCGCATTCGCTTTCTAGCCATTGCATCGCATGTACACAGAAGGTGTTCCATACTCTCAATTTCCTTTTTGCAGGCCTTGCAGACAGATATCTCCGTCAGACCCATATTTTGTAGGAGAACCTCAGTCCCGAAATGATCCGTTCCCATCAAGTGACGGGTCTGCCGCGTGCTTGAGTTCCAAATGACATTTTACCATCTCGATCAGGAACCTATGAATTTCTTGGAGTGAGAAAGTCGCATGAGGCTCAATTTATGTGTAAATCCAAAAGGATAGTTATGCTTTTTATAATTTACCAAGAGCCTTTAATACTGTCTGCG
This sequence comes from Acronicta aceris, assembly GCA_910591435.1. NCBI lineage: Eukaryota > Metazoa > Arthropoda > Insecta > Lepidoptera > Noctuidae > Acronicta > Acronicta aceris. The sequence continues at coordinate 17,354,610 of OU342758.1, read as the reverse complement.
TTTATATAAGGCTCTGTTTGTTTAGCTGATATCATAAACTCACCTTGAACGATAAAAAACAAAACCTGCTTCAAAATTATTTAAAATCATACTGCAGCATTATAATAAGGAAGATTGTGTTTTAATTTATCACGTGAATTAATTCCAATACTAATAGTCTTGTTATCGAGTTTGTCTCAAAAGCAGGTATGTACTAAGAAAAGGATGATTTCCAAAAACATTAAACATCTGCATTCTTAACTTGATGAGTTGAGGGATGAAGTTAATCACGTTCTAATATTTTTCAAATATTCTCCCAACCCTGAACAGAATTAATTTCAAATAGAATAAAATTTGATGACTAGAGTTGGAATGATTAAAAACAGATTTAGTGAAAATTATACTTATTTAAAAGTAGGTAGCTAATTCGTATACAGAAAAATAATTATCTTAAAATAAATCGACTAGTAAAGTGTTAACACTGATTAACTAACGCATCTTACTCGTAGTATTATTGACGACACGTTTGGCGTAGCAGCTGAGCGATCGGCTTCTGCGCAACGTGTTGTGGGTTCGATCCCCACACGGAGCAAATATTTGTACGATCTGCAGGTAGTTGTTCCGGGTCTGGGTGTTTGTGTTTGTGAGAATTTGTGTTTGTAAACGCACCCACGATACTGGAGAAAATCCTAGTGTGGGGCAACGTTTTAAAAAAAAAAGTATAGAATTTGTTTAGCGCATAAGACTTGACGTCATACGCTCTCTATTTTTATTTAAAACTTCCTTATTTTTTAACCAATTTTATTTTATTTTTTTCGACCGACTATGTATTTATTGTCGACCTTTTTATGGGACCAAAAAATGAGGTATTGTAGAAATTTAAGTTAATCTTATTAAATAATAAACATTTTATTATGTCGACATTTTATTTCTTAGTCCCCGCACTATGCGAGTGATATTCGTAGGTGTGCTTCGTGGAATAGAAAATTAATTATTTTAAATTTTTATTTGAAGCCCACCTACTGGTGTGCTATGTGGAATACTTTAGGTGTGCTACGTCTGGATGTACTTCGTTTGGGTGTGCTTCGTGGAATAATCAACCCATTACACTGTCCCACTGCTGGGCACGGGTCCTCTCAGAATGAGAGGGATTAGGCTATAGTCCACCACGCTGGCCTAGTGCGGGTTGGCAGATTTCACACGCCATCGAGAAAATCTCTCAGGCATGCAGGTTTCCTCACGATGTTTTCCTTCACCGTTTTTAGCGCGTGATAATTAACTATTTAATACGCACATGATTTCGAAAAGTCGGAGGTGCGTGCCTTTGGTTCGAACTAGAGACCTATGACTTGGCAGTCCAACGGTCATACCACTAGGCTATCACTGCTTATGGTCATACCACTAGGCTATCACTGGAATACCTCAAAAAAATTACTATTTGCATTGATTACCTTAGTAAGTAATGATTATCGTTCCTATGAGAATCAAAGGTACAAATAACTTCAAATACTTACATGAATACATATGTAAAATATTATCGTAACAATAGAAATATTAATTGACCACGAGATAAGATAAGAAGATTTTATGTGAGATAATTACATTCACTATGTCTTTAGATACCTAGCTACTTAAATTATTATTATATTTTATGGAAATGAACGTCGCGCAAAAAGATAATACATACCTACATGTATATAAGTTTCGACGAATAATATTAATATTTGTTGGAAAAGAAAAACAATAATTAGCAAAACGTAAAAAATGGTCAAGTGCAAATTGTTGTTGGCAACTCAAGGTTCCTCAATAGATGGTATTTACATAGTACCATCACGCCTGTATTCCCCAAAGAATTAGACAGTGAGCCGGTATGTTTACGTCACATGTAATAGGGGGCGAGCTTGCCAAGCCCAAACTCCGAGCTGCAACTGAGAATTTCAAAGAAAAACCCAATAACGTTTTGCTCAACCTGGAATCTGGTGGATTGTATAACTTTGTTCGGTGTTTTTGGGTAGGTGCTCCATATATTGGGTACTATTCAAAAGTTTTTGAAATTAGTAGCTACCTCTTCGTCTGTGAGATTAACCTTGTGGCACACGTGTGAAGGACGAGCAGCTTCGACTCAGTAACAACCTGTTGGTTGCGGAACTCTGAAACTCAAATCACAAGCATTTCTTAAAAGAATTGTTAAGTGCTTATTTTCAAGTCAGAGCAGAAAAACTCGAGCCATTAATTTAAATAATAAATGAGTATCTTCATTGTATAAGAAGTACTTTAAAATGAGTTTACCTTGTACTTTGAGCACACAAAACCGGTTAATATACCAATACTTACCTACGTCGAAGTTAATAATTTAATTACTTAATATGTACGAAGAGACAGACTTGCGCTTGCCAAAATTTACGAATTTCATAACATAACATAACATACCATCACGCCTGTATTCCCCGAAGGGTTAGGCAGAGGTGTACTTTATGTACACCCACAGTTCGCCGGTATGTTTAGGTCCCATGTTATAGGGGGCGAGCCTATAGCCATTAACCGGGCACAAATCCAGACTCCGAGCGGCTAATGACAATTTCATAGAAAAACACAATAACACTTTGCTCGACCTGGGGATCGAACCCAGGACCTCTAGTGTAGCAGTCGCACTTGGGACCACTAGACAAATGAGGCAGTCTATTTATTTATTAGAATTTAATAACATTCTGATTATTACTACATACCTGCTTACCTACATGTTGATAGTATTCACCATAACATGTTGATGAAAACCCTGTCCGATCCGTGAAGGTATTGTTAGATATCGAGATCCGGTTCTATTCATATAAATATATAATCACTTTCAATTAACAAGAAAAAATCCCCGAAAGAACAATTGTAAAACGAGGAAACAGAAATGACAATACTTACAGTGGCAGTGAAACCGTCCTTGGGTGCCAAACATAATAAGACCCATGATGGTTTTTTACAATTTAAAAATTTGCTGGATTTTGGGGTAATTGTGGCAATTTGGCTAAGGTTTAAGCTTCAATTATAATATGTTTACTTTCGTGAATATTTAATGTTTCTTATTTTATTGGTGATGTGATTGGGATACCTATATACCCCTTTGGGATGGGTTTTTAGCATAAGTAAATTGAATCATTTGCAATAAGTAACTTTTCCGAAACGGTCGTCATTACACCTACCTATCTTTTCTAGCGCGATGGAAAATTAAAAGACAACTTCTATAGCTGATATGTGGTCGACCCTTTAAGGAACCTATTGGCCAATTTTCAAACCCAGTTTCTACGGCAATTTACCTAAATTGTTATTTTATAAATTGGTCTCATTTTTATATAATACTAGCTTCTGCCCGCGACTTCGTCTGCGGGGAATTGGATCTAACCTGGATAAAAAGTACCTAGCATAATATGTACTATTCCAGATATACCAAATTTCATACAGATTCGTTCAGACGTTTTGACGTACTTAATTAAGTAACAAACATCCATACCTACATCCTCACAAACTTTCACGTTTATAATATTATAAGTAGTAGGATTCTTATTTTAGTGTACATTAGCTGTTTTATTTGAGTCCCAAAAATATGTAGGTACCGATTTGACGTTCATACAAATACAAACATACAGACAAACAAACTAACAAAAATTCTAAGAAAATGGTTTTGACTTCTATTGCTATAAAGACCCCATATACATTTTTTCTTAAATATCTACTTTATTGGCCAGTTTCAATTTCATTATATTAGGCAGTATAGAAATGTTGACTATTGGGCAGGACTTCTCCAGCCGGCCGTGGGGAATGTCACGAATCCCATGGCGTTGACCATAGGACAAAGGAAGACAAGTACGGTTTTTAGTCAGAATGGCAGATGATCCATGAGCATTTTCCGTACTATACAATTTTTTTTGCATTTTCCATGCTAATATTATAAAGTTATTTTAGTAAAGGAAAAATTCAATCGCGGGCAGGATTCGAACTTGCGTCTCCTGGTTAGATACACCAGACGCTCTGACCGCTAAGCTACCGCGAGTCCCACCCACTTGATCGAAATTTGCCTTCACATTCTGAATTTACGTCATAAGGTCTTCCAAGTACTCTTGTTCCGCCTTGAATCATTAATAAACCTATACCTACCTAATATTTAGGTCTCTGTTACTCTATGTTAATATTGTAAAGAGGTAAAGTTTATGAGTTTATGATGTTGTAGGGGGTAATCTCTGGATCTACTGAACCGATTTTGAAAATTCTTTTTGTGTTGGATAGTCCATTTATCGAAGAAGGTTATAGGCTATATAACATCACGCTACGCCACTTATGAACGGAGCAGCGCGGGTGAAACCACGAGCGGGTCGTTAGTCCTTAATATACGCAAATACGTGTTAAAGGGCATTAATGCTAAATTATTCGCTTTTATTAACATGACCATAGCCTGAATACTTAATATTATTTTGACATAAGCATTTGTAAAAAACATACGTGCTTTCGCATTTATCAAACTTCAATAGATCTTAAGTTAATTCATTACACAAATTACCATTTTATTTACAGTAGATTCGAAATAATTGTGGGCGTGTAATGTTGGCCGTTCCGAAGAGCTGCGCAGGAGTACTTATTTTCTACAAAAATATCGAAATAAGTAAGGATAATAATTACGAATGGGAATCATTTAAGACCCGTGTTGTTTTTATTTTAAAATTAGCTGTACCCCGCGGTTTCACCCGCTAAAAAATGACGGACTTTCATACAAACTTTCACCGCCTTAGGGGTTGAATTTACAAAAACCCTTTCTTAGTGCTCGTCTACAGTGCAAAAGGAACCAGCATACAAACTTTCAGGGATCTAGCTTCTGTAGTTTCGTCTGTGCGTCGATACGTCATTCAGTCAGGTTTTTCTTGTATATATATACATAATATAGATTTACCACTGCAAAATCACTTTCTGTGTACTGTACATTACATACATACCATCACGCCTGTATTCCCGAAGGGTTAGGGTAGAGATATACTAATGTACACCCACAGTTCAACGGTGTCTTTAAGTCCCATGTAATAGCCTCCTATTACATGGGACTTAAAGACACCGTAACAAGCCTATTGCCATTAACCGGGCACAAAACCTAAACTCGCAAGTTAAGTGTAAGTACATAATGTTACCACAAGCTGCCAAAAACAGAACGTAAAGTATACTTAAAGTCACAAAATAAAAAGTAACTGTCATGTCCGTTTGGTGACAAAAACACACAGGAAGTGTTTCGAGTCCCATGTAATAGCCTCCTATTACATGGGACTTAAAGACACCGTAACAAGCCTATTGCCATTAACCGGGCACAAAACCTAAACTCGCAAGTTAAGTGTAAGTACATAATGTTACCACAAGCTGCCAAAAACAGAACGTAAAGTATACTTAAAGTCACAAAATAAAAAGTAACTGTCATGTCCGTTTGGTGACAAAAACACACAGGAAGTGTTTCGAGCATTAAAATATGTAACAATGTGGAACGTTAAGTTATGTGATGGGTATCACATCTCGTAATAGTTGAGCTAGAGTTCCATACGTCGGGCGATGCTATAGCTATGGAAAGGAGAGACAGTTTTTTGAAGACAATTATTGAATGTAGTAGGTAGTCGATTATATGCCATTGTGCTTATGACATGGTTTCACTTATAGTCAATGACCGGGTACAAATCCAAATCCAAACTCCTGAGCTCTAACTAAGAATTTCATATAAAAAATCAATAAGTAAGTACTTAGGTACCAAAGTAACTAATAATTAGTTTTTTATCGGAATAATTTCTTTTACAATTTTGTTGTGTACGTTAACAGCTACAATAGTTTAGGAATCTGTGCCACAGCCATTAGGGCCCACTTTCAGAAGAGTGGAGAGATTATAGTATCTACATAAATATTCAAGTCACCGGAGAAATAATAATATCCAAAAATAATAACACAGCTCGACCTGGGAATTGAACCTAGGACGCTAGCGTAACAGTCATAGACTAACTGTAACTATTGAAAATGATTATATTTGATTGAAGATAGTAACATTGTACTGTCGCTTATTATAGCTAATCTTTTAGTACATCACAATAGCAACAGAGTGTAATGTTTGGGAAAGCGCATGTACTAGATTTTCGCTCATATATACATAATTGTTGCCAGTTCCCACGTAGCTATAAGATCTAGGGTGGTTAGATACTCTTTAAAGTTTCTACCACACATTGTGATATCTGGGAATCGCTTTTTGTTTATGGCAACAGGTTTTATGCTCTCATTATGAAGTTAGAGATGTGTGAATGATTAATTATACTTATGTAAGATATTATTTGATTTATTCGCCCTGATTTTTCCATTGATATATTTTATTATTGGCAATCATTCAATATATAATTGAATGATTGAAGGCATTTTTCTATGATAAAAGCCCATCATAGAAAAATGCCTTCAATCATTCATCAAAATCAAAGATAAGTTTCCCAAATAACGCAAAAAAATATAACTATAAAAAATTCGAGAAGGTCAGTGCCTCCACCAATTTATATGAACAAATCTTTAAAATTAGTAAAAAGTATTGTGTAGATGCTCGATAGCAGGGATACCACTAATCGTATGGCAAATTTTCTATAAAAATATTACTTGCTTGTTCATCCTCTATTTGTTCTTACACCATTCATCCGATTACACAAAGCGCATATTAAAAACAGATAAACATCTTGTGTTTCTATATTCTATTCGAACCGTGTTAGTGGGTAATTATATTATACTGAAATAAAAGTACATACATACCTCAAATCTAACAGTCCAAAAATGAAATCCGTTGATTTCCACAAAGTGAATTTACGACATCTGAGTGACGTCCCACATTCTTTAACACTAGAATACTCGTTTATAATCGTTGTACACGGCTAGAAATTATTACACTTATGACAATTTTTCTTGCTTCATCATGATTTTCTCATGGTGTAACTCATTGGTCTAAAACCACTCTTTTTTGTTGTGGTTATGGGTAATTTGTCTAAGTTAAAAAGCCATAATCTAAGGACTTTCTCAGGCGCTATCTAGTTTAAAAATATACATATATTACATATATAATGTAAAAAATTACTTGTAAAAGTGTCTTTATAAGATTTACAGAAATAAATTTATATAATTTATTCGGTTTTCTGTTAAGGTTTTCTAAGTAAGAAAGTTAAATTTAACCTACAAACATCACTGTCGAACTGGGAATATAATAATGCTCCTCTACCTATCCCTTCAGGGATCCCAACTTAATACTAAGTATAATGTTATGTTATATTTAAGACAGTTCTAGTCACAAAATGACTGTCGCTCCTGATGTCTAAATAACCTCTCATTTGGAATCTTAGGGTTTATTTTAGTCGGGAAAAATAGGTCATTGTGCAGATTAGGATTTTTTATGCACGATTTAATAATATTTATCCATTTAGATGGTTCTTCTTTATGTTGTAACGCTCATTAACACTCATTGTTTAAAACTACTGTCAGACGAATCTCTTTGGTTGATGATTAAACAAATTATGACCACAAAAATAGTCATTAGTGGTCACGAAAATGTCTACGATTAACACACTTATTTTATCGACTTGTGAAGACCAATCAGGTCACATAAACTCTCATTTTTAAGGCGGAACCCTTAAAGAGGAAAAAACTGAATCCTATAAGGGTTCAGTTTGTTCTTTGTTGTCTGTCCATCTGTCTGTCGGTGAAGACCCTTTATCTCGGAAACACGTGAAGGTATCGAGTTGAAATTAAAACCATATACTCAGGTCTACTTACCCTTGAAGCCGTGAAAAAATCAAACTTTTATGTTAACGTAAAAAAAAAAGATACGGCCGTTTATGCTGCAAAAACGTATATTTCGACAATCTCAAGGGAATCAAAATGTATAGGGTATTTTCCGTTGACCTAAAATATGAAATTTGGCAAGTAATACCGACTTATACTACATGTATAGGAAAAAATCTGAAAACTATAGATTTGTTATTAATTATAATATGTTGTACCTATAAAATTTGTACGGAACCCTCGATGGACGAGTCCGACTTGCACTTGTCCGGTTTTTTACCCCTTTAACCGCCTTTGTGGAGTAAACGTAGAGATTTTTTTAATAATGGACATATAAACTGCTTTTATTATATTATGAAGGACAAGTATTATACTTAAAATTAAATGAATTTAGCAATAAGACAGATGACCATTTACAGGTCAAGCGCAAAAAAGGCCAGTTACCATTTAACTACTTTCGTTGATTTCAACAATCATTCATAAGTATAATGTACGCATTCTCAAGGCAATACTTTGGTAGAAAATCATAATTATGATACAGTATATAAAATTTGGCATGACCACAAAATATTTTGCAATCTGTCATTGCAACCACACTTTAATCGCGCCATTGTGTAACAAGCTTAAAGGTTTGGTCTGTCTGTGAATCTTATAGTTTCTGTGGTTTTTTAATCACGCCAAGGCAATATACACGCATATCTAAGTACCAACATGTTCTCATGAGATCATCATTATCTGGTTCGTGATATTCAATCGTTAATTAAAAATTACATGTTTATCATTGGCATTGATTGGAAACTGATTCGCATTTTTATCCATTTTATTAATGATTTTTCCTATGATCTAGGGTTAGCCATCAGCGATATGATTCTGGGAATTATGATGTGATACGAGTAGTAAATATTAAAAACTACAACAACTGTACTCTTTTAAATTATGAAATTGGAAAACGGATCAAAATAAAATAAAATTATCAATAAATCTGGCTACACGTGCAAGTATTTTTTTGTTTTTCAAATGCCGAATTAAATAATAATTCCACCTACTGTCCAACTACTGTCAAACCACTGGACAGCTTGTATCAAAAATAGTGTTTTGTTTTTTTTTTGGCTTGCGGCTTTATTATCATTATGTCACTGACGACCACAGTCGGTCTATTGTGGTCGCCACTGGTTGGGTTTGAGTTCACCGCTGAATCCCACAGCTATTATGAAATGCAGGATTTTCTTAGGATTGAGCTCCTTTATTTCATCCGGGCATAAGGTATGTTTCCCTAGATAAACACTGCGCAAAATTTATATTGTGTTTAAATACAATTTAAACATATTTAAGAATGTTGGTGCAAATAGCCCTTAGAATTTTAAATTTGAATTAATAAAAATTGCTCTAAATTCTCACAAGCTATACTTAGACGGCCCGAATAGTTTTAATACTTGCTCAATGCGCATAAAGACCATAATGCTCGCTGATAATATTTATCATATTGTCTGTGCTTTCACAAATAGAAATTATATAAAAACATTTTCATAATCTCATTAAAATACATACCGACAACAGCATATAGATATTAGAAGACACCTGACCCAGTGAATGGGAGTTACCAATATTACGTCACGAAACTGACACGAAAACGATTGCAACTCGCTGTCACGCAATATGCTGATACAATTGCAACTTGTTTATAATCAGACGTATTTAACATTCATCTATGTACGATTCGGATGAGTAGTCGTGCATTATCGCATTATCATACACGAACTGACGTGGTTGGTGATTGAAGAATGTGCGAAGCACTTATGAGGTTTTAATTATCAAATAGATTTATTACAAAGGAGGTTTCATCATTGACGATGAATGAGTTGAAGTAACTTCTAAGCTAGATTACCTACGTGCCTTATCTATAACAGCGCTCAGTGCCTATATGCTTAGATATATACGGCCGTATATTAATATGCTTTAGCATATTCATCGCCGGAGTGTTAGTCAGCCTACGCAAACGCATTTATTTGCGCGCCCTGGGTCTCTGCACATCTCTGCACCCCTGGGTAAAGTACGCCAATTCTACTTATTACAATATTAAGCATAATATTCCGTTTTAATAACGGTAACCGTAACGGTCGACAAGAAAACTGCTGCAAAATTAGGTAGCGTCTGACAAACAATTTAGTAATTAGTAAAATTGTTCTCCTCCTAGGCAGCAACGACGTATTTAATTTAAAAAAATAATTTATTATATGAATGGTATAAATTAATTCTAAAGAAATTAATAACGGTATAATGAAGAAAGATAAGATTTGTACAACCTAATTTTAAGGTCTATGTAGTAATATTGAAATAGTAAACATTCAGCCAGGCATAAAATATAAATAACATAAAACGAAATCCATTCAGTCAGGTATTTCATTATAATATACGACGCAATCGTAAATACAAGTATTCTTTAGCATTAGGTAAGTAATACTTTGTAACGCTAGGGTTACTTTTAATATTTCGAAATAGGTGCTATATTAAGTGTGGAGTAATTTTATACTATAACGTGGGGTCAGAGGTAAGTCCAGTCTGGTCAATTATCATTATCCGGCGGCGCAATGCCATCACACGAAGCGCGGTGGTGTTGAGAAATCAACTGAACATCAACTCTAAAGTAGTCAGTCAATAAAGATGGCAGGTGATGTGGTTACGAATCATAGATTAATAATATTGTGGTCATTTTGTCATGTCCTGTGATAAAACCAACCTAGACTACCTTTTGTACCATGACTATTGCCCCCTCAGAATTGTATCTAAATATATTGAGAGAGTTAGGTTCATTGAAACACAAAATAATTTCATTATTAGGGTATGTCGAGTTAAGAACACTTAACTACATAATCATATCGGGATGGACCATTATTCCATCATTAAACGTAATTAAAATTACATTAAAATAGAATCATGTAATCGGGCTTAGTTCAAGATTGAAACTATTCCTGCGGTTTTACAGAATCGACTCCGATTTATTAACAAGGAGTTCAATCCAATTCGCAAACATAAACACTGCATTTAGCTAAACGTTGATTAACCACATATTTCTTAGTTAACCACATGTTTGCTATGAGTTATATTTCGTCATAATTACCGCAGTCCCTTCTAGATAAATGTCATTTATCTACGGTATGACGCCATCGCGATGAATTACAACATGGCCGGCTATTTAGGTTGCATTTTATTTGGGACATGTTTGTAAATTGGGAAAAACTACACGTGCAATGTTTACAGGGAAATGTTATTCTACTTTTAAGTTTCCTATCTTTTTAGGTTACAACAATCACTTAGACCTTAGACCAATAGAGCCTTATGAAATACCATCATACCATCACGCCTGTATTCCCCAAAAGGTTAGGCAGAGGCGTAACTTAATGTACACCCACAGTACGCCGATATGTTTAGGTCCCATGTTATAGGGGGCGAGCCTATAGCTATTCACCGGGCACAAATCCAGACTCCGAGCTGCTACTGAGTATTTCATAGAAAGACCCAATAACGATCGAACCCAGTACCTCTATTGTAGCAGTCGCGCTTGGGACCAGTAGTCATTAGTCAGGCCTTATGAAATGTGAATGAATATAATTTTGACCGATACTTACTTAGCTACTATATTTAGTACTTTCGATAAAAACTGAATAAGTACCTACTAATTAAAAATATTCATTGTCTGTTTTTATTGACAGAAAACATTATCTAAGTGCCTAATTATTATTCGATTCTTTAGTTAAAAAATATATAGTCAATCTACTGAGCTGACAGTTACAAACAACGACATTATGTACCTATATCGCTTACACCAGCACCACCTTTAAAGATTCAGTTGTAGATAGACCCTATAAGTACTGCAGAACTTTACTTATAACATTGGCTAGAAAACGCCTAAATTCCTTCGTCATTTATGTCTAACTACATAACATCTTACGTTGAAGGTAAAGACACAATTTTGTAGAAAGCGAAAAGGGTACCCTTGTAGCGGCTGGATGTTGTTGATCGGAAATAGTTTTCCTTTTTAGCGCATTGACGGCCGCCGCGTCCGTCTGTGATTCAGGGGACAAGCTGTAGCGATTGTGATGGTTTTTTTATGTAGAGCGAATAATTGAAATTCTAAGGTCTAAGGTCTCTCGGCGGGCTGTCAAAGTCAAGCTGTCAACTGTCAGCGTTGACAGCTTGACTTTGACAGCTCTTACAATATGAAAACGCGCATTATTTAACAGACTATAATAAACATTGAGTTTTGATTCTGTCTTTCCTCTGAGATATTAAACAACGAAACCTTTCGAAGAAAGAAAGGTACCGCCGTAGGATCTGCCCTGCTTTCGTCGGCTCGTCTTAGCGAGGGCAATACCGTGGACCCAGATGAATATGAACAAAAACGATCAAGGATTCCTCCCACTTTCTCAATATTCTTTTAATGATTTCAGTCATAAATTGATTATTTGTAAGAGTTTGAATGAAATGTTTAATAAAATGCTTAATTTTATTAAAATAAATGATTATGGGTCTATATAATGAGAAAGTGTGCATGTTTTCATTAATTTTGGTTAGTTTAACTAAAAAGCGTACTTTATTGATGATTTATTTTATCGTTAATGGGAATTCTTTTGTATGATATATTGCAATAATCGCATTATTAATCTTTAGTCTTAATGTCATGTCATTATGTAATAACTAGGTATACAATATCCCACTTCTAAAAAATTTGCACATACTTGTTATTACAAGCTCGCGGCCGCTTATACCTTGGACATCGACTCATGCGCACTACCTAGGCACGTCTAGCGCTCATACAAGGGAATATGAAGGCATTATGCATGAATGTCAGATGAAAGTGACCGGCCATAGGAAGAGGAACCGATGGCATCGAAAGTGCTTGCAACTCGTTTTGTTGGTTGACTTATGTTGGTACTTAGTACTTAGAATGCGTTTCCGTATTGAGCTTGTCAACTATTTAGTGCGATGTTAGGTAAAGCTTAGTTCGAGCATTGTTTCGCAACTATTCAGGGGCCTTATTATAACGTATTAACGCCATCATTTTTAGGTTGTGAGAAATAGATGCCGCTCTACATATTAAATAGCCTCATCTCTTTCTTACAACCTAAAAATGATGGCATTAACACGTTATAATACCAGGCCCCAGGGGGTGTTATAGGGGGTTGAAATGTAAAATCTCTTATTTGTTTTTAAGTTTATTTAAAAATGAAAGCGACTTGCGTAAATGAAGATACGGTACTGAAAAAAATATGAACGCCACAAGCCTTATATGTTGCAGATAAGTCACCTGTGTGTGTTACCCCTAAGAGATTCTCACACGTCAGCACCAAGTTTGATAATATAGAATATTTTATTTGAAGCTATACCGCGATCTACTAATTTAAAAAAAAATGTATCGAGATAAAGATATTTTCAGCGACATTTATGTAACTCAATAGTTAGGTATAACTCCATAAAATTCTAAAACTATATCACACTGATGACGCAGGTAAAAGATTTATCTTTTTATCATTTTTCATCTCTTATAAAGAGTGACGTCACCTTGAGCATTAAATCTTATGTTTCTAAGGGAAATACCTATCCAAGAAATATATCTTCCGATACTTTACCTCATTCGTATATACTCGTATGTAGCTATAATAAACATACTATAGTAGTCATTCAAACGTGTGCTGTGTTCATAACATTTTTAACAAGGTTGGGACATTGTTCCTCTTGAATGGAAATTATCTTATATTCAAAGTAGTAAATTCAATAACTGTTTATATACCGGCAGTAGTAGCAGTACCTAAGAGAGAGATTTAAATAATGAGACATGTTATTTAGATTTCTAAGAGTAGTACAGTCATATGCAAAAATATGTAGCAACACAGCAAAATTAATAGAGATGAGAGCTTTGAGAAGTATGTGTGGGGTAACCTTGAAAGATAGAGTGAGGAACGGAGTGATATGGGAGCTGTGTGGTGTGAAAGAAGAGGTAGTAAAAAAGTTTTAGAAAGGTATGTTAAGGTGGTTTGGGCATGTAGAGAGGATGAACGAAGATAGACGAAACGAGTATACATGGCCAGAACGGATGGAAGAGTTGGAATGAGCCGACCTCGGCGATCGTACCACAATCAAATTGCGGACGTTCTCAAAAATGGTCAGGTTAAAAATACCCTAAACCGACGATCATGCATGAGGAGATTAATGAACGTAGATGAAGCGAAAGTGGTGTGCCAGGATCGTAGGAAGTGGAAATCTATAGTCTCTGCCTACCCCAATGGGAGACAGGCGTTAAAATATGTATAAATGTATGTACAGCAAAATTTTAAAGTAATTTTCTCTTTTTTTTATAGCCGATTTCTTCGTACTGCTTGCTGGGCAAAGGCCTTCCTTCATTCTTTCTAAGCTGCTGTCTGTTCTTTTAGCGACCTAATATCTTAAGAGTCAATTAAATTTTTTTTCATATAGCTAGTGTAATTTTATGATGTCACGAATAACGAACATTTTCGAACTAATATTCTATTGATATTGGCGTTATCTTGAAGTTGCAATCGTCATTTCGTGAAAAAATAGCTTTAGTATTCTAGCATAAATACCCAGTAATATTTTCCCTCGAACGAGAAGACGGACATAGAGAACTTCCCGCAGTATTTCAATAACCCGCTCGTATTTTTTACATTGTTATTACGATGTACGGTTTTATAAGTAAGGTAGGTTAGGTATATACTCGTATGTATGTACGATTACATTATATAGTTTAAAAAGAGGTGTAGGTTGATATGTAGCTCCTTTTTCCATAGTTACACTAAGTTTTATTCCAGAAGCTTATATAAAAACTGTACTTACTAATACAACCTTGGTATTTACAAATGAATAAGAATATATGTATACATAAATCAATGTGCAAATAGTAAGTAAACAAAAACTACATTTACATAAGCTCATATGAATTGCAATTAACCTAACAACTGAGGTCTCAAGACGACAACCATCGCGCTAGTAACTATTTATTGCTGGCGTGTATAGGCTGCGGTTGCCGCTTACCATCATGCGGCCAGTATGCTTGTTTGTCAAATTAAAAATCCTATTTTTTATAAAAATATATACAAATAAGGAAAATGTATAAATAAATGGAATAATAAAAATATAGGTGTTAAAACTTAAAGGTGTATTAAAGATGTAGTGTTAGTATTTCCGTATTTAGGTAGGTAGCCTGTTTGTCAAGAAAAAAAGATCAGGTCAATGTCCCGAAAATGGACCAATAATAATGCCACACAAAAATATAATGTGTCAGTGTTTTCATTTTTCATTGAGCACATCCAAAATGCAATTCATGGAATATTTTGATTGTTTACCAACACGCAGTGTCGGTGCATTTCAACAATTGACTCGCGCTTTTGTTTACCTTCAAAACAATAATGCACGACGGATTTCGTAACAATAACGTAACTACATAACGTGAAAATGTTGTTGTACGTAGAAATCAGATGACGTCATTGTTAATTAGGAAATATTTAATTGTAAACTACTCAAATATTTACATTTATGTAACTAAAAATCTGACAGATAAAAAAATGTGTAAATAGGTAATCCAACATTTTTTATCATCGCACCTCTCGCCATCGGCAACGCATTCATCCCTACACCTTAGAACCACTATCATCGCGTACTGTACGGGTCCAGAGGAACTTCGTCCCTCGTACAATCAGATTGTGGAATGTATCTGCCGAAGTTTTCCCAAAAGACTACAGCAAAAGTTTTTACTGGGTCAGCAACGCGCGAGCGACACCTCTAGTGTTGCAAACGTCCATAGGTTATGGGAACTACTTACCATCAGTCGGGCCGTAAGCTTGTTTCCCACCTCAATGGTATAAAAAATAAAAATAAGTAAGTACGATAAAATGTCAAATGGTATTCTAAAAAAATAAAATTAGTCTGCACTTTAGAAAAACTACAGTCTTGTTTCAGGTCATAGAGAAAAAGAAATTATCATAATTTTAATAAAATATACCACGTAGTTATGGCAAGTTAATTTATTTATTTTGTTTCCACTGTGAAATTACGATAATTAATAACATTGTTTATTATTAAATCGATATCGGTAAATATCAAGGCTATGAAACACGTTAAAATATGTGTTAAACATTTCCTAAAATATTTTTAAAAGGTCACTGTAGAGATCTTTTATATTTTTTTGAAAGTGCAATAATTCTTGACATTTGAATTTTTTATAAAAAATGATTACATTCTTAATGTTGTATTATCAAATAGGTATCTAATAAATTTGAAATTATTAATGACATTTTTTTTGTTGTCTTTAATAATAGATACTTATCAAATGTTTATCATTACGTTTTTGAAAAAGGAATGTCGTTAGGTGTGCCAATTCATTGTTCGGTAGCTATTCAATTAATGGAGTAAATATTTATTGGAAAGTTGAGGATGACGTAAATATTCATTAATTAATGATACCTCCTAAGTAAGTATCCATTGTTATAGGTAATGGGAACACTTTCAGCAGATTATACGGAACATAGCGACATCATGACGTTACTAAGCACTTTGTAATATAACCTTAAAACCATAAAAAATACTGTTTAAATACGCAAACTCAACTGCTCAACTTTAAAAGAAAATTCAAATGTCAGTGTCTAATAGTTTCTTCAACTAGTGATGTACCACATTTGTGCATATTAAAAATAGAGTGCTAGTGATGAGACATATACCATGTGGGAGTACCTGGCTGTGTTGCTCATCGGCTTCTGGTTCGGTGTTGCCATATTCCTGTACATATCCTGTTACTGGCTCGAGGAAATCTTAGGTAAGTTTTCTACATTTATTAACTTACAAAACGCCTTTTGATTTTTGTATGGTGAGATTCTTGATCTCTTTCAATCTACTATATTAACAGTTCTAGAGGTACCTCTGCCAAGTACGTTGCTGGTCACAATGATACTCTCCCTCCAACATACAATGTACCTACTCGCAGTCCATTTGCCTGGTTCACATAGATGTAACACGTACCTCAATCTGTCACTCAACTAATTCTCCACTTTTTGCATCCTTCACACCTATTATGACCACATAGTTCCTCTTATCTTCGATACAGATTTCAACATAAGACACTCTTATCAAGCCGAAGTTAATCCAAAATTTTTTAAAAGAGTTTTACAGTGGCTTCGAAAACACAAAAAAGAAGATTCCTATATTTTTAAGACGTGAAGAATCTACGTAAAACACTAGCAATTTCTCCTGTATGATGTACCTATGCGTTTATAAAAACAAAACGAATTCTCACACATCCAGACCCGGAACAACGACTTGTAAGTCATACAAATATTCGTTCCGTGCGGGAATAGAACCCGCAACCACTGCCGCAAACGCTAATCATTCAGCTGCTGCGCTAATCGTCCCAAAGTCTACATAAATACCTATCTATTAGACAATAGACTGTGCAACAAGAATTTATGGTCCCTACTCAGTAAGTATATACTTTTTTAGATATTTTCGTGCGGCAATCATTTTGGCGGTGATCTCAGTTATGTTTTAACGTTTTATTTATATTAAACAGGTGTGGCCATTTACGGGTATGTACGTACTCGTAATTATGTACTAAAAGTCCTTGAGGTCGGAGAGCGTTTTAATGGCAACCATCTTGTGATCTTACCTTTAAATGGCTACCAACTAGAATTTTCCGTTATGGATATATCTCTGATGGTAGTTAGCGATCTAGAACATATTGGAATTGGAATAACTTCTTTTATTTTTCATAATTACCATTGATTTTGTTCTAGAATTTTTTTTTGTCTTTAATGGAAAATGGATTCGTGGCGCACGGTTAATGGTATACCTACTTACTGGCTTAACTCAAAACGGAATTTTTTTGGAAGATCGCGAAAAAATGATCTAAGTAAGGCTCTGGTCTAGTTATTGGCAATTATATGAAGTTTTATTATTACATTAAGTGTGTAGAACTAAAAACCATAATCGGATTTAATAAAAGGCTAGGTACGCTAGGCCTAATAGGTCAGTATAAAAAAAAAAAAAAACGTAACGTACCGCAATGGCTCTTTCTTCTAAAGGCCATTTCAGACATTGTCTTACATTGAAACTCACATATTTGCCACTATGTATTGTCTGGACTTTAAAAGCGACCATGATTCTCTGAGGTCTTTCGGTGTTTCTTCTCAGAGGTCGTCATTATGAAATGCCGGTGTCATTTAATTAAAAAAATTGACTTGTAAAAGTGTCCATAAAAGATTTATTTACAGAAATAAATATCATATATCATTTACCTACCTACCTACTAGTATAGGATCAGCCAGAGGAACTGCTGAACAAAGTTAGTGGGGACGGTAGGTACCATATGATCCAGTTATATGCCGCCTACATCTAGTTACTTCAAGCGAACTTTACCAAGTCCATCTCGTTGGAGGCCGTCCGATGCGACGCTGCGTTTTCCAGTACGTGGTCTCCATTCGAGAACCTCTGCCCCAGCGGCCATCAGTTCTACGATCTACTTATGTGCCCTACATTTCCTAATGTGATTAATTATTCTTTCCCCATATTTATTAGGCTGTAGTTATTCTAAGGCACAGTATAGCTTTCTGACATTTACTTTATAATAGTATTGCAATATTTGCAATATATATAAGTAACCGGTTGCTCACCCATCACACGCGCATACGATCTCATTTGTAATTCTAAAAGGTGCTCGTAATTATATCAACCGCCATCTTTGCATAATTCGCGACCAAACAACCGTTTTACTGAATATTATGTATTCAAATAAAACATAAAAGAGTAATTTTACTGGAAAACTATCGTCACAATGGTATCATGGTGTTTTATATTTTTAAGAATTAATATTGAAAATAAAATTAGGGATTACATTTGTAGGGAATGGTCACCAATGTATTAAAACTCCCTATAGATATTACGTATCAACTAACTTAATTATTTTATTTTATTTATTATTTTTTTTTCCTGATCACGAAATCCGCATTGATTTAAATTATGTAACACACCTTACGTTCATGTAGTAAGAATATTAATTTCACCTCGGAATATACAAAAATGGTCAGAAATGATCAGTGGTTGACCTAAAGGACAACCGGCTGAGACATTCATTGCCAATTATCGCTTCATTATAGTGTATTTATTACAAGTTCTTATCGAATTATTTGAAACATACATTAATTAGTTAATCGGAAGTTTTACACATAGTTTCAGCAAGAACTAAAACTTGTAGGTATACGGAAGCTTATATAAAATAATCAAAATAAAATGTATACATATTTAAATTAGTCTACATTTTTATGGTTCCGCACCCAAAGGGTAAAACGGGACCCTATTTCTAAAACTTCGCTGTCCGTCCGTCTGTCACCAGGCTGTACCTCATGAACCGTGATAGACAGTTTAAATTTTCACATATGATGTATTTCTGTTGCCGCTATAACAGCAGATACTAAAAAGACATGATTTTTTCCGTTTTTATAGATAATGGTACGGAACCATTAGTGCGCGAGTCCGACTCGCACTTGGCCGGTTTTTTTTATTTGGCCAAACAAAAAGACACGATGTATGCATGTATCACTCGCAACTAGATTCGCCCCTTACAAAAAATGTGCTTCTGGGCGAAATCTATGCGGTGAGTGGTGAGTACCTACATCGTAACACTATTTCACTCACCCTTAATTTCTTACTGCCTAGCTTAGTTTCTGTAATGTTTAATTTGTTAATGCTTTTTATGGCGGACGTAAACCAGCTCGTAGTATCCATGAACCAGTGAGGTGATGACATTTCTCAGAAGAACGACTTTAATCTATGACATTTAATACAAACCTTTTTTACATGGGCTACACTGACAACAGCTGCCTGACATTAAACCCTTCTGGGCACTTGAGTGGGCACTATAATGGATAAGGCTATTATTTTATGAAAGGACATAAAAATGTAGATATGGGCTTGTACGCGCTACAGCCAAAGAACTAAGTATTTGCGGAAATTGGTATAAGAACGGACATTGTAATAAGTAAATTATACTTCGTATATGTAATTATTCGTGAATTCTATCCTATGTATGTTGATTCTTTATGCAACAGATAATAGAAAGTTGTCTATTCAGTTTTATTTTTTATTGGACCCCGGCTTTACGTCAAATAAATGTTTTAAATCTTTATGATATCGGTATAGCTCAGAAATTGGGTTGAGGCGCTTCGTGTATACGCTGATATTCAGTCGAACCTGGTTTAATCTTGTTGGATAATGATGACATGCCATACTTTTGGCGCATATCAATTAAATTTCATTTGAAGAACTATATTTGGTGAGACCCAATTGCGTTATCTGGACATCTGGCTGACCCTAACATTAATTAAGTTATTGTAGGTATCATTAGCGCCGCCATATTGTAGCTATTGTTTGCTATTTTTATTACGCTCATGTCGACGCCGGCTGCTAACCTATTGAGCTTGTATGAACTTTGTTGTCATACAAAGTGACATAAACTTTGGCCACAGAATTATGTTCACGTGTTCTTCGAATAATAGATCTAGTTAGACCTATTTGCAAGCAATCCTTTTTTGCGCGTGAAAACACGGATAAAACAAAAATTCCACAGAAAAATCGAACAACACTGCTTCGCTGCTAGATCTGAGGATCGAAGACTCACTCAGCACCCGCGACAGTTAACTAGGTACTAGACAATGACATTATATAGTTAAATAGAGGATCATTGGTACTAGACCAAAGGGGTGGTCACTTTAAAATATTTACAAAATAACAGTAATAAGCCATACACTTTAAATTCCAGTTCAAATTCCTTGCGCCAATGTGTGGATAATTATGAATACTTTTGTTCAGTCACATCGAACCTAAGTAAACAACATAAATTAGTAATAATATATCAGCATAAGTACGTGGAAAATTTTACTGACTGGTTGTACATGAGGTTTGGTACCTATTTGTTTATATGAATCATATTACCAATGTGTGTACGACTTGTTGAAATCGATGTTTTTTTTTTTCATATTTTGCGCAGTGCTATTTAAATAAATTAAGGGTGAGACTGTACCCTAAGACACAGGTAATTCTAGTGTGGGGTCCAGAGAATCTGTGTAACTACCACATAAATACCACACTGGAAAACTAAGTTTTGTAATAAGTTTTGTTTGGTTATTTAATAGTAAAGGAAAAAATTCAATCGCGGGCAGGATTCGAATCTGGTTTGATATACCAGACGCTCTGACCTCTAAGCCACCGCGAACCCTACCCGCATGAATGAAATTTTGCCTTCACATTCGGAATTTACGTCACATGTAAACATGGAGTCGATTAAATTTTTTATATGATTTTTATTAAAATAAATCTAAACTTATTATTTCGATATATTTGTTAATTTGTCACCATCGATATAGTGGATAGTCGAGTCTAAATCAGTTACAAGTATTTTATATATATATAATATATATATATATATATGATTGGCCTAAATGAATCTAGCTTACAAATAATTTAATCTAAATTTTATTTTATTTTATTTATAATTAATTTTCAGGCATCTATGGCCCATAGATTACCTTACAAGCTATTTTGTATATATTATATAAACAAAATAGTGTTCGTCGATAGGACTTAAGACTATGTTAGTAGCACTTCACTTTGCACTTAATGTCACACACTAAGTCCTCTTCCATGACGAGGGGGCAGAAAACAATTCGGTACACGCACCACGAACGCCTTACAGTTGCTGCGAGTACTTATTCTTCTGTCGCACGTACTCCACGTTGTCCACCGCCCTAGTGGTGTAGTGCAGGCGGGAGGTATACTATGTATAATTGACAATCAGTGAAATTAGGAGGCTATTATTGGTATCTTAACTAAGTTATTAGCTAGCCTATTATATAGCATTAAGTATAATAGATAGTAGAGCAGGTAATTATTATACTACTAGCTGTCCCCCGACTTGCGTTGCAATGCCTTTCTGTTGTTATTTTTTTCGTCATAAACCTTCCCAGGCATGGCAGGCACACAACAACTCACTAAAGTTTCATCGCAATAGGATGAATGGTTAAGAAATGCATAGAGGACCAACAAAAACAATCCATTTTTATTTATATAGATTTATCAAGGGTTAGTTAGTCATCGCGAAGCTGCAGTAAGTTTTGACATCTATTACGATTTATAGTAGATACCAATTCTGCAGCTAGATACCTATTTATTATTTGGTATCACTCAATCACTCAACTCAACACAACTCACTTTAATAAAAAACGAAAGAACCAAAGAGTTTTATTTGGTAAGCAAGTGGGTATTCATTATAAAGACATAAAATATTTCAGTAGGTTAGGTAGGAGTAGTTAGGTAGGTAGGAAGTTACAACTTGCGGAAAAAAAATCCGAATCTCATTGTTTTTGTAAGCTCTTAGACTTAAATGATCTCAGTTCTCAGGGATTATACAAATAACAGTGCAAAAAACTATAATGTATGCAGTGATTACAACATCGCGAAACCTGTTGCGAGATTAGCAATGTAATTATAATTATGAAAATAATTATTTTCGTGGGCATTTAACTGTTCAGTTCCGCGTTAATTGAATTTTTTTACTTCTATGAAAATACCTATATAAATACAACCATGTATGTTTAATGGCCCGAAATAAATGTTATGTCGGTTCAATGGACTTTAAACTTTAGGGGCAACGAACAAACATATTTCTTGAGAATAATATGGAAAAAAGTTCACTCACTCATCTATCATCATACCTACCTAAAAGCTAACAAACAATATTGATAAATGAACAGAACGATCAGAATTCATAGCTATATAAAAAACCTGTGAAAACTAAACGTAAGTAAGTAACAGCTGAAAAACTTATTTATCAAATTCCTGTTTTTATTATGCCGTTTGTTTGTCTAGAATAAAAGAAATAATTAAATCACATTACGGTTTTTTTTCATAATAGGTATAATGAGTACCGTTTTAGAAGCTTTAGTCCGTGTTTACTTAAACGCATACTTACTTAGTCTAGTGAATCCATTATTTTTTGAGCATCCGAATTTACATTTAAAATTTATTTACTTATTATGTGAATTGCGACACCTTATTACAAAGGAATGATAGTCAAGTATCAAATCCGGGTCAAGTTGATTGCGATAATGAGATAGGCACATTAAATTATTTGTTAATAAGTGAATATTTTCCTTTTTTTATTCGGTAAAGTTATTGTTAACTGATAAGTATGTGTTATATTTACCTTTTTTCTTTTAATTATCTCAAAATTACGTGGGTGTACGCACTCGCCCCCTAGATTTCGCCCCTTCCGTAAAATTTACCATTAAATACGTGCGAAATCTAGGGAACGAGTGGTGGATTTTGCCTATCAACGGCAAGGAACATATAAATAATAATGATATCAAGTCAAATAGGAAATTATTATCTACGTAAATTGGCAAGGAATCAAAATAAAAACATGGATAAGCCAGGGGACATTTTTGGGGCTTCTAAATCTCGTTCCAATTTCAAACACCGGGCATCCAATATGTTGTGTTTGGAAATCTAATCCGTATAGGAAGGATAACATTACTTTTGTATGCATTCGTGATTCACGTTTCTATCCTTGCATTGATAACACTGCACACTCCCTATTTTGATAATTCACTTATTCAGAAAATGTCTGTTCATTAATGTAGATAGGTACTATTGGCAATCTTAGTGAGTGCCAACTTTTAGAACTTATTATCTCAGTGATAAGGTAGAAAAATTAACAACCGCCAAGATTGCTGATTGTCCCTAGCTACTAAACTATAACACAGATACCAACTCTACCTAACCTCTCGGGGATACCCCCGAAAGGATTGAATGTTCTAATGTGGCGGGTTGGCAGCACGCAAGGCTTTTTTAGAAATGAGGATGACTTGGACTTTGATAAAACCTTTTTTTAACGCATTCTATTTTCGCAACACCCGAAGCGTTTTCATAAAGACAAAATCTTTTTTAACGCATTCGATTTTCAAATTCTCTTCTACCTTCCACAGATCTCCCTGCGCCGCGCAACGCGTCTCCGTCGCCAGCGAGTCACAGTGCAAGCGGCGCGCACGTGCAGCTCAAGCGTTTAGTCGCGAGGGTCGTGGAAGAGGCGGCGGCACTACCAGCTCTAGCCAGATACGCTGCCGAGCCACACACTCCTTCCATCGAGTCTTCCACTTACGAAGACTTGCTGGCAACTGCTATTTTGAATAAGGTAAGTCTTTGATGAATAGAAATATACTTAAATAAATATATATATTAACGTGGGAGTGCCATACCGGAGTGATACCACGCCCTCACAGAAAACCGGCGTCAAACAACGCTTACTTCTGTTTCGCCGAGTGAGTGAGGTTACCGGAGGCGCAATCCCCTTTTAAAAGGCGGGCAACGCACTTGTGACTCCTCTGGTGTTGCGGGTGTCCATGGGTGGCGGTAATCGCTTACCATCAGGTGATCCATCTGCTCGTTTGTCCCCCTATCCCATAAAAAAATATATTAAGTACCTATCAAAAATCCAGAATATATGGGGTTTAACCCCTATAATGCTCGAATATGAAGACTGAACTACAGTACTGTGTAGAGCCACCAGTTTTTAAAAGAACCTTCGTCAGGCGTTATTGAGCAGATTAGTCTGCATAGAGATAAACAAATCCTTTACTAACCTTATTTCTCATTAACCTTCGTTCGCCACATTATGTTTATTAGTTTTTTTTTAGAAATAATACGTCTGACGAATATGTTATGAACCTTTTTTATTAATTTTATTTTAACAGCACAATTTCAACGGGCAACATTTGTAACTACACCCAGTACATAGGTACCTAATACACAAATTGTGCACAAATCGGAATAAATGCAATTGTATAGCGTGTGTTTATGTAAACATAACCTTATTGCTGCGAATCCTTACAAACGCTTCTTTAGTTAGGGCACGTTCCACGCTAATTTAGGGTTATTACGCAAAACTTCTCTATCAACAAATTATTATACTCAATAAAAACCCGTTCTATAAATAAATTACTCCCATGTTATCACAGTTCTTATCTAATTGGCAAGTGGGCGAAATTATATAAAATAGACCCGCTATAAATATTGCTAATCGGTATTTTTAATTAGGATAAGATAGATAGCACTCCACTTTAATCTCTCAAGAAAAACTTTGGAAAAGCGTTGAAATAAAACCGCCGTAAGTTTTATTTCAATGTCTAATATTCGCGTGTCAGACACCAGTATGTTTGGAAAAGCGTGTTCCTTGCTCATAGGAAATTGTGTCAATTACCACAACCAACTAAAACAATAGTATAATCTTCGTAACTTTCGGAAAAACCAATTAATAAAGAAGGTCCGATAAAGGAAACTTGTTAAGATTATTATTAGCTACCCGTGTTTTTGTTCATAACGCATTATATTAATGAAATATCTAGATTCTAGATGTAAAACAAGGATGTATTGATGTTAGATACGATCCG
This sequence comes from Acronicta aceris, assembly GCA_910591435.1. Classification (NCBI taxonomy): domain Eukaryota; kingdom Metazoa; phylum Arthropoda; class Insecta; order Lepidoptera; family Noctuidae; genus Acronicta; species Acronicta aceris. Next base: position 17,329,318 of record OU342758.1, on the reverse strand, counting down.
TCACACGCATGGCTCGCCTCTATATCTTATCGATCAACTTATCTATCATTCTATCGATATCGGAGCCATATCTCCGTCCCGAGTACAAAGTTAGTTCGGTGCCTAATCGGTCCAATGTTTTCCAAAGAAATGGTAAGTCATAAATAAATAATGAGATTAATGAGTGATAATATTCTTTTCATACATTCGGCGTTAATCGCTCGCCCGCGATGATATTGTCCAAACGATAAACTCGGTGTCGTGAAGTGAAATGTTATTTTTAAAAATGTATACCTTTTATATGATAGGTTTCGTTGTGTTTTTATACGTTCTTGCGGCCATAAGTCTGGTGAGTTATGTAAATATGTGTTTGCGTTCGGATATTCTTTTAAACTGTGATTATACAATTATGTTAGTGATTAAAATAATTGTGGTTATGTGATTGATCGAAATCCGGAAATATTTTTGTTTGTTGATCAGTTTTGTTGATGTTTTGAAAATCTAATCATTTGTTTTATGTATAAATAATTTGTTTAAAGTTAGAAATTTTTAAACGCAAGAAAATAAAACGTTCAAAAATATTATGTTATAATAATATATGTAGTGATTTAAACCGCCAACCCTACGCGAATCAACACGCCTCTCGACAGCGCAGTGCAAAACAGCGCCCGTGTGAACCAGACCTTTTTTAGAAAACACTCAATTTTTCATCGACCTCGTATCACGACACAATAAAGCTCAATTTCGAGTAACGATTCGTGAAAATGAACAATTTCTTCAGTTCCACTGTGAGCTACTTTCCCGAAGCGAACGGAGAGGTTTGAGTTTTTTTTCATACGATTGCTGGTAATTACTAATTCATGCGTTTAGCCGTATTGTTGCTCCACTGGCTCAGATACGGCTGAGTGATGTACAAAATTTCAAGCAGATTATCTGTATGTATCATCTGAGTGATTTAGTGCGAGTTTCCTGTGTAAATCTCGAAAGTGAGAGCGGAAAGATGAGTGCAGTTCGAATATAGGTTTCTCTTGCATGCAACTTCAGAAAGCCAAAAGGCGTTTTCTGACGTTTTCATGTTATAATTACCTACTTTGAAATGAAAATAGCAAATATTACTTGGGAGAGAGAGAGGCCCAATCCCCTTTTAAAAGGCCGGCAACGCACTTGTGACTCCTCTGGTGATGCGGGTGCCCATGGGCGGCGGTAATCGCTTACCATCAGGTAATCCGTCTGCTCATTTACCCTCCTATCCTATAAAAAAATGAATAGGTACCTACAGCAAAATAATTAGGTACCTACTTAATTATTTAAGTATACTTTTTAAAGACACCTGTCGAGTCCTAATGAATTATTATCTGCAACTACAAGATAATTTACATTAGTTCAAAGTTCAAAATATTTTATTACACATAATATAAGTACCTTAGTATATAAATATGTACTTATCACATAGAATATTGAACTTATTATACCTACGCACGTTACTCAGCATTTATGTAGTTGAACGGTTCTTCGCTTCAAATTAGTGGTAAAACTTTTAAACATAGTAGCTTCCTATAGGTAGTTATACAATTAGGTATACGTCTATCTATTGGTACCTACTTATTGTACCTCCAAGAACTCTTTTAAAGGCATCTTGGCTTAGGCATTTTGTACCAAACAACTTGGCTGATTGAAAGACGATCACGGGAGATGCATTAATAAAGTAGGGGTGGTTAAATCGTCTTATGGCGAAGATTGATGCCGAAGTTTCTATATAATTTAACTGTTCTCAGGTGATCGAGCGCTACCAAAATGAGAATGGTTCCGGAGGTCGCAGCAGCGGCATCCACTCGGCGAGCGCCAGCCCCACGCCCTCCGAGCGATCCTCACCACGCTCGCTGCACCCCCGACACAACAGAGACATTACTCCTCCCGTAAGTTCAAACGGCAAGCTTGATAATTCATGGATATCTCTCCAAGAATCAGATCTTGGCAAGGTTTGCACTAAGATCAGGGACGAATTAACCTCGTGCGAGGAAGATTCTTTTCGCCTAGTAAGTATTACTTAACTAAACAAAAGGTCAGGTGCGTAGTACTCACAACCAACAAGAAGATGTATGAATGTGGAAGAAGCAAAAGAAGTATGCAAGAATCGTAGCAAGTGGCGGTCTATAGTTTCTGCCTACCCCTGTGGGAGAAAGACGTGAGTGTATGTATGTACTTAACTGCCACATCCATAGTGGTCCTAAGCTCAACTGCTACGCTAGAGGTTACTCCGCAACGTTTGCCTAAACGCGGTCTCCAGTCGAGAACTACGAACTATTCTTGCTATATAGTTAGAATATTAGAATATTTTTAAGAGAGGTAGGGCATAGTGAACTCGATAAATTCAGCCTTCAGCCGGGCATATACCTTGCAGAAATTCGTAGCCAAATAACATAGCTCCGTGCTATGTTGTGTTCCTAACGGTGAGCAAGGTCGCTAGAGCTCCGCGAGGAAGCTTTATGTTGTCAGATAGGATAAGCATCACGCTATTGTTTTCTACGCTGCCAGCCCAACTATTTTTCCTTCAGGCGGGCCGTATGATTGTTTGCCACCTTAGTGGTATAAAAAAAATTTTTCTTTAATTTTCAGCTCCGTGAAGAAGACGATGTGTCTGACTGGGAGGAGGGGGAGGCGACAGACGAAGCCCTAGAGGTGCCGCGGAGAGTGCCCTTCCAAGAGTTCGAAGAAGACATAGTACACAATACAGGTACCTAAGCTAAACTAGGGCACACAATCACAAGAGAACCTACTAAATAAATCGATGATATCGATAATAAAATAAAATATTACGTCAACAGTTTTATAGGAACATTTCTTCCTAAAGATAATCGTCCAAAAACTTTTTATTTATGTGTTATACTATAAAATTCAATACTTATAGTTATACTACATAATATGTAGGTATATGTATTAACCTTTTGATTGCCACGGTTGTCTATATAATAGGCGATAAATGAAAATGTCCACACACACGGTCGGAATGGTCGAAAAGTCGACCAATAAAACGACAAGTAATCTCATTCGTTGGCTACACTAAACTGTGGCGCTCAAAAGATAAATAAAAAAATGATTCACAGTTTTTTTGTATTATCTCCATAACTAAATTAAATCCTGGAGCTTTGTGGAAGTCTAGAAAAAATATGCAATCAGACTTACAAGCTTAGTTATCACTCATAATCTGGTGTAGAAAAATAACGGGACGATGTTAATAACCTCTTTCTAGATATGTTATCAGTAGTAGCGGTACGCAGTTATGCAAAAATAATAAATTAATTACAAGGGCAGATACAACTTTTTCGCTGATTTACAGATAATGACGATCGCGAGTTCGACGAAGTATCGAACAGCGATCTACAGGCTGTCGGTACTTGGGAAGAAAATTGGCTATTCCAAAAGAAAAACATCAAATCAATACATTCCGTACCAGTACCCATGCTCGTTCCTAACTCTAACACTGAGTACCGAGCCCTCATCGGCGACAGAGATGCCGACGACACCACAGACCTATCAGACAATGCAAGCGATTCGGAAGAACAAGTAGAATACAAGAGCAACATGAAGAAAGTTCTAGACTCCAAACATGTAATAGGTGGCAAGCCTAAAGTTGACGAAAATGACTTTGAACTAGACAGCCTCACCATTATCGATGGATCGGACGACTTTGACAAACTCGTCGACAAAATAGAGGATGACGATACAGTAGACGCAATCATTAACGAAATTAATGACAATAACGTTACTATTGTGGAAACCATCAATGTGAACGCAACGGATCAAGTTGATGGTGGCAAGTTAATGCTTAGTATTGAAAGTGGACCCTTAACTAAAGCAGAATTCGCTGTGAAAGAAGAAATACACAGAACTCTTAACGGAAACAAAGGAGAATTCATGGATGACTTATGTGCTAAAAGTAACGGAGACATATACAGGGACGATTCAAATGATATGGATAGTCTCGATAACTTTACGACTAACAAAGGTAAATAAATATTATGTGCTTTTCATCTTTTCTAAATGATAGTGAATAATAATAATAATAAAATAACATAAAATGACAAATGATAATATGTATTTTTATAAATAGATCTTGTACACACTTTTACAAGTCAATGTTTATGATTTGAGTAGATATTTCTGAGAAGAGACAGCGAAACAAACGTAGAGAATCATGGTCCCTTTTCTAAGTCTAAGTCCAGACATAGTATTTCTGGTATCAAATATGTGAGTGTCATAAAAGAGGTGCTATTTATTACCAAAAAATTCTCCATAAGATAAACACGAATATAATTCTTGGTACAAAACGACGTACAAAATTGTTCCAATGAAATACGATACATAATGTAAGTATAATGATGACCAAAAATTAACAAAATGACAATGACATTACAGAATCTAGAAACACGCTCAATCATCAGGAGCGCGAGGGCGAGTACGAGGAAACAGTAACGTTACCTGTACAGAGGTATGCGGACAGTCTGCGCCGAAAACACTTTGATGACGGACCGCAACAGTAAGTACATCCTCCATAGAACATTTTAGGAGATACGTATCAAGAGTGAAGAATGCAGATGTGTAAAACTACAATTATGATGATGAAAACATAAACTACACCACGGCCGTCAAGCAGTAACATAAAAATAAAAACAATTTGAACTATAAAAGAGAGAACTACTATGATAAGAAGAATATTTTTCTAAATAATGTATATTCAACCTTTAGCTCCTGAATTAATAAAAATAACTAGAGACCACCCACTATATAATTTATAAACTGCTTCATTAGTCTAGTGCAGCATTTCTCAAACTATGGATGGGCTCTGAAAAAATAGTTTAACACATCATTTATATGGTTAGGTAATAGGTATGTCTGTCTTTTCTTCATGACAGCAATAGGTGAGTCCCGAATTTGGAAGTTCTTATGAAAGGGCTCGCGGTCCTAGAATGCATGCCTTCTATGTGTGACATGGACACCTAGAGAACAGAGAGGAGGATAGCAGAATCAAACTTTTTATACATATTGTATTTTTTTTCATTTACAGGATTCCAACTCGTGATACTGATCAAGATGATGAGTTAATACCAGGTGAGTAATACATTTTACAATAACTTTTTTTGTAATAAATGAAGTGTAATGATAGTCGATAAGCTTATCGAGGACTAAGGAAAGTCAATAATAAAATTATTGTTACCTAATAATGATAATAATATTTTAAATGAATTTAAAGATTTAATGGAAATATTATATAGAATTCAGTTTATAATCATGCAGTTTTTTTATCTTTCTAATCTACTTTTAACGTTGCAGGTTCAATAGCTTACAGGGAGCGCAAGAAATGGCTTAACTACGTAGAAATGCCGAACAATCCGTATTCCCCAGAAGCTATTCAGAAAAGATTATCGAACAAGAGTGCTTCCTCACTCTTCGACATGTTTACAGCTAAAAAAGACTCTCAGGACGATACCATTGAGATAAAAAACGCAGATAATGAGGAAAGAGAAACAAATGATCATTCAATAAAAGAAATCCAACATAATAAATTAAGTTTAACTATGAGTAATGATAGCATTAACAGTATTGACAGAAGAACTAAAAGCCCGTCGCCTAGAGTACTGAAAGATGTTATGGCTGAAGAAATACCGCAGTATAAACGGTGAGTGAACGCTTTTGAATTATAACACGAATCAAATCTTTTCGAAAAAGGAACTGAAAAGTTGTTTTACAAAATTGATTACTTTTGCCCACAGTTACGGACGTGACTATTATATAAGGGAGGCAAAGGCGTCGTGCGGGGGTCGCAAAAAGACCAGTGTGAGCGAGGCGAGCTCGATATCGTCAGTGTCGATGAACAAATCCACCAGTTTAGACAATTTCGACGCAGAGTTCGCGTCGCCTGTAAGTGCCAGCAGCTCGTTGAGCGACCTCGAGGCCTCCGCCCTACATCACAACATCGTCCGCAACGTACTCAGCCCTAGGAATGCGAGCCCCAACTTCGCTATAAACCCCATTTTCGAAAATCCCGATAGACAAAATGATAACGCTGACGAAAATCATGCGACAGACGAACGTTATGTCGGTCGATATGCCAACGTAAGACAACAATGTAGAACTGTGTGCGACGGTGACGGTTATGTGGAAAACGAGGATATAGTTAGACTTAAAATACCGACAGTACCCCAGATTACCGAAGACCTTTTCGGAGCGTACACCAATGTTAGGCGGAGCAACACGATACGCAGCGACGACCTCTGCGTCCGCGCCAAACGTCGCTCTACGCGCAATTATTCGTTCGGTGGCAGTCTCAGGTTAAACAAAGGCTTTCGTACCGATATCTGGTGATTAAGCACCCATAGTTCCAAATTCCCGATATAGTCTAATACACCACCTCCGTTCTCAATGGCACTCCAACTGACCAGTATCTCTCAACATGTGAATCTCTTACTTACTGTGTACGATACCTACATAGCTTCCAGATTTCTCCATTAAGAAACGTTAGGTTAACCGACACCACGGTCACTTTCCATAAACTATGGTGAATGAATCTATCTCATTACTAAATCGATCATAGATCTAAAATATCTTCGTTTGACACACAGTATTGCCTGTTGTGTGTGAAGTTGGCATGTTATTTGTTGGATATAAAGAAGGCTGACTAACAGCACTGCACTATTAATACAAAAAGTATCTACTTAGTACTGCACTTATAGATTTTGTGTTCTTCTTATTAAAATTTTCAGTACTACAGTAATCCTCAAAGACGTTAGTGGTGAGTGATTTTGGAAAACGAAATTTTGACTAACCGCATCCGACTGCTTGCCACTTGACTAACAAGTCGCAATACCACTTCTACTTACTCGGATACTAACTCACTTGCAAATACGTCACACACAATCATTTCATCTTTAACAATTTTTATATATTTTAATATTTAAGTACTTTTAATATGGTCACGGTATTAAGAGTTTCCGACACATCTTTATTGCGATGCACGTTTTAATGCTTGTAAGGGCACTATGCATGTATGAAATTATTATCTAATATTAACAGTAATGACCTGGTTAATTTACTAACATAACTTAATATCTACAACGCACTGTTTATAGCAACTACTCGTTATTAGTTATGTCTTGTCTTAGTTATATAATATATTAGTTATGTCTTGTTTGTTGTAAAAATTAAGTAATGGGGATTTTAGCTGTAAATATAAAAAGAGTACTTAATCATAAACAAATTGCAGTAAAAATAGCTACTAATTACATTATGATAATGTATGAAACGTTTTCAGGGATTACTTATACAACAGTTCAACATGATAGCGACGAACCAACACTATACAAAATTTGCTAGTAAAGAGGACATGGCATCGCCAACGACGACTGTTAACAATAATGACAATATTATGATTGAGTATGATGATGCCAATGAAACACCACTATTTGCTGCAAAACCTATTTACGTTGTTGACGAAACAGATAAACAATTCGAAGAAATTTTGGAAACAGCCTACAAAACAGTTCCAACAGAACCTCCGCCTCCTATACCAATACAAGACAATGATGAAAGAATCGATGAACCTCTAAAGTCACCCCTTAGCGTGGACACTTCTTACATAAGCACGAGTAGCTTAGAAGACTCGATAAAAATCTACAATGTGCAAACTGGAGAGATTATTAAATGTAAGCCTGATAACATATCACCAAGCTATGAGACTGACACGAATGACAACATCGATATCGTAGATAAGAACATCTCAGAACCAGATAGCGTTAGTTATACTGACGATGTGCACGAAGACACTACAGTAGAAGACAGTGCTGAACTTAAAAAATTAGAGCTGATTGAATCTGATGATACTCTGCAGAATCTGCCCAAAGTGAAAGAGTTAGCCAAGATATTTGTTAGTATGGAGAACATAAACGGACCAGTAAAGGTAAATATTCGAATGAAGTGTTGCGTGAGTCATTGTTTGCCGAAACTTAACCGTATTATGACAAACATTTCGTTACAATTCTGATGACGATTGTTTGTGTAACGCTACATTTAGAGTGAATTGAGTGGATTCTTATGAAAATTACAGCAAAATCTAGATAAGAGTAAATGCTGTTCATATCGTTGATTGAACCATAATATATAAATACTTTCCATCCAAATTAGGCCAAAATAATAATGTCATGAAAATTAAAAATCTCATTGCGTTATATTTTTTATTCCAGCCAGTACAACCCTACTCGCGACGGAGGCAGAGCAAAGAGAACATCCTGACAGAATTCAAACCAGAGCGGACCAAGCAGGTCTACATGCACAGTCTCACAGCCCGGAGTATCTCCAAAGAGTTCAGAGAAGAGCTGAAACTCTCCATGTCCACGCCATTAACCGTCCCGGGAGGCTCTAAAGAAATCCCCGAAGGTATTGAAGAGGTCACAAAAGAATCCAGCAGACCAGGTAGCCCCCTGCCAGAACCTGGTACCATCAAGACCAAGTTGGCATTCTTCGAAAGTCTCAAGTCCAAATTCAGTAGTAAGTGAAGGTTGATAGGTTGAAAAGCGATGCCATAGACACAAATTATATTAAGAAATTAATGTAGACTTTTGTTTTGAACAAATGTATACTAATTAGGAATACGTGTATAAAACATTAGTATAAAATTAAGAAAAATGTTCAAATAGGATCAAGATTTGCTTAGCAATCGCTTTTCAGTATAACAAATCTTCACAACAATCAGTCAATTCTCTTAGTTCCCGTATTTTCACGTAGCATGAGAGATATTAGCATGATTTTCTGTTCATTGCGTGCTATCTATCGCAGTAGTTTGACTACAACTTGTTTGTGCCATACTAAACAAGTAATGTAGTGAAAACACTGAACGAGACAGCAATATAATCAGATTCCTTTAAGTATATAATGTAGTGCATAATAACACGGTCACATTATTTAAATAAATTAAATAGTAGGTTACGGTGTAAATATTAAGTGCCATTTTGTAATCATTATTTTTCATTTATTTAAGTTGATTAAATTCCATGTTCTATTTTGGAAGAAATGTGCTCATGTTTTTAAGCTTAATTTATGAAGCTGGTCTTTGATATTTACTGCTACAATATTTAGAGTTGCTTGCACTACTTACTACAATTATTGTTAAACTGTAAAGAGATACTATATACTTATTAAGTTCTACAAGCGGCTTTCATTAGACGGTGGCTGTAGTCATTACTTTTATTTATTTAAATTTAATACTAACCTTCTTTTAAGGAATATTCTTTATTTATAATTTATGGATGTGACTTTAAAAATGTTGATTGATTTTTCTGATTATTTATTTATTCTAATTTAATTTATATTACTAATAAATGTGTTTAAATATATTTTAAAAACTTTAAAACATAATCACAAATCTTCCCCTAAATTACATAGATTATTTAGCTAATGCCAAAGTTGTAAATAAATAAAATAACTGGGTATATATATTATGATATAGCGGTTGTGTATTATTGTATAAATGTAATCATGTCGTTAGATGTGCAGTAAGCTATAATAGGGGACCACTGTAATATTGTGATAAGGCGGTTTGTGGTCGCGAGCAAACGTCGCGAAATAAAATATGATCGTATAATGGATATGGGAGGCATAAAATAAAAATTTAAAGTATTATTAATTTGTTTTTATTTATTTTGTACTTATATGAAATTTAGATACGTACTTATGAGCAAGGCTTGGAACCGGTTTAAAAAAAACGGTTATGAATAAATTTAAACCGAAATCATTGAATAAACCGGTTTAAATTCAAACACAACCGGTATTTTTAAACCGGTTTCAAGTCTTGCTTGTAAGAGGTAATAATCTTAAAGCGGATCGTTCACCTGAGTCCGAGCCAAATTCAAATTTCGAGTGGTTTTTCGCAGTTTGTAGGTATTATATATTTTTATCTAAAACCATTGCTTAAAAATCATTATTGTAGCTAAAAGTAGTGTAAAATGTAAATTTTGACCAATTTCACAGATTGCGCCAGGTTTTTGGCTTGATAAGGATTTATAAGTAAAGGTTTTAGTTCTCAATTGTGAATGTTGTATAGTTAATGTCGCAATTACAACTGCCATGAATCTAGAACTTGTTATAGACCTATAAACTGCGAAAAATCACTTGAAATTTGAATTTCGCGGGCACACCTGAACGATCCGCCTTAGGAGTCCAACGGACTGAATTTCTCATACAAACGTAATACCAAAATAAATCGTAATTCAAACACAATTTAATCACACGGTGTCATTATTCAGATTCAGATAACGTTAATCTAGGTTTCTAATCTACCATTTTGTCCAAAATACTTCACTGGAAATAAATGTAAGTGAATGTAATTCTTGCTAACTTTGCCAAGTTTGAAACTTTTTTCCGGTCGTTTATTTTCAGTGAAGTAGTAGTAGACGAATGGTACGATAGGAACCTAGATTTACGGTATCCGAATCCAAATATAAATCCAATTTGATAAAATATTGTTTGGAATACGATTTTTTTTGTACCATTACTGGCACGCATCTGTATTAGGTACATATACAATTTGCGAGAATAAACAATTAAAAAAAAAGACGTGTGGCTCTCGGGGACTGCCGCGGTAAAGCTATTGCATAGCGTTTTTTATCAACTTATGTAATACAACCAATGCCACCTAAAGGCGGGTTGCTGAACTAAAGAGACAAGCGTGTTAGGTTTTTTCGTTACGGAATTTCTGGATTCGGTCCCCACGCTCAAGGCCCGCGATAGAAGCTATGCAATAGCTTAAAAACGTTGCCGCACACTACGATTTTCTCCTGTATGGTGGGTGCGTTTACAAACACAAATTTTCACATACACAAACGCCCAGACCCGGAACAACTACCTGTAGATCATACAAATATTTGTTTCGTGTGGGGATCGAACCCACAACACGTGGCGCATAACCCGATCGCTCAACCGCTACGCCAATCGTGTCGTCAATACAATATGTATGTAAATACAATATGTATAATCTGGGGTTTAAACTAAAAAAGATTATAAATACATAATTCAAACATGTTTCTGCTCATACCCAGCACTTGAGAAAAAAATAATCTTAAATATAAGCACCTAAATACATACTTTTATAAAAATTTAGACGTCTGACTGAAAACTGGTACCATTCGTAATAGTTCACTGAAATATATTAGAAGTTCTCATTTATCGTCAATAACTATAGTTAATAATAAATACCCAGGGTTTTGTGGAAGGGAATGCTCTCCATGTCATCAGCATACTTTCTCCTGTAGCACCAAAGATAATAGTCTATTAGACTGGAGTTAGGAACTTCTACCTTCTGACCCTTCAGTTTATCTTCTATTCTCTTCTTGAGGAGTTCTACGGCATGGATTGAGCAGCCTCGGATCTCTACTTCTTCTACAGAACCACTTGGGAGAAGAACATCTGTAAAGATAATAATTTGATAAAGTGAATTCAAATCATGTGTGATAAAATACTATGTAGGTAGTAGTCTTCTGAATGCGTACGGACAACGTCATATAATAGTACCCAAAACTGTCAAATTTCTTCAATCGATTTTAAACTTTATCTCCAAATAATAGAGTTCATATAATATAATAGACTGCCCCATTATTTTAGTTGTCCCTAGCGAGACCGCTACGCTAGAGGTCCCGTGTTCGATCCCCAGGTCGAGTAAAGTGTTATTGGATTTTTCTGTGAAATTCTCAGTATCAGCTAAAAGTCTGGATTTGTGCCCGATTAATGGAAATAGGCCTGCCCCCTATTACATGGGATCTAAACATACCGGCGAACTGTGGGTATACAATAGTACACCTCCGCCTAACCCTTCGGGGAATATAGTAGAGTTTATTATCCATTGGGGAAATTTGTCAGTTTGTAGTAACTTGTGTGTTGTTGACTGTACGTATAACGATATTTAATTATATAAAAGCATACACAGACAACAAAATACTATTACTATATAAAAAAATACAACACATTTTAACTTTTATCCATCTTCAAAAAATTGTAATCATTCTCGACCGCGGGAAGTAAAAAGTAGGTATCTGCGTAATATTACCATAAATTACTAGCTGTGTTGTCGCTCCGGCATGCGTTGCAATGCCTCTTTTTCGATATTGTTTTGTCAAAAACTAAACTATGCTTCGGCTTACTCAGAACCACAAAGTTTCATCAAAATCGGTCTAGCCATTTTCGAGTTATTTACTAGACTAACGCATGGAAATTGAATTTTTACCTATATCCTATAGATTAGATATAATTTCGATAGATTGAAGGGTAAAGACGAACCCTCGTATGTTGGCGCCAAATATTTTGTTGACGATTCAGATAACACTACTCATTGATGTTTTTGAGAGTTGGAAAACACAGAAGATAAAATCAAACATTTAATACGAAAGAAATTATGATAAGATAAGAAATATGAATACGATAACTTTCAGCTCAATTACACAGTGACATTAAAATTATACTTAGACTTTTCTACTATTACGTACTTAGATAACTTGTCCGCGGCTTCACATACATCTCAACGGACTTTTTGAGAGAAAAGGTAGCCTATGTCCTTTTCCAATGTCCAATCTGTCTCAAAAATAGTTCAGTACTTTAAATGTGAAAACGTAACTAATGGACAGACAGTTTCATTCACGTTTTTATGTATTGATTTAAATAATTATAAAATTAATTGCAATGTTTTTTTTTATTTATTGCACCATGAAGTTTACTGAATTATTAACTTTAACATATACAAACCCTGTAAGCGTATTGCAAGGCATGTCTTAAAATATTATTAAAGTACAATGTTTAATATGTAATTATGTATATCATGAGAAGATGTATGAATGTGGAAGAAGCATAAGACCATAACCAAGAAGTATGCAAGAATCGTAGCAAGTAGCAGTCTATAGTTTCTGCCTACCCCTGTGGGAGAAAGGCATGAGTGTATGTATGTGCTTGGAAATTTTCGCAGATAGCATGTGAAAAATCACATGAAATCATTTTTCATTATGTAACACCTGTGAATTTTTTTTACACAGCCTGCTCAAAATCACATTTTAATCAAATCCCATTATATTGACGATATTTTCGTATGCAAATTCATTGCGGTCGAAAACTAGCAGGCTGCAATTTTTGCATGTGAAATCGCTGTGAAAAATAATCATAATATCATCAAATGAAAATAAATGAAAAAAAGCAATCATTTCAATGCCTATAAAGTAATATTTATTATTTATGTTATCTTATATTTATATGGTACTAACTATCTTCTTCTAATGGTAAATGTAGGATCGAATATAATTAAATTTTAGCCCAAAAAGTTATGTCTGTTTGCTTCCCGTCGAATATTTAAAGTGAATATTTAGACTATGTCTATGCTTAACAGCATTCATTATTTATTTGCAAGAACATAGCAGTCAGTAAGCATCTTATGAAGAATCCATAAAATAAATAAGACTCACCATTCTTCAATTTATCCATCAGTTCTTTACTATAACTCATAGCACCGAAATAAACGAGCACTTGTGGTACTCTGTAATCTGCAAACATTGTAATCCTCTCTATATCTGTGAACTCTCCCCATCCAGTCCCTCCAAAGAAGTTCCACAAATCTGCCACCAGGATCTGTGCCCTTTTATACAAAGATACTTTATGCCCCTTAAAAACTGCTTCATCTCGGAAACAAGGGAAATTATTTACAATAATCTCCAATAACTTTACAGCAGATTTATTTGCCTCTTTCAGACAAGTTACAAAAGTACCATTGTACTTTTGAAGGAGGATTGTGCCAACTTCATGGAGAACTGATATCCGTTGGTCAAATAATGGGATTGTAGCTTCATTGTCACCTTTCATGATTGTATGGAGTTGGTCTTTTGTTATCTTTGTATAGTATTCCGGGTTTGTTATGTCAATGCCTTTCTGAAATAGGTAAGTTAATTTACCTTTTGATCGCCACATCGAAACAGAAAAAGCGTGCCCTCGGCGCCAAACTCTGAATTTCCTTTAGTAATCTGTCACCCAGTTATGACTGTGGTATGCTAGGCACATTTTGGTTTGTCGTCCATATTGTATACATGATTGTGGTGGTTAAGGTATTATGTGTAAAATCTACTGATATTTCCTGTGATATGAGAATAAACAGCCAGACTCATAACTATATTATGTAGTTTGGCAAATAAATTCATCAACCTCCAAACTTACATTAAATTAATAAGTATGTGCTCTGTTTTCTATACTTTAAAGCTCAAAGTACAATAGAAAAAAGATTTCATGTAGTAACAGAAACTATTGTCAGTTTTTTTTTTTCAAGACATTCAAATTTTACCTTTATAGCTCTAGCAAGAGCTGCCTCTAAGGCATAGTATCCTGAATGTCCATCTACAGTCCACTTTGGAGCACCGGCGTAAGACCAGAAGCAGAAGTTCAGGGCGTCAGCCACAAACACCCAGTCTGCTGCCTTTTCATGGTCCTTGTGAGGGTGGATGATGTCTGCACCAGTATCTGGGATCTCGAGTTTGTTAGTTATTGATGTTAGCATCTGGAATGGGTATTTTTAGAGTCACTTTTTAGAATTTCCTCAAATAGGTATTACAGATGCAATGTAAAATCTATTGTTCTTGTGCCCCATATTAATTTGGGTGCCTACCCAATGTTATTAGATTTTTTTTATTATTATTTTCTATTTTTAGTTGATACCTAAGGTGCTTACCTAAAGTGTAGCATACCTAATTTGATTAGTCCTTGAAGTAGCTCTCTCACCTAGATAATGTTAATTTTAGTATGTTACCAAAAAGGTTAATAAATAAGCTATATAATATATACATTTTTCAACTGTAACCATTTATTAAAAAACAAAATATTAATAGTCAGTGGAAAATTTAAAATCAAAGCGTTTAACACTTGAAGCGTTTTGTAATCTTACCTCTTCACGAAGTTTATCAAGTCCTAATTCATGAATTTTAACGTGTTGCGCATTTTTTGCAATAAATTCGCCGGATTCTGCTGGCGGTAACACTCCTTCACGAACCATAGCGGTACGAATAATGGTATTTCACTTTTTCTGAAAGGTCTAATTGGTGCACTCAGTCCAAATTTGTATTCTTTTTTTAACAATACACCATTACAATACTTATCATTGGATAATTTAATCAGTTTAAAAATACTTTAGACAAGCCTTATCAACAAAAACAAACCGTCTTTGACAGCTTGATAGTACTCTTTAGACAGGAAGGAATGGTAGATACTTTGACATTGACTTTAACAATGACCTATTTGGATTCGTCTTATTATTGTTGCTGGGATCAAGAACCATACATTTTATTTATGTGTAATAAGACATTCTTGATTTTGGTTGGGATAGTACATATAATACCGATTGTAATTACTTATCAAAGCTGATTACTTATCTTTGTTATTGGAAATAATCATTGAAATAATATTACAACTATAGATAAATACGAAGAAAGCAGGTATAATATTTGCGTTACTGAACACTCAACATTTACGTTCCTTGTTCCTTTTAACACCTAAAGTCATTGTTGTAAAATGTGTAATGGTTTTACTCCAGAAAGTAACGAGTAACGAGTTCGTTACTTTCTAAAGCTTAGCACTTCAGTTTAGTTCTTAAATCAACCTGGTAACACTATTTAGTTCAATAATTAAGAAATTCAAACTTCTTCAGATTCAGCGCGACTCACGAGTGCTAAATGGAATGGAACCAATGTTTTTTTAAACATAATTCTAACATTTATAACCTCACTTTTGTAGAGTTGCTTACCTATGTGTTGAGTTGATATTATAATAAAAAATATCGTTTCATTGCAGAAAATAATTTAAACAGTATAATTCAAAAAAAAACAATGCCGCTCGATGTGCAAGGAACATTTGTCTCGCAGAAAATCAGCAAAATAAGATGGATAGCTGAAGATTACGTTGAAACTAAGTGTTTTTTCACCGGCAGTTGGGATGATGAAGTGAATTCCGTTAAAGTTTGGACTTTTGAAAGTCCTAACGAAGAAGACGAAGTAGAATACCCTCGCCCCTTATCGGAGTATCCTGTGGATGGTGACGTTACTGAAATAAAGTTTACAGAGAAGAATAAAATAGCTGTTTCATTGTCTAATGGAGATGTGAAGGTGCTCGAAGTCAGTGTCTATGAGAAACAATCGCCTCTTCGAGAAGTTTATCACTGGAAGAAGATACATAATTACGGGTGAGCTACTGAGGTGCCACAATCTTATAGCATGAAGCATCATCAATAATAACGTCATAAGTACATTGAGAAAAACCCTTTTGCCATTGGCCATTGATTGCCCTTGTGAACTATGTGTGTAAACTATGACAGGTATAAGAATATAATTTCTGTATGAAAAGCGGGTCTACTCACTTATTGTTAGAAAACCATCACTACCTATGAATAATAAACATGCTTTGCCCAAAGCTCAGCAGATTTTGTGACTTTTATGAATCTATGGCTGATGCATGTGTGCCGTCGGATGGGATTGGTCTACTCAAAGCCTCTATGGATGTTACTTCAAAACGCCATTTCAGACACTGCCCTGCATTTTTATCATTCATATATTCTGATACTATTATGTCTAGACTTCAAAAGAGACCATGATTCTCTGAGTTTGTTTCGGTGTTTCTTCTCAGAGGTTGTGAGTTAGAAAATACAGACACCATCTAGTACTTAAAAAAAGGACATATAAAAGAATCTTTAAGAGATCTAGTTACAGAAATAAATATCATTTCATCATTTATCATATATTTATAAAAGTCTTAGTTTTATTACTATGTATAATAATTACCTAGAGGACCAGATACCAGTATAAAAACTTTTTTTTTTAATGTGGGAGAGCCATTCTTCCACACAAATGGGCCGGCTTGACTGGAGTAATACCACAGCCTCACAGAAAACCGGCGTCAAACAACGCTTATGTTATGTTTCGCCGAGAGAGTGAGGTTTTTAAAAGACGGGCAATGCACTTGTGACTCCTCTGGTGTTGCAGGTGTCCATGAGCGGCGGTAATTGCTTACCATCAAGCTATCCATCTGCTTGTTTGTCCCCCTATCCCATAAAAAAAACACTTAAATGTTGGTGTGGTGTGGGTAGATTATTCTTCATAAAATCTATAACACTTCATATTTTGAGCCTTGAGATACTCTTTTGTTTGATCTATATTATGTGACAACAAACACATATAATGTGACAAAATCTTCTTATTTGCAGTGAAGAGCAATGTTCCTGTACATCACTGGATACATTGGAAGGTGATATAGCCACTATTGGGGAAGATGGCAATGTGAATGTACTGAGTGGACGTAGAGGGGAGAGGATGCACACTATCAAGGGGGCTGACAGCTGTTCTCTACATTCCATCTGCTTCATCAAACATAATGAGGTCAGCTTTTTAATAATGTCATTTTTATCATCAGAGTTGATCTATATCATTAAATTATGTTAGGGCAGAGCAGAAAAACCATAAATTTTGTACGTAATTTATTACTTGACTACCTTGCAATGTTTTTTTTTGTGCACTAAATATACTACTTTTTTTAACTAGTAGATTGTGCTAGCTAGACATTATTTCAAACACATCATGAATTAGTTTGAGCTAGCTAGCCACCCCAGATCTCACTTTCAGGGGGCTCCAAAATAGATATACATAGTGTTTTTTATAATTATTTCAAATGGTGGAGAGAAGGGGTGTCACTAACAACTTTCTGCCCCATTTCGAAAAAATCGTAGGCTTCAGGTTCATTCAGGTTTACTAGCTAGGCATGATTTCAGACACATTACTGCTCACCAATCCCACACTCTTTTTTATAAAGTTAAAAAGCCCATGTGGGAGTTTTGAATGAGCCACATCTCCACCCTTCACAGGTGTTACAAGGCCCAATAATTTTTTACCACTGGGATTTTTAGGCCCAAAATACTATTAACAGTAGGATTTAACTGCAAATTTTATAGCTTTTTCTAATGTGTCTATTTCTACCAAAAAAAACTTGGCTTTGAAACTGAAAGTTGCAAGGCAAAACTTATAAAAATGGGTATTGTAGATTGTTTATGTTCCTTTGGTAAAAAAATATTTTATAAGAGAACAATGGTTGCCATTTCATATTTATCTTAATTGGACATAAAACCAAATTCCAGGTGAATACCACATACTTATTTGAAGAATGTCGACAAAATAAAATGTTATCTACCTACTAAGACCCTTCAAATGATCTTTAGAGATGTTTCAAATCGGTTTCTTGCCATTTTCCTTTTATCAAAATGTAACTTATCAAGTTTTCTTTATTCCAGGTTATAACTGGTAATCTGAGAGGCCACATGAAAATCTGGGATCTAAGATCAGCTGACAACAAGCCAGCTGCATCATTCCTTCTAGCTGGTGATGAGCTTGCTGCTACCTGCATAATAAACCATCCCACACAGCCCCACATAATCCTGGCAGGCAGTGAATCAGGGTCACTCGCTGTCTGGGACTTACGAATGAACTCATTCCCCACATCCCTTGTCAATGCACATTCTGCTGGAGTCTCTGAGATGCAGTTCCATCCCCAAAACCCACACAAACTCATAACATGTTCCGTATCAGGTGAACTGTGGGATTGGAACATGGAAGCTATGACTAAAAGCTCTAAAGGACAGGATGCTCAAGTCGCTTGGATGCCACTAGAAGATAAGAAAGCCATGATGGTGAATTCCTTGATACCAGTATTACATAAACCAATTAATAGTTTACATTGTGACAAAGGCAGGATACTTTGTGGAGCTGATAATGAAGCTATTTATTTGGTTAAGAACTTCAAATATTGAGGTTATGATTAAACTTGGTGCATGTAAACTGGTTAGTGGTTGAACTGGAAATGTGATATGTGTATAAAGCAGAAAATGCCGAAATATGTAAGGATTATTATAGTACTTCTTGAACTGTCAAAAAAACTGAGTATATCATTTTAAAGTTTTTTTTCTTTGCTAAATACTAATTTATCAATTATTCTTCAGGGAAGTACTTACAAATTTATCTTAATTCAGTCACAGTTAGTTTTTAAATCCAATCATATATTGTTTCTGATAAGTTCATTATAAATTAGGTAAGTAACTAAAAAATAAAACATTTGTATAAGTAATATGCATTTTTATTAAATTCAGAAAAGTAGATACACTTATAAAATAATATTACATAATAATAATACACCAAGTCAGTCTTTGCATGCTTAGTATCGGTAAAATATATTACAAAAACCGAAGTATATAGTATTTACACGTTTTAAAATTAATTGTGTGAACATAATATCAATGCAAGGCACCACTATTACAACCGTTAGATTACTTTATTGCCAAAAAGGTAACTACCAAATCAATCGCGTTATTTGTTCTAACAACACTTATTGGTTAAAATTTATTACTGAATTGTGATTTTTTTATTAAAATTATAAAATATTAATTACCTACTTACCTTTAATTTATTTTATTAGAACGAGATATAATTTATCATTTTAATTTAATCATATAATTACGTGTATGTCAAGAATCAATATAATGTCCTCAAATCCAAATTACCGATGGCACCAAGCTACTCTTACTTACGATTCTGAATAAATCATTTGTTCTCAAAACAGTCAATCTGAACATTATTACTTCTGAATTTATTGAAAGCAATAATTATATATTAGTTGCTTAGATTTTATTGTCATTGTTTTAATAGCTATTCAAACAAATATTTTTGACGGTACATCAGCTAGGCTCAGCCTCTAAACTGGAATAATATCACTATAAATTAAGAAAATTGGTAGAATATTTGGCATCTTATTCACATTATTATACAAAATAGCATAATTGGAGTATAATTATTGTAGGTAAGCATATTAATAATTATCACTCGACTATAACATTGTTCAAGAATAAAATATAATAAACACAGCACAATTTGACTGAAAATAATAATAGATATATTTTTTATTGTTCTTATTCGATATAATACTTATTGTGAGCACCACTGAATGGACAACCTAGCCCATTTACTCGGAAGTGCACACTTCTAAATTCGACCTTGACCTCGACTCATCAAGGTCACTCACAAAACTAAATGTCCTTCTAAACGCAAGCACTCACTCCTGGAACAGGCAGACAAATCAACTTTGACCTTGACCATTTCAATGTCAAGGTCAAAATTAATGTTCACTTTCCGCGAAAGACACCGACCTCGTCCCGATTTGTCCCGGGTCCCTACGTGTTGACTATGTACAATCAGTGCACGTGTGAATCAAGTGTGGTGGTTCCTCCGGTGGGGGGGCGGCTTCCTCTGCGCGGCGGCGAGTAGCGAGGCGGGCACCACCCACAGCTGGTCGCACCAGCGCATCAGCGCCTCCGTAACGTGGCAACTGTTCGCAGCGGTCGCCAGCTGAGTTTCGAGGCTGTCTGATTGCTTGATCAGTAAACTGTACAGAAACATATTTAATTTCCTGTTAGAATTTGGGTTTTGCCAAAGTTAATTGGTTATTCGATAAATATTTTTAGGGCTTGACTGGTTTGTGATATTGCCTGGCTCTATGGGTCTTCCATAGAACTTTGGAGCATGCCGATTTGTTTGTATAGCTACAAAACTTTGTTCTTAAAGTGTATGCATATATTTTGATGCCTCTAACAAGGTGTTCACTACCCTTTGAAGACTATTATTATTCGAGAATTATAATTGCCACATTGAAAATATCCAAGATAGGGATGTGTTGGGATATGCTTTGCCACATCTCTTGGCCTTTCACATTTTATTTACCTGGGAGGGAAAAGTGTAGGCGCAATAATCATGGCGACGTTGTGTTCTGTCATTTTGTTGATGTCCTGTCTGGCGACGATCTCCCTCACGAGCCGCAGCAACTCACGGAGAGTAGCACGTTGCTCCGCCGGCAACAGTAACACCAGCAGATTCAGTGCCCGACCTTGCGTTGTGCCGCTCAGAGCTGGAATAAACAAACAACTCGATAAGCGTAAAGAAACGTTGGCACTACAAGATACGAATCTTTCCACTCAAATAATCTTATCTCTAAAATATTATAGGATCTCAGTTTATCAAAATAGTCTGAATGGTCCTTATATTTTGTCCCAAGTCCTGCTATCAAAATCTTCACTGTGAATTTCCAAAGTGGGAAATCCCATGATCCATGATAGATGTAAAGATTACGAGTACAGCATAGTCATTAAAAAAGATTAGGATTTGTCTACTTCTGAAGTGTACTAACCAAGTCATACTAAAAAGCGTGCTTTATTATCACCCCGGTTGTTCCCATTGCAAGACAAAGGCCTCCCTACCGTCCTTCCACTCCTCACGGTTTAACGCTTTTTCGGTCCAATTTCTTAAGTAGAACTAGTCCCAACCCGCGTTGTCTAACGCCTTAAGGAGTCAACTCTATGGTAAGTCTAGCCCACAAGTCGTTCGACAAAAAGCATGGATACTAATTATTATACTATTAACAAAAAATATTGTAAAGCTCACAATAAGTGTGATAGAACAGTCTCATAAGCTCCTGGGTGAGCGGCGGCTGAGGCAAGGCTCTCAGCAGTCGTTTGAATACTGCGGCCAGGTCATGGCTGCTAGCACGATCCAACGTAGCCTCCACGGCAGAACGGTCTGAGTACCACTGCCTCTCGATCAGCTGGCAGAGAGCTTCGATCTGGAGAAGACAATGAAAAATTTCGTTTTGAAATGTCTCAACATAGAATACTTCTTTCACTATAATTTACTAATATCGAAAATAGTTTGAGTTAATTATGAATACATATGGTACGGGAACTTTCCCTTCCAGTCCTTTTGGTGTCATAAGGGTCATCTACTTTGGAAAAAAATCATTCATTTACTATTTGAGTCGCTCAATTTCTAGTGTAGACTGGATTCCCGGTTTTGTAGACACTTCTTGTGGTAGGGTATTTGTATGGGATATTACCTTCTGCTTGTTGCCGGGTACTCTCAGCAGCCCCTCATCAGCAGTGCGCTGTGCGAGTGCGCTGGCGAGGGCGCGCAGCACGCTGGGCGCGCAGCTCCACGTCTCCTCCCACAGGATCATGTCCTTGCGCACCAGTGTCTCTAGTGCCACGCCGAACACTGACCCCTCTGAATAATAAATAAGATGTTTATGAATCAAATCATAAAATTGATGCAGTCAGAAAAGAGTGTCGTGTCTAAAAATAGAGTATCTAGCGGTTTTAGGCGAAATACATGTTATTAGAAATGAAATGTCAGTTTGAGGTCAAATTTGGAGGGAATTTGATATTCAGTTTTTGCTAATGGGTTTCCATGGGTTTTGTTTCCTCTATGAAGTGAGGTGTTTCCTCAAACGAATAATTTACGTTTGGTTACAATTCTCACCTTCTTTCCTTTTCTTCTTGGGCGATTTCCTCTTCTGGAACGGCAGCGAGTATCGGTCGAAAAGCGCAGTGAGCTCTAACCACAGTAGGGGTGGCAGGCGCTTTAACTGCGGCTCGCCAATGCTCTCAATGTCCACAGTGCTGTCCTCTTCTGGCCAATCCTGAAGGCATATAACTTATTTAGAGATAGATTCTTAAATTCAGTTTAGTTCATAAATATTTAATTATAGGTATTTCCAAACGATCTTGGATTTATAATGACGTATAGTTTTAGAAGTTCATCAACAAAGAACAGAAAGACGGTTTTATCTAAAGGAAGTTTTATTCTACAAGAATATGCCAGTTCCGGATCGTACTGTGTGTAAGAAAGTAAAGTAAATTGACCTTGAATGTCACCCTTATTAAAATACAATTCCTCGCTGCAATTCAGATAAGAGGCATAAGAGGCGAGAAAATATCTGATTTGCAAACAATAAAAAAATTGAAAGGAGAAAATGTCTAACAATGGCATTTACCTCCTCGTGGACGAGCATCTGTCGGTCGAGATTGAACTTGTGTTCGAAGCTGAGCGGTTGCTGAGCTGCTGCGGCGCTTTTAGCACGAGATACCGCCGCGTGGTTGTTGTTACTGCAACAAAAAACGCAGAAAATTGTGATAACGCGCTAGAAAATAATTTACTTAGTGACGACAAGTTTGGCGTAGTGGCAACGGTCAGTACCGCGGGATGTGGCGTATTATACAGTCAACAAAAGAGTTAGGTATGCAGCCAGCTAAAGATATTTATTTCTTAACATAGATTGCGTATAAATAATTATGCGCTAAAGGGTTTGAAATGAAGGCAGCTGACGAACCCTGCGTTTTGACACATATTACGCGATATATTTTATTATATTCTTATAATCTTTGTCAAAACAAATGTTGCTAGCTGCGTACCTAAATGTTTTGTTGACTGTACTACAGGTAGTTGTTCCAAGTCTGTATTTTCGTGCATGTAAATATTTGTGTTTGTACTCACAATATATTTTTCAAAAATGCTTTTTCTAGTGTTTTCTATTATTGAGACCTATAGATATAGATATCGTTGTTCTATTTGGAGGTAGTTACTTACATGAACGGATCGTTGTCTTTGAGTATAGATCCATTGATTCGCTCTTTTCCTATCCTCGGTCCTTGCACTGTTCCGTATCGTTGGTAACCTAGGAGTTCGATACCCTCTGAAAACAGTGAACAAATTGGTTAGATTTCAGTACCCTAGCAGTACATTTTATAAACTGTCCCGGTGACAAGTAATGTTTCGCCACCTAACTTAACAAATCCTCCTTTTGGTTTATATTATATTATATTTGGGTCCTCTAAGACCCAATGAATATATTATGTAATGTATCCCAAAATTACCACTCACCGGTGTTACTCGCAATATCGGCCCAATGCAAGTCATTATGCTTGAAGAGTTCGTGCATGGGCAGCGGCGGCGAATGCGGTTCGCCGGCCGGTGGCGACATGCGCGCGCGCCTCCCCGCCGGGGCCGACGGCGTGCGCGCCAGCGGCGCATGCGTGCCGGTGGGCGGGAAGCTGTCACTGCACAAAACAATAATTCCGTTAAGATGGTTGGAAAAGCTAATGTGTTTAATGTGATGCCAGAAAAGTCTGTCACGCCATCTGTGACATCACATAAGAACTAATACGCAAAATAGCCATGACGTTGCACAAGTCGGGATATCAATCGAGAATACCTAGGGGAAAATTGACAAAGGAATCTTTCTGAGATCCGTGACGTCAGTTTGATGTCGAAGTAACATCAAAAGTTTCTGGATGGAATCTCAATTGGATTCACAACAATGCATTACGATGAAGGTCAGATTTCATGCGGTACTCACACGAAATCTGGCGGCGTGGCGGCATCTGCCCACTCGGCTGGCGGGCTGCCGGAGCCGCCGCTCGGCAGAGAATCCAATGAGTCGGGAGTCGCACTGCGCGACCGCGGTTCACTACCACTTGAGTTCTGAGGACAATGAGATCACCGTTAGTTAGAAATGCAGTTATGGAGATGTCCTAGTAGTTAAGAGGGCTACACACATAAAGCATTGCCGCCTAACCTACGCATTACTCATCACCACAGCACCCATATCTGTCGTAAGAAACCGCTGAATAATGCGTTCTAGCCCTATACCTGCCTCAGAGCTTCATCAATTCAATAATTGATGTGCCCTAAGGCAAAACGCTAGAAAAGATTCAGTCACGAATCTGAGAGTAAACTTTAACTTCCAGAATTATGTCGATAGCCTAAGACTCAACATTTATGTTTAATACTGTACCTATATTGATGATATTATAAATCTAATAACCACAATCGTAAAATGCAAGAGACTGTGCTATGAGCTACTACGACCATCTTAGAATACCTAACTAAATATTGTTGTGCATATAAGTAAATCCTTGTAACAAAACTCCAAACGAGACTGAGTCGACACATCGATCATTGTCTCACATAAGAAGAATAGAAGTGACAAAGTAGGAACGTCCGGGGCACATCCGTGTCTAATTCTGTCTGTAGATTAACATGATCTATGTTGAGCATGTATAATAATAAGAATAGTTTTCTTATAAATCAAAGACAAGAAAAGAGATACAAAATAACCAACCAATCAAAGTCAGTAAAGGGGAATGCAGTGTGACCATCAGTTGTCTTACAAACTACATTAATTGTTCAATTATAAAACGATCATTCTCCAAATTATTATAATTACCGCCATTAATCATCGACCGAAACACGGAAAGTGCGCTCATTATCAATGGCACTAACGAACCTGCTTACGACTTGAGCAGTCAAAAGCACGTGGCGAACAGCTGGCGTGGGAATACATGGTTAGACATGTCAATCTTGTTAAAAAGCTACATCGTTATATAAAACCAGGCGGTTAGATCAAGCCAAGCCTAACGGAGCCAAGTATTTGAGAGGTTCAAGCTCCGGACCAAAAAGGAATTCATGGGAGAGGGGGGATAGGTATTGACCAGAGCCAAAAAATAACAACGTCATTTTAAACTACCTAGCTAATTCTTGTTCAACCCTCAAATCCCCAAAATGGAGTAAATTGATGGATGACACTCATTTCAATACTTCAACTGAGTAATGGATCTGATGGTGGCGCCAATAAGTCTCCCATCCAGCCATCGAAACTGCCATACATACGTAACATTATTGGACCTCGTAGATAACTTCCAACTATAATTTAGGTGACAGTATACTTTCATAAGAAGTTTTGTTATTAAGTACTGATAAGGTTTGTAGATATGGTGGCTGCACTAATCAGTGTAACGTGCGCTAATCCAAGATTAAAAACAATTTTATTTACGTTTAGTTATGGGTGTTAATTAACAAATTCGACAGAGTACTGTTCAATCAAAAGTAAATGAAAGCGAATTTAGAAAGAACCGTGAGAATTTAAAAATCGGCTTGATTTAAAACAAAATATGTTATTTTAACCCAGATATAGGGATCTGGGTCCTTAAAAAAAAAATCTGAAGGTACTTATATCGAATCACTTAGGTTAGCGTTTTTTACTAGTAGCAATAATTAGAAAAGTTTAATATGCATATTTACAAAAACTTTACGAAGCGAATTTCCATTATATTAATGGAAATTCGCTTCCCATAATCGATTGTCGTGTACACAATTTCATAGTTTTTGTACCATTTTGTACCGCGTCTCTTTGATGCGCAGGCGCATGCGACATTAGATGAACTGTGTGAACCACGTATTGTTCAACAATTACGCTGTTACCGGCTGTCAGATCACAATTACTATTGATTGCGGAATCAACGAAAAAACCTCGGCATTCTAATGCCGAGGTTTTTTCGTTGAAATTTCACTGGCAAAGTAAAAAAGGTTTAATATCTATAGTTCTACTTAGTTTCTATTTCTTAGGGTGGATGTTGTTTATTTTTTCTAGTAATGTCCATGAGGATTTGTTTCTTAGTAAGGGATAAGCAGTAGTTTATACAAAATACCCAAACTAAAAATAAATTGTCAGATTGTTACTTAATAATTATAATCTGTGCCAACCACGTAATGACATGAATGACACAATTACAGCGTAATAAAACTTAGAAATACACATTCTCATACTTAACTCATTGTCCCTTCTACTTAACAGTTTAAATAGTTAAAAAGAGAAACTCAATATTACGTAGCATTGTTTGTCCCCACACATTACGCAATCGTCAGTGAAAGCTCCCAAATTAATGACTGGCTACTTTTTAGAAGAATTTCAATGTAATTTCTACTTATTAACCATTACTGTGCCATTATATAATCGACAATTTATGTAATATATTTTAGTCTACTGACATTTTCACGGTACCATTGTTATTTCTTTACTCCTGAATTGATTTCTTGAATCGACATACATTTTGAATTATTTTTGTAATTGAAATTCATTATTAATTGTTTAATTTCTTTAGACGCGGTTGTCTATTTGATACAGTGTATTTATTATATATAGTATATTTAAAATACAATAAATTCTGAGACTGAATTCTAAACGATAAAACTATTCTATATTTTTCCTACTGCAAGGATGTAGGTACTGGTTAACTTAAACCCTTAGTGTAGGATTAGTGTCACGATTGATTATATATACTCGTAGGTAACGGAATTATGTTACATCTGAATCATACTAAAACGACTGTGAATCGCTAAAAGTGCCCCAAATAATGGTAATCATAAAACAATAGTTGGACAATCTTACTACTACCACAACAACTACTAAAGACAATAGAGGAACGGAACATCCACATAAATAAAACCATAAACAACCAAACAGTAATTAAAGCTGACCATGCATTAGCAGCTGCTCAACCTGCCACTGCGGATGCAGAAGTGGCGGATATTGCGGAAGCGACAGCCACCGACAGTCCCTTAGCATTGGACATGTGTGTCAGCGGTGCGCTTCGAACCGGTCGTATTCAAGTCTAACCGCCTCCCGCTACGGTACGCCAATAAATATTGATAAGGAAAACTCAACAAGAAATCTATGACTATATTAGGAATTACTGAGATCGGAGCATTGACTGGAGCAAGTTTATTTAGATGCGAGATAGAAATGTGAAAACTGCTGGGAACGGAAGTGATATCAGCTTTCTTTGAAAGCCTAGAAAACATTTCCAAGTTGTTGATGATGATAATGAGGGAAGAAATTGTGTTTCTATATTAAGAAGGTACTGTAATTAAGTAAGCGAACCTAAAAAGATTGGAAAGATACTTGTGACGAAGACAAACTACTTAGTAAAAATTGAGATAATTTTAAAATACCATTCATAAACAAAGACAATATTAATGTCTTTCAACACGCTGCGATGCGATGGCAAATATATTGACACCATGTTTTAAAGTAAAAATAGATATAAAAATTGAATAGAAAACGAACAGAACAAGGAAGCATAGTTTTTAAATTTATTCACAATGTATCAAACATACCTAATACATGTCATTATAGATATACAGTCACTTCGATAAATACCCCACGCATACCGGTCAATGCAATTGATGTCTACAAGTTGAATGACTCAAGATACACTAACATAATCCTTATAATCTAAACATGTATGTATTTACTTGGAACTAACTGTGGCGACAGACAGACAGTCGTGTTAGAATAACAATATAATATTAGAGGCGACGCGCATAGGAATCAGTTTATTGTGAAACTATTCATATGCAACGAAACTGATGATATCAAAGGGTTTATTGTTTTTAAGGCTTTCATACTGTTGCTAGATATATTTTTATTAGGAATTCCTTGGAAGGTTTTAGACTAGATACTAGATACAAGCTAGCTAGACAGACTATATTTTTAAAACTGGCATTTATAAAGCCTTACAGATACTTATATTGTGAACGCTCATATGGCTATAATACCAGAAAGGAAGAGAGACGTTAAAATATTAAAGATGAACCAGAATTATTATCTATACTTATAATAAATCTGTAGAGAGGTCAATTCTGTACGTGAAATATATTTCCAAAATAGGTAACTATCAGCGGGTGATTAGTGATCGATACTGACGCCAAAAATGCAATCAGTAAAATTTTTGTCTGTCTGTCTGTCTGTCTGTATGTTCGTTATAGAAACAAAAACCACTCGACGGATTTCAACGAAACTTGGTACAATTGTTCTTCATACTCCTGGGCAGGTTATAGTATATCATCACGCTACGATCAATAGGAGCAGAGCAGTGAAGGGAAATGTTGGGAAAACAGGAGAACTTACTCCATTTTTTAAGCTTCCGTCGCGTGTGCAGCCTTAATGGTTAAAGCTACACAGAAATCATGTATGACGGAAATGTTCTCCTTAAAATTATATAAAAAATATTTCACGACGGCAAATGTCTATCTTTTATGGTTGGCTCACAATAACACGTGTAACTCCCGATAGCTTAGCAGTTCGGAGCTTTCTGATTATATTTGTCTACTCTTACGTTAGGTGACTGACTGACTGACATAGTGATCTATCAACGCACAGCCCCAACCACAGGTTATAGTATACTTTTCATCACGCTACGATCAATAGGAGCAGAGCAGTGAAGGGAAATGTTGGGAAAATGAGTGATTCATGAGATAGGTTTCAAGCTATAAAACATCACGCTACAACCCTTAGGAACGGGGCAACGCAGGTGAAACCGCGGGCGAAGAACTAGGGAACACAGTAACTATTCCACGCGGACGAAGTCGCTGGCAAAAGCTAGTCTAAGAATAATTTAAATATCTAAACACTGATCCACCTGCTTGTATTACGCATCCCATCACCTGTAAGACATTAGCAATCAATCCGGAATAAAGAACGTGAATAATACCTACATGATCCATCAACCGATATTCGGTGCGTGCTCAAACCGTGATCCGTGAAGTATTATGCACACAATCTTTACAGCCCATTAGCCTATTAGCTGCTAGTTTTACCTTGGACACGATAAAATCATTAGAAAACAATAATAGTCGACGTTTCCTGCACGCTCGACTTGATTGATTCTATTAAAAAGGCTCAATTAATACTCTGGATCAACGTTATACGTAATTCGTTATAATAAGCGTGGAATATGCAAAAATATTTTTGGGAGGTGAGATGCAAAATTCTGACAAATTGTAGCGAAGTATCTACACGTAGGTAGGTACGGGATTAGGACACAGAATTGAGGCAAATGGTGAGGGAGTTTCTTACACAGTACTAGGATAAAATTAGGTTTGTAGATGATAAGGTGGATGATTTCAATAATAACATAAAATTATCATAAACCTAGAGCATAGGTAATGTTTCAAATCATAACTACCGTTCACCTATGTCATAATTCGAAGTATTTCTAGTTATTAGTAACCAAGTTTCGCTTGATACAGAATTATATTAAAACATTTCAATTTATTCCAAGTACGTACTGTCGATACGTCAGACTGCAATTTTGCGTATTTATTTGCTCCACTTTTATGCTTTATTGGTAAACAATGCGTAAAAAAGTAGATCAAAAAATATTTATCATTAATGCTCTGTAGGTATTGAATCAGATAAATCAATCGCTGGATAATATCTTGGTTTCGTACTAAATATTAATTTTCAAGAATCAATAGGAAAGTAGGTAATTTATCGTATGATCACGATAAAATCATTAATCGAGTACTTGAAAGTAACGACAAACATAACAAATAGATTTATCGTAGATAAACTAGAATCTTGCGACCTAAATCTATCATGAACTATTACTACACCTGATTTAGAGACAATAATGCTTCGAATCCTAAATATAGAGATAATAGATAGGTACCGATATAGATATAGCGAAAAGGGGGCAAGTCATTTCGAATGTTTTTGAATTTCTCCTGTATCCTCAAACATGCACCAAAACAATGGCGTCTGGCGACAGGAAAATGGTGTCACCGGAATGATGTTACCTAACCAGAAACAATTACTAATTGAAATACGTTAAGATGAGAAAGCTTGACAAACTAGAGCAGCAAACAAGACAAATTCAATCCTAGTAATCTTATCGATAAACTTGCTACTACAATATTTTTTATCTTGCGGAATTTTAATCCACAATCACATGATACTTGTAATCTTTTGTTTGGATCCCTTGCTGCCTGTTCTTAGGCATTCGAATTTATCTTGCCTAGAAGTATCTCATGAGATCAATGGAAAACAAAAACAGACGCAAATCAGTTTTGCATTTAAAAAACATGTTGTTGGAGTTCATCGTAATGAAAAACAAAAGTTATCAGAGACACGAAATGAAAAAAAAAATAATGTTTTTAATGAAGCTAGACAGCCTAACGATCATTGGATAATCCAAAAGATATGAAACCTCACCCTTTGCTGACCTCAGGTTTCCAACTTTCCAAAATGACGTCACAATCCACGAGGTCACTATCACTGAACAGAACACAAATATTTACCAGAGCATCGATATAGGAGCGCACGAGCGCCAGCCCCTTACAGTTGACCACTTTCTCGCACACCTTCACCCGCATGGTGTCACAGATCATGTTCACAGGAGTGCTGAGCACTGTACGCCTAACTAGCAGCACTGTTGCAGCACGCACTGAAGTTTGGAAACTAGCGGACGTAACGCAACGCGTCCGCTCACTGTACTTCACACTACTATCGCTTGGGTAATTAAAATTACTGTATTACTAGATATAATTTTTGCGTAATTTTGTTATAAAGACAACACAATATTGTGTCTACTGACTGTCGCAATTTTGCAGCATGTTTTGATTTTCACACGTTCCTCCATGCTTTCACTGTCGACGACTGTGCAAAGGAAATTGAGTGACGGGAAATAACAGTTGTAATCAAAGATATTGTTGTAGCGAATTATGTTTAAGTTGCCATTACTATTAATTTTGATGTAGAATTTACCTCAACCATCTGTAAATCTTGATGAAGTGTCACACGGCACAATTTCGTATTGAGGAATATTTGTATTTTGAATTCACACACAAGATTTCACATCACTGTTTAAACTCAAAACATTGCACCCAAAACACACTAATTACTCCCAATTTAAAGAAGGTAAACATTAACAATTAAACAAATAAAAACCAACTACTAATCTTTAAACCGAATCGTTTTCAAGTAAGAACACGCGTTAACAACGAACGATTTGGAACTGAACAGGTTGTCCCCAAAAACCTTAATTGCATGCTTATCTAATGAGCCATTATCACCTGGCCCTAAAGTGCAGTACACAAAAGTAGTTTTAAAACATATTTCAACATGTCTGTCACTCAATAATGGTTTCTCAGTAATAATCGCATGTTCGAGACGCGTGATTCGTCGGCGCGAATATCAACTTGAG
This sequence comes from Acronicta aceris, assembly GCA_910591435.1. Classification (NCBI taxonomy): domain Eukaryota; kingdom Metazoa; phylum Arthropoda; class Insecta; order Lepidoptera; family Noctuidae; genus Acronicta; species Acronicta aceris. The sequence continues at coordinate 17,297,595 of OU342758.1, read as the reverse complement.
ATTCCGAAATTCACATTTTTGCGTGCAGTTTCACGAAACATTTTTGGGATATCGATTGAGATAATTACGAGTGCGTTGTGGTTAAATTTCACTGGGTTTGTTCGTATAGTAATTGTTTGTTTTTAAACGTTTGTAGTATTGAGGTAGACAACGACCGGAAAATACTTTATGAAGCTTATGGCATTGTAATTGGAAAGGTTCCGGCGATTAATCCAGCGAGATTTGCGGTTTAATCAATCTACACGATTCGTTACAAGTTACGAGTATTAGCTAATTTTATAGAATTTTACACTAAATATTTTTATTTGCCACACGAATTTTTAGTGTAAACCATGATAAGTTCAAATATTTTATGGAGAAGTAAATACCGCAAAACTTTCCCAACATCAACAACCCCCAAGGTATTATTTTACTATTGTGTCTGCTAATTTATACCTTCAACTTACATGAATACAAAATCTTCCATTCTAAGCAAATCAACGTTTGAAATGAATGATCTAGTTTCACCACTGATCGGTTGCTTCAAAACAGAAAAGTACACTCACAATCAAAAACACTGAACCGCATGACAAGATAACAACTGACAATACAACCGCTTTTACTCTGCCAATTAACCCAGTGCACGTGAAACTAAATATAATAACAGCCAATCATTCGCGGGTAACCACAAGTGATCAGGTGCAGACTTAGAAAGTGCTAGAAGAATCATAAAAACATTTCATATTGACAGTTTTCTTACATTCGTTCCGAATGGAGTTTTCTTGAGATATTTTCATTGAGTTCAGTGGGGTGGAATGGTCATTAGAAATTGCGAATGATCGCTAACGATCTGCTATTGATGATAATGCAATCAAGATCTAGTGTAATGATAATGGTATCGATTGTAGGAGAAATACATAAATGGCTAATCTTTAATGCGACGTTAACCGTGTTAGCAGAACACCTACAATTTCATTTAATTACTGTCAATTCTAATTTTTAGAAGACTGTGTGGGTGGTCTTACATACGATATGTAGGTTTCCAGTTTAAATTCAAGGTGGGTGCTCGATGGGTCATGTGTGATTATGACTTATGAGTGTTATTATGCATTGTTTGCGTCAGCTTCAATAGTAATTAAAGTAACTGATTTAAGGCGGATCGTTCAGCTGAGCCCGCGAAATTCAAATTTCAAGTTATTTTTCGCAGTTTGTAGGTCTTTATCAAGTTCTAGATTCATGGCAGTTGTAATTGCGACATTAACTATACAACATTCACAACTGAGAACTAAAACCTTTATTTATAAATCCTTATCAAGCCAAAAACTAAGCGCAATCTGTGTAATTGGTCAAAATTGACATTTAACACTACTTTTAGCTACAATAATGATTACATATTATAGACCTACAAACTGCGAAAAACCACTCGAAATTTGAATTTGGCGGGCTCAGGTGAACGATCCGCCTTAAGAAATTAGTATTGACAACAGACCGGCGTGGTAGATTAGATACTTTCTTTTTCAGAACACATGTGGTAAAAAAAAAAACATTTTTACAGCTTCAATTTCAAATGTAAGTAATTAAAAGTTGAACTAAGCACAAAAATACGAGTACCTTAATATTTTCCGTCGAAAGCAAAGATTCGAATAACAAACTTCCTACTCATTCTTAACCGATACGAATTCTTGTGTGAATGAATGTATTAGGTATTTACGAATATTTTCCAATATTATTCTGAACACTAATCGCAGGAGATTCTTTGTGCAAGTCGATAAGCTTTCGGGCATGATTCATTGACATTCAAAGAACTTCTTTAGTTTTTTCGACATTACCTATTCTAACAGGTGATTCATAAAAATGTACTCCTGTGTTTATGATGCAGTTTGCTTATTTGTGGTTTGCCAGTAAATAAAATAGTTCTTAGATCCGTTTCGTGTTTTTTACCACGAACCAAATATTTTTCATGGTTGTAATTATCATTCTAATGTGCTTTTTTATTGTTATAAGATGTCAAATTATTTACATACGGGCTTCCTACTGATAATTATAAGCGGCAATAGCAGCCAATAGACGCCAGCAACACCAGTATTATTGTCACCTAAGGTTCTCAGTAACAACTGATACCAAACCAATTAAGGGTCCGGCGGACGCTGAATTGCCCATACAAACGTTATACAAAAATAAATCCACTTAGAACCCTTGACGAAGAGGCATGATCGTATGTATAATGCTTAGGGGCGATGCTATTGCCCATTTACCTGATACATTTCGATAACACGCCAATGAAAACAAGCTGCCTTTAATGAGCTACCCTAATGACCACTTCATTAGGGTGGCCTTATTGATTGTTACGAGTTTCCAGCTAAAATTACTAAATACACTTTAATGAGTCGTAACAAAAAAAAACGTATTAAGGTTATAGTCAACAGCGCATTGTTATTCCAACTGTCAAATTTCTTCAATCGATCTTCAATGTAAACGCTGAGTAAAAGAGTTTATTATCCATTAGGGAAATTTGAGAGTTTGTCGAAACTTGATGTGCTGTTACTTCTTACCGAATCGACAGTAAACGGAAAGAGAAGAGCAAAAGACAAGAATTTGAAAAGTATTATACTAGATTGGCCCAGTATTCCGCTACGCGCTCTGCATTTTCTGTAGCGACCATTAGGACTTGATGTGTGCAGGTATAGGGGTACGCTGGGCATGACACCATATTAGGGATATCAATTTTTCTAAGTGTGACAGTACAATGTATTAAGGTTTTAATTCTGAGTACTAAGATAGTATAGTATAGCTATAGCTAAACAAGAGCTAGATATATAGGTAAGTAGTGTCATTGTCTTGCTACCTAGTATCATAAAATAATACCAAATAAGGAAAATCTAAACTAATATTATAAATGCGAAACTAACTTGTCTGTCTGTTTATTTGGTATGTATTCACACCTACTGAACCAATTTTGATGAATTTTGGTAACTATAGGTACAGATTTTTATTTGGACCTTGGACATACGTCTCGAAAAGTCTATTAGAATGCGAGTGAAACCGCCGAGAACAGCTAAGGTACGAAAAAGGATAAATGCGTCAGAGATCCACTCACCTCCAAATCCCTAAACACATCCCTGATATCTGGCTTCCTCGCTCTGGAAGCAGCTCGTTTCCTCCTCACAGTTCTGTTTAGTCTTCTGACACGTCTACGCACAGCTGCGGCCTGCTCTCTGGGTAGCGGCCTCACGGCCTCACCCAGCTGGGCCTCGGTGACCTCCAGACCGTCTTGGAACGGAGCCGCCAGGGACCCGAGGCCTGCCGCTTGCAGCCATTCTGTTTCCAACTCGCCTTCTGTATGGACAAAAACAAAATTAATTTAGTAAAGAATGGAAGATGCATAGAAACAGGTACCTAGGTATCCTTCAGCATGGACGAACGTGATGTTAAAAAATTAACAGTAGTTGGTAGGTACTTAGACTAAATTTTTAGTATTTTTTTCTCTCATTCACATGAGAATATTTTAATTTCTGTAAATATAATATATTTATGTAGGTACCTATTTTAGTCTCTGACACTAAGAAATCTCTTTTTTGCAAGTGTTTTTGTTCACCACAACCAAGTGACCTAAAAAACTTACAGAGATGTACGTTTTGCCCCCCAAGCAGACACAATTTGCGAGCTGCTCAGAATTTTTTGTTCAAACAAATATCTTCCGCAGTTTTTTGTTTGCACTTAGATCATGAACCATTAAGTCGATACCAATGTTCACTTGCGTACATTCAAAGACAAAAGTTAGAATGAAAAAAATAATTGAAACGGCATAATTTATAAATGATACTTAAATATAAAAAAAAGATAAATGTTTGGGGCATAATAAAATAACATTATAAAATTGTTTACTCTAATATTTTACTAAACTATCCTATGCAAACTGAACCCTAACGAAGAAAACTGTAATACAAAGCAAATAAAAAAAAATACTTTGCATTTTCCCTTTGAGCTCTGTATAAAACAACAAACATGTCTGCGGTTGTCGAGGACTGTACATAGTTTTTTCAATGAGTTGGTAATTTAAAAAAAAAACGCAAGGTCAAAGAACTTATTTGCACGCACACAATGTGTCTGCTCATCGGATTTAAATTGTTATGGTAACACTGTGATCCGTAACCATTGATTGCAAATTAAACTAAATAAAAGAGGAAGCGATGAATCTATTGTTTCTGCACGATTTTAAAAAAGAGACGAATAGACAACAATGCATCATAAACTAGATTTTATAGGAATGAGGAAATAAATTTAAAACGTGGTAAGTATTACATATCAAATTTTAAATATTAAAAAACCGGATTATAATGATGGAACTTGAATATTATATCTTAAAATTTATCATATAAATAGCTTTAGTATGTTTATAAGGATTTATAAAAAATATTACAAATTGTGTTCATCATAAATCCTTCAAACAAAGAAGCGACGGACAAAGCAATACACGTAGTTTTATAAGATTGAAAAAAAAATATAATCTAAGTCAATCGCTGGCTAATTTAAAAATGTAGGTAACCAATTATAAACATATTTACTTCGTTTTTGAATGCAATTAAGATATTTGAGATCTCCATTTTTGTTACAATTTTTTTTATCACAAATGAGGAACTTCCGATATGCTGTATGTATTATCAATTATCATACATAATTATATACAATGTTAACTTGCATGCGACAGGATGCTTATATTTGCGCCCTGTTACTAAATATAGTCCGTCTGTCTGTTCGTCTGAGTCAGCGCTTAGCGCCAACGCTAACTGAAGCTTTTTGTACCATTTTGTAGCATTTGAATTATCGCAAGTTTGTATAAAACAGATCTTGCCAGTAAGGGGATATAATGCAGAAGATGTTTGGAGTACTGAGTCGTAGTGAAGGATTTATTTCATGTTATGTGCACCCTATTTTAGGTAGCAATGTGCTAAGTGTGTTGACTTGGTTTAAGATGTGCCACAGTGCTTAGTCATCGGGGTTCAATGAATGTTTGTATCAAAAATACTTGATTTTACAACCGTTAGTATCGATACTTACAGGAAAAAGGAGTTACATTACTGATCACATTTAAAAAAGTCTTTTGTCGTTCTGAAATCAAGTTCTCTCGAAGCGAAAAAGAAGTTTCTTTTGAATGGCGGTGTTTTAGTGTAGATATGGTTTATCCTTGACAATACTCATATATATAGCTGTTAACGGAATCCAATTGATAGTAATGGACTATCGTATTGAACCGTGAACTTCTTTACAAGTTTTTTTTTTTAGTTTTTTTGGTGTACTTTTTTACGTATCAATGACCTGAATGCACTGAACCCGTGTCGACACAAAAGCCAAGGTTTTCCGTGTCCGTTAAATACAGTGTGTTGTTTGTTTGAGCCACCGAGCCGGAACTCACGGGTGTTGTTTGTTTAGCAACGCGCCGAATCCAGCTGTATGCTGCTAAAGGCTTATACATATAAATTTTGTTAATCTTTCAGGTCGTTACTGAGTGTGCAGAAACCCTTACGTATGGGATGTCATTGTAGTTTCCAAATAGCTTTTGGATATCTGCCTTGTTCAGGCATCCGACTGCTACGACTCGTATTTATTTATCAACCGCACCTTTATTCCCGAAAGGATTAGGTACCAGTGTACCGGGGCCGTATTATAACGTGTTAACGCCATCATTTTTAGGTTGTGAGAAGGACATGCTGCTCTACATGTATATTAAATAGCCTCATCTCTTTCTTACAACCTAAAAATGATGGCGTTAACACGTCATAACACGGCCCGTGATGTACACTCATTCGCCAGTTTTTAGTCCTTATGTAATGAGGAAGCCTATTACCATTATTTGAAAGAAAGAAAAAGAAAGAAATATTATCTGGAAACAAATCCAAACTCTGAGCTGCTACTAATCTACTCTAATTACATAGAAAAACCCAATTTAACTTTGTTCAACCTAGGAATAGAAACCAGGACCTCACACTCAACTAGACTTATGAGATAGTTTTTTAGAATAAACACTGTATCTAAGTACATAGTAACTGTATAGTTAAAATGACGATAAAGCAATTCATTTACAATTTAATTACTAACCGGAACACACGCAGTTTGTTTTGAGATTTTAATGTTTAATTTAACTACGGTTTACTTAATAGCTAAGCTGAATGGGCCACACTGAGCCTAATGGCTGTTGCAGCTCTCCAACAATTTACTTAACTGTTTGTTTTTCAGAACCATTATTAAATTTGTTTCACAAACAAGCAAACATTATATTTGGCTTCAGAAATTTAGAATATTATTATATATTTTAGAATATTTAGCTTTACCTGCTTAACTTTAAACTAAACGATTAATTACAGTACAATTAATCGTTTAGTTTATATAAGTATGATAATGATAATAACATTTGTTGTGATGTAAATAGTTATGTGTAATATAATATGAACTGTTATTTTAGCCGTCTCGAATAAATTGTACCCGATTAAATATTAATATTAATGCTGTAGATACATAACAGTTATTTAAACATCTCTTAAAAACTCACCTATCACATATTTCGCTTGGAACCGACATAACGCACCCATAACACACATGGATCACAGAGCAAATGTGAAAACTAAATACAATTTCACCGGATAATGAACGATTAAATAAATTGCTCCTAATTTAAACGGATCAGGGACGCCTGAACGAAGTGCAGTAAGAGTCCATTCTACCACACAATAACAGTTGCCAAAACGCAGATAACGCAAGTTTTTTTCATGACGACTTATGTACGTGGGTGTACAATCGTACGTACCGTGACGTCACAGGTGACTCGGTCTTACGTATTATGTGTAGTCACTATGTCTGGGGGGTGAATGATTGAATGATTCATTAGTGTATCGCATTATGATTTTATGAATGAAATATCACGAAAGTGATTATTGATTTGCGTAATCATTTTTATTCTTGAAGGAGTCATATGTTGTTATCTGTATTCTGAAGTGTTTTGAAGGGATTACGGTAAGAGGAGGCGTGTTGATATATTCACAGGTACTAAAACGTGACTGGTTTTACCCTATTGATCAAAGCACAGGCAAGTCTTTGAGAAAATTCGTTCTTTAAGAAGACGCTAAGGTTAATTTTTTGTTAATTGATTAAAAAAATAACCTTATGACGCATAAGGTGTGAACGCTTAGTATGAAAATACAAGAAATTAATGAGTATGTAAGGTATGTAGCGTAGTGTAGTGTAATGTAGTGTTTCACTTCGAAAAGAACTATTTATAATCAAGTGAGAAAATCATTGTTACAAATTGGAAACCAAAGATTTTTGGGAGAGAAGTGTCAGTACCATGCCAAATGTATTAGTTCTGCATAGATTTATTATACCGACACTACATTGCGTTCCTGTATTAACAACAAGCTAAATATTATTATTTTCCAAAAATTGTTCTACAAATCTATTTCTTTTCATTTCTTGAGTCTCAGTAAAAAGTTTAGAACTATCAAATCTACCGAACGGTAACGCAAACCGCGATATCACATGTTTTTCTACAACTAATCTTACAATCGCGCGCAATTTGACACATGTCATAACTGTCAATAATGTGACGTAAAAAAATTGCACTACGTTATGCGAATGTTTTTGACGTCGGCGTCGGGCGTCGCGGCGCGGCTAACTGCGCGTGCGCCGACGATCCCGGATTATTATGGACATGTATTTATAGATCGGATCGGAACACGGGATAGAGTTCAATTATTTCCGTTCTGTGAATGGAGCGTAACTGTAAACTTTCAAGATTTTTTTAGGGCTGAAAATTTAAGAACTCGTTCTGTAGAGATTTTCATGGTAGGTAGAGATATTCACTTTATCTGATAGTCTTTGTTTAGTAGTGGGTTAATAATCTTAATAAATGGGCAGTATTCATTGTTATTTACACTAAGTAGTAAAAAGAGTCGACAATTGACAATAAATTAGCGTTCAAGTAGGTAACTTTCATTTTCTATGTTTCCCGGAAATTCGAAATAAAATGTATCTAGTGACTCACAGCTTTCCTTACATACATTTTGTTGTACAAAATACCAAGCAGTATAAAACTCGTAGGTACATTATAGTATAAATACTAAGAGAATTATAAGTAGGTACCTACTGAGGTACCAATATATAAAGTTCAAGCCCATTTGATTAACGTATATAGTTATTAGTTTATTAGCCACGAGCCCCTTCTCATATGTTCCTCCTATTTTGAAGGTCGGTCCACTACCTTCGACATCAGTCTTTGTAATAACAATAAAAATCATATCATCACGGCTACAGTCCCCGAAGGGTTACGCATAAATGTACTAATGTGCACCCACAGTACGCTGACATATTTAGCTTCCACGCCGTAGGGGGCGTGCGTATTACCATTAATCGCGAACAAATCTAAACTCCGAGCTGTTACTGAGAATTTCATCGAAAACCCCAATAACCCTGGTAATCGAACCCAGGACTTCTATCGTAACAATCGCGCTTAGGACCACTGGAGGATGTCTTTGTAATACAATTTAGAATGCTTGTCTACAGAATGCACTTTTCCTTCTCCTATTTAGTCACAGATGAGCACTAAAACTATTTGTGTCAACGCACTGTCGATGGCGTCTAGACGAGTTATATTTACACCGCGGATTCACTCGCATACGTCAGATTGCTATTTACGAGAAGTCAACGTCAATACTGATGTTTGGAAACAAAGTCCATTGAAAAAACTGTAACTATTTATGAATATTGAGATCATTTTTTTATTTATGTTGGGAATGAAAATGTATACAGTCCGATTGTGAAGACAAGTCTAATGGGATGGACGAGCATTAATACAGCAACAGTGGTCATAAAATGCACACAATTTTCTATTTTCTATGATTTTATAAGTTGACATGGTAAATTTAGTGCTAAAAATGGGTAAGTAAGAACGTAATAACTCACCACAACCGTCCGAATCGTACAAAATTGTACGCTTATATCTCAACAACACCATTTTCGTAAGAAAGAAAAAGACAACTCCAATGAACACTGCACTACGATGCACTCGTCACTAACGCATAAACTAAACTAACCATAAGACGTCAAAATTCAAATTAAGAAGTCTCGGTGACCATAGATAAGAGACATAAGAGCTAATGAGTTTAAAATATTTACAGATTGTATGTGCGCAAACAATAGAGATTATAGAACATTAGTATTTATCTATGTAAATAACTAGTAATTTAGAATTAGTGGATATTGTTTTTGAAGAAGTGCTGTTATTCGGTAGTTAGTAATTTGTAATCGCATTGTTTATGACACTTACCTACAAATTATCACAAATAAAATAAAATGCCTACGGAACCTTGTTTTCCCGATTGGTTAAGTTTAAAGGAATTTTATCAGACTCTTTAAATAAGTTATATTTTTCTCCGCTTTTATTTGATAAATCAATAATTCAATGTCCATACATATAGGTATTTGCAATTCGATCCTCCTTGATAAAACTTGATAAGAAGATGTAAGTAGAATACATACGTATGATTTTTTTTTTCTAAATATTTGTTGTGCTATCAATCACATATAGGTAACTCACACTCTTATAAGATAGGTCTCTTGGAAAAGTTTAATGATGAATGTTGGTAGGTTACTTTAGGGTAATTTATTTACCTACGTAATAATCTTGTAAAAAATAAAGTAATTTTTATTGTTTCTGATTGAGTATATAAAGTATATATACCTGAGTTATTGATATGAGTGTAACATCAATCAGTCCTTGTCGAGCATACAATAATTTAAAGAATGGAATTTAGAATAATGGATTACAGGTACGGATTATTTACATGACATAATTATATGTTATTTTTGTATTCCAAGAATTCCTTAGCAGTATAAAAACATTTATCTGTAAGCCATCTTTTTAATTGTACTTCACGAAATAATCGTAGTGGTAGTTCTCTTAAAACATACATTTCCAAATAAAAACGATTCCTGCGTATTTAAGTTTTTTACGAAGGCATTTTGATAATTTGTATAAACAACATAAATAAAGATTAAAATAATTAACTATTTTCGAGAAAAAATTGAATAATTGTATTCTTTCACTTCCATAAAACATCATGCAATCCTTATTATTAAAAAAAATTCGTTGGCAATCGCATGACTTGAGAACGGTTGGACTATTTTGGCATTAAAGACCGAATACAATTTTAAGGGAAAGAAAGATTTTTTTTTTTCAAAAAATTAATATTCGGGACGAAACTGAAAGTTCTTTTTGCTATATTGCATTTTTGTAAGATTGCTAAAACTTACTTATAATAAGATACGCGTTGTACAACTTCATGTTGGGCGCCCATTAATATCGATTTATTTCACAACTTTCACGACTGTATTTCACAAAAAAAATATTTCAACTGCTGTAATATGTTTTTTCTACGCATAAATATAGATAACGGATAAAAGATAACTGTGTATTGGTGTCGGATTTAAATATAGAAGTAATCTAGATACATGGTAACATCATACATATAGCATTTTATTATCTTTCTGCGCATTTACGTAGTCAGTACATTGAAGTGGCTGACCCGTCGTATAGTGTTAGATAACTCATTTATTTTTGAAGTTAGAATACTGTATCAAATTTAACTGAATAAAACACACACTAATTGTGAGATTTCTTTGTTAAAATTTCTGTAAAAACGATTTACTTTAAGCAAATTAACATCTTTATTTACTTTATTGTATTGTATTATAATTGATTAATGCTAATATTATAGGTAAGCAAACAAGATAGTAATCTTCTTCGTAACTATACCTATAATGTTTCTATTACTATCAATTTGTAGTAATAGAAACTATAGATCAAGTCATAGGTATATCAGGTAGTCATTATCAAGGCCTTTTCGGAAGTAAATATTTTATTTATATCTCCATCAAATATACATAAAACCTACATATATATATATTACCTACATAAAATTTATTCTCCTTTCTTAGTCAATAAAAAAAATGTATCTGTGTCCATAATTAGTGTATTCCAAGAAAACATAATTAAGATACCTACTTCAAGATAATATTCATCATGTCTGGATGACATTACCTATATCTAAATTAAAATATATGCATGAAATACTAATGATGCAGGAAACCAAACAATAGTTCGCAACTAAGCCTTGCGAGACAGATGCCTGCTAAGATTTATTACCATTTAAATAACGAGGAAGCACATTCCAATATACCGTGGAGAATATTAAGTAAATACGCAGATGGAGACATATTATGTCATGAATTGACAAGAATGTCAGTAAGAGGATACTAGTAGGCTAGGTTAAAATTCCTGTCCCGTACATCTAGATGGATATTAGATTTTTTTATATTAAGTATAGTAATTGCAGGATTTAAATCAATGTCTGTTTTGATGATTTTATAATACCTTTACGCTAAACGTAGATTCTATAAAACGAGTCCACATTTAAATGGAATTCTATAAAATCTATCGATCAAAATAAGTAAACCACGATAACAAATGAAGTACACTGCCTTTCAAAATAATGAAACAAACAAAAAACGGCACAATAAAATAAGGATGTACCGTTACAAATGCGGCCAAATAAATTCGCCCACACGACGATCGGGGATAGTATGTTAAGTACATGAACACTACCTGACGAGAATCGATTACGGGTCGCGTATGCGATTTCGCTTACCGATTCAATTGATCCACTTTTTATTGAGATGTCATTCAGATTAAGAACTCGACGAGAGAAGAAAGAAAAGTATAAACTTTAATAAAAAAAACCATTAATTGGAGTAAAAAAGTAAGTGAGTCTATGATAAAACGTCTGGATTCGTGTAATTAAGTGAATAATAGGGTTGTGCACTGTACTTTAATAGAGCACGCATCTACTTGGAAGACATTTAGCTTTGTGGCGCGTCCGACTTTTCAAACAGTAGTTGTCTGATTAGCATCGCTCTTGATTTCTTGTTAAGGCCTACTTACCGCTGTCTTTTCATCATTTACCTTATCATTCTTAAGACATGTACTTAGTATTCCACGCATACAGTGATATTCTCGAGTAGACACCGCATATTATAAAAAGTATGATGCACGTCGACATTTAGTTGCGTGCCGCGGCGCAGGCGCATGCGAGCATACCAGCGCGTCGGTTGCTAGGCAACGGATGTGACGGTGCGGAATATGATTTTCATAATGATTAGGTGCACCAACATTATGTTAAAGTAACGATTGACTGAGCATGAAAATTTTGAAGTTGGTTTTACTTTTAAATAACATTCTTCGTTTTTGCCTCAGATATAGCATATACTCAAAAGCTTTCTTTGGTTGCACCTTTTGAATAAACCTTGTTGACCAAAGATTAATAAAACAATTAGGTTTTTTACTTTCAAATCAAACTGGGGAGACAATTTTATATATATGTACATATTTGGGATAAACAAACAGTTTTGAAGCGGCGGTAGCCTAATGGCCAGGGCGTTCGACTTGCGATCTTGTGATTGCCAGTTCAAAACCCATTGCACTACCGACGTGAACCCTCTCGTAACACAAGCATTTAGCTTAGCACGAGGGGTTCACCAGAATACTAATAATACGCGACCCACATTGCTAGTAAGCTTTTTTAATAAAAAAAAAAGTTACACATTATATTTAAGTTAAGTACCTATTTACTATAGCTAAAAAGAATAAATGAATGTGTAACTCAAATCGTTACCCACGAAATATGTAATTCATATATTATTATGGATCGACATAATTAAAGCTTTATTATTAGGTATGCTTTTATTAGAAAATGACCTACATTAACTAAATCTGGTATCGCTATAAAATCTGAAATTAAATTGTTATCAAGCTATATCGTATAAAATCAATTACACATCGAAATCGCATCAAGTGTTAAGGATGCTTAAGCATCAAAAGATAACAACTTATTATCTAAAAGAAACCGAAGCATTATAACGCTGCCACCGATAAAAACAACCAGTTAATACATTAAAGACTAATTCATTAATTTGAGGACTGGCCACAATGTCTGTACCTACATATTTTATGAGGGCGATAGGTACCTTAGCCGGTTGAGATAAACACAATCATGATAAAACGAAATCCTCGAACTACCCAAAGCGGTAGAAGTATGTAAAGGTTGAAAGTTCTAAGTGAAAATATCTAGACTTTCTAGTGTGACTAACCTAACATTCTTCCACGCCTGAGTCTTCGGAATTAACAATAAAGCGCTATTATCACATGATCACGGATAGATCCGAATCAGTCGCGTTAACAAGATAATTGCCTGGCCTGAAATATATAAGCAGTTAAATGTGGTATCATTAATTTGATCATGTTTTCGTTTGATCATTCATAATAACAGCCTCACAATATCGCTTGCTGAAGAGAAGTTATAAAATTACTTAGGTACATGGTATGTTACTACATAATTATATCAATGTTAAATTGTATATTATGTACAATAAAGGTTACAGATGAAATTCCTAGTATAAATAATATAAAAACATATTTTTTGAACATGTGCAAAACATACTTTTTAACACGTGCACGTTTTTTTATGAATTGTTTATTTAAATAATAATATTATTAATACGAAAAAATCTCTTCCTTACTTCGTTTCAACTTTCTATCTTTCTATGCAATCTTTCCAGATTGCTACGTTTGCAGAGTCGTAATTTTATATCTATTTGGACCCACGACAGCATATCGAAACCACCAATTAAACCCACAAATATGTAAACAACGCCTGACAGGTAGCCGTAGATACCAAAGCTGTCTTCCCACGCGCATGAGAACAGCTCGCCCGCCGTGACGACTCTCCCTTACTTCCTGAAGGAGTCGACAAGGCACAAAAACTATTTGCTCACAGTCGTGGGAACGCACTGTATTTAATAGATTCACTGTTTTAAAGAAATTAGAAATACACTGTTAAGTCTCGAGGAAAGTTCGTGACATTATAATTTTAGGTCAGATTTTAATAACAAGTATGTTTTTAACAAAATATCTACTGTATTATTCATTTCTCCGTAGATACTAAAGTACCATAATTTTATATAAATTTCTAATTCCTTTAGTCCACATTCGCGCGAGAAAACGTAATTTCGTTTTTTGTGCTACCGTTACAAAATAGATAATTCTTCGGAGTTTGCCGCTTTTGAAACTGTCACACGTCATCCATGTTCCTAATACTAACATCTGTTTATACAGAAAATCTTTAGCGGATAACACTTTCGAATAGATTTTTTGCTACCAAATGCTCATCTTGCAATTTTCCCAAGCAAAACCAAAGAAAGTAATGCGTTGTTTTCATTAACGTGTATCGGAACAATGGTAGCGGAGACAATGCGCATGCGCAGCCCCCGCTCCCATGTGAAAGTGCTTGTCTGTTTGTATGTCACATCGTCCATTTCCAACACTGAGAAACTGTCCGCTATCTACAAACATCACAACACGATTCATCATCCTTGTTTTGACAGAAGATCTAACCAATTCATTGTACACTTATCAATATTGATTCAAGCAGAGATTTGCATTCTGGAAGAATATTAAATGGCAGAAACTTGCATATCTTGACGTATAGAAATCATTAATTCTTGCCGTAAAGAATTACCAGCGAGAATTAAAATGAATTCTTAGAAATTATAACTTAGGCAAAAACCACTACAATTTTAATACAGATTATCACAAAATTTAGACGAAAGTCCCAAACAGGACTTTAAAAAATGTCGACGTGTAAATACGTCGGCGATAGTTTATAATCATCTGTCATTTGTGGTATCCTGTGCAGTGTAAGACAGTATTTAAACCCTCCTCTACTTCTGAGAAGCTTATTGCCCATAATGAAAGGTTTGATTTGCCATTAAATTCAGTTACGAGGGACGTTCCGGTTTTAAACATCTTTATTTCAATTGCTCTTGTTGATTTGCACGGACCTGTAATTTACGAGGATGACTTCGTTCTGTTTTAGTGTTAGTATTGCTTTTTTGTTGGCGTTTCTGATCAATGGCATAATTAAATAAAAAGTTATGTAAATTCAGAAATAAAAAATAGAACTAGTAAAGACATCCAAAAATGTAGCCCAGAAGATTGGCAGCATTGCCAGTCGCTACCAGAATGATCATGTATAAGCCCAGAAGCCCGCTACAATATATGTATGTAGTTACATTACTAAACAAGCAGTGTATTTTGACAATAATGACACAATCACTTCTATTATTAGACTACTTCAAAACATAAACAAAAAAATATTGTATAACTGGTATAAAAGTTAATTTCCTTTTACAAGTCAAAGTTTTTTACAATAATCTAATTCAACATAACCGTAAGCGACAGAGAGCCAATTATTCATGCATAAATTAGATTGAACAAAAACTGATGGCTAAAAACTAAATCGATCGATGACGCTATTCTGAAATAACTATGGCTAATTAAAACGTTCCACAAACAAGAAGTCTATAGAGAAACTATTGAGAAGTTATCTGACAAAAATAAAATAAAAAATAAGACGAATAAAGATATGGAAAAATATATAGAGCTACAAGTAAGATTGGTGGTATTTTACTAATATTACGTCCTACGCTGTAACAAATATAGACTGGCCGTGTAGGTGGCCGTCATCTACAGTCAAATTTGGACAATTACTACAATTTGTATAAAGTGGGTCAACTTCCAGCACCCAGGACGTGAGTAATGGCAATTGTCAAAATAATGAGCAATGATAGGCACGAATCAGGAAAGTAGGTTAAATTACCTATTAGGTATATTTGATTGTAACAATAAATTCAAGATTAAAATTGATAGTCAAGTTGAACTTAATAATCTAAGTACTCTAGATGAATCCAAGTCAAGAATTAAAAACAATTAAGAGAAAAACATTGAAAAAATATTGGGCCACACACAGATATCTTATTTAAACAAACGAGGTAATGCGGGAAATGAAAATATAGCCTAAAGATAAAACACAATAAAACGGTAATTCGAAATTATAACCGTAAAGACAACAATTCAATAGAATAACCACAAGAATCAATTGAGACGGTCTTGAACCAAAAACAATTGCTTTATACTTATCGGCTTAAAATTGGCATTGGTATGTTCCGGCATAGCGCGGGTCTTTCATTGATTTACGGCGCCTACGGCCTACCTAATTTCAAGAATATGGTAACTGTGAAAGACAGGTTGTCTTTGTGTTCTTTCCTCATCATTATCAACGCCTGCTATTGTACTATCTATTCATAATTTGTCGGGGTCGCGTGTGATTTTAATTAACAATAGCCCAGCATACGGCTGTGGCATTGACCCGCGATTGAGAGGTCGTCTTTGGCGTTTCTGGCAACTTAAAAGCTTAAAAAAGGGAACAAAATGAATCAACATTTTAAGAAAATCACTGTGTCCTTAATTTAAATAAAACCTGATTTTGTCGCCTTATGCAATTTTATCTAAATCCATTCAGTGCGATATACAATGACTAATATTCAGAGCATTGATAAAATCGATGATGATCTAATTTGCGGGAATGATATTATATAAAAGTAGAACAATGACATAGGAAGATTATATCAGATTCGTACCATTGATAAAAATTGAGAGACTGCCTCGTAGGCTAGTGATGTCATGTTTTAATGGATGACAATGAATGTTTTGCGACGCTTTGTCGCAGATGCGCAAGGTTGTATTTCTTAAAAGTTTGCGAGGTTGGTGAGTTGCTTTTATACTACATAATTATATTAGATAGAGAACGTGCAGCACAAATCGACACGAGAGCCAGTGTGGTTAAAAGAAGTTAAGAAGTTTTCCGATCTGTCATCGTGTTGCCATCAATGTTTACATTATATTTAAATTATTTTTATTATGATTAAAATTATAAAATATGGGTTCTGGCCGATTAATAATTATAGACAGCGCGGCCAGAATTTATAGAAAGGCCAAAAAAATAAAAATCATTATTATTTGAGGTTATATTTACTTACACATTTGTTTGAGTTGAAAAGAACGATATATAAAACTAAGGTATTTTTACAAATTAAATTATCAACATTACTTAGTTCCCAAATGTTTGTGAACCTCATACTTAGGTACATAATGTTTTTTTACTGCATTTATCCACTTTAGTCAATTATCACATAGCTATAGAAAGTGAGGACTATTCATGGGAAAGTAACAGAATTTTAAACCATTTGACTTTTTTTGTCTAAGACGTTTTCGTACATCCAGAAATGTATTTTCACTTAGTGAAATGTTATTTTTCACTGATTTATGTGATTAATTTATAATTATGAAGTAATGAAGTATTAATGTCAAGTATTATTTGCGTAAAGATTCTGATTTACGCCACCAGATGGCAGAGCTTTCATCGTGCACGTTCTCTATTGTATGTAAGTTGAGATTAGATATTTGGGAAGCCTTTTCCAACATCGCAATTACCTTCTTGATAATTCGTGAAGAAATGAAATTTTTTTTTTTTTTTATTGAGTAAAAATTTTTTGCTAAGATAGTTTAAACTAGGTAATACAAAGTATAAATTAGTTACAATATAATACATGTGCCTGAACTAGGTAATCCTGTGTTTCAGGCAAAAAGAGCTAATAAAGACTAAAATAATCACAAACTAAATACACATTAATAAAAATAAATTATAAATTAACCGAAGGATAAGTAATCATTAAAATATACATATTAATTAACAAAAAATAAATTCCCTAATCAGGTAAAGCATCACAAAATCAATAATTAATTTTACTTAAGCACGATTAGTAAATTCTCTGTATCTTCGTAGGACATACTTTTTAGGGCCTCCTGGAGATTTTTTTTACAGTTACTTAAGTTTAGGTGGTAGATATTAATTTTTGCATTAAGCCTGTTGTAGAGAAGTGGTCCTAGGAAAACATAAAATTTTGTTGTAAATGCACGTTTAGTTCCTGTATTTTGAACGCAAACTATATCTTTCCTTCTTTTATTAGTATAGTCAGTGTTGTAAGGAAGTGCTACATGCTGCTTTAATACAATGCTCATTACGAATAACTGCCGAACTGTTAGTACGTTACAGGATTTATAGAGGAGATTAGTGGGGAAAAGGAAAGGGCGAAAAGTAGACACCTTGAGAATAGCTCTTTGAGCTCTCTCAATGGTCAGTAATAATGTTTTACCTGCTCCGCCCCATGATGTAATACAGTAGGTCAAAATTGACTGACACAGGGCAAAGTAAACTTGTCTTATTATTTTTGGGTCTGCAATATATCGTATCTTTTTAAAAGCAAATATCAACTTGCGGGTTTTACTACATAAGGCTTCGATATGTTGCTTGAATGTAAGAGTTTCGTCCAATATTACACCCAGGTATTTTATTTTATTCGTACTTTGAATCTGAGGGCACAAACATTGTGTATCATCTGGTTTTCTACAGTAATGAGCGAATAATGTTGAGTTAGTATTAGTTGATGTTAGTTTACGCATTGAGAACTTAATATAATTAGTTTTATCTGTATTTAGTGTTAGTAAATTTTGCTGAAGCCATGTATTGACAACATTAAAACCGTGCTGCGCATACTTGTAAACTTTTTGCTCTGATTCGGCTGAAAAAAGTAGAGCAGTGTCGTCAGCATATGAAATGATCATGCCATGATCTAGTTTTAGGTTGCAAAGGTCATTTATATAGATTAGGAACAGAGTAGAGCCCAAAACACTTCCTTGGGGAACACCAAAGGAAGTATTTTTCTGATCAGCGCTGAGAACACTGCCTATCCTGACACATTGGGAACGGTCTTCGAGATAGCTTGTAAAGAGTTTCAGCTGGGTGCCCCTTATACCTATGGACTCAAGCTTGCGCAATAGGATAGGGATGGAAACTGTGTCAAAAGCTTTTGCGAGATCCAGGAATATGCCCACTGTGTGGTTACCCTTATCAAGTTCCTGTACTAGATGGTCAGTCAGAAGATGTACGGCATCGGCAGTAGACACTTTAGGTCTAAATCCAAACTGCGTCTTGGATAAAATTGATTTTTCCTCCAGATATTTTATTAATCTTTTATTTATAATTTTTTCTAATATTTTGGATATTGAGGGCAGTAAGGAGATAGGCCTATAGTTTGTCACTTGTTCTTTATTACCAGACTTATACACTGGAACCACAATAGCTCTTTTGAGACACTTGGGGAAGAGCCCTGTAGATAAACATGTTTGGAAAATATAAGTCAGTGGGGGAACCAAAATGTGCCTAAATTGTTTGATAATTTTCGTCGGTATATTATCCCAACCAACTGCACAGTCATCTTTTAAACTCATAATAATCCTTTCTACTTCGGTTTCATCAGTATCGAGTAACGCAAAGGATGTTACGGTAGAGTTACACTTATAAGGATTACTAGTCAGTTTCTGTGATTGGCACTGAACTTTTTCTGCTAGGCTCTTGCCAATATTGATAAAAAAATTATTTGCGATGTTAGCAGATGTTAATTGCGATGAGTGTGCGTTTAATAAACTCGAAGAAGAGATATGTTGTTTTGGGGAATATATATATATATATATGAGATTTGGCCTATAGAAATGTCTTTTACAATACACACTAGAAGAAGTAATTGATTTTATCTTCGCAACTAACAGGTTGGAATGCGCAGTAATCACAACTGAAATCAAACAAACGGTCGACCTTATACGTACGTTAATCCTTCACAAGCCAGGCTAGATCTGTATCTACGCAAGCTCATTTGACTTGCAGATGACGTCTGTCAAACAATACGAAGCGGGTTCGATAAAAAACATGAAGTATATGTCGATGAATTTATTAGACAAGATGTTGCAATTGAAAGCGCTCGCGGTACTGTGCACAAGTAAATATTAATATAAAGCTTTTTAAGTACTCTTTTCCTCCGCCCCCTCGAACCAACCCTTTGCAGTACGCGTCCAAATCATCCCGCCACCTTTTTCTAGGCCGGCCATCCATCCATCTGATTCCATCTTCAGGCACCCATTGAGTGGGGGTTCTTGCCCAACGGTCACTTTCCATGCAATTTTGATAAATTCGCAGAGGTAATGGGGGTATAACATAATTATTATTACGTGGTAGTCCAAACGGTTTAAAACAAAGGTTTTTACGGACCAAGCTATTTTGAAAATAACTGATCCGAATTTGATTTTGATTACACTCAAAAGCAATTTCTTAAATAGCTCTGGATATAAATAATTAATTAAATAGCGATCTCAATTGGCCCTAATTTTTTTTGGTTTTTTTATTACGTATTGCAATGTCTCGGGCTGCTACGCAATTCTGCATAGCTGTATACAGAATTGCGTAGTCGAATCTAAATACTTATGTTAATAAATCAAAACAGGATCTGAGGTCAGACGGTCGGTTGGTTTAGACAACATTTTGGTGCCAAACTCCTCTAAATGTTTGCTTTAGCACAGAAAGCAAACTCAGAAGCTTATGCGGTTCTTTATATTTCAGGTTACCGTTAAAAAGAGTTTTTGGAATTGAATTGGAATTTGAGTTGGTTAGATGTAAAGATGACTGCAAGAAATAAAGAAAGCTCATGTTGTTTTAGAGCTTCATATGAGGGAAGAGAAGAAGACTCAGCAGAGGAACACTTAAGCCTGAA
Source organism: Acronicta aceris (assembly GCA_910591435.1). Lineage (NCBI taxonomy): Eukaryota > Metazoa > Arthropoda > Insecta > Lepidoptera > Noctuidae > Acronicta > Acronicta aceris. Next base: position 17,277,012 of record OU342758.1, on the reverse strand, counting down.
ATGTTGATGAACGAATTCTCATCTTTATCGAGTGCTGCAGAATAATCAAAGTTATGGTTACTTTGATAATTCTGCAGCACTTGATATTAGCGGCAAACATTGTAGACGTTTTATCATGAAAGATGACGTCACCTCCGCATACAAATTCACGCCTTGTCGCCACACCGAGGGCATTGGTGAACAAACTATTGGCTCACATTATTGAGGAATGTTAGTTTTAAATGTTGATCCCTTATATGTATGTAGGGGATCGATTTCCAATAAGAAAATTTCCTTTAGCTTCTTATAAACTTCTTTTATTTTATTAAATCAACTTTGTATTCTTTCACATCTTTCACCTTTCACGCCATATTTTTTCTGTGTATATCTCTCTCTTTCATACCTACACCTATCATCTTCACTCATTCATCTTGCGTTCCATTCCACTCATCTTACATTCTTTAATTATTATTTTTTTCCTACAATTCGGCCATTCTGCCTAGTAGTCTGACCTCAGACTACAGCAGTCACCGGATCAACATCACTTAAGCAGTCATTTATAGTTAACAATTATACAATTTAATGTAGAAAAGAGAAACTGAATAAACCTACTGTTCAATACAATTTGTTTTTTTTTTAAACCCAACTATCATTCCTTCCCTTCCATACTCAACATAATTACAATATTTTACTTTATACTACAACTGAAATTTAAAAATAAAATTAAATGTAACACTTTTCACCTTAACTTTAACATCAGATACAACACTGTGCAGAATTAGGTACATCATTACTCTTTATTGCAACAAAGTATAATTTATGGAATGGATATTAGAATATAATAAATCCTAACTTGAATCGAGTTACAATGAGTATTCATTTTAAATTAGAACAATATGGGATACAAAATCCAAATGTAATTTTACAAAATGACCATTAATAATCAGATCATATTTACTAAAATATGGGACATCAAGCAATATTCTATATTTTGGAACTAGACAGGATACAGAACAACCTCATGGCCACATCTTCATACAATCTGCACCTGTAGAAGTTTTCACAGGCCCTTCAGCATTAAGGTCCACCTTCTCAACATGGTATCTGCCTTTCCCCACCTTCTTCACAACTTTATATGGCCCTAGGAACTTGGGTTTAAGTTTCATAGAATTTCCAAACTGGGTACGCTGTATAGCAACTATGTCTCCTTCTTTGTAGTCTTGTTCTTCCTTCCTTCTTTTATTATAGGTCTTTCTATTCTCTTCTTGTATTTTTAATAATTGGGCTTTAGCTTCCTGTCTTAAACTGTGTCTTTTTTCCATAAAGTCTTGCCTGCATTCTTCTTCTATTAAATCAATAATTTGTATGTCTTCTTTTTGCTTCATCTTGGTACCAATAAGTAAATTGAAAGGGGTTGTATTAATAGATCTTTGATAGGTACTGTTGATAGCCCTTTGCACTTGACTAACATATTTGTACCAATGGGTAGGTTGTTGTACACACATCTTGGTTAAGACAGAGATGATGACTCTGTTCAAGCGCTCAACTTGCCCATTACCACGTGGAATACCTGTAGTTACTGTATGGTGATGAATACCTTCGTCCCGACAATAATCTTGAAATTCTTTACCGGTAAATGCAGTCCCCTTATCTGTAATTATTCTTGATGGATTACCAAAATCTTTTTGATGCATTTTCAGTTTATCTACTGTTTCTTTAGTGGTTAAGGTTTTTGTGGGATAAAGCCAAACAAATTTTGTGTATGCATCTATAACAGCCAAAATGTAATTGTATAATTTCTTTGTAACATCCAGAGGTCCAAGATGGTCACAATGTAGTGTTTCTAGTGGAAGTTCTCCTTTTTCAATAGGATTAAGTAAGCCTTCTTGCTTCCCTCCTTTCTTAGTAGCTAGTATGCATGGAATACATCCTAAAATTACTTTATCTACTTTCTTGATCATATCCTTAATGTAATAATCCTTTTCTATCATGTCAATAGTTTTCTTTTTCCCAAAATGTCCCACTTCATGTGCTCTTTTAATTATTTCAATATCCATGACATCTGGTATAACCAATTTCTTCTCTGATCCTTTGTATAATAAGTCATTTTCAATGTAGAAGTCCTTATATTTTTTTTCATTTAGTATTTCCCGTAGTGCACTCAAGTTTTCATCTTCTTTCTGTGCTTTACATATTCTTGCATGCAACTCAGACTGTACCAGAAAAGCATAAGGATTCCGGCTTAATGAATCTGCATGTGACATCTTCCTACCAGCTCGATGCACTATCTCATAATCAAAATCCTGTAAAAATAAGACCCATCTCGCTACTTTAGCTGAAATTTCATTTTTATATAATGTCTTCTGAAATGCTGAGCAGTCAGTAATAATTTTAAAGTGAATGCCCAGTAAGTACTTCCTAAATTTTTTTACACCTTCAATAACTGCTAATGCTTCTAACTCATAACTATGATAGTTTCTTTGCTCTGTCTCAGTAGTTTTTCTGCTCATATAGTGTACAGGGTGTAATTTCCCATCTTGACTATCTTTTTGCATCAAAATAGCAGCATAACCATATTTTGATGCGTCAGTATGGACTTCTGTGTCCAAACCAACTTCAAATATTTTTAGCACAGGTTCATTGCACAATTTAGTTTTTAGTATTTCAAATGCTCTTCTTTCTTCTTCTCCAAAGTAAAATTCTTTATCTTTCTTTAACAATTCTGTGAGTGGTCTAGCTATTATAGCATAGTTCTGAATGTATTTACGGAAGTATGATGTTAGCCCCACAAAACTGTGAACCTGTTTTGTTGTCTTTGGTTCGGGAAAATTTGAAATAGCTTCAGTCTTACAGGGTGATGGTTTCACTGTCCCATTCTCAATAACATGCCCTAAGTATTCTACCTTCCTTTGTAACAGCTGACTTTTCTTCCAATTAATTTCTAAACCATATTCCGAGGCAATTCTCAATACAATTTTCAGCCGTTCTAAGGCTTCTATCTCTTCTTTGGCTAGGACAACTATATCATCAATGAATATCAACACTATTCCATCTGTTATCAGATCTCTGAAAATTATATTGATATACCTGCTGAAATATTTCGGGCATATGGACAGTCCAAAAGGTGCTCTCAGGAACTCATACTGTCCCTCGGGGCTGCTAGTTACGAATGCTGTGTACTTCACTGATTCCTCTTCTATCGGCAGGTGAAAAAATCCGTTTTTCAAATCCAATGTACTAAATACCCTTGACTTACTCAATTTATCTATGTGGTCATCTATCACTGGTAATGGAAACTCATCTTTAATCATCTTCTGGTTTATTTTTCTGTAATCAACACAAACTCTAATGTTTCCATCTTTCTTCCTAACTAATACTAATGGACTCGCATATTCTGAATAACTTGGCCTTATTACTCCCTTCTCCAACCATTCCTCGATCTGATGCTTGACTACTTCTTCTTCTTTAATAGCCAATCTTCTTGGCCGTTGAGCAACAGGAATGTCATCTTTTAGTAATATTTTTAACTTTAAAGGTGCCTCCTTAACCTTTAAAGGTTTATATTCGTTAATAAGCTCCTGAACTGCTGGGATCTGAGAAATAGGTTCTTCAGATTCTGTAGGCAAACTCATCAAACATAAAACGTCATCCTGATGTGGCATGAGCTTGACTGCACCCCTGTTTATTAAAATTGTTGTTTTTTCCAAGAAAGATTGACCCAATATGACCTGATAGGGAATGGTACCTTGTGGAACGACATAAAAACATACCTCATAATAATTATTATCGACTTCTAAAGTAGTCGTAAACTTTCCTAGCGTACATACCTTAGCAGATCCTAATCCAGTTAGTACAACCGTATCTTTAACATAAGACACATCACTTAATTCGAAAAATAACTTACTTGAAATTAAACTAAAGTCACAGCCCGTATCAATTAAACTTTCTACCGAAACACCGCACATTTTAACAATTTTTAACGATTTATTTGAGCAGCAAAGATTGTTTACATTTAACACTTCAAAGTTCTTTGACGGACACTGACATTGACAGCTACAACGCTTACTGTCACTATAGTTCAACTCGTTCACTTCGTGCATTCGTTCAGCGCCGTTTCGCAGCAACTTCACGGTGGTATCATTGCCACTGCTAACATTACCAACTTCAGGGTGTGACGAACTGCTTGAAGCGCCCTCTTCCGCCGCCGCCATGACACACATTGACTGTCCTTTTTGACCTTGAATTTTACTGCCACACTCTGTAGCAATATGACCGAATCCGTTGCATTTGAAGCATTTTACACCATTAGGACACTGATTAGCCATGTGAGACTTCTCTCCACACTTGTAACAAACTCGACCCGACGTAAATTTTTCTCTCGGCCCAGTCCGCTTGGCCGAATCTTCATGTTTATTTGAACTCGAACTAGTAATGCCTTGTTTACTTACGCCTGTACCGCCGTGTTTGGTGGCTTTGGCCTCAGTAACATTTTTCTTAATCTTAGATTTCATGGCTTCGTATATGGCAAGTTTTTCTTTCAATACGCTATATAAAGTGATGCCGTATAGAATGGCTTTATTGCTCTCGTAGTCGGAAATACCATCGACTATATACTGTATGGCTATGTAATCGGGAAACTTAGCTCTTCTTCCGAGTTCCCTCATTACCAACATATACTGATATGCGGTCTCGTCTTTTCTTTTCTTACGGTTTGACATTATTTCATGCATTTCTTTCGTATTTAGAGTTTCGGGAAACTCTTTTAGCAACGCAGTCTTCAGTTCGTCGAATGATTTAAATGTCTTCTCAGATCTTAACCATAACTCGGCCGTGCCGATTAGTGACCTTCTGGCTATGATTAATTTTTGCTGCGCACTCCATCCAAAGATTTCGGCATTATCTTCTATATCGCTAGCCCACTTTGAAGACGAATAAGTTTTGTCTTCGCCGTTGAATTTGGTTATTCCATAAACACTATCCATCGCCATGGCCGACGCCAACGAACCACTCGGCGACAAAATATTCTCATCTTTTTCGCTAGACATCTTCGTTTATTCGCAGCTATAGCGATAGCAGCCACCTTACCACCGATCGCTAATATAACTCCGTTTTATCGTGAAATAATGCCGCCGGACTGACGCCACGCCACGTGACCAGTAACGATATTATTGCTCGTCGACTTATTTTCTTGCTCGATCCCGGACGAGCCCCCAATTTGTAGGGGATCGATTTCCAATAAGAAAATTTCCTTTAGCTTCTTATAAACTTCTTTTATTTTATTAAATCAACTTTGTATTCTTTCACATCTTTCACCTTTCACGCCATATTTTTTCTGTGTATATCTCTCTCTTTCATACCTACACCTATCATCTTCACTCATTCATCTTGCGTTCCATTCCACTCATCTTACATTCTTTAATTATTATTTTTTTCCTACATGTATATTGTGGTTTTTATTCAAATTGCGATAACTAAGATCGTTTTCCAAAGTAAAGAAAATAATTTGATGACACGTTTGGCGTAGCGGCTGAGCGATCGGCTTCTGCGTCACGTGTTGTGGGTTCGATCCCCACCCGGAGCAAATATTTGTATGATCTACAGGTAGTTGTTCCGGATCTGGGCGTTTGTGTATGTAAGAATTTGTGTTTGTGAACGCACCCACGATACAGGAGAAAATCCTAGAGTGGGGCAACGTTTAAAAAAAAAATGTATCTACTAATTCTGGAAAAAGAATCCTATTTTTGCTTTTTTGGAAGGAAAAAAAATGGATGCTTACTAACTTAGAATACAGTCATCTAGTTTTATTTCTAGGACAAGAACCTAAATCAATTCACTACTAAAGAATATTAACTATTACTCCACAACTAAAATCAAGAGAGACAATTATCATTAGGCAGGCCAATAGCATATTGTAAAGACTATACCGTTACCCAGCAACCACAACCGTTGCTTGCAAAAAATCGATGGATCTAAAACTAGTTTGCTTTACCAATCGTTCATAAAAAAGTTATAAAAATTGACAAAAGAAAATTGAATTAATAACTACTTATAAGATTTTTGTGTGTGGCAAAATTTTTTGCCAATTATTGAAAGACAATGTTTTTGAAGGTGAACAACCTACGAAACTCTAAAAAGCAAGTGGTTTTAAATTATGATTTGAAAACTGTAGGAAATTACATATTATTTGGAAATGTTACAGGAAATCAATAAAAGACAAGGTTGTCTAATAAATGTAAGCCATTGAATAAAATGAAATATATCATCAGTTCAGTATAGTATCAGTTACAGATACCTTATGGGTCCGGCGGAGCTTGAATTGCCTTCAAAAACGTAATACCGAAATAAATCGTAATCTAGACAATATTCTATCAAATTGTGTTATTATGCGGATTTGGATACCGTTAATCTAGGTTCCTTCATTACTATTTCGTCTACTGTTACTTCACTGGAAAGAAAAAATTGGAAAATCGTTCCAAACTTGATAATTTTATCAAAAATTGCATTCACTTACATTTATTTCCAGTGAAGTATTTTAGACAAAATGGTGGCGTATGAACCTAGATTAATGGTATCGGAATCCGAATAATAACACAATTGGATTAAATTTCTTTTTTTTTTCTTTTAAAAAAAACGTTCCCCACACTAGGATTTTCTCCTGTGTCGTGGGTGCGTTTTGATTGTGTTTGAATTACGATTTATTCCGGTATTACGTGTGTAAGAGAAATTCGGTCCGCCGCGCCGGACTCTTAAATAAATAGGTTTGACTTATGAATTCAATTTAAGTCATGATAAATACTCAGTTAACTAAAGAAGAGTCTGAGAAGATTTCTGCGTTAACTTTTATCTTCACACCACATCAAAGAAAACTCGAGATGATACAAATAAAACTAAAAGATGCTGCTTACAGTTTTAAGCACATCTTTTTATAATTTACAAGCAAATCTGTGATGGGCATCTAGATGACAGTAACACCAGGTTAGCTGTTTCATAATATTTTTTAATGAATGAGTTCCTTTGGCAAGTAGTCATTTAAAAATAAAATGAGACGTAAATAAAAAGATCAAAATAGCAACACTGACGTAAATAAACTCTAGTGGACTTTTTGCCAACGAGTCGAATTTGAAATGTGGAAACAATCTTTGGTTTTTCTTCTTTTTTTATGGAATGGCTTTCGAGGAATTTGGTTGAATAAAGATTGGTTTGTTTTAGTACTTCGGTTTTAATATAGGTTTTTTAATATCTACTAGCTGTTGCCCGCAGTTTCACTCACGTCCCGAAAAGATTAAGATACTATAAGTTCGATTCTAGGCGGCGTATCAAGATGAAACGTGTACCAGATTTTATGTTACACCTCTGACAATACATCGGTGAAAACTGCATTCAATTCCATGCAATAGTTTGTGCGTGATGCGCGTACAGACAGACAACAATTCTATAAATATATTTTTTTGGCTTCTGTTGCTCTAATAAAGACCCATAGAGCAACAAAAGCCAAAATAACAATTGTCTTTGCTCAACTTTGGGACGTGAGTGAAACTGTGGGCAACAGCTAGTTTATCTATACTTATAATAAATCTGTAGAGAGGTCAATTCTGTACATGAAATATATTTCCAAAATAACTATCAGCGGGTGATTAGTGATCGATACTGACGCCAAAAATGCAATCAGTAAAATTTTTGTCTGTCTGTCTGTATGTTCGTTATAGAAACAAAAACCACTCGACGGATTTCAACGAAACTTGGTACAATTGTTCTCCATACTCCTGGGCAGGTTATAGTATACTTTTCATCACGCTACGATCAATAGGAGCAAAGCAGTGAAGGGAAATGTTGGGAAAATGAGTGATTCATGAGAAAGGTTTCAAGCTATAAAACATCACGCTACAACCCTTAGGAACGGGGCAACGCAGGTGAAACCGCGGGCGAAGAACTAGGGAACAAAGTAACTATTCCACGCGGATGAAGTCGCTGGCAACAGCTAGTACTTAATAAAATTATTAACGACATAAGTATTTGTCAAAATATTACAAAAATATACTTAACCGCATTAGTTCAAAAACCTATTTAAATATACACTTGACCATTGCGTACTTGTTAAACTTAACTAGTGTTTATTTACATACTTGTTCTTAGTTAATAGCAATAGATCTTGCAAGCAAATCAATTAAAATAATGGAGGCCGTTAGTATTCAAGATCAAGTTAAAACATTTTTATGAGTAATTTAATTTCATAAGTGGACCGAGATCAATTAGATATTTTGATTATATAAAAAAGGCGCGCCATTATGTTGAATGTAGCAAGAAGGTCGAATTCTGAACTAGATTAAATTAAATCAGAGTTGTTTTTATGAAAACGTTCAAATGTTATGAAGTGAAAGATTTATTTCAATTGAAAGAAAAAACAACGATCCGTCTGCTCGTTTGCCCCCTATTCCATAAAAAAATGGTGTTTTAAAACCTACAACAAAATAATATACAGGGCAGGAAGGTCGTGACAACCACATTTAGATTTAGATGAAACAAATTATAAACAACTCACCATCGTGCCTGTATTCCCCACAGGTTTAGATAGAAGTGCACTAATCTACTAATACTGTACCTCAACATACTGGGTGTATGTTTAGGTTCCATTTTATAAGGCGACGAGCCTATTGCCATTAACCGGGCACAAATCCAAAGTCCAGTTGCTACTGAGAATCTCATTGAAAATCCCATTAACAATTTCCTCTAGCGTAGCAATCGCGGACCACTAGACTAAAATAAGCCAATTAATTATTAAAAAACTTTAACATACCATAACGCCTGTATTCCCCGAAGGGTTAGGCAGAGGTGTACTAATGTACACCCACAGTTCGCCGTATGTTTTAGGTCCCATGTAATAAGGAGCGAGTATACTGCTATTAACCGGGTACAAATCCAAACTCCGGTTGCTACTGAACCCAATAACACTGCTCCACCTGGGATGCGAACTGAGACATAGTTGAGGCTAGAAAGCATAGCAATCGCGCTTAGGACCAGTACACTAATGAGACAGTTAATTATAGATACTAAACAAACGTTAGGATGAATAATTTTGTTAGCTCAAGACGATAAAATAGTTCGTACCATAAAGACGTAAGTAGATGCCGTTTTATTTATTAATCTCAGATCCCCTTCTGCCATTTAACTGCAGGGTATCGGTTCCGGGAGTCAATTGTCATAAAAAATAAAATACTTATAGTGCCATTTGACTGGAAGTCATTTGCAACGTACGTGAGGAAAGCTAACTGATGATAGTAATTAACTATTATATACATAAATAGGTAATTTGACGACATGAATAGCGCAGTTATATAGGATACCGGTAAATTATCCAGTTCTAGGTGTTTGTATAATATGTGTGAATTTCTATTTAACGCACAAATTGCAATGTTACAAGAGAAAATCCTAATATGACGGTTTTTAAATTAATTTTGCCGGAGACACAGAGACAATTCAAAAATACCCGTAATTGGTCTAATTGAAATAAAACAGCGTCGGTAGTCTAGTGGTCCCAAGTGCGACTGCTACGCTAGAGGTCCTGGGTTCGATCCCCAGGTCGAGAAAATTGTTATTGGGTTTTTCTAAGAAATTCTCAGTAGCAGCTCGGAGTCTGGATTTATACCTGGTTAATGGCAATTGGCTCGCCTCCTATTACATGGGACCAAACCATACCGGCGAACTGTGGGTGTACATTAGTACACCTCTAACTAACCCTTCGGGGAATACCGGCGTGATGGTACCTATGTTAATGTTGAAATAAAACATTTGACTGTGACTTAAAATGTACTTCATTTTATCCGTACTATCATAATCAATACTAATAAATGAAACAATATGACGCGACAGAGTGTCTGTCATTGTCCTTTCAAAAATATATCAAACCAAAACCCCATAGAAAAAAAGCAAAAAAATGAGCCAAATCGGTCTACCCGTTCTTAAATGAAGCGTTTACCAACGAACCGCATTTAATTTTTATTTATATCGATACTTTCGTAACTCTGTTTGTTACCTTTTCACGGCTAAACCGCTGAACCATTTTCCATTAATTTTGGTATAGAGTCAGATATTATTATTATTATTAAAAGCCCGTAGTGTCCCACTGCAGGGCAAAGGCCTCCCCACTCTCCTTCCACTTCTCTCTGTCTATTGCTCTTAAGGACTAGTCTTTTTGAAAAGAGTCCAGCTCATCCCGACATCTCCGTCTGGGCCAGAGTAGAGTCAGATAGTACATTGGAAAAGGATCTAGGCTTTTTGTTTCAAAAGTCTTAAGAGAAGCGGGTGAAACTGCAAAAGCTAGTATTCCTTGATAAACTTACACGTATTTTTATTGAGTAAATTATACACCGTGAAATTTAAATGGTTATTATGCCTCAGCAAAACGAACGTAGTAATGAATACGAACAACTTTTACTGTGGGACCGACCCTGAAATGTGAAAAATTTGCTGTACCATACTAAAATGTAATATCTACACGATCAAATATATGGAACAACTGATTTTTTTATTGAAAAAAGAATCAGTGGGACCGATCCCACAGTAAAAGTTGTTCCTATTCATTACTACGTTCGCTTTTCTGCGGGATAACAATCATTTTAATTTCACGGTGTACAATGGAGTTGACAGATGGCCTACTTGATATTGCACCGTAACCTCTGCTTGTAACTTCAATATCTCTTAGTACACGTCCTCCTAAGACGTGCGCTTCGTTACGTGTACTGTGTCACCCAGCAAAAATGTTGAAAAACCGCAATTGTTATACATTACATGAAATATTTCCTTCCTCTTTGTTACATAACGTAAAAATCTCATTAGAATTAATTTATGTTAAATATGAATACACGTGTTTCCATTACTCTGCAAGTTATAGTAAAAGTGAAGATAAAAAACTTATTACGGCGCACGACGCGTTACGTAACTCAAGAGATATTTAAAAATTGTTTGCTTTGGCAACATTGTTTTATTGGAAATGGTACATTCACTATTGTGGTTTTGGGCACGAAATCGTGTGCGTATGAGGAAAGTAACGGAATTCCGGAAGTAATAGAAATCTACTTTCTCATTAGTCTAGTGGTCCCAAGCGCGTCTGACTCCGCTAGAGGTCCTGGTTTCGAATCCCACGTCAGCAAAGTGTTATTGAGTTTTTCTATGAAATTCTCAGTAACAGCTTGGAGTCTGGATATGTGTCCGGTTAATGGCAATAGGCTTGCCCCCTATTACAAGAGACCTAAAACACAAAGGCGAACTCTGGGTGTACATTAGTACACCTCTGCCTAACTCTTCGGGGAATGCAGGCGTGATAAGTAGTATGTTATAGAAGTCTTTGAGTCTCTCTAAGTATCTGATACACAGCTACTGAGAGTGAGAAACTGCCGCAAAGTAAGCTTGTTGTGTTCCACTGCGAAGCTTTTCAATTTGAACTTTCCAAAAAGAGCCCTTTTTTGTCCCGTACATAAAACCTCATGGATAATCCATCCAAAGGCTTAAGGTCATGTAGAACTCGTACCGGCTAAAACCAAATGGAAGCGGTTCCCGCACATTAAGAGAAGAAGAAGGAGGCTATGAGATCTCCAAGGGGTGCTCTCTGGAGGCTTATTCTCGGCAGATTTGGTGTATCTCATTCTAGGTGGACTTGATTTATGTTATACGTATTGCAATATTGAAAAGGGAGGAATAACTTTACCTACATCATTATTAAGTAAACAGTACCTACTTATAATTGAAAGATTTTAAAGGTTTTTATATTATTTTTGTAATAGATTTCCCTCGCCTTTGGTAGTGTACAATGAATTACAGGGATAATGTCTGCCTCTTATTAACACCTATGTTACAAGAATATTTTAATAACAAAAATAGTAAATGATCATAAAAAAAAAAGAAATAGTAAGGATTTAAAACAAAGAAAAAGTATATTAACAATTGTTTAATAGTGTTTTAATAACAATATAAAGTAGGTAATACAAAATGAGATTAATTTCATTATCATTTGACGTACCGTAACAATAAATTAACAAAATTATTTTACTTAACAGAAAATCGACTTCGTTCCTTGCAAATGAACAATTACGTAATGTAATAGACATTTTTAAAGGCCTTTGCTATTATATATATATCAATGTGGTATCTATTTAATGACGATTACTGAGCTTATTTCTTTGCTAAAACGTTAAGTGTAACGATATGTATTTATTACACGAATCAAATCATATGAGATCCAACCTGTAATTTTCCTTTCACTGTTGGCAAGTGATTTTACTATTTCTATTGGACTTTCTAGTTAATACTCTACGTGCGCCTCTATTACGTATTATAATAAAATCATTATATTGAAAGCTTTTAAAGGAACTGCTTTATTATGAAAATTTCAGTGAGCCTATTAGAGGTCGGTTGGATAGTCTGAATTATTTCTCAGTGGGATTCTGTTCAACACAGTAATTCGCCCTATTACTCACGGCAAGGTCGGAGCCTTTTCATGAGGTTTGGGTCCCATAGTAAAGCATCATCGTTAAAGTACCTTAATGTAATCTACTTACATTATTATAATGTTCAAAATTTTAAGAAAACCTGAAATGCCGGTATAGTTATACCAAAGTTTATAATGATACCAAAAACTGTTATTAATATCATAAAATATTATCACAAACGTTTCTACAGTCGCGCAGAGAACAAAAATCAAACATAATTTAAATTAAACACCCAACACGAGTCCATTCAAAGTAATTCGAATAATACGCTTCGTCACGCCTCTGTCTTTTAGATGTATATATAGCTTATTTTTACGTTCTTTGTAATTAGATTAAGTTATGCTTATACCTCCTATAAATTTTATTTTATATTTTATTTTATTCGGAAATCTAGCTAAACAATTAGCACGTTCATTACATTCATTAAAATACAATACTGAAGGCCATTTTCAAGTTTCATTTACAAGTTTTCACGTGTAAACACTCATGTGCCTAAATATAAAGGAAGAAAGTCGGTAAATTAATATAAATATAAAAAAAAACAAAGTGTATACGGCATACTATGCAGGGGCAAACTGGAATCAATTTAACTAGCTGTCTGAAAAGATCACTTTACACAACACTGGTATTAAATATATCTAAGTCGTGATCACGAGAAAGTTTATTAAAAATAAAGTAGGTACTAGGTAGTTACTGAAAATTAAACTTACGAGAGCATAACATATAAGGTCCTTGAATATAACTGACACCATAAACACAAATTATAGAAAAGCCTAAATTAAATATTGACGCGTAAAAATATCGAATATACTCGTAATTTAATTTCCAAGCAAGCCTCACAAACAAACAATTGATAGCAATACCGTTGAACAACACTTAATAACGACCACTAGTTAACGAGTAGTGAGGTGACCGTCAAATTCACTTAGTGGTGCTGTAACACAGTTGTGCAAGAGTCACAGTGCGATGGTCAGATATTACCAGGTGCACGTGCTTTTTGTTACAGTGAGAAATAATTGGGCCTTTATTAACGAGCAGCCGATAGCTTTTTTTTAAAGGTCTCGAAAGAGCAAAGGTAAATAAGCAGGCATAATGACAGATGTCCAATGGAAAAACCCAGGTGGTTATTTTAACTGCATGCTTTTGTTTTTTAATTTAATCTTTGGTATCTACTTTATTGGCGGTGCAGTAATAAAGATGAATATAGTTTATATTTTCGTTTTAATTACTGAATTGGTGCGAGCATTGAGTAATTTAACACATACCTAAGTGTTGGTCAATTTAGCTTTTCAGTTACCTACTTTTGCAATTCATAGATACCTAAGTGTGTATTATTTTAATTTAGCAAATTTAGTTTTATGAACATTTATTTTTGTTTGGTGCGGCAGGAAGTAAGAATTTCGATGATGTCCAAAGCCACTAACTATGAAGGATCAAAACTCGATTCATTGTTCCTGTATATGGTGTCATATGAGTCATTGTGCCTGTGGTGGTGATCCTCGACCTTTTCCAAGGCATCGAAAAACGCTTAGCAAGAAAATTAAACCTAATTCACTTAATTTCATATTTAAATCCCGCTTGATGAGAAAAAGAGACAGCACTATACAGAACAAATATAGCTTTCCCTATCTTTTTGTATACTTTATGCATTTTCGATGCTAAGATTATAAAGATACTCGGATAGATCGGAGGCCCAATCCCCTTTTAAAAGGTCGGCAACGCACTCGTGAGTCCTCTGGTGTTGCGGGTGTCCATGGGCGGCGGTGATCGCTTACGATCAGGCGATCCGTCTGCTCGTTTGCCCTCCAATCCCATAAAAAAAATATACTAAATTCTGCCCGCGACTTTGTTTGCGTGGAGTGGCTATAATCTGTATAATCTGTGTGCCAAATTTTATCCAGATCCGTTCAGCCGTTCTGGCGTGAAAGAGTAACAAACATCCATACATACATACTCACAAACTTTCATGTTTATTTATTTATTTAAATGTTTATAATATTAGTAAGGATTAAACTTAAGGAAAAATTGAACTGCTAGCAGGATTTGATCTTGCGTCTTCTGGTTGAATGTGAAGGCAATTTCGATAGATGGTGGTCATAGCGTCTAGTCAATCAGAAGACGCAATTCGAATCCTGCCCGCGCTCGAATTTTTCCTTAACTCAAATAACGGTATAGCTATCCTACTATACCTATATGGAGAGGGATCTCCACCACATCCAATCATAAAATGCCAAAATCTATGCAAATTCATAACACATAGCATTAGCATTCGTAATGCATCATAAACACTGGAACAGTAAAATGTAATAGACGAATGGTAAATTGTAGCGACAGTTTATTTAACGGTCCGAATCACATTATGGAGCGTGAAATTCAAGGTGCACCGGTACCTACCTCCGAATTGTGGTCGTAAATTCGTAATTATATGTGAGAACAAGGCCTCCGAACAAATATTGCGCAGGTAGCTGATAAACCTACCAATTAGACGCGTTCTTAAAAAGATTAGCAGTACCATCAATTGTCAACAGTCTCGAATAATAAAGAAAAACGCAAAGCACGTGCAACCTAGTGGAAAAACAGTTTAAGGCCCCTGAACGCTTAGACAAAAATATGACTCCTCAATATAAGACTGACGTGTTTGTATCTCTCATCTAACACTCCTGTTGATCTGCTGCGAAAAAACATTATTTAATCACAACCCTTCATCATTAAAACTAGTGAATTTCTAGTTAAAATAGTGTGATATCAAAGCCTCAAAACTGATATGATCATCATTATCACCATCAACCCTTATACTGTCCCGTTGCTTTGCGGATCCGCTCTCAGAGTACCTAAGAGGGGTAACAGATGTGATTTGGAGCATTATGAACCTACACGTGGGAATCTAAAGTGGCAGCTACTAATTAACAAAGCCAATGTCACCGTACAAAATATATTAAGTACAAATCTCTCTAATCCAATCTAATCGCTGTGAATGGAATTAGTGTGTGGAATTCAGATTATTACAGACAAGTTGTAAACATTCCGTCCTTGATATTAATTAAAATTAGAACAGATATAGTCAATCAGATTACACGATATCAGCCATTAGGTATTAAAACATTTCTGATAAGATAGTGTTAAGTTGTAAAATAATCTAGGTAATCGAAAGCACTTGAGTTCGTTTTATAACTATCACCATCGTATCAAGTCCCTTTCCAGAAGAAGGTAGTTGATGTAGACTTCACACGCCGTAGATAAATCTCTTAAGTCTGCAAGCTTCCGCACAATGTTTTCCCTTACCGCTTAGGCGTATGATAATCATGATTTAAAAAAGTCAGAGGTGCGTGTATTAGATTCGAATACGACACCTTTGACTTGGAAAGTCTAGTGGTCATATATTATCACTGCTTTCTATTATTATTACAGCGAATTCAGTCAATCAGTCGTAATTTTATAATTCTACTGCTACTGCTAGCAACAATAATCCTTCGATAATAATTACTCGATGTTCGCCAAGTAATTGATTTCACAAAATTAATCCATCATTGTGTGCTCTAGAAGTGTGAATTGTGCATGTCTGGATATGAGCATTCGACATTGCGTCCAATTAACGACTTCGACTTGGCTTTATGGAATTGCTATATTATAGGCATGTATAGTTTCTCCAAAGTAGTTTCAAAATGTCGTGGAACTTATTTTATGTCTTTAACTCATTCTGTGATAAATCTGGGTTCCGGACAGCTACCTAACCTAGTTGACGCGCTCGTGTTATAGATGTAGATGCTTAAGGACCACACACAAATTAATCCCAGCACAAGCACTAATGATATTCAAACAAATCGCGGTCTCGACCTTGTGGGACAAACTAGTCGAGCGAGGTATCATCGGATCTGCGCAAACGCAGTCCCGTTACCAACAATCTCATTCGGTATAACGGGTGCTACCGCCCGATTGGCTGCCAGCACTGGACATGCGCACTTGCAGTGTTGCACGCTAGAGTAAACATTTCGTTGTTGACTGCAACCGAAGAAGGTTGTCACGGTTACATGGCTCTACGATTGAATCGTGAATGAACTGCGATTGTCATTCAAATCTGCATTATTAAAGTTGTTAAGCTGGTTTGCAATGCCTTAAATTCTGACAAGGAATGAAGAACTCGCAATAAAACGTTCAAAATCATTTGTTAAACTGAATTACAGCATGCCTGCCCTTGAAGATATACCTAATGTTGAGAGAAATTTAATCCGCAGTTTCTTTGCGAGATAATAAAAATAATATGTACATATGAACAATTACTTAACAAACAATAACAATAATAGTCATTCACATTCCAAATAATCGCACTGGCCTGCCTTTTCGACAGACTAAAATGCAAGCGCATTTTGCACTTTCATACGTCGCGCAATGCAAATGCGCGGGCACGTCAAATCCTCCGTTATTAAGTACCACTAGTTAAGTGGTTGAGTGACCACTTGTGAATGAAAGCGCTTACGCATCCAATCCTACTTAGACTAATAAGAACGCACAGAAAGGCAACTCGTGGATAGAAACTCTTGCAGAAGAAAAGGAATTCTCAAAATATGGGTCAGTACATAATCTGCAGGGTAGGTATCGGCTACTGATAATAATACAGAAAAATCAAATATAGAATGCAGTCCCAAATTATTGATTTTGTATAAAAGCCTGTGTTATCTATAAAGGCGGTAGTACTAAAAACTATCGCTTACATGGTATGCTTTGCACCTGACCAATACTAGTTTTTCCGCTTGGAGTGTGCCGCTTGTGTTTTTTTCCTACATGCATAATGATCAGCTGATTCCTATAGATTTTACTTTTACTTGCCATGATTGACGAAACGTACTGATGTATACATTTTTCGATCCATTGCTTACCAGCGATGAACGAACGAAAAACCTTTGGGGTTACCTTTCTTAAGTTATGTTGCCACATACCTTAAGTAATGCGCAGTCAAAATGTATCCCATCAAAAACATTCTGTAAAAAGTAGCCAAGTCTCGATGGAGCTGCTTGTTTATCTCTAAAGAGTAATGAAATCTAGACAAAGTCCTGCCAAGTCTAAGGTTCCTTACTGCGATTTCTTTATTATTTATAGTTAATGTTGTGTGACTTGGCCGTTGACTTGTACCCTTGTTGTAAATTCAAATATAAAGGTGAATGTTCAACACATTTGTACACAGAGGATTACTTATTATGAATGTTCGTTGAGAATATAATTTGAACATTCTTTATACGTTAGTAGGTAAGGTTAGTAGTTAGGTAAGGTTTATGTGGCTATTAAACCCTAACTCTTTACCAAATTTCAGGTCTCTGAGTTTATGGGAAGTACTAGTTCTATTTTGATGATCATGAGTGAGTGAGTGAGTGTCATAAATGCGAAACTTTACTTTCGCTTAACTTCGGAACTAAATGACGTACAGACTCGAAATTTTGGATTTTAAGTATGTGATTATAACTAGCTTACTGGTTGACGAAAATTTCTGCGTTCTGGTCTTATCCAAAAGTTCTCAAATAGGGGCCTGAAAATGCGGCGAAATGGTTCCAGTAAAGGATGGTACGACAGTGTTTGCTTCGCGCTCGACTTGGCGCTTGGGCACTGCCGTGCCCCCAGATTTCACGAGAAGTTCCTTTTTTGTCTCTTTGGCTTTTAAAGTCGATATTCTCAAAGTAATTGTTATAAGTCTCTCTTTCAAAAGCTTTAGTGACGTCTAATGCTCATCTTAATCCATCTTTTGCATATATAGATTTCTCTAAGTAATTCTAAGTACAATGCCCGGGGCTCATAACAGTTGATTCAGCTCTATCTTTTGATTTCATTACGGCAATTTAAACGCTGGAAAGGATTACATCATTGTTAATTTTATGATTTATCATTAAAAAAGAATTGTGTTTCTTTATTTAAATAATAAATAACGTGTAAGAAATGCAAATTGAAAATGACATTATAATGTTACAATTATGAGCACTTAGATTTCATGCAAAATAATCATAAAAGTAAAAGTAAGTTTTGAGAGTAAAAGGCAATTTGCAGAGTGCATTAAATCATTTTACAGATCTCCAGTTGGCCAAGAACGTATGTTGACTGACAACCTTCAAGCTGATTTGCAATGGCAGAGGTGCGGCTTCAGAACTTAAACTTGAGAAAGGAAGGTTACATGGATCTTTGGCGAGTTGAGAAATTGCGTTTTCGAAGCGTCCGGTTTTCTCAACAAACCTGTTGTTATTAAGGAATGCGGGTCCAGCTCTGACGTACGAAAGTTCCGATACAAAACACCGGCGTGTGTAATGTCGATTGCTTTCTTACAACCATTTAATCGATTCTATCTGAGTGCTCCGAGATAGTAGATTTCACAACAGATTTATTGGGTAATCTCGATTTACGATTAGCGTGTCGAGATCAACGGAAGATGTTTTACGAGGATATAAATATACCGTGTGAGGTAGAACATGATAAAGATGAAGCATTCGAAGTGTAAATCGCGACGGATCGCCTATAATTGTCAACAGTTAGACATAACTGTGTGCAGTTGTGTTTTAAGTCGATTACATGTCTATCCGTATGTGCTACATACTTTTTTTGAGAAGTTACTGTGTATATCAGCATAACAACTTGCAGTAGAAAGCATTGTTTGCAAATTTTGGGAGTACTACTTTACGATGAAGTCCAAAGAGTTTTAATCCATTTAAAATTATAGATATTAATTAATAACAATAGGTATCGGTTATTGTCGTCAATAAAACAGATAATAAAATATCAAGTTTACTGTCTTAGGTATCTTACATGTCTTTCTTTGTTGATTGTGGCTTTGAACAAACAATCTATACATAAGACAACCATTTTCAAATTAACTTCATTAGCATTAAACTAAACATACTTGAAGGAGAATACAAATATCTCTCGATTATACAATCGGCCCCTACATCGTTGGCAATGATTGCCATTAACTTCATAGAACTTTTGAAGCACGACTCACGATTAATTGGTTCATTGACCCCAAAATTGGTTAACTTGGTTAACTTCGAGCGACCTACTTGGACTTATAAAATTATGCCTGGATTTTAAAACAAACACTTATTTTAGTCCCAAATTTGTGAACAAAAAATAGATCAATATCTTGAATATATCTATATGTAAACAATTTTATATGTTTGATCACAGAATTCCACAGAGTGAAAGGTGTGTAATATTGAGGTTGCCCTTAGGCATTACGGAATTTTTGCAAAAATTAATCATGTGTTGGCTTCACATAATATAACAATAAATTACCAAAAACAATAGTTTACAAACAAATTTATGATGACAGTAATTAATAAATCAAAGGCATCACCCCTTGAAAATGTGACATTACCAATTAACCACCCGCCTCTCCTTAGAATCCAACTACTTAGCTTTTGTTGATTTCGAAGATCTATTCTGAGCATAACATACTCGAAAGATGGAAGAAAATATAGAAAACTAGTGCGCCACAATTAATTGAAGCATTTACGGTTGTGCGTAGCGGTTGCATGTGAAAACGGGTTTCCCCGTCGCGAGTTCAGAAAAAGTGAACGAAATGAATTTGTGACGGATTAGACGGATATTAATACCGATAGCAGTTGTTTTCGATCAAATATACAATGCTCTTTAGATCTAGTTGCCCATATAACTACAATAACAATCCTTAATAATTATCACTTGTTTTTAGATGAAGAAAAAACTTATGATAAAACAGCCTACGAGGCTTACGCAAATCAACCCATTTACTGTCACACCATTACGCATGATTCTACAATCAGGATGAGAAGGGATGAGTTATGTACGTCATCAAAAGAATATCCCAATAAAGTTGCAAGTTTCCTCAAGATCTTTTCCTGTACCTAGCATTTAAATGTGTAATAATACTAACAACACGCACATAATTTTGAAGTCAGAAATTTGAAATAAAGATCAATCATTTTGTGGTAGATATCATTTGAGAGGAATATTCTAGTTATGTAGATACAAACTGGAGTAACAAAATATAATAAATATTGTTTGCGTCTGAGAATTGGCGAAGAAATAGAAGTGTTATAGGTATGTATTAAGAAGTATTAAAAAATTGAAGCTTATTCTGATTCTTTCGGCGTCTCTCTGAATGTAAGGGGTTCTTTGCCAAATACGAGTAGTAGAACACCAATAGCGATTCCAATTTCAAAAATTTCTCAATCAACTGCGGCCAAAGTGTCTCTTCGCTTGAAATTCGCGAGAAGCCAGTACAGAGAGAGTTATGCCTTCTCGCATCTCGGTGGTATAGCTGCTAATAATTGAAAGCCAAGTGTACTTTGCCAAGTTCGATTTGACGTCGGCAGTTCAGAACTCGTTCCAGCCTTGTTAGGAAGACGGATCTAGCGCTGACATATTTAGATTATTTACACATGTTAGCAAGACTATGATAATGTGCACTTAGGTTTATTAAATTTTCCCTGTGCAGCTACTGAAGATATCAAGTAATTCCTGCTAATCTTTACGATTACTTACCTACATATGTAAATACTTGAGCGGAGGAAGGTGAGTGAATGTTCCGGTTGACTGTTTTATCTCGCAAAATAAAATTTAGCACATATTTTTTAACAAACTTAGTAACTTAATTTTATACTATCATTATTATAAAATTTTATGCAGTTTCTTGTACCATGCACCTAGTTTTTGACAATCCAAAAGTACCTACCTGCAGCAATGGTCTAATTAAAATAAAACGACTTAGACTAGAAGAGATTTACTCGTTTCTGACACTTACACGAGTATTAGATATTGAAATAAAACTACTTTTTACGGATTTTATCGCGTTAGAAGAGATTGATAGGAAAACTAGTAATGAAAGCTAATGTAGCGACATTTATCGCCGTTCATACAAACTAAACGGACAAATCCTAAGCTAGGCAAAACACCCACCTGTCTGGAGGATCCTTCCTTTGGTAACACACGTCGCCTCTCCACACCCACATTTCATTCCACCGTTTAATGTTTTATGGTCCAGTAGTTATAACATTGTGTTTATTCATGATTTAAATATTTAAATATTAAGCAATAACAACACAAACGTGACAAACACCGCGACGGCTACTTACGACGTAGGCACTACGCTGTTGATGCGTGATAGTCAATTATTTTTCGATTTATGGTCAATTCAATGCAAAATACACTTGGCTTGCACTTATCACGCCTACCTTCTCGGAAGAGCCAAAAAGAAACCCAGTAAAACTGTGCTCAACAAGCCAGAAGCTGAGAATACTAAACTACCAATAGGCAAACTACCGTTTTGCGTTATTGTTGCTTATTGTCTACAGTCCAGGGTTTAAAAGAAATTGACGACACGTTTGGCATAGCGGCTGAGCGAACCACACTCACCACATGGAGCAAATATTTGTATGATCTACAGGTAGTTGTTTAGGGTCTGGGTGTTTGTGTGTGAGAATTTGTGTTGTAAACACACCCTCGATAAAGGAGAAAATCCTAGTATGGGGCAAAGTTAAAAAAGAAGTGAACTCCTGGCTATGGCCTTGTTGAGGCTACATCGTGAAACTTGAAGTCTACAAATGTTCAGGTCTTAATAGGAGACCCGGGACCCGGAAATCAGAAAAACAATACCAGGGTATTGTACGCAAAGGTCAGATCGCCAGATTAGTTTAGGAAAAACAGCTCCTTAGAGCAAAATAAATGTACTGTCGAGTTGTCGATATTTGCTTAACAGGTAAATCCGTACAAGTAATATTGCGTTGTTCGTTTTCTGTGAATTTATGTGGCAAACTCGTGTTTTATGTCCTGCCATCAATTCTGCTGGACTTAAGTGATGACGCAACAGTATTAACATAATAAGCCACTTTGTTTGCGTTATTTCACGATTTTTTTGAGGTGTGTCAAATATTGGCAGCGATTTTTGCTAATCCCTATTTTTAATATAATAATAAACGTCGTATATTTACCAAAACTGCGCGGCGGCGGACGCTTGTATGTATATTTCTTGTGCGTGTTTAAAAACTTACGTAGCAGTATCAAATCTTATCTTAGAGCAGCTACTCAGTCAAGCAGTGTTTTCAAGTATTCTAAATTTGATTAAAATAAAATAAATACATAATATAAAATGTTTACATTTGCCAAAGAATACATTTTATAAATTAGATTTACATTCTATGTTACATTGTTGATTTTATTAAATTAGGATGGTATTCTAATGAATACCTTCCTAATTTAATTAATACCTAAGTACCTAATGGTACTTAGGTATTAATTACTATAATTAATACCTAATTAATTAGGTATTAACTAATTAAGCCTATCACCTATAAAAAAAAGGAGTAGAGTTTACAAACTTGCCATCGCCATATTTTAGAAAATCTCTAATACCCATTGAGCATCCCATCTACGTATACACGATATTGAGTCGTTGATTTGTTGCATTGAATCAATCCCCGAAGAGTTAGGCAAAGGTGTAATAGTGTACTTGCATCTACAGTTCGCCAGTTTGTTTCGATTTACTACGCGAGCAGCTGATTAGAATCAATCATAATAAATTAAACCCGACCAGGCTTCATCGGGCTTCGGGAGCATAACGCGTGAAAGTTAAACCAAGTTAGAAGTAAGTATCAATAAAAAGAACCATTGATACAGCAGCTGTGTACATGTGACATTTAACTAACCTTGGGTTTGAGCAATGGTAAGAACCCGTTGTGTTTAACTTTCGCAGAATATCGAAAACTGGGTTCTTATTGCGAAGGTAATGTTTGGTTTGGGGAAATGCCGAATACCCCAAGCTAATTAAAAAAGCAATTATGTCAAACCATAGTGATTAATTTAAATTTCCTGTGTTCTATGGGTATACATTCTGATTTATTAACTTTCATCAATCATGTATAATAAAGAAGATGCACATAAATAGGTAGGTAATGAAAACACTGAAATGCTTTGTTTCAAACAAGATCTTTTCTTTATATCATTTTTTTTATACAGTTCTAAATAATTTTATCGACGGACAGATTTCTGCGTAGCAATTCAAAACTAGATTAAATGTATATTTATTCCAACGAAAATCCGAACTCAAATAAAAATCAATACCACAAAATTGGATTTACCAAAAAAATATAATGATGAAAATAGCAACACAATGCCGAATTTCTATTTTTTTGATAGCAAGACAAAAGTGTCTCGTACAACTTTTTCATTTGAAATAGGAATTGGGACACAAAAAATTGCCAAAACTATTTTTATTGTTTGTATTGCCAACCAAACAATACACCTATTGTGGTGTTGAAAAGCAAAATTAAAATTCCTCGAGCACAACCATGTGACGGAGGCCATTCATAGTTCATATTATGAACTTAGAACATGTCAAGGTTTTAAGATATATATACTTTTATGGAAGTTTTTCATTTGTTTTTACATTAAAAAAATAGGGCTTCACGATAAGATTCTACTTTATTTTAAAACTATACAAACCTCCACCGTTTCGTAACCAGTATTACCACATAATATACAATAGATAAGGCAGCAAAAAAAAACTGTTCGTGCATAATTATTTAATTGTACCAATAACCTATCCAACAAATAAAGAAAACGTTCATTATAGTCAGCAATGGATAATATAAATAAAAATGTAATTTATATGTAAGATGCACAGACACTTGCATATCAAACACTTCATTTTTCAAAACTATGTAAGTCAACAATGACCTCATCGGCACTCATCTTAAAATCCCGTGTTTAATTGCAAATATAATTAACGCTCACATGAATGCTATTAAGGCAACTAGCATAGTCAACCGACCTTGGGGTCTATTTAATATTACTAGTTAATTGCGCAAACCACGCCTAGAGCAAATAACCAAAGTGAGAGATTGTCAAACGTGTAATGATTCGTAAACTTGTCTATTGACCACGACATTCTTCACATCCCATTCTATCCATTTCATATTAATTTATACATTACGTAATTATTTAAGTAGGTTAGGTACCGTATTCCATAGCTTCGATTTTCAAAAACGTGTAATTATGAACGCCTTCGAAATAGTTTGTTCGAATAATCGTGGTTTTTTTTTATTGTATTCAATAGGCAATAAAAGGACATAATAGCAGCGCCCAGCGGCCATTACAGAAAGCACGACATTATTATTTATATTATAAAAACTATAATAAAATGATAAGTGAAAACTAAACATTTGCTAAAACGAGCGATAACGTTTATCGTTTGCTGATTGAGAAAGACTTACTCAATATTATTTTATATCTTAGTCACTAATATTTATTAGTGATTAATTTTTTTTATTTCTAGCTCAACCTACCATATTTACCCAGTAGTTATTTAGAAATGGCTTACTAACAGTTACAATTATCATGAAAAATATGCACATAAAGAGGTCATATAAATATTATAAGAAGTATTAAAGAACCTTTTACATTCTTTATTTTCTG
This sequence comes from Acronicta aceris, assembly GCA_910591435.1. Taxonomy (NCBI): domain Eukaryota; kingdom Metazoa; phylum Arthropoda; class Insecta; order Lepidoptera; family Noctuidae; genus Acronicta; species Acronicta aceris. Next base: position 17,252,128 of record OU342758.1, on the reverse strand, counting down.
AAAGAGAATTACCAAAAGTATACATAACATAACAGTTTTTAGTTAATACTTTCTTTACATAATTATTTTAGTAGTTAACATTGTTTATCAAGGGAAAAAAGTGACAGATTAAAGTATGTAGGTATGCAAACGCAAATCATAAATGAATTCGTAGCCTGTACTTTCCGCCTGTGGATAAATGCGTAGTGTTGCTTACTTTACCTAATATATAAAATAGGATTATAATAACAACTACGTTTTACGATGTATGAAGATATCGTGCAATATCATCACTAATTACCCAAATTCCATTTTGCAAGACACGAAAAATTAATAAACTAAAAAACACGACAGCGCGTTTTGAAAACAAATATTCTAATTTCGAATAATTCAATGCTTTGCAATGCAGTTGCGATACAGCTAAGGCAATACTAGTAGCCTTGGCTGTATACGTATATCACCTTTTTTGGAGGTTTGATATCAGAATTTAAAAAAAATACATGGTACATCTTGAACCTAAATATTTTGTACGAAATACAAATTTATCAAAATGATGTACTATATCCGTAACTATTAAAAAAGTCAAATTCAGGTAATTAATACAATTTCAGACAACATTACTGCACTAATAGAAAAGTCTTATTTAGGTAAATCTATACTTATAATAAATCTGTAGAGAGGTCAATTCTGTACATGAAATATATTTCCAAAATAACTATCAGCGGGTGATTAGTGATCGATACTGACGCCAAAAATGCAATCAGTAAAATTTTTGTCTGTCTGTCTGTCTGTCTGTCTGTCTGTATGTTCGTTATAGAAACAAAAACCACTTGACGGATTTCAACGAAACTTGGTACAATTGTTCTTCATACTCCTGGGCAGGTTATAGTATACTTTTCATCACGCTACGATCAATAGGAGCAGAGCAGTGAAGGGAAATGTTGAGAAAACAGGAGAACTTACTCCATTTTTTAAGCTTCCGTCGCGTGTGCAGCCTTAATGGTTAAAGCTACACAGAAATCATGTATGACAAAAATGTTCTCCTTAAAATTATATAAAAAATATTCCACGACAGCAAATGTCTATCTTTTATGGTTGACTCACAATAACACGTGTAACTCCCGATAGCTTAGCAGTTCGGAGCTTTCTGATTATATTTGTCTACTCTTACGTTAGGTGACTGACTGACTGACATAGTGATCTATCAACGCACAGCCCAAAACCACATGTTATAGTATACTTTTCATCACGCTACGATCAATAGGAGCAGAGCAGTGAAGGGAAATGTTGGGAAAATGAGTGATTAATGAGAAAGGTTTCAAGCTATAAAACATCACGCTACAACCCTTAGGAACGGGGCAACGCAGGTGAAACCGCGGGCGAAGAACTAGGGAACAAAGTAACTATTCCACGCGGACGAAGTCGCTGGCAAAAGCTAGTAATATAATAATATACAACTGCACTGCACTAACTTTACTGCACTAAGGACACAAAGATCTCGACTTGACCGTTCGCCCAGTAACGAGCAGGAAATTCTCGCATTCCGAATGGGCGAAATAAAAAGTATCTAATTCCCAAAAATCGTAAGAAGTATTTTTGCAAAGCAAAGAAAAAGAATTTCTATTTTTTCCTAGCATTTACAGCAAAATACGTAATAATAAGTACTGATTTCAATTTTGTCACAGTGTTACTTATCGAAGTTGGTTCTATCAACCGTTACAAATTGAGTTACATGCATTGGTAATGAAAGAAAAACTTCAGTATCAGCTGCTTATCAACAAAAATGTATTGAAATAACCGATATTGTAAGTTTAAGGGAATCGGTTACGTAGCAAGAACCGATAAGTGGTTGCTTGAATCTCAATGCTCTATTGCTTACTACTTTAAAACTTTTACGGAGATAATTAAAATGTTATACTGTCAGAAATTGAAAAATAAGAAATATTATGATCCTCTCACGTGGATTAAACATAATACACTCACGCTTTGTTCTCAAAAGGGTAGGCAGAAACGCATATAACTAACCTTGCAGTTAGTCGTTAGCATTTAACATAACTTTTAGATCTACTTTAGGACTGCCTCATTAGTCTAGTGGTCCCAAGCGCGACTGCTACGCTGTTATTGGGTTTTTCTATGAAATTCTCAATAGCAGCTCGGAGTCTGGATTTGTGCCCGGTTAACTAAACATACCGGCGAACTGTGGGTGTACATTAGTACGCCTCTACCTAACCCTTCAGGGAATACAGACGTGATGGTATGTTTTAAATCTAACGTAAAATAACATGAAACTGTTGGTGTTAAATAACCTAACCTATACACAAGACACCTACTTAAGTAGTAACATTTCACAAACACCAAAATTGATCACTATTGTGGTGAGAAAAATAATGTTTATAATGTAATTTTTATTGAAATACTCATCTCATTTCATCAGGGTAGTCATCACATTTCATTATGTTTCCTTATATTTCTGTAAACAAAAAAGAAACGTACCTTCGTAATGGTTGTCATCATCGTCGTGTGCGGCGCTGATCTGTCGACAGAGGTCCTCGTACTCTGCCCAGTAGGCCGCTAAGGCAGAGGGGTCCGGCGCACGCGCAGGCAGCGGCAGCGCCATGCGGACCTCCGGAGACTCCTGAGAGAAGAAAGAAGGATTTCATTAAAATATGTTAATGTAAAACAATACATTTATAGTTATAATTTATTTTGTAAGCGATACTTAATATATTAAATAGTTTTGTCGATGCCTTGATTTTTCTATACAAATCATCGATTCGAGGCAGCCTGACTTGTTTGTACACAGGTCAATCTGAGTCTCTAAATAAGTCTAAAACTCCATGAAACCTACACAATCATTGATAACATGAATATATTAAATCCTAGACGAATGGTTAATTCTTGTACTCCTGACACAGACAAAGCGTTTTGTTCTGGCTCATGAAATATAACAACCGCTTATTTTTTGCTTATTGTATTATTCTATGAATAATCTACTGTTCAATCTACAGTATATGAATGTTCTTACATCATCGTCCTAAAAGCTGCACCAAAAGATACACATAATACACCATATCGCCCAAAAATACTATCAACATGATCTCAAACAATGATTAATGATAAAATAATGAGAACTATTTCATAAAGGACAATTAAATTCGTCATGAATAAACAATGTGTAATGATAAACTATGTGAAACCTCAGTATTCTGAGCTAGTTTGCGAAACACATTGGTCAATCCATTCAGAATAAGAAGACAATAAAATTGCAACATAAATTGAACGCATCTAAATAATATTGTAATTTGTAACCGAGCAAATTGCAATTCAACTAATTATTCAAATTTTAATAGCCATAGAACCAAGTCGACTAAAGCCAAGAATTCACTAGTTTCCTTGTTTGAGGCGATGGATTAAGACTAACAATCAATCCGAATGTAACGAGTAAACTAACCGTGAAGAAACACCAACTGGAATAAATACAAACGTGTCCTATTTCAACTCCTGAATTTCGATCGTTTATCATCCTAATTCCTTCATGAACATTATGATTCTCCAATTCTCTCTGCCCTAGTCTCAATTTATTTGGGATTTTCTTGTCAATTGCCTCACTGTTACCACATTTTCCGGTTTATATCTGTCTCATTATTCTTTAACTTCATAAATATGATTCTTTGACACAAGAAAACCTGACCGTCTGAACGTCACATACCAAGTCTTAAAGGTTTGTATCGTACAGTTATAACTTTAAGCAGTTTAATGTGTAATGTTTTTGCATTGTTTACCGTACCCTTCGTTTTCCTATTCACCATAAGGAAAAATATTTAAGTCTGCAAGCGATAAGATGGACAAACTGTTCACTTGTAAGCTCGAATATTTCAACTGTTTATTATATTCTAGTCTTCCAACACCTAAGTTGTACGATTATCTTAGATGACTTGGTTTTTCACGAAGTCTATTCTCTTTAGTTTTTAAATTAAAAAACAGTGAAAAGATTACTCAAAGAAATCTATTTATCGGTATTTAATCTTACAATATAAGTTTATTTCAATAGGAAATATCCTAAATGTTTGTCTTAAAACTGTACATGTTTTACTAATTATAAGTAAATATACTATATAAATAAATACTATTAATAAATAACGTATAACTTATATGGTTACTTTCCAAACTAAGACATTTTTTGTATTTGTGTTAGAGTTTATAGCTGATATAGGTAGTACAGTCAGTTATCAGAGTGTTAATTAAACTACGCCCATTAAAAATGAAGGCGCTCCCCACGATAATGAAACTTGAGATAAAGGTCACCAACCAACACAAAGTAAATGATGAAACTCATCATAACAATTAGAACAGTTATTATATGAACTCAACGGCTTACGTCATTAAGTTCAAACAGATGATAGGAGGATCTGAAGTAATCCTGCCGCATTGCGATGAAATGAAGTAAGTGTTAGGAGGTATTTCTGAGTCTGTGTTGAATAAAGACTACTTTTCCGAACATTACCGTACTTTATCACAATCAAATAGCTCCTATCATATCTGAACTATAAAAGAGACCGTGATGAAGTGTGCACGCACAGAAACAAATTTAATATTTCATTTCATTATTGACCAAAAGTGACAGCTTAGTTTTGAAATTGTATGTAATCATCCTTATCATCGGCCTATATTCGACCTAAATTGTATGTGATCTTTATTAAATTTAATAGCGGAAACAGGAGGTGAAGTGCCAATCATCGAAACGTTTAGTTAGGGAACTTTGAGATAGTACACGCATTTTTTTTTTATCGTACCTAGTTAGTGTAAAATCTAGACTGATGTAAAGCTGTTTAGTAACAGCTGCTTAAACATTAGAACAAAAGCGTCATTAATACATTCGTGTTCTGTTTATAAAAAAGATATTGCCGCTGGGATTACTCGAATCACACCGCGATTTTGCATGCTCTCATTTATTATTTTCCCTTGTATTGTTATTTAAATCATCATCCAGCTCATTTTTATCATTGGGATATAAATGACCTGGGCACAGGTGTACCCTCAGTCGGTATCAGTCGTCGATACTTCAATAAGCGGCGGTAGCCTAATGGCTAGGGCGTCGGACTTGCGATCATGTGGTTGCCAGTACGAAACCCACCCATTGCACTACCGACGTGAACCCACTCGTAACACAAGCATTTAGTTAACTTTTTGTATTTTTTTGCATTTTCCATGCTAAGATTATTAAGTTATTTTTTAGTAAAGGAAAAAATTCAATCGCGGGCAGGATTCGAACCTGCGTCTTCTGGTTAGCTTAGGACGAGGGAGGAGGAGCTAACAAGAATACTAGTAATGTGCGACCCACATTGATAGTAAGCATTTTAACAAAAAAACGTTATACCCAATAGTCGGATCGGAACCACATAAATCGTAAGTAGTTATCTCCACTTCCGCCATTATTATCACTATCAAATAAATTAATAATACTGTACCTATTATCTCCGGCTAATACACAGACATAGTACAGCCGCACCCTTGAATATCTTCACGTAAAGTTATCAGGTGACGTGTGTCATTAGCAAATACACGATAAAGCAAGGCCGAATACATTATTTGAATATTTGGCGGCTTAGTGATTAGGCATCATCTTTTAAATTCGTTTGCATAACGTCCATTTACAATTTGGAACGAGTTTTGATGTTTAGAGATGTCATCCGAGATTCAATAAGGCCAAGTCTGATAATTCCATTGTACCGGAAAACTGACATAAATCTCCATTTCGAAGTTTTTTTTATGGGATAGGAGGGCAAACGAGCATACGGATCGCCTGATGGTAAGCGATTAACGCCGCCCATGGCCACCCGCAACACCATAGGAGTCACAAGTGCGTTGCCGACCTTTTAAAAGGGGATTGGGTCTCCGGTAACCTCACTCACTCGGCGAAACATAACGTAAGCGTTGTTTAACACTGGTTTTCTGTGAGGCCGTGGTATCACTCTGGTCGAGCCGGGCCATTCGTGCCGAAGCATGACTCTCCCACCACGGAAAAAGTCACCACGAAGTCATCGAATTATGATTTTGATACAATCACTATCAGTCTTAAAACCCAAGTTGACAATTACGGCCTTCAAATGGGAACAAGGCCTTGGTTGGCCAAGGTTAGGTTAAATTTTAGTTCAAAACCATAAAAACAACTCCACAAACCTGTTTCAAGATTTTATCTGATAAAAAGTAGATACTATGACCTAAATACTTACTAATTAATAGCAACTATCAATATAACGTTACACACATTTTCCAATTAAAATTTCACTTTCACGTTATTTTATAGCTATACACTTAATACACGCGTTTATTTGTGGTTAGTCACCAATCTGAAATGCACTCGCTGAACAAAGATACACCCAAAGTTCACGTCCGTATTGAAGCTATTGGTACTTATTGATATTATTCAGTTAGTCAGTTTACGTGGGAGAGCCATGCTTCGGCACGAATGGGCCGGCTCGACCGAAGTAATACCACGGCCTCACAGAACACCGGCGTCAAACAACGCTTTCGTTGTGTTTCGCCGAGTGAGTGAGGTTACCGGAGGCCCAACGCCATTTCAAAAGGCCGGCAACGCACTTGTAACTCCTCTGGTGTTGCAGATGTCCATGGGCGGCGGTAATCACTTACCATCTGGCGATCCGACCGCTAGTTTGCCCCCCTATCCCATAAAAAATAAAATTGTTTAGTTGTCACACTGCTTACCAAACTCTCCTTATACAAAGAAGTGCATCAAACACGCTTGCGCAACGTGTAAATCTCAAATGCACCTGTGGCATCGCATTTATGGAAAACTTGGCGATCGCGATATTAACTCTCTTATATTTTCAACGAAAATCAATCTACAAATGATAAATGATCTCTTAAATACATGTTCACAAGTTTGGAAATTAAAAGTCATGAAGTCCAGGTTTCTTGACGATATTTTCTCATCTTCCCCCATTAAAATCCCATGATTTACCATGGTGTCCTAAGATTTGGAGAACTCTATGGTATAAACCATCGACATACATTTTTATTCAATACACTTTTCAATAAATACCTTTGCAGTAGATTTACACTTCCTCCATAATAAAATTGGTTGCTATAAGGAAAATACAAAAGGCGGGCCACCTGTCTTGAATCTTAACAATTAATTTCGACTCAATTAATATTTCTTGCTTCATAATTACAATGAAACTGTTGCGTAATAGAGAATCCAATTCACTTTATTTCTCAAGCAATTAAATCGCCGAAACCAGTCCTCAGGTGGAATGAGGTGATGTTCTTTATCTTTGTTAATTTAGCACACAAAGATGCCTTTGTAACTGTACTTATTCTAAAAGTTTAAAGTTTTTATATAGTCTTATTTACTTAATCCTACGGGTACTATTAAAAGTACGCCTGCCTCTGATAAGCGCAATCCAATAACGTTAAAATATTAGTATCCTATGAGAATATAATTAATTAATAAAAAAAAATATTGCAAAGGTAATTTTATGAGGTTTTTGTCGGTCGAAATCAGACAAATGTCGTCATGTTTCAGGTCTATTGAATTTTTAATGGTCCGCACGGGCAGTAGGTACCTCACTTTAGGGAATTAAACAAAAAAAAACATACTTTGAGTTTTTAGCAGATAGAAATTCGACAGAAACCCTTCTCCATCGACGAAAAGAACGGATGTATTAGGATCCCCACAGTTCGTCGGTATGTTCCGGACCCATGCGGCGACCATGACCATGTCCCATAACTTATGGGATCGCTATCGGCGAAATGAAAAAGATGACCTACGTCGGTACAGTCAATAGCACATCATGGTCAAAAACTGTTAAATTTCCCCAATGGATAATAGAGTTTATTATCCATTGGGGAAATTTAACTGTTTGTTGTAACTTATTGTGCTGTTGACCGTATATCACATCGTCTCCGCCTGGCGGCCTCCACTTACGAAAGATTTTGTACTAAGTTATTAATGTTTCCTTCACAGCCCACACATGAAGTAACAAAGACAGAAGACACTGGCATCCTGCGTCGTTTCCGGAGCACCCACTGCCACTATTTATGTAGGTACTTATATTGTCACAGAGACGGACTTAGGCGCAGACTATAGATAGTTTTTTTTTTTATGGAAACGGATCACCTGATGGTAAGCGTATACCGCCGCCCATGGACACCCGCAACACCAAAAAACACGATTGGCGTAGCGGTTGAGCGATCGGCTTCTGCGCCACGTGTTGTGGGTTCGATCCCCACACGGAGCAAATATTTGTATGATCTACAGGTAGTTGTTCCGGGTCTGGGCGTTTGTGCATGTGATAATTTGTGTTTGTAAACGCACCCACGATACAGGAGAAAATCCTAGTGTGGGGCACCGTTTAAAAAAAAAAGAAAAAAAAAGAGGAGTCACAAGTGCGTTGCCGACCTTAAAAAGAGGATTGGGCCTCCGGTAACCTCACTCACTCGGAGCTCGTTAGCGTTGTTTAAGGCCGGTTTTCTGTGAGGCCGTGGTATCACTCCGGTCGAGCCGGCCCATTCGTGCCGGCTATATATGTTTTTTTTTTAATTAAAACTGTGAGAAGTAAATTGAAACGAGCTGACGAGCCATCTGGTGCTAAGTAGTCCTCGTCACCTATGGACACCTGCAACACCAGAGGAATTGCTGATCTGTTGCCGATCTTTAAGAGCCCCAACGGACTGCAGTCTGCCAGAACCGTAGCAGCCGAGGGGAACTGGCTCCGTTACGTGCAAAAGACGAAGTTGGTTTACGACAGACTCCGACGTATGCGAGCCAGTCAGACCCCAAGAAGTCCTACCACCGAGCAAGTCAGATATTTTCACTCCTCTTACGGGATGCCTATCTCAAAGGCAGTGAGGAACAGTATTCTAACCCATCCCCACACTGGGTGCGATTGTTGCTTTTTAGGCCAAGAAGCAACATGTCTGCAATCCTGCACCACTAACTAATAGAATTAGTAATTGCTTTATTGTAGAGGTGATGAATTTAGCACCATGACACAATCGCAGAACATTTTAATTTACTTGTGTGTTTTTTATGTAGCGTACTCTTTGCCACATAGTGACGAACACGTGATTGAATGACGCTAGAATGACTCCTAGTATTTTTCTAGAGATGAATTGACTATTTTATACACCAAAGTGCTATTTTGTTTCACTAAAAATACAATGTGTAAAAATATTCAGAGAATAATTCAGGATATGTGTAGCAATGATGAAAACTGATTAGTATTTGAAGTAAAAGATAAGATTAAAAGGGTAATTAATTGCCTTACCTTTTTATTATCTCTATATCTTTCAGCAATAAAGGAAATCCCCTATCCTATTTCCTTAAGTACAAATTGTGTGATTATGAAATATATATCAAGTACTTAAAGGGCAAATTTAATTAATTAAGTTTAAGTAATTACAACAACGTACTTGTCAATATAACAAATATGTATAATATGCACGGACGACTAAAATAACAAAGAAACATGCAATGATTATCTTTAGTTTTGTAATTATGCATAAAAACAAAGTGTCGCAATCTTTATGTGCATTCGTAAAATAATAAAGATCATATGAACACATTCTAACATAATTTAGAACACTAATAATTTGTAAAATCATTACCAGAGTCGGATTGAGGTCGATATGTGTGAGATAAAGCACCGGACCCTGTTAAATAATCCATTAAAATCACATTTATGGCCGCAATAATTTTATACAGAGACAAAGCTAAGCATCTTAGGTATGCCGTCCGGTTTCCGGAACATGCAAACTATATAACGTATGCTCATCATTCCAGTAACTCTCCGATGAATCAGGTGAATTAAAAAACGACGAATGCTTCGGCTCGATTTAATTTGCATCTTTTATTGGACCATACAAATCAACAAAAAATATCAACAAATACAACAGACATACATTTCATTATTTTTTCATATTAAGGAAGATAATGAAGCTTTATATTAATGATAATACATGATAGAATATTGTATTTAATATAAAGTACAATATTTTTAATGACCGTAATCTTTATGATCTCACGACACGAATACTTTGGCCGTGAATCTCACTCACATTTACGACTGTCACTAAAAGGGTGATCCATCACACGAGTCCATATCACACAGTAATCATAATCGTGGCCCAAATTGCGGCCCTGTGCGTGACTGCAGAACATTAAAATTTGACTTTGGAACATATGAACAATTCAATGAAATCTCCAGACCAGTAACACTAGTAACTCGAAAGCTTAGCCTATTTCACCACGTCTGCTATTCACCGAATAAATTCAAACATAGAACAGAATTTGTATGAAATGAATTACCAATTAATTTAGCGGAAACTTACTCGGAATTGATGAAATAGACCCTTGGTCAACAATGGTCTGAAGTAATTGAAGTTAATCTTAATGCTATTAAAATTTATTAATATCACAAAAAATTTGTAAAATATTGGCATAGATAGAAACTTCACTTTCAAATAATTGAACCAAAAAGATTTTTATAAATATTCAATCGACACATTTATTTCGTACTGCTAAATTATCGATATATTTGAAGTTTATTACAATTATTTTTTAACGGATTTGGCAAGTCGAGAAATCTGAATGTCGCAAGTTCTATAAGAGACCGTCAATATGGACATAATTTTGCATATTAACTATATCAATGGAATTTCTGCGAAAGATCGTAAATTTTGTAGTACGACCGGTTTAAGGATAATAGTGTCTGATATAGTCAATGAATAAGCCATGAGAGATTTGAAAATAACGTTTTGATTTCTGATATGAACGCGGATACCTATAAGTGACGATATTGAAATACAATTCGTTGCGTTTTCTGAAACATATTCAAATAGATACAGCGATAGAAGGGACAACACGAGCAAAATTGTAATCTAAATTTGTTACCCAAAGGTAACAAATCGCCTCAAAGGTAACAAATCGCCTCAAAGGTTTTGTATGAAAATTTTCCCAATGTGAATCCTCCTTAGACCGGAATGTTTTATAACAGGATTGATGTTCATTGATTGAAATACAAGTTAACATGTCGTGTACCCATAGATTATAGACATAATCGTGTAACAGAAACAAATCACAAAGTGTCTTTATTAAATCACACTACACATCAGGTGATACTCATTACACATTCAAGGAGGATATTTGATTTCTTGATCCGTGTTAAAGTAACGTATTCTCGCAAACGGTTGCATGGCGTTGCGACTAATTGTTCTGGCAAGCCGTAACCCCGGTCCGATTGCTTTATGTTTTTGTGCATCATGACGTCATCAATGCAGTCAACATCATGCGTCAGTAACATGGCTTGTATATTTATCCTTATTTAGTTCTAAGGACCGCGAGATTTCCGATTTTAAAGCAAGATCGAGGATTAAGTATACCTACTTAATTGGTTTTTTGGCAATGAAGTTTCTGTCGGTAACAGAGTCTAAAGTACAGGGGAAATCCTAATGTGGGGCAATTTTTTTAAATACCTACATAACTATTTAATTGTTGGTTGCACAACACAATACTGGGTCGTTGACTGTCGTTGATAAATGATAATAGCTGCATAGGATGTTTATTGTACTATCGTTTGCCGGACAGTGTGGTGTGTGCTGATTATAACTAGTGATTAATTATAGCAAATATTGAAAGAATATGGATATACACGAATCATCATACCATCACGCCTGTATTCCCCGAAGGGTTAGATAGAGGTGTACTATCGTACCTACATCCACAGTTCCCCGGCATGTTTAGGTCCCAGTAATAGGAGCCTATTGCCATTTACCAGGCACAAATCCAAACTCCGAGCTGCTACCCACCCAATAAGGCCAAATCAAAAAAAAAACAACAACACTGCTCAACCTGGGAATCAAACCCAGGACCTCTAGCGTAGCAGTCGTACTTGGGACCACTAGAATAATTAGGCAGTTCTTACCTAATTTTTTTTTTTTTTTTAAAAAACGTTAATTACTAAACATTAACATGTCACAGGTTTTTTCCAAGCAAACTGTATAACAGTAAGTTCTTATCTAATTAGTGGCAATGAAAGCTGTGTGCTATTAATTACAAATACCCTGAAAACGTTCACTTGCCGCTGCAAATTATATATTTCAACACCGGAAATAATTATGAGCAGTTGTAATGAAATAAAACTGCGCAAAACATTGAAGAACGTTCGAACTACGTAACATTTTTAAATCCTTTAAACACATTAAGATAATATCAACCAGCATATATGTACAATAAAGGAAAAATTAGCAGTGTTCTAAAAAAATAAAATAAAAAGTTATGTAGAAACCTTAGAAAATGGTAGAAAATATTGACTTGTAAAAGTGTGATTAAAAGATCCATTTACAGAAATAAATATTACTTACCATTACATAAGGAATCAAAAATCCCACCCTGCAGCCAACTCAACCTCAACAAACTTATCTTCGCATATAACATCGTGCATTACTTATAGTATATTTATTTAAAACTAGCTCCGCTAACCCGCTCGCGGTTTCACGCGCGCTGCTCCGTTCCTAAGAGGTGTAGCGTGATGATATATATCCAATAACCTACCTCGATAAATGGACTATCCAACACAACAATAATTTTCAAAATCGGTTCAGTAGATCCAGACATTACCACCTACAACCTCACAAACTCGCAAACTTTACCTCTTTATTATTACCAAGTATAAATTATATATAGATTGGGATTAATCAAAATTAACTGCGATATTATGTTAATTAGTTCTGTAACAGTCGGATTTCCGTTGCGTCACAGTGTTAGATGTAAACGCCTGTTACTGTAACATTTAAAAGCATTCTTTAAATACAATTAGTATGATTAATGATTCAGCATTTACGAAATATAGTCTAGCCTTAAGAAATACCCATTTAAATACGAATGTTTTTAATTATCTTGGTGAAGTTGGATTCCTTTCAAATAGTCTTTGAATACAGTCGTATTATGCTTAAAAACGTTAAAGTAAATTTGTATATGTAGGTTACACATACACTTTAATGTTGTGGCTGGACAACTGGTAAAAATTCACCATAATTTCTCTCTGTTGACAGAACAAGTCGATAACACAGATTAAAAAGAATATTGTTCTTTCTCAACCGATATTGACAATTCTTTTTTTGTTTACCTCTCAAATATTCCCATGTTAGCTTAATTGGTGTCTTACTATACACTCCGGTTATACCTCTAACGGTATTAATTTCATTATGTTTAAAAAAAATGTATAGTAAGCTGTTTTTAGATGTTTTCCTCCACAAAGTCTCCGATCGAATGGAGTACCAATCTATCATTTTCGCAATATATATTTAGTGACCCTTGAAATCTGAATAGAAGTATTTTAAAATGATTGACAATCAGTTGTGAACTTATGATGATAATATACGATGGGATCCACACAATCTCAAGTGTCACAATACTCTGCATTAGTTCATACAAACACCAATGATTACAACACGACGAACGTGTGTAAAATGTCAAAAAGCTCGAAGAAAGATCACAATCAAAAATTATTTCACAAGATCAAAAGTGGTAAGGAATCACAATCATGGAAAAAAATGTTTTTTTAATCCCGTCATAGGATAAGGGGCCACACTCTTGCCAGTGTCAACTATACAGAATAATCCCCAGTAAAACAGTGGAAGCTTCACTAATTTTCAATTTCAAACCGACAAAGTGCACTTTACATTTTCCCATTGCAATTTTCGAAGAGGCTTTAATGCGCATGGCAAACATGTTGTCTTATTCTCCCATGTTTACAAGAAAAAGGAAAAATTAAGTGCGGAGTTGAATATCAGGTGACACCACAAAGGGTAATTTCTCTAACAAGGCATGATGTTGGCAAGTGGATTCGAGCTGGCAGCCAAGGACTACAAGTAAGAATATCGATCGTCCGGTAGCGAGATGGGCGGACAATATGGTCAATTCAAGCCTGGATCAAGGACCAATCTGATCCTTGCTCCACTGAAGGACAGGAGCGTAGTGACTGACACAACTAAATAGATAGCCGAGGATGATGCTGATGAAAGCCTTGGACCCAAAATTTCAATAACACAATCAATATTAATCGAGACCGTATTGTCTTGTAATAATCGATTGGAATAACCTTTTAATGTTATGGAATATGACCTTTGCGTATTGTATTCGAACGTTTACACATTTGCGTTTGTCGCTGTCAATTGTTACAGTAACATGTGTGTGACACGTAGGTGGCAAATTGGTTAATGACGTGATTGTGACGTCATTAACGTACAGTAAAATTAACTGAGAGAAAAAAGAATACCTATTTTTTAACCGTTTAAAAGGTAAAGAGCTGATGAATCTCTTGAAGTTAGGGAATTACCATTGCGTAGTGTGAAGAAACCTACTTTTTTATTCAGGGCAACATTTTGTATGTGTTCGGAAATAATACAAAAAGGAACTGAAAGTCTAACCATTTAAAAAATATATAAGTTCACTCCAGGGTTGTCTCACTGATCAAATCTGTCATCGTAGTGATGTACAATAAGTAGCTGTTGATGATAATTAAAAACAAGTGTGAAAACAAAAGTACTTCATCGCTTAATCCACAAAACACACAGACAATATCTATTGTAATCCAATTGTTTTACACTAGATACAACTATCTAAATCGAATTGAATCATAATAGGCGTAATCATGAAGGTGTGATGGAGAATCGATTTAAGCAATCGATGCTACAATCGTATCGTAATAGTAGACAGCTGAGATCGTGCAATCGATTACGGACATTTGAAAACGATTTTGAACATAAGCATTAGAGTATAATGTAGGTTTTGTTTCTTTGTACGTTATTCGATTAACCATAATGTATATTATGCGGGTTCGAAATTGGTAATCGATTTCTTGCTTATGATAGCTTAAATGTCAACAACTACGAGTATATACATCAGATGTACTCGTAGGTACTTACTGCAATATGTGCAGAAAAAAAGTAGGTAACTCAACACACAATTGACAAAAACGAAAAGCAAAATCGGCAACATTTAAAAATGCAATATTTATAATTCGAATTCGGTCAGGATCGAAGTATGCGCAAGCACATTATCCGTTTTACGACGACGTCACACATTCCGCATCTTACTTTCAAAAGGTTTCATCGCATGCCAACTGCATTGCGTTACATGCTTGAAATTTGTACCTACCCGATTCTCTGTGCTAACAAATATACAAAAATCTGGCGACCAAAACGGAATATTCTCATGAGATTATTGTAGCATCTATTAAAATAAAGCTGAAGAGTTTGTATGAACGAACCCGTCGATTTTGAAAAAATATTTCTGCATTTGTTAGCCCAATTTTTGGAGAAGGATATTTAAAACCACCCTACAACAGAGCGGGGCAAAACGGGTTAAACCGCGGGACACAGTTATAAACAATAAAGCAATCATAGTACTTACTGTTTTCAGCGCTCAAAGACATTGGCAAATCATACTCGAACCAGATTATACCTAACAAACTATATCTTAAAGTACACAGTTTTATAATCTATAACTAAGGCTATAGATTATAAAACTAAGTAATCAGCTGATCTTGGTAATGCAAAGGCCTATCGACTCTTTTTATCTCACCTAAATATTTGCAGACTGACATTCCAAATCGATTGAACTAAGATCCGACTAAGTTTCAGATTACAAGGTGATGTCAAAGAAAGCAGGGTCAATAATTAACAGGGCACGACCGATAAAGGGCGACGTCTCAAGCAGTTGCGACACAATAGTCGCAGTCTACTTGTCGACGAACAATCAGTGACGCAAGTCGCGCGTGCTCAATCGCAACGCTGCTATCACTGAGATAAGTGTGATACACTTTCGAGCGACTTATACATGAAATACGAAGCAGAAGAATGATTTTTGCAAGTATAATTCCTAATGTACCTCTTTCTTCATCTGTAAGCAGGAGGCATTGTGGTAAGAAGATTTTAACCCGTCAAGCAACAAATTACAGACGCAATTCAAAATCTATTGTTCTTACACTAAGCTGCCTTCACTAGCACCGTACACAACGCAATTATAATTTTAACTCCAGATCTCATTTATACAATAGCAGGTTGATAAACAATGTTGTCTAACATATTGTTATGTGGTGGCTAAAGTATCAGGTAACATGATTTAGTACGATGCTAATGATATTGCGATTAAGATAGCAGATAATGTTATCAATAACGGACGCAACAGTTCTTACGTCCCACGTTCTAAAACAATTATGATCTTGACAAATACGAGTAAGTACCTAGTCCTTTTGCGTAGGCAATATCCAAAGGCGAAATTCGTAAAAAGTAAAGTCCTGGTATAAGTCAGGTATTAGAATGCATCGATTCGCGATGTCCCAGCCAGTCTCAAACATTTCTCGAGCTTATTCAATTTAACCCTTTGACTGCTATGCCAAAACAGAAAAAGCGTGCCGCAGCGCCAAAGCTTCCGAATGTTCTATAGAAATCTGTCATCCAGTAATAACCGTGGCGTGCTGGGCACATTTTGGTTTTCTATATCTATATAATCTATAATTTTGAAACCACAGTAACATAGTATAACGGCAGCTAATTAGAAAAAAGAAATTAAACCTCTCAGAGATGTTTCGATTATCTTTCAACTCCTAACCAAATCAGTCAGACTGAGGAGAACTAAGAGGGAAGTCATTTTCCACCTCTAGTATGGTAGGATCATAAAGGCACATTCACGATATTGAGTCGAGGTCATGATGTCCATTTGAATCCGAAACTAGTCGAACTGGCTAAGAATTATGCTTGTTTGTAAAAATATAATTATGAAAACATGAAATGATAAATAATTTTACAACGCTTGTTTGGATCAATATTTTCTACTTTGTTTGGCATTGACAATACTGGTAAAGGTTACAGAATAACTTATATCTTTCTAAAATTGCAGTGGCACGAGTTTTCTCGGATTGTAGCAGCTACGAATTAATTGCATCATAGCAACCTTTTCAAAAGGAACCTTTACAGTTGAGCCAATTAAAATTCTAAGTTAGCTTATTAACTAAAATTTTATCACCACTAGGCCAGCCTACACCGAAAGATCTTTAAAAAAATATAATTCGGTCCAATTTCTTTGACATTAATTACAAAAGCAAATCTGCCCAATTGTATACCACGAATTATATTCTTGTACCAAATGTACCTGGCACATCTTACATTCAATATAATCATTGAACCGAATTGGTATTGGACCTCCATAAATCTCACAAAGGAGGTCTGATACACGGTAATTTCTTCCATACATTAGATATTGCAAACTCACCGCAAATGATACGCGCGCCGATACGCTCCATCGCTCAAATTGCTTGTAAATAACGTAATATCTTAGTTTTGCCGCCCATTATGGATATTACGCGCAAAATTAGATAGCAATATATGGTTATAGATATAGACGCAATGATTGTAACATGACTGAGGTCATTAGCGCAGTGTGTCGCAAATACTGATACGTTTCGGTAATCCTAACGGTTCTCCGTATAATGAGTTTTCTTCTTTCTAAGGTGTACACGGCCTCTTGCCAAAATGTCACAATCTCTGATCTAATTTACTCGATACAGTAAAACATGTAATACTATTTGATATGACTAAATCTTCAGTATTATGACTATACCTTCAGTTTTTGGGGTGGCTACATCTCCGTTTATAGTTAAATACTCATTGTATATCACAAGCAGCAATGATCGTACATGATGATTTAGCCAATGATAACATTATGATGGTAATAAGTACCTAATTGAAAAAGTCAAAACGGGATTCAGCACCGGATCTTCATCTTCAGATAGAAAATAAAGCAACCAACAGATTTAACAGAGCTTTGAACTTTCTACAGTCGCCAACCAGTTCTAATTAAGTGAACTGATGGTATCTTTAGTTGCTATTGAAGATAAACGTGCTGAGAAGGTTTTGATAATGTTAGCTACAAGTTTCTATAGCTATGCTACATCGATCGCATCAATCGAATACCAATCCCACTAGCTAACGACCGACGATGAATGACGCTCTCGCTTTTGTCGAAAAACGTTTTCATGTTTCAAATTGAAATCAAGGTTACTATATCTTTTGAATGAAGTTGAATCATTTGTATTGTACCGTATATCGGGTCAAAGTTGATCGTAATTATTAATTGTGTTGCAGGCCGATTCGATAGTAGTAAAGACCATTTAATTTTGACAGCACTTATAAAACAACGTATAAAAAATAGAAGAAAAAGAAGTTAGCCTGTAATGGTGGTCAAGGCATGAACAACGGACAATGAAAAATGAAAGCAACGACCAACTCATTCTATAAGTATTATGGGTATGACTGCGTCAATTTTAACGACAACAAGTTTTCGTAAAATTGCACTAACAACCTACTGCAAATAATAACTGTAACGATTATTTGCAGTCACGACAAAAGCATCACAAAACACTAAAATCTTAAATCGATACTTTCTATATAATTAATAACTACAGGTTTTTAATTATAGAAAAAGAACAATGGTCGTTTTGCAACGCCATTATTTTTTAATAACTGCCTAGGTAGGTCTTAAAAACGATATTCTTGTAAACGATCGACTGACTGACTAGCTACAAATAGGTACCTTCAATATTCCTCGTGATGTTTACTACAAGCTTCACTATAAGCTTTGATTGATCGGATGACGTATTGTCATTCGTAAGTACATCCAAATCCAGTACATCACTACCGCACGTTCTCATTCTGACAGCATCATCAATAAACATGTCAATGTCAAGACTACAGATAACGTTATCTCGCCATAGACAAACGGGTGGCAACAACAGGTGTTTGCCTTGTCATAAAAATCCATACATTATTTATAGGCTTAGATAAGGTTTTCATTCATATTTTCAGTTTTTATTTCCATAGCTAAGTACATAGGTACTACATTATGGGAATCTTTATAAGTTGTGTTTACTGCAGAAACGATACTCAGACACAAAGAACGAAAGCAAAAAAAAACAGCTTTATTTGAGACATAAACAGTGAAGCTTTCAAGGATGAACAGACATCTGCGAAAGATTTTCTCCCGCCATGGAGATCTAAAAGTAACGACTAAACTATGTAACTTAGGTAAATTGTTTTGTCCTGCTAAAGAAGATAGTGGGCTAGATCCTTCCAGAGTCAGGTTGATCATGAATACAAATCCCAATCCAGTGGAGACAGATAGGCAAAAGCAAAAGTCTGTAAGAGTCCGTTTTTACATCCCCTTTCCTTCATGCATCATAGAAAACCATTATTGAAAGATAGATAAGAAAAAAGAGGTGTTATTAAATAAGTAAGTACTCTTTCTTAAATATTCAAACAATTAATAATTTAAATCCAGGATCCATAAATAACGTTTTGAATCATTGAACGTTACAGCTAATTAGCAGTTTATTGGTACACAATGAAAACACTTGTGTTTTCTCACTTACCAAGCTTAAAATAATGTGACGTAGGTTTTTAATGTATATTTAATTTACAATCTGTATTAGCATTGCTTATAAAGTGTTTGTTTTAATATATTTACCGTTTAAAATATTGTAAAGGAATAATTTCGTTTTAATGTAATTTAATCTAATGTATTTTTTTCCACAAACTGTTTCTAGAACTCTTGCATTTAACTGCCTCATTAGTCTAGTGATCCCAAGCGTGACTGCTACGCTAGTGATAATGGGTACGATTCCCGGGTTGAGCAAAGAGTTATTGAGTTTTTCTATGAAATTCTCAGCAGCACCTCGGCGTTTAGGATTTGTGCCCGGTTGATGGCAATAGACTCGCCCCTATTAGGTAGGTACATGGGATCTAAACATACCGGCTAACTGTGGGCGTACAGTCGCGCTCATAAGTGCAGTAGCAATCCTACGCAACTATAGCGTCAACACTAGCACTACTTGTGACCTTTTTCTTTTAAGACAATTCACACGCATACATATAAATTGTTCTTCCGTAGGAATATTATCGATAATTTCGTTATAACTACGTAAGCGACCGGTGGCCGAGTGGTTCTAGCAAGAGGTTTATAATTAATATTAAGGTAGACGGTTCGAATCTTCAATCCTGCTAATCACTTTTTGTATTTCATTTATAAATAAAATATGATTCTTAAGTAGAATATTATTTGTTAAACTTTAGCAAAGATCAACATAAAATGTAAAAAGTATGAAGGTAGATTTGAAATAAAATGGAATTATTACTGACTTAGAGAAAATAAATGACGTTGTTGGTTGGTGAACTTAGTTACGAGTGCTTGTATTATTCTCGTCATTCGATTCAATATTAATTTCAACATGTCTACAAGTAATATAAGTATGGAAGTCAAAGCTAATATTGTGGCTTTACATATGAATGGATTAAATATAAGTCAAATAGCAAATGAAACTGGCTTATCCGTAAGTATATTATTATATTTTTATAATATATAATTATTCAAATAGATCTGTTGTTTTTTTTAAATAACTTAATAAACCGTTGCTTACATTAATGTGTAAAAACTTTCTTTTTAGAGGAATACTGTGAGCCGTTGGGTGAAGAGGTTTGAGGACGAGGGTAGCCTGAAGGTTCGTGCAAGGAGTGGAAGGCCACCGCTGATTAACCATACCCAGCGGCGCTATATGGTGGCAGAGTATGAAACCAATGGTTTCATACCAACACGTCGATGGGCTGATGAGTTTGACACGTCATTGATTACTGTTCGCCGCGTACTCCATGCCGAAGGCCTGCATCACCGGATGCCAGCAATAAAACCGTTTTTAACGCAACGGCATAAAGACGATAGGTTACGTCTCGCCCGGGAATACCTAGATTTTAACTGGGAAACTACTATATTCTCGGACGAAAAAACTTTTAAGTCTTGTCAGAAGGGAAGGATGCAGTTGTGGCGTAGAAACAATACACGCTGGTCTGACAGTAACATTGTTGCTAACACGGAGTCAGGCAGAATAAGTGTTAATATGTGGGGGTGGATCAGTGCGCAAGGATCGGGCGAACTAGAGTTTATTCCGCCGCGAGCAAACAGCAGCAGTTACGTGGACGTTTTAAATAATATAATGTTACCTACAGTGCGTAATGTTTTTCCCCGAGAAGAATTAAATAACTTTAGTTTTATGCACGACAATTGTCCAATACACCGTGGCGTCATAGTTCGCGAATGGCTTAGGGAACATGCAGAGGTCAACGTTATTCCTTGGCCAGCACGATCCCCTGATTTAAACCCAATAGAAAATATTTGGGGTATAATGGTCCAAAGATGGGACTCACGGGACGAGAGATGTCCTGAATCATTAAAGCAACATTGCATTCAAATATGGGACAATTTACGTGAGACAGATATTTGTCAGAATGTTGTGGGGTCCATGCGCTCACTTCTACTCAGCTGTATTGAGAACAACGGAGGCCACACAAAATATTAATAATTATATTATTAGCACAATAACTTTAATTAATTATTACTATTTTTTTTCCGCCTACAATATTATTATTGATTATACTTAATTGGATTTTAAAAAAAAACTTTTGTTACATAACTTACAATAAGTAAGTAAACTATATCTAATGATCTTTCCATTTATTACAAAAAATATATGGGAATTTGGTGAAAAGGGGACGTGCTGGCTATAGGACAAGTAAGTTTAAGATTGTAAGATTGAGGTTTAAGTTTCAATCCTCTTTTCCTTGAGAAAACGAATACTTAAGCTATAAACCTCAATTGAGTAGGTAGATGTAAAAATGAAATAAATTAGTTACGAATCAAACATTTTGTCTCATTTCTTTTCATAACCCCATAATTAATCACATAAATAATAATTAATGCCATAAACTTCATGCAAGATTACTTTATCAATAATTAAAATTATATTTTGTCATAAATATAAAAAAAATCGTTATAAGCTGGAATCGAACTACAAATATCTCTAATCACTATGAATCAATAGTATCTTGCTTCAACCACTTAGCTACCAGGGAATATACTAGATAATAATACCTAATATAAATAAATGTTACTTCAAATTACCTACTAGATATTATTTTATTTCAACCTAAAATATTATTCCTTTTTATTTGATTCCTTTGTAATTGTTGGTTTAAAAGATAATTGTATCAATTTTAACTACATACTTAAAATAATAATATATAATAATCCTTATAATAAATATAAAAAAGTAATTAATAACAAAATCGAACCAGCCAATCCCACCCGGATTTGAACCGACGGACATTTGTTTCCAAGTCATGCATTGTTACATTTAACCACACGAACTAATGATAACAAGTCTAAATTTTTGCTTTACTTCCTGATTCGCTCGCTGCTAACACTAACATGAAGAAAACAAGTATATTGGTATCTTTGTCTCGTATTGACCTCACACACTATCACCTTCTCGTAGTTATACTATTTGACGTAAATGTAAATGTTTGTATAGGTAGCAATCACTCACACATGTATGTGTACACGCAGTTACCGTGCAAGCGAATACGATCTTAGAGGTGCTACTGCACTTATGAGCGCGACTGTACATTGGTATACCTCTGACCTAACCTTTCGGGGAGTGCAGGCGTGATGGTATGTTATGTTTTTAGTTTTGATAGTACTTAATGTAATGATTTTATAAAATAATGACAAGACATTTATATAGGTTTCCTTATCACGAGCGACAGATGGCGCTTGTAGTTGAACTATTCGTTATTAAACGCCCTTTTTATTAGAAATTAGTCAAATATAAGTAGGTGTTATATTATCAATTTGTCTGTGTAATCAATTTATAACTATTGCTAAATTTAAAGTTAATCTAATGTATTTAAATTAATCAATTGATCATGCGTACTGTGTACTTCGCTCTGATTGGTCTAACCCAGCTGAATGTTTGCCTACGTCTAAGAGTGGGGAACATTCGGCTGGTAATAGATCAATCTGTACTGAGACATTCTATTCCGAGGCGTTGAGCAGTAGACATAATATCTTATAAGCCAGTGCTGTTGTTGTATAATTGTTAATAATTATTGAGCGATTAAGTGATAAGTGATTGTTGATAATTACATACTGTTGGATGAATAAATACTTGTAATACTCAGTCTGAAGTGTATGATTCGTCACATTTCAGAAGTGGGATATGCCTACAAGAAAATCCACAGATACAGTAATGTTGAGTGACGTATGTCTAGAGGTTATGTGTGCCTACAATAGAAAGCCAAGTGTGCTCGAGTTACTAGAGGCTAAGTATGCCTATTGAGCCATGTGTGCTTAGATTGTTAGAGGTTATGTGTGCCTACAATAGGAAGCCAAGTGTGCTTGAGTTACTAGAGGCTATGTATGCCTATTGAGCCATGTGTTCTTAGATTGTTAGAGGTTATGTGTGACTACAATAGGAAGCCAAGTGTGCTTGAGTTACTAGAGGCTATGTATGCCTATTGAGCCATGTGTTCTTAGATTGTTAGAGGTTATGTGTGACTACAATAGGAAGCCAAGTGTGCTTGAGTTACTAGAGGCTATGTATGCCTATTGAGCCATGTGTTCTTAGATTGTTAGAGGTTATGTGTGACTACAATAGGAAGCCAAGTGTGCTTGAGTTACTAGAGGCTATGCATGCCTATTGAGGCATGTGTGCTTAGATTGTTAGAAGCTATGTATGCCTATTGAGCCACGTGTGCTTAGATTGTTAGAGGTTAATTATTTTTATTTTATTTATTTAATTTTTATGAGGTACATATTAGGTCTTACGAAGTAATATAAGCCCCACAAAACTGTACAAACAGTTTGACTGTGGGATCAATTTTAGTCTTAATAACATGTAGGTAGGTACATAATTAGTAATGGAGTGCACAATTAATGTTTTATGGTAGGGTATCTATAAGTTATTTTATTTTTTTATTTACACGCAGTTTCATAAATCTTATTTGGATATTCTCCAGTTTATCTATATAGGTTTTTAAATGTGAGGCCGTAGCAATCAAGAGCATAATCCAAAATAGATTCCACTAAAGAAGTATAAAGTAGTTTTAGTATACCAGTAGGAATAGGAGTTATGTGTACCTACAATAGGAAGCCAAGTGTGCTCTAGCTACTAGAGGCTATGTACGCCTATTAAGCCAAGTGTTCTTAAAGATAGTAAGCCAAGTGTGCTTAAAGTTATTTTGGCCAAGTGAGTCAAAAGTTTTGGGCCAAGTGTGCCCAATAGGAACGGAACTATCCTCAGACGCGTAAGTAAAGCATGATTTATACTAAGAGAACAATTAAAAGAATTATTATGCGACTAAGTGCGTTGCAGATAGTTGTGTATATACCCTCTATTAATTTTATAAATTGGAAATGGGAAACATTTATTGGAAGACGTATATTTTTGATTGATCTTTTCATGCATAACTTCGAATTTATGGAGCTATTAATTTTAACCAGTTCGAGTAGATATTTTAGTAATATAAAATGAATTTAATAATAATAAAAAAAAGGAGTTTTTAACTTGTTAGTGTCAAATTGAAACAATACTTATACATTTTTATGTTTTGAGGCCATGGAATCTGATGATACCAATGAATGATGATGAAACCAATGAATGCATACTCCAGACGAAGAGCCGCCAGTTTAGTCGTACAACCATTTACCAAATGTTATACCGAAGTTCAATCCCTCCAGTAAATCTCAGAGTATTGAAGGTTGTTTATGAAAGGTAAGTGTGTAATATATGAATGGGACGAGAAGCAGACCATACATTTTGCCCGACAAAAACTTGTCGGGCTAGCAAAAAAAAAAAAAAGGAAAGGTAAAGAAATATTGGTACGTACAAATTCAAATTCAAATCTTTATTGTTTTCATATATAATTAGGATGTTACGAGTTACAATGTGTGTCAAAATGAAAAGGTACAACATGAAGTAATGAAAGTTTACGTTAATATTTTTATGATAAATTGATGCTGATATACAAGCTGATATGATATTAGTGATAAAAAGGCTGTAGGTTGTGCAACTCACGGCATTTATGATAAATCCATTAGAAGTGGAGCTCAAGCTTTAAATTGTAATGAACCGGAAAGACTCGCTACATATTCTCAGTTCTCAGCATACCTAGTTAGAACCTATTTCTACAAATAGAAAGCGTCATGAACTCATGATCATACCTCGCCTTCGACTTCAAATGATACCTCCAATTATTTGTTTTAATTGTCGTCGTAAAGAACACTCTTACACCAGATGTCCCAAGTCCCTTGACAAGCGTCTAAAGTATGACAGGGCGCTAGAACGAAAATTGCAAACCGACACCGTTAATTCCATGAATAGACCCAAAGTCAAGCGATGAAATAGAACGTAAAGTCCTTACAACTTCTACACACAGTAACAGTAATAACAAGTTTTACAAACGGGTAAATAATCGAGTTTTCGTTGGGATTGATAGATTATTAAGATTGGGTATAGTAGGACCCACTATTTGGAACCGTGCGCCTAGTTTTGGCAATTCAAAAGTACCTGTATTATTGGTTTATTTGAAATGGATGATTTGACTTTTGACTTATGTAATGCGTGAATATGATGCAAACAGCCTTGACCCCGTGAAAACTGTGTCGAGATTACCTATAGTCAAAGGTTTTGGTAGTGACACCCGTATATAGTACGTTCTTAGAATTGATGAAATCGAATCGAATGTAGAAGTACCTACTTATGGTTAATTATGGGTTTATGCAGACTGCGTTACTCATTGGATAAAATTTTAAAGTCCTGAGCTTCGCAGCAAACCAATGATTTGGGCCCCTTAAAGCTTACCTTATCGGATTTCATTCAATTAGCCAGAAACAAATCGGAATTAGTTGAAGTTTCGGATTTAGGTTCTTCTTATCCTGGGAATGTTTATATAGAAGGTTATAATAGTAATAAACTTGGCAAAGAATATAACTTACCTCAAGGCACATATCGTCTAAGCATGGGTAAATGTCACCTTATTATCAAATTTAGCTAATCAAACCCTGAATTTTCCCAAAGAATTTTTCCCAAGATTCGTTGCATTGCGATGCTCTAATTGCAAAAGCAATGCCTTTTGTAAAAAAAAAAAAGAATTATATGCCCTAACAAAATCACGAGAGATATTACTGACTTGGCTCCTTTGATAAAGTCTGAAATCAAAGTCGGTCCCTCAAGTTGGCAAATGGATAAGCCTTACCTACGCATTATCGCAGTCGTATCGTGAATTTTTTGCATTTAACTTGAGCGAGATAGGTTGTAATAACTCTATTAAAATGAAGATAGACTTGCTTAATGATAGACCTGTCACAATAGACCCTATCGCTTATCGCACTTCGAGAGAGGACAGGTACGAGAATTTATTGATGACTTGTTGCGAAATGATATAATACAAGAATCCGATTCCGATTGTGCTAGTTCTATAGTATCATTTGGGTAGAAGATCAATTTCAAGCATTAAAATAAAAGTTTGAGTAATAGACCAACACTAGCCTTATACAATCCTAAACTTGATACGGAGTTGCACACAGATGTTAGTTCCTTAGGTGTGGGAGAAAGTACAGTGGCAGTCTAGCCTTCGGGTACTTAAGCCGGTTGCTTATTTTAGTAGGCAGACGACACCTGAAAGGCGTCATTTACAATCTTATGAAATTTGAAGTTTTGTGTTTATCTGTTGGGATTAGAATTTAAAATTGTAATAGACCATAATACGCTCCGAACCATATTAACCAAACGAGTATAGACCCGGTATTCGTATGACACATGTCGATGCATTAAGCCGAAATAACATTCTCTGCCTTCTGACATTAAAGACGAGTCTTCTGTTAAAGTATCGAGACTGACAATTGGATATTAACACTACAAATGTAGATCCAGACATTTCGCGTATACTTAAAAATTCTTAAGCCTGAATCTGACGAAGAATCTAAAGATATTAGGAAAAATTATGTTATTAAAAATCATAGAGTATAAAGAATTGACGATGAAATACGCCTAGTTGTCCCTCGTAGTGCTCGCTGGAAAATATGCCGTTATAATCATGATGATATAGGACATTTAGGCATTTCTAAAACGACTGAGAGAATTCAATCTGTCTTTTGGTTTCCAAGGCTGCGGCGATAAAATTCGGTGCATTCGGTACGCTTATAATAAAGATGATGCATCCAGACAAAAGACTGAATAATTGTATCCTATAGAAAAAGTTAGCGTCCCATTCCATACAATTCACCTAAACCATCTTGGTTCGTTTGTAAAGAGTAAAAACGGCAATGCCTAAATTATTACAATAGTTGATTGCTTTACAAAATATATATATATGTGAAAGCGGTAAAAGACACGAAAACAAAAAAAAAAATGACTTTGGCTTACCATCTCCAATAATACCTGATCACGAGCTTTTGCGACAGTCATAGCACTAAACATGTCCCTATCGCTGTAGTTTGTCGCAGGGCAAAAAGTCAAACTGAAAGATATAACCAAACCATCTTAAACGCATTAGCAAAACATAATGACGGAAATGACGAGCGCAATTGGGAAATGTGTCTTGGCAAAATCCAATGGGGTGTAAATAATTCAGTTAATTCTTCTACCAAAAAGACTGCCATAGGGGCTTTATTTGGCACCACAATAAAAATACCTCGAGAACTAAAAGATATCCTAAATGACGATGTATTTAAAAACAGACTAAATAAATACCTATTACAATAATGTTATTACATGTACACGCTAAAAGAATTCTTTGAAGATAAAAATAAAAGATAATTAAATTATAATTAATAACAATAAAATCTTTGTGCAATAAAAACAATTACCAAAATAATAACAATACCTTAAATTTCTGTAAATTGACTACCTAAATGGTTATTTAATTTTAAGTAAAAGTTTATAATTTTATTTTCTAATATTGTAATTTGTTAAATTATAATTATGTAACTAATTAACTTGTTAGTACCCATGTATTCTATGCTGTGCCCCAACGGGGTTTCATGTTGATACTTACCAAACTAGAGATCTATGTATATTTACACATGAAGCAATAAAGAACTTTGACTTTGACATTCAGAGATAGTTAGAGTAATAAGTTCGATGTTGGAGCTGACATTATACAAAACATGTTACAAAGCGTAAGAGATGAGGTCGTACTAATACTAAAGTCGCGAAAAACACTATTATGATGCCGGTAGCACCCCTAGAACCTATAAACAAGGTTATTTGACTAAGGTTACCAGAACTGACTATAATAATAAAGGCAATAAAACTTTTTAAATTCATAGATCTGATAAAACCACAGAAGTTTTGGGCAATGACAGATATAAAATCACTGAAATTCCGGTTTTAGCAAACGTAGAGATTCATTTAAGAGTGTCGTTTCCGCTGATCGTGTTAGACCTTATAAAATATAAATAAATATAATAAAAATGTAAATATAAATTCGCCTGACCATAAAGATTCATCAGATCGTAATAGTAGCCCATCTTCTGAAAGCAATAATGATAACGACAAACTATTTCATAGAAAGGAGTCGGACATCAATGAATAGCCGAATGTAATGATTTTGCATTTTTGATTCGTGTTTGTTCAAACAGTTTAAGCATGTAATATTTCTGTATGTATGACTTATGTTATTGAATTACGATAACGTGCGTCAGGAGATCGCACGTTGTCGGATGGCCGAATGTAATGATTTTATAAAATAATGACAAGACATTTATATAGGTTTCCTTATCACGAGCGACAGATGGCGCTTGTAGTTGAACTATTCGTTATTAAACGCCCTTTTTATTAGAAATTAGTCAAATATAAGTAGGTGTTATATTATCAATTTGTCTGTGTAATCAATTTATAACTATTGCTAAATTTAAAGTTAATCTAATGTATTTAAATTAATCAATTGATCATGCGTACTGTGTACTTCGCTCTGATTGGTCTAACCCAGCTGAATGTTTGCCTACGTCTAAGAGTGGGGAACATTCGGCTGGTAATAGATCAATCTGTACTGAGACATTCTATTCCGAGGCGTTGAGCAGTAGACATAATATCTTATAAGCCAGTGCTGTTGTTGTATAATTGTTAATAATTATTGAGCGATTAAGTGATAAGTGATTGTTGATAATTACATACTGTTGGATGAATAAATACTTGTAATACTCAGTCTGAAGTGTATGATTCGTCACATTAATATGAGACATAATCAATTTATCCTTAAAGTCACTTAAATGTAACGCTTAAGACTAGTCAGAAAATACTCTCTACAATCTATAACGAAATGGAAAAAGGACTATAGGCTGCAATGCTAATATTATCAAAGCTCTAACTAGTCTCAATACGTCATATGCTCATCGTCATAGAAGTTGGTCTCAGCAATCTTTACAAGTTCTAAGACAGAGGCTATAAAAACACTTTTTATGAGCTTAACCAAGTGTCATACCTACGTGTTTCCAATTCAAATATAAATTGAACCAATTTAATTGCTGCCATTCAGTTAGCACTGAACAGTCTCTTATCGACCTTACTTTGTCGAGATACCTACGAACAAAACTGGCATCGGAACATTGCTTAGATACAGATTTGTATACATATGTAGGCACCTATGTAAGTGGAAATTCAACAGCAGTTCAGCTCACCTTTCTTAAGTCGTAAAAGCAAACCGAGTCCACATTGTTTATGTAAATATCTGCAACTATTTTTTTTACCCTCGTAATAATTTATGGATTCAATCAACAATTTTATGTAATTTACGGAAATAAGGAATTTAAAGTACAAAACTAACAATAGCTGTCAACAGGAAGTAGCAATAACTGCAATACAATGGATAAGCAAATTCATGATAATACACGCCCCATAATATTGTAATGAAACAGCATTTAATTAACACGATAAACAAGAACGTAATTGTTATGCTATAATAAAGACTGTGTATTACGGACAGTCTCAATAACAAATCTGTCAGTAGATTTGCTTACCACGGATATTATTTTGACAGAAGTTCCATAAAAGTAATATCAAAATCCTATGTCTAGTAAGCAAATCTACCGTTTGATTTATTATTGGGACCGGATGTTAATGATGAGCTAACGTTAATAGGTACGCTAATTGTACCATAATGAATAAAACAGAATCTTAACCAATCAAGTCTTAATAACAGCTCGCAGTTATAAATCCAATAAACAAGTGCAACCACAATTGTGAATCTTATAATGAACAGAGATTTATTAAATACTATCATGCGTAAGACAAATAAGAAAGTCGAGAACAAAGCAAACGATTCCGACAACGAAAATCCATCATCTACAATAGATGTAATTGACGCACTACAAGTGAAATATCACTTGTACGAGAGAAAACCAAACGACGTTAGGAACACGATAATTGATGTAGCGATACGTTCTCCCATTAGTGGACTTGTGACAGTTGGCACGCGATGCTAAAAATACACTAAGAAATAGGTGAGTGGAACAAATGTCCAGCCGGAGAGAACGGCAAAAACCACACCGATGAAAAACTCGTGTAAACGTTCAAGTTTAAACAAAATGTTGTAATTTTATGCAAAAGATTATCAGTTTTTCGTCTTATAGGTAGGTAGTTGGAAAATAAATTATAAGATAGAAACTGATTGAACTTGCAACAAATTAGTTTTTAAACATGACTAATTTAGATATAGAAAGATGAACTGAGAATTTATGTTGACAAGTGTTAATAGGACTGATTATAAAAGGTACTCATCCAATACCAGATCATTTTGAAAGCAAATCACATATCAAATACCAGATCATTTTGAAAGCATAACATATACCGTAAACAAAAAAAAAAGGTAGGTAGGTAACCTACCTTTTTTTTTTGTTTACGGGGGAAACCTTCAAAAGGCGGCCGGTCTTCGGGGATCAGACCGGGGAGTGTGGGATTTTTACCCACTAAAACCACCCCGGTGGCCACCATCAGCACATGAAGGGGGGCACTGTGTCCTCTTAAAAGACCACCCCAGAACCCCCCTGTGCAACGCCCGTTCGGGCTTATCCCTGGGGAGATTGTAAAGGGATCTCCCCTGAACCTTACTGTGCACGGCAGCACGTGACCACTGTGCTGCCTTCTTCCCTGGAGTCAGGCGATGGGTGAACAGAGTCCCCTCTCTGTACGACCACGACTCCAAAGGCCCACCTGGTTAAGGTGACACAGG
Source organism: Acronicta aceris (assembly GCA_910591435.1). NCBI lineage: Eukaryota > Metazoa > Arthropoda > Insecta > Lepidoptera > Noctuidae > Acronicta > Acronicta aceris. The sequence goes on along the minus strand of OU342758.1, from coordinate 17,221,012 downwards.
CGGGGTTTCGGCGTGTTAGGCGCTGAGGCGGTTGCCTCCCCGGCGCCTTCTTCTCCGAGCGCCTACCTAACTACCTAGTCGATTATGTAAATATTTATAGGAGAAAACAATGCCTGCGGAGAACCAACTGCAGCAAGCATGAGAAACATAATATCTAGGTAACTACATTTGTACAGAAAAATTAACGTATAACCAAACTATTATTAATATTTTATTATTATAAATTAAACCATAGAATTACATAAATATTCGTAGCAATCTCATGATAAACATATTTGTCTAGCTTTAACCCTAAAAGTGTCAAATACAAAACAAAATAATTATAATTAGATCCTATAATTTACAATTCTATATACAATAAACAGGAAGGCGATTTGGTAGTATAATATCACCTTTTAAAGTTCAAGTTTACGAGTTAACTTTAATGACCAGTATAAAAAAGTCCTCATGAATAGGTCAACAGATGCCCTTTACAATGAATAATAAAAAACATTACTTACATGCCCTGTAAATACTCGTAAATAACATATCCACGTATGCTCATATTAATCATTCACTCGATATAAAAAGCAAGAATTGTATTCAACTAGGACTACACTATAGCACGATAGAGCCATCTGATTTGATAAGAATTGAAATATGGATATCTTCATATGTAGACAATATAAAAAGAATTGTAAACCACAACGAGCTGGTTGATGTTCATAAGTTTGATAACCAAATGAATGTTATAAACGAAGTCAAATTTAACGATGCAGACGATACTGAAAACAATGAGCCAGCTATTCATGAAAAACAACTTCAACGAGACATCATCTTCTCTTAGGTATGGTTGCGGAACTAATGCAGGAAGTTTTAAAATAAGTAACGTAAGTATGTAAGTAGGTATAGGAAAACACCTCCACATGTGGATAAGAGGTAATCGTGTGCACCTTCACAATAGATATTAAAGCGGTTTGACTCGTCACCGCCATTGATAACTTTTACGATAACATCAAATTATGATTTGCAAATTAATTTGATAAACGTAATACATATTGAAAACTATACATAACTGTTAACAATTTGTCCGTAAAAGAAAACATTTTTGGCAAGGTTGACATGCAAGTTTAATTACAATCCTTTAATGTAATTAATGATCATGTTGATACAGATAAAAACAATGACGATTTGCTGTTTATTAATAAGCGAATGAATCATGCAAAATGGCACTAACCAACTTCAACATGTGTGTTCCGAGCTAAGAGCCGACTAAGCAAAATGGTGGTACATACGAAAGCTTAATAAAACAGTTCTAATTGAACCGTCAAGCGTCCACAGCACACACACTCACTTTTACCAAACTAATTATTGCCGGGGACCATTCGAAACGCGAGACGAGAGTTTGTTTTTGTTCCGCCACGCGTCGGTCAGGTAGCTGTTTACAACAATCGATACACTTGTTCACAACACCATTCAATTCGTTATTCGAAAATAATAAAACAATTCGTTTACTTTTATTGTTACCGACTTTTCAAATCACACCTCGAAAAGAATTAAAAAACTTTTGTACAATGAGAACGAAACGCGACGGGTGATAACGTCGATGGTTCGCGCGGCACTGGCGAGAAAGCGAGAATGAATCGAGTAGGCTCATGTCGTACCTCTCGCTCGGGCGTACAGCCTCTGCACAAACTGCCCCCAGAATATTTTCTGTAGCGACCTAGCGACCTCACGCGCACCCTACCTTTTTTTAGTGCTCCAGGTGGATTTCCATAATTCGAATCTCACAAATTCAAAATCAAACAACAAACGTGTGTCCGGTTTGAATGATAAATGCCATCTCAAATTTTAAAACACATAATTAGCAAGGTGATGAATCCGAAACTTTTGTGATTCTCGTTAGTAAAAACAATACGGCCGACTTAGCTGAAGTAAAAACGTATTAAAATGATAACAATTACTGTAGAACGAGTGAGTACGATTAACATAAAACATATGAAGGAGATGGATATAATAACACTTGAATTGACAATGAATCACGATGATTCTTTTAATAACGTGTAATTTAGACAAACGGTGATCGTATTAGGTGACTAGTTATTAAAACCGTAGCTGTTTTTCATTAACGCTGAACGTTACGACAAGGTTGAATTTATATTTGCCCTTGTCATGTGAAATTTACGATCATTGTTCATGAATGAAGAAGGACAGTAAGCCCAATGGGTAGTACTTAACACAATTAATCGTCACCACACCCATAACTTTTATTATAAGAACTTGAAAATGAGGGGAAAGTTTGTAAAAATACCATAACTTCCGATGTTTGCTATTTAAAAACTAGGTAATTAGTAGTCCTAAAGCTTGATAGAATATATCATAAGTGTTCAATTAGCTCCAAAAACCTCCGTAATTATACACGTACATTCTACAGATCATAAAGAGCTGAACGGTAAACTCAGAAATAAGGTTAAAAGTTAATGACGCAACTTGAGTTTGGATTGCCCCAAAGATAATAACCGAAATTAAAGTTTTATTACAGAACATTAAATTTACTGAAAACGTGAACCGTAATGTCCCTAAATTAGCAAATTTTATGCTGAAACCGAATTAGCTTAACCACAAAAACTATTATTTCAACATATCATCATACCATACTATATTTGAAGGTAATATCTTCAAAAACTTAATTAGGCAGGAGCATTCACCAAAAGGAGTCACATTGCTAAAAAAATATAACCGCAAATGCGGCAAAATTCCGAGACAAGTAAGAACAGTTTTCAGAGATAAGGGACGAAGATAAGTCGATGACAACAAAACTGGCGTAATTGACACCTGGATGCATCTGTAACTGGAAAAGGGTTTCTATAGATAACATATCAAACAAAACAAGAAGCCTAACTAGGGGATTGTGAATGTTGATAATTATATCAAAATTCCATAGAATGCACAAATAAAATGTAAATAATATTACGCTGTTTACAAAAAAAAATATTTAAAAAATTCCACTACTGTCAATTCTTTAAGAGATATCTGATAGTAACAATAAACATGTGACCGGCACAATGATATTTCCACAATCTATTTTAGGCCCAAACCGGAATACTGTGTTGTTTTTAACATTGTCAAATGAAAATAAGGGAAATGATAAGAAATCATATGCTGAAGGCTAGGTCAAAACGTCTAGAATGAACATACTTAGTTATCTATATAGATCAGTGAACCAGGCTGCGTTTGCGATTATCTGTCACAACAAAGTAAAAACCACTTGCTAATAAACCGAAAAAGGAATCAATCGTAAGAAATACTTGTAATATGTAGGATGTTAACCCTAATTTAGTCTCAAAACTGTAAAACTGAAGCATATTGGTAAAACTGAATCTTAATTATATAAATTCTTATAATTAGGGTTCGGTATTTACTAGTAAAAACAAATTGGGAATAGACATCCTGAATTGGTCATGTGTGAAAGTGGTATTTGCAAAATTGCATTTTTTTTTAATTTGAGGAGTTTATACTTACCGTGATATTTGTCATCCGTTTATGTACGAGTAACTAGTTAAAGTTATCTCAAAGTAACGATAAGATATAGTGATATTCCAACCACACGTTTGCTATTGTAGTTTCTGCATGGTGATGCAATAGAGGCAGTAGATAGTGAAGATTCGTTGTTAGATGTAAGTACAATTATAAGTTTACTATTATAATTTTTACACTGTTTGATTACAAAAATCATATGATCTCTAACTCTCTAAGGTTTCTTCGGAGTATTCTACTTAAAGAACCATTAGGTATATTACCTTGTTGCTCAATAAGGAATTTTAGGTGCTCAAGAAATTGGTGCCGAAAGAGGAATACTCCGTTTTTTCGGGTAACTTTCGGTATATATGTAAATGGGGAACTATGGGTTAACAGAACCGTATCCCATCTCATCATAGCAACATGCAAATCATAAAAAAGAGAACCAAAGAGACTTTAGAAGGCAGTGATTCGATTTCTTGGTATCAAGAATGTTATGCACGGAAACAAAACATGCTTTATCATCAGCAAACAATTTAAATCGATTTTTAATTATATGCCCGATTTGGCGAGTGGTTCCAGTACCGATGCGGCAGTGTCAGCGACCGAGGTTTTTGTTCAAACGAGTCATTAAATCGGTGATGTACAGTAATTGATTCTGGGGAAAAACAAGACGAGTTTGATCTGGAGCTATTAGAGCAGCGATGTTTCATACTTTCTACATTTACACTGTATGCCTACTAGATCTATAAGTTGATAATCCCTCTTTAACCTCAATTTTTTTCTTACTTAAAAGATTTCCACTTAATCGTATTGGGTAGGAAGCGATCTATGCCTTCGTGATAGTCATGTCGTAGTCCGAATTTCCACCACTTGCAGATTTCCCATGATTATTAATTTAGTTAAGTTGATAATGAAATATTTGCTGTAGCTCAATCTTCGTTGCACAGAAGAATTGGCGTACATATTATGAATTTCCAGATCCGTTCATTGAATTTATGTTCACTAGACTCCTTAAAAGACACTCACAGAAAACCGGCGTTAAACAACGCTTACGTTGTGTTTCGTCGAGTGTGTGAGGTTACCGGAGGCCCAATCCCCTTTTAAAAGATCGGCAACGCACTTGTGACGACTATGGTGTAGCGGGTGTCCATGGGCGGCGGTAATCGCTTACCATCAGGCGATCCGTCTGCTCGTTTGCCCTCCTATCCCAGAAAAAAAGCTAATGATACGTGCTTTGATGAATTGCCCGCTATATGTATGGCCTCAACTAAACTGATGAAGTCTGAAAATCAACCACTGTTGAACTCAGAGTTCCTGTAAGCGGAGCATTGTGATTGCGTCCGGGAAACAAAAACTAGCCTGCGCATCCGCCGATTGAACGAAATGTTTGGACAACATCACTAAGTCGCCTTAAAAGTTTAGTACACATCACTACTTCACGGTTTGTAATCGCGTCTCATATTACTTTTATAGATTACATTTTTACAGTTGCTGATGAGACCTAACGATTCTAAATCCATGACGGAGAAACAGAATCAATATCGATTCAAGCATTCTTCAACTTGTATTTGTTTGGAAATTCTCATAATCATCTACAATCAAATATCAAACCTATCTCAATCTCAAAAGTTTATTTTAGTTTTTTTTAGTTTATTCCAGCCTTTTCCCAACCATGTTGGTGTCGGCTTGCAGTCTAACAAAATGCAGCCAAATATCAGTATTTTACGAAGCCATTACCATCATATTTTGATATATATATTGGATCTGGATTCACACTACGCCCAGTTCCATAGATTATGAGCCATAATAATCTATGTATAAATTCATTTTTTTTATACCACTAAGATGGGAAACAAGCATATGGCTCGCCTGATGGTAAGCGGTTACCGTAGCCTATGGACGCTTGCAACACCAGGGGTATCACTCGCGCGTTGCCTATGCTGTAAATTAAGGAGGAATAGTAGGGCTGGCAGCATAGGAGACATTCTGTCATGCATGACAGCGGCAGCAACAAAACACCACCGGTCCCCCACACTGCCAACACAACGCGTCCTCGCGGAGCTCTGGCGACCTTGCTCATCGTTAAGAACACAATATAGCACGGAGCTATGTTATTTGGCTACGATTTTCTGCAAGGTGGAAGTTCTTCCCCAGTCGAGCGGCTCCAATTGTGAGTGAAATTATTCAATTCCACTATGCTACTTCTCTTAAAATTGTTATAGTTCAATAATATAATCAATTGCAACATATCGATAAGATTTTGTATAAGTATATTATATAAGAAGAAAAAGAAAAAAGAGCATAGTTGTGTCAGTGTCAGTGTCCACGATTCTTTAACTAAATAATTATTTTTACAGTGTTAAAAGATACTAAATATAGTTAAAATAAGTGCATAGACTGTTGAAAACTCAGTGAAATAAATAGATAGCTTATTTGATCTCCAAAAATAAATATCATTCCATAACGATTCTGGGGAGAAAATCTTTGACATAAGCGTTCTGTCATTCAAATTTCTGCATTTTAGAAATTTGATCATATTACCCATTGATAATACTATAAGATGTTGCGATCACCTACACGCCAAAAATGCGCTACTTGTCAGAACATTATAGATGGAAATGACCTGATGAAATGCTGTCTCTGTTTCTCGACGTATGATCTTAAATGCTGTAAGGTATCTAAGCAACGTTATAAATTAATGATGAAAGAACATAAACTAGCTTGGAAATGTTCCTCATGTCTTTCAGTTCCAAGAATAACTAATACCGCATCTCTATCTCTTTCGCCCTCGGGACACGATGAAGGTAATATAACATTTCGTTGCAGCGGCAGTTCCAAGCATAAACCCACTAATGTTGCACCCGATGTTGGCCTATTGTCCCAAGAAGCTTTACGGGATATAATTAGAGGGGAAATTGGCGATACACTCAAGTCTACTATTAAGGAGCTTGTGACTGAACATCTTATCAATATTGACAGGAAGATAGCGGGGTTTGATGATGCCTTATCCTTTAATAATACGATACTGGAAGAAATGAAAAAGAAACTCAATGAAAAAGTATCTATCATAGAAAATTTAGAAAAGGATAACATTGAGCTACGTTCAAAGGTTTTCGATCTCTCAGCAAGGCTAAATTCGGTAGAACAACACATGCGCGAGTGCAATATTGAGATAACTGGATTACCGGAACATCAAACCGAAAATCTTGCTAATGTCATCTCGCAACTTGGAAAGACAGTGGAATGTTCAATTGCCAGTGAAGATATTCAACATGTTACTAGGGTTGCTAAACTTAACAAAGATAGTAACCGTCCAAGAGCGGTGGTGTTAAAACTTCGCAGTCGAATGGCACGTGATAATCTTTTGGTAGCCGTCACAAAGTTCAACAGAAACCATGCCAATGACAAGTTGTCTTCTCGTCATCTCGGCATAGGCGGCAAGCGTGAACCCATCTTTGTATCTGAACACTTAAGTCCTCATAACAAACATCTGCACGCGGCAACGAGACATAAGGCTAAAGAAGCAGAATTTAAATTCGTGTGGGTCCGCGATGGTAGAATCTACGCTAAAAAGAATGATACTGGACAAGCTATATACATTCGTAGTTTCGATAGCCTAGCGTTGCTTAAGAAGATGCCACAGTAGTCCTAAACTAGCCTGGACTAACGTGCAATGACCACAGGAAATAATAATAAAATTCAATTCTATCGATATTTACTACCAAAACGTCAGAGGAATGCGCACTAAAACAAATGATGTGTATAATAATATACTACAATGCAACTACAAAATTATCACGTTTTGTGAAACTTGGCTAAATGCTAGTATTCTGGATAGCGAAGTTGTGGACAACAGATATATAGTTTACCGTAGGGACCGCGATCTTTCTCGATCCTCCAAAACAGATGGCGGAGGAGTCTTGGTTGCTGTGTCTAAACTTATACCTTCGTGTAGAATGTATAAATGGGAGAGTGACTGCGAGGATATCTGGATTACTTTGGATGTAGTTTACAACAATAAACGAACGAAAGTTGCTTTATGCATAGTATACTTGCCTCCACCCGTTAAAGTAGATATACTTAAAACATTTTTTGATAATGTAAATAAGATAGTAGATTTGGTAGATATCATCTGTATCGTCGGTGACTTTAACTTAAGTATCATTAACTGGACCAAGGATAGTAACATACCATATATGACTCCCAGTATTAATAACACGAATCTGAATACAAATAATTATAATTGTCGTTTAGCATATATACTTACTGACTTTGTTGCTGTGACAGGATTGCAACAAACAAACTCTATTCTCAACCATGAAAACAAATTGCTGGATCTGGTTCTGACTAACGTCAACTGCAGTGTATCAACAGCTAACTATATTAGTAAAGTCGACCCATATCACCCCCCTCTAGAAATATTACTTGACTTATCTATAACTTCTACATTAACTTGTATACCACGTACAGACTATAATTTTTTCAAGGCTAATTATAATAAAATTACCCTTAGTCTCAAAGGCGTTGATTGGTTAAGCAGCTTTGACTGTTGTTTGGATGTCAACGATATGGTCACTGTATTTTATGATAGAATGAATCATATTATTGGTGAACATGTTCCCAAACGCAAGCCTAGACGCCAATCCCATCCTATCTGGTTTACACAGGAACTGATTCAACTTTTGAAAGTTAAGGACAAATTAAGACACAAATGTCGGAAATTTAATAATCCTAGAGACAAACTTGAATATCATGACATGAGAAAAATATGTGACAAACTTCTGCATAACTGCCATAAAAACTATATCAGTACAATAGAAAGTAACCTTAAAAAAAATCCAAAATCATTCTGGAACTTTATTAAACAAAAAAAGTCCCCAACTATTGCTCTGCCTTCTGTTATGCACAGTAATAATGAAAATTATTCATCGAGTGGTCCTGATATTGTTAATTTATTCGCATCACAATTTAGTCTTGTTTACACCAAAATTACTAGTGCTACCTCATCATACGGCATAAAAACTTACGATTTCGGAGAGTCAACCTGTAGCAAACTATCTGACTTAAGTTTTTCCGAGAATGAAGTCCTCATATGCTTGAAACGCCTGAATCCAAACAAAGGTGCCGGACCAGACGGTATTCCGCCACTATTCATTAAGAGGTGTGCTTCAGTTCTATCGTATCCATTAATGCTAATATTCAATAAATCACTCTCAAGTGGCGTTTTTCCTAATGATTGGAAACGTGCGCGCATTGTCCCGATCTTAAAAAAAAGTGATAATTCGAATGTAAAAAATTACAGACCGATATCTATATTATCTTCCGTATCAAAAATTTTTGAAAGTCTTATTCGTCCCGTATTAACGAATCATACCAAGTTTCAAATACGGACTGAGCAGCATGGTTTTCAGGAAAAGAAATCTGTCATAACTAATCTTATTTCGTACATAACACCTATAATGGAAGGATTAGACAAAAGTCAGCAGATTGATTCGATATACACAGACTTCGCTAGTGCTTTTGATCTCGTCGATCACAAAATACTAATCGATAAGCTTCGACACCAATATGCAATTAGTGGCACATTGTTGAATTGGTTTAGGTCATATTTGGAAAATCGTGAGCAAACGGTTGTACTTGGTGGTTATGAATCAAATAAATACATTGCGTCGTCTGGCGTTCCGCAGGGTTCACATCTCGGGCCAATCTTATTCCTTCTATTTATTAATGATATAGTATACAGTGTTCATCACTGTCAGTGCTTCCTTTTTGCTGATGATATGAAGATCACGCGGCAGATCGATTCTCTAGCCGATGTTAAACTGATTCAAGCCGATCTAGACAGTATTTACCATTGGTGTTGTACCAACAAGATGATGCTTAATGCTTCGAAATGCTATTACATTCGCTTCACAAGGAAGAGAAAGGTGATTCAATCAAGTTATCACATCAATTACGAGAAAATCACTGGTGTTGAACAAGTTCGTGACCTTGGTGTGATACTCGATTCAAAGCTGAGTTTTATTCCTCACTATGACAGTATAGTTCAAAAAGCTTCTAAGATGTTAGGTTTCATCAAACGCAACACTAAGGACTTCAGACACACTTCCTCGAAGATTTTACTTTATAACGCACTAGTGCGGAGTGTGCTTGAATTTTGTACTGTGATATGGAATCCTTATTACGTCGTACACTCTGACCGTATTGAGTCCATTCAAAGATCTTTCACACGATACCTCGCGTTCCGAGCATCTGGCATCAGTACTAGATGCTCGTATGATGAAAGACTGCACTTCTTCCGAATGTACAGCTTGCAGCTTCGCCGACGTATGCTTGACTTGCTATGTTTAAAAAACATTGTTACCGGATCTTCCATGACTCAAGGTCTTCTCGAACGCGTTAGTATAAATGTTCCCAATATAAACGCTCGGAGAAAAAGTAATTCCCTATTCAACATTCCCCGATGCAGAACAAATCTAGGTTTGAATACTCCGTTAACCAGACTAATGTCAACATACAATAGTTGGTGCGTTTTGTATGATTTAGATATATTCTATGACCACCCCACGCGTTTTAGGTTAAAGATTATAAAGAAGAAGCATGATAAATTCGAAGCTAATAGTAATATTAATTAATTTCTACTAATTCTTACTTATTTTTACAAATTATAATACAATTTTAGTTCATTTTTAACGTTATTATTATTTAACATTAACAACAGCTTATTTAATATAATTATAATATATATATAATATACTGTGAAATGTTATCCTAAATGTTGTGCATATCTATAATTGATATAAACACTAGTGGTGTGATGCGGGAGTATAATTTATTTCGAAGGACCAACAGATATAGAGAACTGTAGCGTGAAACATATGCTAGGTATGCTGGGCGGTTCGTGTTCACTACGCGGGAAGGTATGATGGGAGTATGGGACTCACCGGTGCACGTGGTGCGTTGTTCTGTTAGTATTGGTGTTCTGGAGTCCTGAAGTACCTCTAAGAATATGACGCACTCTTGACATATAAGAACACACACTGAGTTTAGCGGGTTGCGGTAGTTGGAGCCGGCTCACATTCGCGTGCGCGCACTCACAACCGTATATGCGGGAGCGGTTAGCGGGAGTCTCAACGAAGATCCACGAAGACTCTGAACTTCCCTTTTTTAGACGACACGAGCGCGTGACAGCGTCCTTCGCGCTCGGTGCAATTCGTGCGTACCGAAGATATCCGAAGTCCGTCTTCTTGTCCCTTACAGGTTATGTGGATAGGAAAGAGATGGGAACAGGAAGCGAACGAAAACATTTAATTGTTATAATATTTATGCGGAAGTAGGAAGCTGATTTGACTATAAAGTCACAGATTAATAAAATGCGTTCGGAAATATGCATTTATGCATTTTTAAATGATTTGGCGTAAACATCCTCCGCCGCCTTGAGAATACGCAGTGTTCTCAAAATAATTGAACAAGTTTAAAAAAATATATATTATAATAAGACAAGAGAGATATATATTGATTATATTGTATTATACGATATATGTATGCGGTGATCATTGAGAAGGTAACGGACACAATTTTACAATTGGTCTTTTGAAAGAGCCGGTTAAAGTTTTTACTAATGCGACGCGGATAGTTTTATCTTTTCCCGGGTAAACTTGCGTTATAACACCCATTGGCCATCGTAATGGGGGAAGATCATCTTGATGTACAAGAACTATTGTACCAATTTTTACGTTATCTATGTTATTTAACCACTTCTGTCTAACTTGAAGGTTATGTAAATATTCAATACGCCATCTTTTCCAATAGCTGCACACCATTTGATCAAGTAATAGTTTACGACAGCGGAGAGACTTGTCTGCCTCTGATATATCCTGAACAGGCAGGGAGGTTAAGGGTGAAGCCATGATAAAATGTGCAGGCGTAAGAGGCTCTGGGTAAGGATCTTCAGATAAGACACATAGTGGCCTCGAATTAAGAACTGCCTCGATTTGGGTGAGAACAGTAAGAAGTTCTTCGTATGTAAGAAGCTGAGAACCGATAACACGGTATAAATGCGTTTTCATAGATTTTATATTCGATTCCCACAGCCCCCCAAAGTGAGGAGCGCGGGGTGGAATCATTTTCCACTCAATGCGGTAGCGGTTAGTCATTAACTCTTGTAACTGAGCTTTAGCTCCTATGAAATTAGTTCCGTTATCAGAATAAAGAAAGGCAACAGGACCACGGCGGGAAATAAATCTTTTAAATGCGGAAATGAATGTATCTGAAGACACATCAGTTACTAATTCGATGTGAACGGCTTTAGTAACTAAGCATATAAATAAGCAAATATAAGCTTTTTGACTGCGTTGACCTCGACGTCTACACAAAGTTATTTTAATTGGGCCAGCGTAGTCAACGCCCGTATGTACGAAAGCCTTGGTCTCCTGTACACGGCAAGCAGGCAAATCAGCCATTTTAGGGCTGGTATGAGAGGGAGAGCTTTTAAAACAAAAATTGCAAGAATGTACTCTTTGCCTAATGACACTTCGAGACGATATAATCCAATACTTCTGACGCAGCAGCGAACTCAGAAGGTTGGCGCCTGTACGACAATGAACGCGGTGAAAATAATCAATTATAACATGTGTAACATGGTCATGTTTTGGTAAAAGAGCGGGATGCTGTGCTTCATACGGAAGATTAGCATTAGACAACCTACCTCCGATTCTAATAATATTATTTTTATCTATAAAAAGATCGAGACGTTTAAGCGGAGAACGTAAGTTGCCCTTCTGAATTTCTTGGATTGTTTGTTGATCATGATTTTGTTGAACAGCGCGGATTAAATATCTTTCAGCTATAGTTATCTGAGAAGCGGGGATTATATTATGACTTTGGTAACGTGGTATAATACGTCCAAACCTAAGAATGTAAACTATTATGCGTAAAATTTTATTCCAAGACGAAAATCTTTGAGAAAGATTATAAATCAAATTAGGTTCTAACAAAACAGACGCGGTCAAGGTAAGTGTTTTCTTATTATATTCCGGTAATTCTTCAATATTTGAAGAAGCAAAAGGCGTAATAGGCCACTCAGATGTTGGACACTTAAGCCATTTAGGGCCATGCCACCATAGATCATGTGCTATTAACTGCTCCGGTAAAAGACCTCTAGAAAGACAGTCACTTGGGTTTTCTTTACCATTTACGTGATAGAAATGTTTAGGATTAAGATTTTCTTGACATTTGGCGATGCGGTTACTAACAAAGATATTCCATCTATGGGGAGATGAATGAATCCACGAAAGAGCTATTTTAGAATCGGAGAAAGCAAATATATTATTAATCGCGATACGAGAACGATAAGTGTCATTAATTAACTTTATTAGTTTTGACATCAAGACAGCGGCACATAGCTCTAGTCGAGCCAGTGAAACGACCTTTACAGGTGCAACTTTGGACTTAGCACACACCAAACGTACGTGTATGTTACCATACACATCTGTAACATGTAAATAAATGACGCAACCATACGCTTTCATGCTAGCGTCCGAGAAAGCTACAATATTAATATTACAGCCCATATTAACGGCTAAATGACGCGGTATTTTTAAAGCGGAAAGAAGAGGCAGTTGCTCTTGGAATGAATGAAATAACGAAATAATTGTATCGGGTGGGGTATCATCCCAGTCTATGTGAAGATTCCACAATTCCTTTATAAGTAATTTGGCAAATAAAATCACTGGCGCAGCGAAGCCAAGAACATCCCATAAGCGGGCAATAGTAGAAAGTATAGTTCGTTTAGTACAAACTTTATCTAAATCTGACGTAGTGAACGTGAAGCTATCGTCTAAAGGAATCCATTTAAGACCAAGAATTTTTAAATTATCCCTATCCGAAAAGTCTATAGAAGAGCGGTTGGATTGTGGCACGGAAGCCAGCAATTCCTTAGAATTACTTGCCCATTTGGTTAGGTCGAAACCCCCAGCTTTAAATAAATCGATAAGTTCACTGGATAGAACCTTAGCTTCCTCCAAAGATGGAATAGATGTGGCAAGGTCATCCATGTATAACTCGCGTGAGGCTACAATAGCAGCGCGTGGGAAACGATGTTTTTCATCATCGGATAGCTGGCGCACAGTGCGCATAGCGAGGAACGGACTAGACCTAAGACCAAATGCGACCCTGTTAAATTGAAACTCTCGGATAGGTTCGGCGGTATTAAAGCGGAATAATATTTTTTGATATTTTCTATGCTCATTAGTAACAGCAATTTGAAGATACATTTGTTTTATATCTGCAGTAATAGCAATTGGAAATAAGCGGAAATTTAATAAGAGTATAAACAAGTCTGCCTGTAAATTCGGCCCTGTGTGTAAGATGTCGTTAAGTGAAATACCATTATGACCTTGGGCGCTAGCGTCAAGGACGACACGAACCTTTGTGGTCTCCTTGTCATACCTAACAACGGGGTGATGCGGTATGTAATAACCGTTATCACACTTCGAACTATTATTCGAAACTATTTCAGATAAATAACCCTTATCAATATATTCCTGAATAACCTCGTTATAACTTAAACGAAGTTCAGGCTTGCGTAATTTTGTATTTTCTAAAGCAATAAAACGTCGATAAGCGACAGAGCGGGAATTACCTAATACATTAGGATTGGTACAAAAGGGTAACGCGATGCAATATCTACCGGTGGAATCACGTGACACGGAAGCAGAATACTTTTGCTCACACTCCATGTCAGACGGACTCATAAAAGTTCGCGCGGGAATTTCTTCTAAGTTCCAGAATTTATGAAGGGAATCATCTAGAGAAGGATAATTATTGTTATCAATACCGGTACTAAAAAATGTAGCAGTATTTACTACAGCGGATGTAGGGTTATTCAAATATGAAACGGCAGGAACATCACCCATAAGAATATAACCAAATACGGTTTCAATCGCGGTAGGAGCGGGAGGTGCTATAATTTTTCCACCTAATAATAAAAATGGGAACAATTGAGCCCCTAGAAGTAACTCAACCTCTCCAGGCGTGTGCCATAGAGGGTCAGCAAGCGGTAGGTTAACTAAATGTTTCACTATAGAAGCGTCAACAGTGTTTGTTGGCAATCTATCGGTTATACAGTCGACGACCAGAGCGGTTATATTATAAGAATTATTTTTATTTTTAGCGGTAACCGTAATCTGTACGTAACCTTGAATAGGGCGGGAGGATGATCCAACACCCTTTATAAATGAGTTCGAAAGCGGTACAATATTTAATTTAAGTTTTTTACAGCAAGCCGTAGTAATAATATTATTTTGCGATGCGTTATCTATCAAACATCTGATTAAAACGGGTCGATCATCATTACTACTAACAAAAACTTGAGCGGTTGACAAAAGAACTGTCGTATTCATTAAATTTACGGGCGCAACTATTTTGTTGTCAACTCGAGACCGCGCACAAACCATCACCTGTGGTGCAAGCGCGGTACAGGTAGTAGTGCTAGCCGTAGTGGCAGGTTCGAGCGCCGCCGTCGCGGCTGCGAATACAACCGGCGGTGGCGTGTCGGTCGCGGACGCGTGCGAGCGAGATGGTGATATACGATCGTCACCAGGCGATGAGCGAGTTAGCTGCGAGTTATTAGATACTTTATTGTCATTGAAATGCAGAAGCGAATGATGACGTTTATTACAAGTTTTACACAAGTAGGTAGACTTACATTGGGAAACAGTATGTGTAAGACTTAGACAGTTTACACACCCTCGTTTGTTTTTAATAAACTCTAAACGAGATTTAGCGTTAAGCGCTTTAAATGATGAACATTGATAAATCTGGAAATGATCAGATTGATTACAATGTAAACATTTCAAATTATTATTGCGGGTAACAAAAGTATGAACAGTATTACGTGGTTGCATACGTGAAGCGGTATTATTATTTTTATTATTCACTGATGCGAATCGAGAAGAAGTAGAAGTAGGTAAAGCGGTGCGGTCTAATATTTTGACTTGTGACTTAATAAAGTCCACAAAGTCTTTATAAGAAGGAACTTCCTTGTTACGCATATGCATTTCGAATAAATGCGCGGTTGCAGGATCTAACTTTCGCAATGCTAAGCTTAATAAAATAAAATCTTTTAAATCATTTATTTCCAATTGTTCCAAAGCGGAAACAGAAGCGTGGAAATTTTCGATAAACATGTTAAGAGAAACTGAATTATTAGAAGCGGGTTTGATATTGAATATAATAGACATGTAATGTGAACCTAGTGCCCGAACATCTTGGTACTTTTTCACTAAGCTGTCCCAAATAGCGTTATAATTATCACCTGAGGGAATAATACCCGCGGTAATCTGTAAAGCGGTTCCGGATAATTTACTTATTAAATACTGAACCCGTTGCGAATCAGTAAGATTTACATTATTGTGAATATTAGATTTAAATGATTCATAAAATACTGGCCAATTCTCTATTTTGCCATCAAAAGAAGGGATTTGAATAGGTGGTAGTTTAATTGAACCTTTAAATTGCAAGTCCTTAATATTTTGTGATTGCGGGTCGGACAGCGTATTTGACGTGCTTGCCGCGACAAGTGACCGAGTCCTCTCGACACGGGCATAAACATTGTCAAATGAAATAAGGCTAGCGTAATTAATGGTAAACTTAGGATTCATTTTAAGGTTAAGAGCATTAATCTGATCTAGATTGGTACTAAATTCCTGTCGTATTGTTGACAATATTTGCGTATCTGCAAGGAATGTTTCTTTAGAACGAAGTTCGACCGAAGTGGTAGAAATCTTTTTTGATAAATCGTATAGATATGTTAACCGTTCATAAATTGCCTGGTTTTTGGCTTCAAGTAGTTGTAATTTAATTTCGATATCTTCCATTGTAAAAGATGGCGGTTAGAGCTTAACAAAGGAAAGTAGGTATGTTGCAATAGGCTATAAAACCTAATTAAGATAAATGCGGTTTACAAATTTTATATAAAAAAATGCGTTTGGTTATAATAACGCGATAATACCTATATCGTATAATACGAAGCGGTCTAAATTATGTTGTTATGAATGGCGGGCGGAGGTACCTATTTGGTGCGATAGGCAACCTATTATGGCGGTTTTACGAGATTCGTATTTTAGGTATTTAGACCTATTAAGAGCGGAAGAATACACGTAGTTATTAAAATAAGCGGGTGAGTAAATATAGCGGAAAAATAAGCGTATGTAACGCAATAAATAAGCGGGAAAGTAGGTAGGTATACTGTAGTGAACACTAAGTAGGTATCCGGTCGAAGGCGAACCAAAATTTATGGTGTGATGCGGGAGTATAATTTATTTCGAAGGACCAACAGATATAGAGAACTGTAGCGTGAAACATATGCTAGGTATGCTGGGCGGTTCGTGTTCACTACGCGGGAAGGTATGATGGGAGTATGGGACTCACCGGTGCACGTGGTGCGTTGTTCTGTTAGTATTGGTGTTCTGGAGTCCTGAAGTACCTCTAAGAATATGACGCACTCTTGACATATAAGAACACACACTGAGTTTAGCGGGTTGCGGTAGTTGGAGCCGGCTCACATTCGCGTGCGCGCACTCACAACCGTATATGCGGGAGCGGTTAGCGGGAGTCTCAACGAAGATCCACGAAGACTCTGAACTTCCCTTTTTTAGACGACACGAGCGCGTGACAGCGTCCTTCGCGCTCGGTGCAATTCGTGCGTACCGAAGATATCCGAAGTCCGTCTTCTTGTCCCTTACAGGTTATGTGGATAGGAAAGAGATGGGAACAGGAAGCGAACGAAAACATTTAATTGTTATAATATTTATGCGGAAGTAGGAAGCTGATTTGACTATAAAGTCACAGATTAATAAAATGCGTTCGGAAATATGCATTTATGCATTTTTAAATGATTTGGCGTAAACAACTAGTCTTTGTCTCTGTATTTTGCTACTAACCAATGTTTGTGTTTATATTGTTGATGTGCCTTGTGTAAATAAATAAATAAATAAATAATACCTTTTAAATAACTGCTGCTAATTTAGAAACATCACATCACTTAAAATAGAAGAAAGGAATTTATAAGGCGAATGTCAGCGGCAGCGCCGGTAGAGGTCGCCCTAGAAGGACATACGCCGATCTTATTGGCGAAATCCTTCAAAAAGGTCAGGTGCGTAGCACTCGCAACCGGCGTGTATGTATGAGAAGATGTATGAATGTGGAAGAAGCAAAAGAAGTATGCAAGAATCGTAGCAAGTGGCAGTCTATAGTTTCTGCCTACCCCTGTGGGAGAAAGGAGTGAGTGTATGTATGTATGTATGTACATCACTTAAAATCTTCTGTTGAAAAACGCTTATGACGTGCTACAGTTTCAACTAAATATTATTGTTACCATTCCTCTTTGAACATAATGTAGTTAACTAATTAAATATATACATAGTTAACAAAATATATGGAAATTAATGTAGCTGACAATAATCATAATATTTTCTATGGGCTAGAAAAATATATGATGTTCCTTCACTCTGGTGCAATACTACAAAGACTGTTAATACTTATCCAGTCTAAACGAATCGGATATCATTCATTCTTTGTAGACACATACCTACAGAAATGTTGATAAAATAAAGTAATTTAAAAACATCCTCTTTAAATATTTATTTTCAAACTTTTCTGATTTCGCGCGGTTCGTTTTACGTCAGGTCTTTGGCGTCCCATTCTGTATTTAATATAATCCACCCATTATATTGTCCCACTGCTGGGCACTGGTCTCCTCTCAGAATGAGAGAGATTAGGCTATAGTCCACCACGCTAGCCTAATGCGGGTTGGCAGACTTCACACATGACTTCGAAAAGTCAGAGGTGCGTGCCTTAGATTCGACCTTTGACTTCGTAGTCCTATAGTCATATCACTAGGCTGCTCCTGTTTTTTTTTTCATACTGTATTTATTATTGACCAAAACGTCTACCGATCTCAGTACTAAATCTAAACCTAAAGTACCACATATGGCTCATCGTTCGACCTA